>OU342478.1:13353571-14024285 GCA_910589355.1 Parapoynx stratiotata
CCCTTGAGCTCTAAGCGAAGCAGCAACGGATACTAGTTCAGTAGAGCCCCCAATGGTGAAATAACGCAACTGAAGTAACTTATATTTTTAAAGAAAATATCATAATGTAGGTAGCCTTACACATCATCTTCTCCAATACAGACAAAAAAACATACAAATTATTTCCGACAGTTTAAAAATAAAATTATTATCGTGTTTTCTTGTTTTCTTGTCACGTGAAGGAAGGGACGGAAGGAAGCAGGTTCGTACACAACATGCGTTTTAAAATTACTATCGTTATCGCTAAATGAAAAAAAAAGGATTTGACATTTACGTTGGATAGCTTTCGGGGTTCGAACAGAGCCCCGATCGCGCTAAATGCGAACGTTTTTAACACACCACCCAAATCTCAGTCGAAAACGTTACGGCCTAGCCACACTTCACGAGGCGACACGAGGCAGCGCGAGTACGAATGTATAGAGTGTGGCTGGGCCGTAACGTTTACGACTGAAATTTGGTTGTGTACCTACAGTTTCTCTGGAATACTTTGATTCTTAATCACTTATGATTCAATTATGGTTCTTAATCTTTGACGACCTCCGTGGTCGAGTGGTCTGTATGCCGGCCTCAAGGCGCCGCCATCTCGAGAGGTCCTGGGTTCGATCGCCACTGTAGGCAAGTGTTTGGTTGATGAATTTTCAGACATTTGTTCTCCAGTCTTGGATGTTCATTATATATGTATAATATTATATATATTCTGAATAATTGTGTATTTATGTATTAAATATATTTGTCCGTCATCTAGTATCCGTAACACAAGCAGCATTTAGTTGCTTAAAATGGGACTAGTTGATAGGTGTGAATGTCTGAGGATATTTATTATTTATATTTATTTTATAATCCTTCGATAATTCTTAATCCAGCTCGGTGGGGTAATAATACATTTTGGCTTTCGATCGTAAACAAAGCAGGCTTCTTTCGCCATGGTACCAAAACTTTCTGATCTCGAGCTCCTCCGTGCTTCGGAAGGCACGTTAAGCCGTTGGTCCCAGTCGCTATTGGGACCATATCTACCCACCAACCCCCCGCACTCCTCATGTGCTTCTCAATGAGGAAGTCTTGTACAGCAGTGGGACGTATATAGGCTGAGGACAATCCTTCGATGAATATTGATATAATTTCTATCGAGTAATCTCTTTGTGCACGATTGTACAGCGGACAGACTTTGTCGCAGACTTAGACAAAAACAATGAAAACTTTCATAGGGTTGGCAACGCGAAAGGAACCTAGAAAATTTGTTAAAAAATCACAGTCTGTACACGTTATATTTCATTCTGCATCACGATGGTTTGATCCAAGAAGCACCCCCCTTAATTAGAGAATAGATGGAAATCGTACTCACGACAAAAGTTATTGACTACTTTTGCCTTATAAAAAAAATCGACGGCTATCAACACATTAATTCATGTTATAGGTATCATAAAAGTAATTAGATTTATCATATCTAGTCAATGATAAATGAGCAATATTAAAATCTTATCATAAAATAATCAGTATTCATAAATAATTTGAAATATTTTTGTCTAATCCAGGAAATACCTAATTAGATACAATCACGCTCATTATCCCAATAGAAACAGAACTCAGTAGCATTACGTGAAACGTGACATATATATATATATATATATATAAACATACCATATACAGACATATATATACGTGATAGTAGGTTAGGAAAACCTGTTTAACCTCAATCCATGTTAATCTCGTGGATGGTTGTCGTCCTCAACCTATATACATCCCACTGCTGGGCACAGGCCTTTTTCATGGAAAAGCACATGAGGAGTATGGGCCGTAACACCACCACGCTGGCCCAATGTGGGTTGGTGGGTAGAAACGATTGAAATAGCGACCGGGACCAACGGCTTCGTGCCTTCCGAAGCTCGGAGGAGTTCGAGATCACAAAGTTTTGGTCATCCATCCATGGCCTCGCCATGACGAAAGTAGCTTTATTTTTGTATCGTAATCCAAAGCGTACTAACCACTACTTCACCGAGCAAGCATTTCTTTTTAACCTATTAAAAAGGCAGGAGGAGTAATCTACTAATTCACTAACCAATGCAAAAATACCGCACATTAACTTCGAGTGGCGGAAACTGTGGATGAATTATTTATTTATTTAAAAAGAACTTAAAAAAAGATAACAATTGATTTATACAACTAAATTAATAGTTTTGGGCCCAAGATACCTACCTCTACCTTCCATAGTAATATTAAGAATACGTATAATCATTGCATAGTAATATAGAAATCTAAACATGTCAAGGGGCGGCGATAATCAGATAACTTTTATAAAAAAATACACACTGACTTTTCCAGTGAAACTCGCCCTCGCCACGGATTTCATTGCTCGGCGTTGATTTATTATGAAGTATCAGGGGAAATAACCTCACCGCGGTCCAAAGGATAGTTAGTTATTTTATAGAAGCCGTTGTCCGGAGATGAATTGAGCTTAATTTTCTATGACAGATACTATTCCTTTGACGACCTCCATGGTCGAGTGGTCTGTATACCGGTCTCAAGGCGTCGCCATCTCGAGAGGTTCTGGGTTCGATCCCCAGTGGGGGCAAGTGTTTGGGCGATGAATTTTCAGGCATTTCTTCTCCAGTCTTGGATGTTTATATATTCAGGGTATTTATATATATTTATCTATTAAATATATTTATCCGTAATCTAGTGTCCATAACACAAGCAGCATAGTTGCTTAAAATGGGGCTAGTTGATAGATGTGAATGTTTGAAGATATTTATTTATTATTAATAGCATCGTAATACACTTTAAATAATAACTATTTAAACGTATACAGGGAGGGGCTTGTGATAAGAGCAATAAATAAATATAAATATATATATATATATATATATATATATATATATATATATATATATATATATATATATATATATATATATATTTCCCCTTATTTCCCCCGGTTATTTCCCCTGATACTTCATAATAAATCAACGCCGAGCAATGAAATCCGTGGCGAGGGCGAGTTTCACTGGAAAAGTCAGTGTGTATTTTTTTATAAAAGTTATCTGATTATCGCCGCCCCTTGACATGTTTAGATTTCTATATTACTATGCAATGATTATACGTATTCTTAATATTACTATGGAAGGTAGAGGTAGGTATCTTGGGCCCAAAACTATTAATTTAGTTGTATAAATCAATTGTTATCTTTTTTTAAGTTCTTTTTAAATAAATAAATAATTCATCCACAGTTTCCGCCACTCGAAGTTAATGTGCGGTATTTTTGCATTGGTTAGTGAATTAGTAGATTACTCCTCCTGCCTTTTTAATAGGTTAAAAAGAAATGCTTGCTCGGTGACGTAGTGGTTAGTACGCTTTGGATTACGATACAAAAATAAAGCTACTTTCGTCATGGCGAGGCCATGGATGGATGACCAAAACTTTGTGATCTCGAACTCCTCCGAGCTTCGGAAGGCACGAAGCCGTTGGTCCCGGTCGCTATTTCAATCGTTTCTACCCACCAACCCACATTGGGCCAGCGTGGTGGTGTTACGGCCCATACTCCTCATGTGCTTTTCCATGAAAAAGGCCTGTGCCCAGCAGTGGGATGTATATAGGTTGAGGACGACAACCATCCACGAGATTAACATGGATTGAGGTTAAACAGGTTTTCCTAACCTACTATCACGTATATATATGTCTGTATATGGTATGTTTATATATATATATATATATATGTCACGTTTCACGTAATGCTACTGAGTTCTGTTTCTATTGGGATAATGAGCGTGATTGTATCTAATTAGGTATTTCCTGGATTAGACAAAAATATTTCAAATTATTTATGAATACTGATTATTTTATGATAAGATTTTAATATTGCTCATTTATCATTGACTAGATATGATAAATCTAATTACTTTTATGATACCTATAACATGAATTAATGTGTTGATAGCCGTCGATTTTTTTTATAAGGCAAAAGTAGTCAATAACTTTTGTCGTGAGTACGATTTCCATCTATTCTCTAATTAAGGGGGGTGCTTCTTGGATCAAACCATCGTGATGCAGAATGAAATATAACGTGTACAGACTGTGATTTTTTAACAAATTTTCTAGGTTCCTTTCGCGTTGCCAACCCTATGAAAGTTTTCATTGTTTTTGTCTAAGTCTGCGACAAAGTCTGTCCGCTGTACAATCGTGCACAAAGAGATTACTCGATAGAAATTATATCAATATTCATCGAAGGATTGTCCTCAGCCTATATACGTCCCACTGCTGTACAAGACTTCCTCATTGAGAAGCACATGAGGAGTGCGGGGGGTTGGTGGGTAGATATGGTCCCAATAGCGACTGGGACCAACGGCTTAACGTGCCTTCCATATATATATATATATATATATATATATATATATATATATATATATATATATATATATATATATATATATATATATATATATATATTCCTTATACCATCAGAATATTACATTATGTAAAATATTCCTATTTTGAACCTCGACAGGACATAACGATGGCATTAAGTAATTGCGCTAAAAAATATTTGCATTATGAATTATGACATCATTCGCTGAGAAAAATTAGGAAAATATTTGTGAATAGCCTTATCTCTGCCCATTTTTCCTCATAAATTCCCCCCATTGCTGGGAACCACGGTTCTTTCGAAACAATGTTTTTTTTAATTCCTTTAAGTGTAACAATATGATAAAAACGCTCCATTTTTTCTTTTCTATTTGCAATATCTATAAGGCCTAAAATTTTTATTTGAGGGATCTTTATTACCAAAACAAAAGTAAACTAAAACTACATACTTAATTTAAAAAAATTATGTATGTTTCTTTGCGACTGCTGATTGTACCACATACATGCACAATAAATTCTATTCTATTCTGTTTCATTTCATTCCTTTCCTTTCCATTCCATTCCATTCCAATCTATTCTATTCTACACATCACACCAAAACTGCTCGGCATAATTCAAAATTTCGTGAAAGTCAATATTTTACAATTTAACAATTTATATATTGGGTCCTTACCTATGAAATTGGTTTTTTTATTCTGTCTTAGCAATTTGTCCGCAACTATTAAGTTTCAGAGCATTCTTATAAAATAATTGCCTCTTCTAAAAATAGACCATATATTTGAGCTCGTATTATTTAATTTGATAATTTTTTGTATGTTTAATTGTGTTAAAATCAGACACAAAGACAATTATTTTTAACTGCCTCCCGAATACATCATTTGATTTGCATTAACATTAAAACGATGAATAATTTTTATCAAGCGTGTTCACACACATATTGCTAAAGCTTGTCTAATGATACATGCCAAATATTATTATCTCTGGATTTTTCGTTGTGAAGAAAACTGATAAAATGTTAGTATGTAAAATGCAGACACCCCAAAATCTCCATACAAAACACCTATTTCATAGGTAAGGACCTAATATTTAAATAAAAAAGTATATTAAATATTAATGTTCATTACATTGAGCGCTTGTAGCAAGTACAACCACAGCGCTTTGACTGTGCTTGTAATAGATACAAGCGATGAGCATGACACACCCATGATTTCTGCTTATGAAAAAAAAAATACATACGTAACATAATGATAATTTTGTTCGAAGTCACTGCGACACAGCATTTCAATGCAAGAAAAACATAATTATTGTCACGCATTTTTATACAAAATACAAAGATAGCTGCAGTTTTCGCTAGTATAATATGTATTTATTAAGGACTTACTTAATATAGGCTCGATTGACGTGATTCCTAATTCCCCACACACGAAAACCACATTATAGACGTTTCAATTAAGTACCTATCAGATCAAGTTTTCGTCTTGGTTATCTATTCGTTTACTCGCATCCTATATTAAGCTAAAGCGATTAAAAATTCTACGAACAGTTCCCAGAAATTCTAGTCGATATGATTCATAGAATTTTAGACCAAGCGATGAATTTTACCGCTTTATCTAAGATGAATTTTCATCTATTTTCCTTACAAAGTATTACCCATTTGTATGCGGTTACTACTAGTAACTTTTTTTCATTCGAAATAAAGTTCATTGGTCACGTGAAATTTTATAACCTTTTTTCATACCTACAAGTAGAGGTAAGAAAGTAAAAGAAATGGAAAAGTTTTTAGTGTGTACTAACAGATTGGTGAAATATAACATGAATAGTAACACGCAATGAAAGAAGCTGCTACACAAATCGTCGCAATATATCATACAATGTAACAGAATGCGTATGGTGTAAATGCTCCTTTCATATTACATTTCGTGTTACATTTCACCAGTCTGTATACATAATTACAAATCTACTATTGACATCCAATAAGCCGATAGTAGTTGATTTTTTTCATGTTTTTAAACGCGTTATCGAGTAATACGATAAAATTAATCATTAAATGAATAATTTACTGGAGAAGATTATTACATCATTTTTTATTCTTTCCATTAATCCCATACTACTGTCCTATCTATCTTCGCACGTGAACTCATCTACTGCCTAACAACAGTGATTTGCACAACAAATTTAATCAATAAAACACAACTTCAATTAGTGAGCATTTCAATCATCAAAGATTCAGATGGAATAACCCAATGTGCAACCCTAACAAAACTAATACCTCGTGCACATATCCCAACATCAGTTAGCACCAATATTTAGCGATACCGAGGAGGTGTGATTGGTGTTAATTATAATATTTGATTATGCCGCGTAAACATGCTACGTCAGTTGTTTTGACCAAACCGATAACTTTATCTAAAAGGCTTGTATTTTTAGATAATTGCACAGAGGGGCGTGTGATAAATACCGGTGATCGGCGGACGTTATTGTCATTGCCAAATTGAAATTTGTCAAGAATGCCGGTCAAAGTATACACCAGCTGTGCTCAGTATGAACGTGAGTTTATTTTTTAGTTTTTTCGGTGAAGGCATTTAATTTAGGTTTTTTGTAGTAAATTAGTTACGTGATTTTGTGTTGCGGAAAAGTGAAGTTATTTTTTTGTTATTAAAAATGGTAATTTTCGTCTGTTTTATGACAAAAATTACCCATTTTGATGTGATACTTCTATGTGTGTGTTCTTTTTATTTTAAGCTAAGGTAAGAGTTGTATTGTAACTGTATGTGAATTTATTGTACTTACTTTTACATTTTTAGAAATATTTTTTTGGAAATAGATACATAAATAAATTATACTTCTATTAATTCAAAATAATATCTAAAAATAAGAAAATTACGTTTTGAAAAAATTTATTGTTGCTGGTATATTTATTATTGATTACTACATAATTAATCGTATTTTATTAAATAGATTGGTAGCTTTTCCACCATCTTAATATCGTACAAAAAAAAAATATTTTATATATTTACATTATTAATCTCATATTAATACTCTTTCACATGAATATTTGCATAGTTCTAACCCTTTTTTTATAAGTCCATGGTTCTAATTTAATTAACGCTAACTTTATAATCCTTTTTCATCAAAAATTTTATTCAACAACTCCTCCAAAACAGATTTAATTTCAAGATTTCGTCCAAAAATACCTAACATATTGTCTAATATTCATAGCATAGGGGTCGGGAAGGGCGTTAGATATAAACAAAGGTATCCGCACTGCGACGCTGTGTGACCAAGCCCTAAGAACCAAGAACAAAATTCTCACCCACTTCATACACTGAAGGATCTACGTTACTACTCCAGCAAATTTATTTGATACTTTATGAAATTTCTTTCTTGCTTTTGAATGCAAAAAAAACTGTTCCTCAATATTAGTAATAAACTTTTGATAGCATGCAATATTATAGCAATCCGAATAAAATTACACAACAAATTAAAACTTGTAATACAAAACGTAGGTAAGAAAATAATTGGCGTGGCTTATTTTTCCTCGGGAGATTTTTCCTAGTGAAAAATAAGCGAAAAATATTCTAAAACATACATAATTAAATTCCAAAGCCGTGAAAGTACAAATAAATATTTAAACCTTATTATTAAGTATAAAAAAATCTACAGTACCCGAACTACCCGAGCGAAATACCTACTCAACATTGACCTGATGAAGTTTTTTATCGTCCAGTAATGATTGTTAAACATATTTGAGTTAGATTTGTATCATGATATTAAACACAAGTAATTTTATGTATTTGTGAAATTTATGTAAAAAAACTTGATTTTAAGCGCGTTAAGCTTAAAACTTTTCGAGAGCTATTTCGTAACCTAAATTTTTTACTTTAATATATGCATATTTAAAATTTTTCTACATGATTTGAATAGACAGGTATTCAACATACCTTTGTAGATGAAATGGCTTTACACCTCTAAAGTAATAAAACTGTACATCTAAATCCAAATTTATTTTTTACTAACTAACAGAGCAGTATTAGCTTTTGAATTTATTGTTCAGTATTTATTTCGTATTTCCCTTTCTAAAAAACGAACCTTCAAATATACAAGAGTTTCTATTTTTTTTCTTTCATTCACGAGTAAAACTTTTCTTTAGGCCAGGACGCAGTAATCAAAATAAACGATTCTGAATTTGAATAAAATCCTGCTCTATTTTGAGAACGATTGCTAAGCTTTTTAAAAACCGAACAGGCAACCAAATGCCTATTTTACCAAACATCAATGAATGCAAATATCATTCCGGCCAAAATGTATACCCTGCGTGAAACGACACCGCGTCCACCGTTACGCAACGTTTACAAAATAACCAAAAACCCTTTTCGAGTTTTATTTCTGCAATGTCATTTGAAGTGTGGCTTTTTTTAATTTGATGTAAGCCGTTACCGGTCAAAGGGAAAGGGATATGTCGCGTGCCAATTCCATTTTCGTGTATTTTTGTTTTTTTTTTTTTTCGGAAAAATGCTATATTTGATACTTTTTATTTTATCTTAGTCGGCATTACTTAATTAATATACTCAAATCGATCTAAGTTTACAAAAATGTTTCAAAAGCTGACAGAAGGTTCTAGTTGACAGCTCTATTTCACTAAGGTATGAACGAATAGTTTTTCAACTTTAAAGTATTTAAATAAGAACTCAGTTTTCCCACATACTTCATACGAAATAATAATATCATCTAGATCTAGTCTCAACATTCTTCAATTTTTATATAATTTTTATTTTGTGATTTATAGTTCACTCGGCGTAGGATTCTTTTCCAAAAAGCACGAAACAAAATATTGTACCTAATAAGCAACAATCTTCACGATGCAAACTATGTATGTTTTCTAAACAAGTCACGGGCAGGCACGGTCCATTGGGTTAGTACGTGCATTGAAAGCCAACTAAGAACCCTACCGCCTTGAAAAACTTGGCTTAAGTAAAATATTTTGGTTATCAATATCTCGGTGTATTATTTATTTTTATTTTGCGGTGTGGTTTCAGCTTATAAAAAAAAAATAAGTCCTTTTCTACACATTTGAAAGTAGTACAGGACAGGAGATTGTAGGAATTGTGAGCGTTATTTAAAAAAACTAAAATTACATTTTATTTTCTTTCTTTGTAACAACATTTCATTTAAATTATAAATTAAACTTTAATACTCTTAAATAACACTTGATAAAAATCTTTAGCGGTTGATTTTCCTCTATAATTTGTATGATTGGGTATAACCAGCCATTTCCATGCGACCTTTAATCGTTCAAATTAAATCTTTTAGATCGGCAAACATACATACAAAACATATTGTCACGCCTCTTTCCCCGAAGATATGTTAGGTCCCCATGTAACAGGTGACGACCCTGTTGCCATGCACCGGGCACAATGTGAGGCAAGCGATATTAACAATGAAATGTACATAAGTTTTATTCAACCTCAGTGGTACAGGCGGTGGGATCGAACCCGCATGTCCCGCGGCCTCTCGAACGAGTACCCCGTCCATCCCAACTCGGCTACCACTGCCACTTTACCACTTTCGGCAAAACATTGTTATAATTAATATAGTCTTAAGTAAAAACCCATAACGTTTCTCTTCTTTAATATTAAAAGAAACGGTGAGCCTCCCAACGCTAAAAACCTGAATTGTCTGCCTAAACAAGAGACGCGACACGCCTCTCTGCTGTTCTGAAGAAACATCGAGATGTACTCTATTTGTTTACTGAGATACACTGTACAAAACACAACACAGTATTCGAGAACTGTATTTTGTTTACGTAGACACTATATAAAAGTCTAAGTAGGTACACATACCAAAATCTAGCTTTAATCGTTCTCTACATCTAGTGAAAGTTGAATGATTAATCTTGACATTGATTTTTCCGGTTCCCAAATTAATTTTGCTTAGTCGTCTGGAATCTCGACTTGCTCAACATTCGCATTTCGGTCACATGCAATTTATTTTCATACTTCCTTTTCATAGCCCAACAAATCATAGCACAAAGTGCACTTACATGTACGGTCATTAAATCGTTTTATTATTGTCTCCATATCACGGATTCTGCCACAAAAACAAAAAAATTAAGATAAAGGTTTTAAATTAAGATAGCTACTGTATACCCTCCTCCTCGAGACCCCCTGCTATCCGCCAAAATAAATTTTATTGCCAGGTCGATAAGATAAAAATGTGCTATCAATGCTTTATAATATAAACAATTAAAAAGGTCACTTTAGGTCGTTGATATGCTTTTTACATGCGAAATTGTTATTTGAATTGAACTTGACTGATAAGAGCGAAGTATACATGGGCGTTATCGACTGTTGACAACAGGTTTACATAGGCATATTATGCAAAACATTTTTATAATACTAATAATCAATTATTTTGGCCTGACCTTATAGCAAGTTAACAATGGTTTTAGAAACCCTACCAAACCAATTTCCATTAAAATAAGATTTATGAATACTATGACTTAGTGTTCTTTTTGTAATATAATAAACATTCTTCGCTTGCCCCCGAGATTTCGGTAAAACTCCAGAAGCCAGCCAGAGGCGCAGCGCTAAATCTCTTAAAAAAAATTCTGCATTCTTCAAGTAGACTTTATTCCCAAAAATTTTATTGTATTTGGGGTCGTTGTACCATACCTTCCTCTTCCATTCGGCATGTCCCCACATAAAATACTAAACTTTTCCCTTTAATTGCAGCAACATGGGTGAATCGCTGCAGCGAAGACCTGGAATGCTTGGATCTGGAGGAGGAGCAGCCGCTAGCGCAGCTCAGCTCGGTGCAGACCGACAAGCTGTCGCTGGTGTTCAGCGAGCTGCTGGACCACGACCGCGACGACGTCATCTGCGACCAGGACTTTGACCAGTTCTTTGAGGTTAGTAATATAAGTGTAGAAGAATGCACATACAGACGAATGTGTTAAGCACATAATTATCTACCATCGTTCCTTTTCTTAGAAAACATCTGCCCATAATCAATAGAGCCCATGGTACGTTGTCATCTTTTTTGATAAGATAATTAAATAATAATCTTTAACTTTTTCATAAAACTTTACAGTACACAGTAATTATGCTTTAAGGGTCAAGATCTTATTTTTGTATGTACTCGTACTTATTTTAATATTCTTTTTTTAATACGCAAGCAGTGTTTGCCTTAAAGTAGTTGTAACATTTTGCATGGCTAGCTTGTAAGTTTCTTTTATATTATACTTCGATGTATACAACTGTTGGTAGACCTAATTAACTAAATAAATACATATATTTCTATTGGTTGGTTGGTATAAAAAAAGGCCTTATTGCATTAAACTTGAGAACGGATTCGTCAATTTCGGTTTTTAAAAAGGATTAAAAGGTGAAAAAATATTAAGTAGGTAAAGAAAACTCGAAAAGAAAAGTGAAATTAAAACGTAACAATTTCATTGTCCCAATCTAACTATTCGTAATTTCGACCTTTCAAACAGATAGCATCCAGAGTCCAAAAAAACCGGCAGGTCCGTATTTTCCCGTCCGTCTGTCCGTCACATTAAGTGTCCCCACTTAAGAGTTAAAATAGCCCAAAGTACAGCGCAATCTCTCGATACAAACTAGACGGTTTCTGTATTTTGGGTTTTCGGTGGTAATTTTGGATTGCGTGAACCAATAATATGTTCCGTATAGTAAAAAATGATAAATAAGATTTAAAAAATCCTTGCCTAGACGGTAAAATTATAAATTTTATTCAGTTTTTCATATTTTTAAAGTAAACTTAATAAATAAAAACAAAAATTATTTTACCTGGCGTGATTTATGTATATATATTATATTGGTACCAAATTTTAGTGCTAACGGTCACTGAGATTATCCGCGGACGGACAGACAGACAGACAGACGCAGTTGGCAAAACTATAAGGGTTCCTAGTTGACTACGGAACCCTAAAAATGAGGTACGAAAATCACCGTATCAGCTAGTTACATTTCAATATCTCAATTTCATGAAAATGGAAATGATTGTGTAATTTACAAATAAAATAGCAAGAGATAAGCGTAATCACTAAGATATTTCGCATTCAAATTGATAGAACCTATTGCATCAGAGAGCAGTCTACAGATAATATAAAATGTAATTAAACCACTAGTTGATAAATGATAACATAAGTGACAAAATGGTAATTTTAATGTGGGAATTCAACCTAAACGTATAAATAAACCCTTGCGAGCTTCACGCTAGTGTTTGAAGTTATAAACGATATTACAAAGATTCCGCTTCAGCGAACCATCATGTACTTACGGTGGGTTTATACATCTCGATCTTCATCTTGCTATAACTTTATAGATGAGTATTTTTATATCATCCTGTATCGCAAATAAGTATATGGCTTGTGCAAAGTAAACAGTCGGCATACTGTATTGTTACTGTACTACTTGCAACACTGGCGTGACAATCGTGATGCCCTCCCTACTCCCCTACCCTGTGGAAAATGTAGGTCTTACGACAACCTCAACTTAACGCTTCTAAATGCTAAAATCAACTAATAAAAGAAATAATCTTTACAATCATATTTCTGGTTAAAAGTCGAAACTACACGTCGAAATTTCAGTTGATTTTAATACGAATACAAACGAAGATTATCAAAATTTTCTTCGAACAACAGATCCTCGAGTATTTTTGGTGTTCTGGCAAATAAATATCCAATATCGTAGCATTTTAAGGCTCTTAAATAAAATGCTTACAGTGGTTACCTACTTAAAAACACATTGTAAACAACTCTTTCACCTTTCGTTTATCAAAAAAGATGAACTAAAACCATTTCCCGCTCTTTTCTTTACGTGTGAAAACAGTGTCCCCTTTTTTGCAACTGTATGAAGCTGACTCAGTTAGCCAAACTAGTGGGAACAAAAAACTCTCTCATAAAGTGAATATGAGACTGTACACGAAAATCTCTGGAATTATTCCCTGAATTTTACAGACTCGCCCCGTTTTCTCGTTTGGTTTAAAGCGTCCTTTTGACGGCTTTATAAATGTGCCTTCATACAAAGGTCTTTACTTAATTTCTCTACGTATTCGAAATAATCATGTCTGTTAACAATGACGGAATTAACACGACCTACACCTACTCATAAAATGTCCAAGTAATTCATTTCATTGCGTATTCTAGCATTTACTTTTATTGAGAGTAATTTTTCGTTCTTGGGTAAAAGTCGTTCATCAGAAGACTGGGAAAAAGAACTAGATCTATTTTATACAGTGGTGACTGTGTCATCCATTTCTAAGTCATGTCATATGTTTTTCCAATATCCTTAACAGTATGCTAATGCTATAACAGTAACCAAACAAACGATAATGCGCACTACGAGTACTAGGTAAACTAGGCTAATGATGATGATGAATCACAAAACAAAATGTTGTGAAAGTTTTCATAAGATATACACATATTTCTTATCATTTAGTAACAATATCTCGTATGTAACAAGGACATCTCAAGAATCAGAGCGGTAATGAACATATCACGAGTCAGAACCGTCTGGAAATCATACCAATTTCCTCGTCGCCTCCAAATGTACTTTGCACTTAGTAACCAAGTTAAAATTGGAGCGAGCGTTTCGTATCGGCTTTGAGTTCCTAATTTATGTGCTTATTTTAAGGAAAGTTTTAAGGCAACTTTTCTTATTTCACCTTAAAACCGAGCTTTAGAATTATAGATTAGCAATGGTAATGGAATTGTAACCATGAAACTGCTTAATTTTCATTGTAATAACGGTCAACAAAATGTAGGTGGCATAATATTAGTTACTCCAGATGACAAAGAATTTGTAGAAAGACTGGTAAAAACCATCTTAAAATCTTGAAAGACCTTCTTAAAATTGAGAATGTAAGGATTGGATGAAGAGTTTTTATATGACCTTCCTTTAGTGGACGTATTAAGGAGATGGCTCTATTTATTTAAATGATATTAGTAATGAAACTTTGTTGTTATACTTCTCTTGGTCTCTGAATTCGTAGCGAAGAAGAACTGTGGAACGAATTACCATTTTACCTTTTTTTTAAGCCTTCATCTCACCGAATGATGATAAGGCTGAAGGTGCGAGCTTCACCTGTTATCGTTATCGTTAACAACGGGATAAACTGGTTATCTTACCTCAATGCTTTGAACATTGTTATTATGGCGACAGATTTAGGCAAGACGGTGGTAGGCAGCCAGGCAGGCTTAGAAAATCTACCACCAACCAAACTGGGCAGAAAAACTACTGCCCCATAGGGAATCGAACCCCGGACCACCCGATCAACACCCGGTGGTGTCAACCACTAGACCAAAGGCAGTTAAAAGATCTAAATATACCTGTGTTGTATTGGAATTACTGTAACAGACAGAGAATCCTATTCCCTAGCAGATTGTATAATAAAGGATAATGAAGCAGCTTTGTTCGAGTAAAAGGAATATCCATTTGTAAAGAAAATAGCGCTTCGCAATAGGTTACGTCCAGTTGGAAGAAATGGAACTAGTGTATTAGGGTTTTAGATAGAGGTACAGACGCTATTCTAGGGGATATATGAGAGAAAACAGTGCTAGCATACAAAAGCAGATATTTTACTAATAAAAGTTCTGCTAACCAAAAATATTAAAAACTTGTAAAATAACACAAAACACAAAATAGTCCTTATTTTAAGATCATTAAATTAAACTGGGAATTGCACTACAATTCAGATCCTATTCAACATGAGGCAGAAAATAAAATTAACCAATTTATCCAAAGAGTATACAATAACAAAATTCATCATTATACCATTGACAAATCTAAATTTCTTTTCTAATTGTCACATCTAACTGTAGGCCTAGCACGGGCCGGAGAGAAAAAGATTGTATGGAGATTTTGACATTTTCCATACTAACATTTTTTCAGATTTCTCCACAACGACAAATCCAGAGATTATAATCTTTGGCATGTGTTTTGAGACAAGCTTTACCAATAATATTATGTGTGATATCACTCTTCATAAAAAATATTTATCATTTTTAAATCAAATGATGTATTCCGGAGACACTTAAAAAGAGTTGTCTTTGTTTCTAATTTTAACACAATTAAACTTACAACAAATTATCAAAACAAATCAAAAGAGCTCAAAAATATGGTGTATTTTTATAGGACGTAATTATAAGAATTTATAAGAATATTCTGAAACTTAATAGTTACAGACAAAATACTAAGAAAGAAAGAAACGGCAATTTCATAGGTAAAGGCCTTTTTTTAATTGTCAAAATAATATTATGACTATTAAAAAAAAATCAGGCTTTGCTTGCCCATCCTTAATTTTTTCTAGAACCAACAGAAGGACCACAACGTTGTCAGTCGACTGAACACAAACGCCAAGGGGTATGCCCATTAACGTAATTGCAAAGTTTAGTAGCACTCAACCCTTGTGAGGCCTTTTGAAGTGTACCTTAAGTTTTTAATATTGTAAATTGCAGCACTATAAACATTTTTCTATGGAAGCGAATTCACAAACAATTTGAGCCTCAGATCATAAAATATATTAAAATTCAGCAACATGATAGGTACTTGCCATGGGATCGTTTCAAAATAATTTTTTACAATAGAGGACTGTACGCGGGCTTCATTTATTTACCAACTTAGGATTAAACCTGAGAATTTTGTAGCATTTTTTAACAACAACAAATTTAAAACAACTAATTATGCATTCTAGTTCATAAATTCTCCAATTTTGAACTTTAACTCTTGGGTCTTTGTTGCTAAAAAAACTACTGTCGTTAAGAAAACCACAGCTAGGATAAATGTGCACAACTTTTTAATTAAAAACTATGAAGGTTTTTTTTTTCTTCTCCTGCAACTAAGATATTAGACACAAACAAAGACAAAGCAGTTTTGAACCCTAAGGCAAGGTAATAGTGGTTAAATGGTGTAATTAATATCATTTCGTTTACTCCTTCACAGAGGCTCGCTCACTTCGCCGACTGGTCGCCCAACTCGTCCGAGTTCCACATCCTGCTTGAGGTGAAACAAGAATTCGTAGACCACTTCATCAACCCGTTGCCCACAAAGTAAGTCAACAAGTCCGGCTACTTTATACGACGGAACAAACAAGCTAGACGATCTAGCAATTAATAACCATTATTCTTAAACTCTCAAGGTTCATTTTCGTGAATAAAGAGATACAAAATGTTTAAACAAGACAATCCATAAAATTTAAGCGCCCGTTTGTTATTTTTGACTTTACCTATTTAAGGCGTGGGTTGCTAGGAGCTGCTAATTCCTCTAGGGATTACACAGCTTTAACAGAAGGTCGGAGCGTAGGGTAGTTTTCATAGGGTTAAACTCAAAAAGATTATTAGTGTGGTTTTCAAATTTTAGCCAGATTTTCAAACTAGAAATAGATTTTTATTCGAAAGCTCTTAAAATTATTGCTGGATTCAATCTTAGTATCGGAGCGTTAAACTGTAGCACCAAAAGCTCCTATCAATAAAGATTATACTACCATTTTAGTAACTGAATATTATTATGTAATTTCAATTCCAGAAACTTTTTGATTAAACAACTCCTACTTCTAGTTATTCATGCATACATAGTTTGTTCTCAAAATATAATCCATTCATAAACGCAAGCCCGTTTTCAACAAGTAATATAATTCAGTCTATTTTTGTCTAGAATTTGAGCTAAATTGAAAATGTTCTTGGCACCCTTTCTATCAACTGTGGCGAGAACAGTTTCAAGTTTTCAACACTTTAGCACCGCGGGCGGACAGGGCAGTTCAAACTGAGCAAAGCGCGTAGTATTAAGATAAATGCAATATAAGCCTAACGTGTCACACTTAAGTTCAAGGAAAGCTTCAAAATTGTCTCAACTAGTTTTAGAAGCAACCCCTATACGGATCTAAACTAACACTAAAGTAGTTAGTATTCGTGCATTCTGGACCACCTACGTCATCTCTACGTCATACCAAAAATTCGTCATCGTACGTCAAAAAATTCGTCATCGTACTTTGCAAACCTAAAAAAAAAAAAAAAAAAAAGAAGTTTGGTGTCAAATTGGGGGTTTTGAAGGGTGCTGATTCCAAATCTGTAATCCATTTTTCTCTATGATGCTTATTTACAGAGTTACATGACTTGCATTAGTGTTAATTAAAACATAATTAGATATCTCATTAGTAAAGCATAATTAAATAAACATTAACTAGCACTGTCAACAACAGTAATGATGACTCTAATTAGATGTATCATTAACGTCACACCATTATTTTAATTACCTCAACTTTCGCTAATTTTCTGAATCTTGGTGAGAAATATTCTATCCAAACAAACTCTTCATACATACATACACATACTACACACGCCTATACATATAATCACGCCTATAATCCCCAAAAGGGTAGACAGAGTCCAAGGAGCACAATGGTCCTTAAGACCACATTCAGCTATACAGAGTTGGGTTGGGTCAGATGAAAAAATTCTTGAAAGCAGAGTAGTGACAAGTGGCGAGCTCATCGCCTACACACTCAAAGACCTAGTACCCAACACGCCCTTAGTCGCCTTTTACGACAAACTCAAACTCTTCAGCTTTATAATTTGTGTATGGACTCCATAGAAAAACAAAGTAACCTTCACCATGGTCAAGCCGTGGATGGGTGACTAAAACTTTGTGGTCTCGAGTTCCTACATACTTCAGAAGTCATGTTAAGCCGTTGGTTCCAAGCAGATTACTTATGCCATTAATGTTATGTATACTATTACAAATATTTGCAGTACCTCTAATTGTCGTCATAACAAAAATATCTACTTTCCCTAAAAATTTTTCCAGAATCTTAATGACTTTATTTATTACTTTATCATTTATTTGTGTAACAAGTTTTAATTACTTCTATTACTGGCATAGCTATGTCTTAATAATTGTCAAATACATTAGGTAAATGACCGAACAACTAGTATAAAAACCATCATATCTAAGCATTTCCTAACAAAGTGCTATCGACTACAATTGAAAGTCTACCTACTGCTCAAGTCACCTCAAGACAACCAATATGTCTGTAAGTATTATATTAAGCATTATCTACTTTCTTTATACAAACTTGTGTTTTTGATTTTGTGACTTCTTGATTGCCATCAATCTTCAGTGCATTCCTTAGTGCACATTTATTTAATAAATGTTGTGCTTACTATTCTTTGTAATCATTGTTATAGCTTACATCTTGCTTTGCTGCCAATACCACCATTGACTTTGAGGAAAACACATTCAAAAATTATTACTTTCCAACATCTGATGATGACGAGGCTGCTTCTCCGACTCCATGCCTTATCCAAAAGAGAGACAGATCGGACTGCGAATCTCTGAACGAGTTTTTCGATGAATCTCCAAAAAAGAAAAAATCTAAACTACAATCATCCACTGTGGGGCGAGCAACAAACGATGGGATGTCTTACATATCAACAAATACAGATGATGGGTCAACAGCAACTCATATGATAAAAATCGAAGTATATAATCTCAAAAAATTGACTAATGTCCCATCATCGGATCATTGGAAACATGCGGAAGTAAGAGTAAAGTACTACGACAAACCGAAGACTAACCACCACCAACGAACTCGAGCGTTAATTTACAATATAACAAAAGAAATTTCATCAACACCTGACTGCAATAAATATACATTCAAACATAAAGATTGAATCAAAATCCATATTGGTTGTCTGGAAGTGACTTGAGCAGTAGTTTTCCATGACAAATACCATAATTAGTTATATAATTAATTCTATCATAATTAGTCATTAAATATAATGAACGAAACATTTGCTGTTTATTTTAAGAATACCTTCATTTACACTACTAATCGTTTTTAGTAATCAATGTCATTAATATAATTGAATGTCTCATTAAGTACAACTACAGGAGAATATATATTTTGCCCGTTTAAATAATCAACACATTGGTCTATAACTTCTTCCAAACACAATCTAAGTTGTTACAATGTCAAACTTTCAAGTGCTGGAATGTATTGATATGGATAGTGATTATGATGGTGCTTTCTGTGAGACTCTCAATGATTACGAGACAAGTCAAGAAGTTAAAGATATAACAAGTGATGTTCATATCATAAAGGATTTCTTTGAAGAAAATTCAACCAATGATTTCAAATTTAAACCTAAAATAAGTGAAGCCAATGAAGTAAACGATATAGAAGAAACTCATGAGTAAGTAAAACTATTTGTACCAAAAAAATTCTTATTGTTAATGAATTATGTGTTTTATCTAAATTGTGTTTATTCTTTATAGAATATCACACAAAAATAAAAGAAAGCCGAGAGTACAAGTTGGAGGTGCTACGAAAAAAACATCTGAAGATACTGACACACAGCCTGGACCATCTACAATTGAAACGGAACAGCAGATGACAGATACGAGCAAAATTATGTGTACTATTTGCAATTTTATTGTGAGTAAAAAATATTTCAACAGCCATCTAAGGAATAAGATTCATAAAAATAAGCTTTTATTAGTTAGACACCCTCATGCTAATGTGTCAATTATTGATTCAGCGTTTGGATCACGAATAGTTTCATATAAAATTACATCACCAATTAAAGAACCTGTATTAGAATCACCAGAACTTTTCTTTCAATCAGTGAAAACTACTATTGAATCTTTACTTAAGGAATGTATTAAGGAATTCATTATAGTTAAGGTTAATTATATAATTTTTGCTGATTTTATACAACAAACGAAAGATATAAAAAATACATTTGATTTTCAAACCTCCAATTATACAATAGCGTTAGGTGATGAATTGGAACCTTACTACAATAATTTAGGTGAAACGATTGTAAAAAAAATGTCTGAATTTGAGAAAAAAGATAGCGGATGGTCTTTAAAAAATATATTGTACTTAGAAATGAATGTAAACAAATTCAACCCTCTGAGAGGTTCATCATACATTGATTTACCTTCTGATATAAAATTAAAGAAAGCAGTAATCAATGTCAAAAATCATGATCATGAATGTCTAAAATGGGCTTTACTTTCCGGATTATATCCAGCTCAACATCATAAAGACCGAGTCTCATCTTACACTCAATACAAAAATTTTGTAAATTTTAATAAAATATCTTTTCCAGTAAAGATTTCTGATTTACACAAAGTGGAAAATCAAAATAACTTTAGCCTAAATGTATTCGGTTTAGAATATGATCGGAACACAAAACGAAATATAATAGTGGGTCCTTTGTATTTTACTAAAAACCGAAAGCAAAAGCATATTAATCTATTATACATCTCAAATGGTAGTGCCGGTCATTATTGTTACATTAGAAATTTATCACGCTTAGTAAATAATCAGATAACGGGACAACATCATACATTACACATTTGTGATGGATGTCTTTTGTATTTTCCAAGTGAAGAAAAACTTCATGCTCATAATCGAAATGATTGCAGACATATTCGAATAGATTTGCCAAATAATGTATCAAATAGAAAAGACAGATTTGGCAATCCAGTGTCTTCTGACAAAATTTCGTTTGAACATTTTGAACGAAAAATTAAGTTACCTTTCATAATCTATGCTGACTTCGAAGCGATGCTTAAGCCAGTTTTAACTTGTAATCCTAATAGCAATCAATCATTTACTAATAATGTACAACAACATGAAGTTTATAGTTATGGTTATTATTTAAAATGTTCTTATGATGATAAACTTTCAAAATATTGCTCATACACTGGACCTGACTGTCTTAAAGTTTTTATGAACAATTTATGTCAAGATGCACATGACATTCATAGAAAACTGTGCGATCGAAAACGTCCGGTACCATTGACAGATTCAGAAAAAGATGAACTACTCGGTGTGAAAATTTGTTATATTTGCAACAATCACTTAGATTGTAATTCAGTTCATGATTATGATTTTCATACAGGTAGCTTTCAAGGAATTGCTCATGAGACTTGCAGTCGTAAATTTAGAGTTCCGAATTTTATTCCCATATTTTTACATAATTTGAGTAATTATGATGCTCATTTCATAGTGCACGCCATGAATTTGAAACAAGGAGATATAGACATCATACCACAAAATAAGGAAAAGTATATATCATTTACAAAAAAAATTCGTATTAATGGTCGTGAAATTAGATTAAGATTTTTGGATTCATTTAAATTTATGTCCAGCAGCTTAGATTCGCTAGCAAAAAACTTGAAAGATAGTCAATTTTATGAGTTGAGGAAATATTTTCAAAGAGATAATGATTTTAAGCTTTTGCGAAGGAAAGGTGTGTTTCCATATGAGTTTATAAAATCATATGAATCATTAAAGTGTCCATATTTACCAAACCATAGCGAATTCTATAGTTCTTTACTAGGAAACAACATATCTGATGATGACTATCAACATGCTAAAACAGTTTGGCAACATTTCAAATGCGAAAATATGCTTGATTATTCTGATTTGTACTTAAAAACTGATGTTCTTTTATTGACTGATATATTTGAAAACTTTAGGAATGTATGCATAAATACATATGGTCTTGACCCAGCTCATTATTATACTGCCCCAGGGCTAAGTTGGGATGCTATGTTAAAACATACTCAAATTAAATTAGATTTGTTAACAGATTTTGATATGATTGCTTTTGTAAAATCTGGTATCAGAGGAGGAGTATCACATTGCAGTAATAGATATGCTAAAGCTAATAATATATACTTAGATACTTATGACAAGACCAAACCTAGTTCTTATATAATGTATTTCGATGCTAATAATTTATATGGATGGGCAATGTCTCAGAGCCTTCCATACAGTTCTTTTGAATGGATTAGCACAGATATTAATTTTAATATTCCTGCTTCTTCTGAAATAGGATATATTTTAGAAGTAGACTTAGAATACCCCAGAAATCTACACGATTTACATTCAGACTTACCTCTCTGTCCAGAAAATATAATTATTGGTGGAAGCAAACAACCAAAATTAGTTTCAAACTTAAATAATAAAACAAAGTATGTAATTCACTACAGAAATTTGTTACAATGCATTGAGTTTGGTATGAAACTTACTAAGATACATAGAGTATTAAAATTTAAACAAGGCCCATGGTTGAAAAAGTACATTGATTTAAATACTCAACTTCGAACGGCAGCCACCTCTGATTTTGAAAAAGATTTTTACAAATTAATGAATAATTCAGTTTTTGGAAAGACCATGGAAAATATTGAAAAACGAGTTGATGTTAAATTATTAACTCATTGGGAAAATCGTGGTAAATCTCAAGGCGTTCAGAGCTTAATAGCCCGACCAGAATTTCATAGTTTATCAATTTTTTCAGAGAACCTAGTTGCAGTGCAATTAAATAAAGTTAAATTATTATATAATAAACCTATATATTTGGGATTTTGTATATTAGATGTATCAAAAACCTTAATGTTTGATTTTCATTATAATTACATGAAAAGTAGATTTAACAATGACCTTAAACTTTTATATACAGACACAGATAGTTTAATATATCACATAAATACAAATGATTTTTACAATGACATTAAACCAGATTTAGAGAAATATTTTGATACATCTGATTATTGTGTTGACAATGTATTCGGTTTTCCTAGGTTAAATAAAAAGGTATTAGGTCTATTCAAAGATGAAAATTCTGGTAAATTGTGTGAAGAATTTGTAGGGTTAAGATCAAAAATGTATGCTATCAAAGTAGGAAATAATATTACCGCCAAAGCAAAAGGCATTAATAAAAACATAACAAAGAATTTTGATATGTTAATGTATCGATCATGTCTTTTTAACAACAAAAATGTGTTCTCTGAAATGTATAGATTTCGATCATTGAAGCATACAATTTTTACACAAAAAATTAATAAAATAGGTTTGTCTTACAAAGATACAAAAAGATATGTGATACATGATTCCACAGACACATTGGCATGGGGACATTATAAATTAAGATAAATATTTTATATTACCGTCAATAATTTTACTATAGAGGAAATGTTTTATAATTTTTATGTTATCATTAACTTATAAATAAAGTATAGTTGTAATTTTATCAATGATTGTATTGTGTAAACAGCAAAGTGTTTGTAAATATGAAAACAAATAAAATAAACTATATTCATATAAACCTTATTTTTCATTTTGTTACCTGTCTTAAGATAGAGCACATGTATAATATGATTCATTTTTATCATCCCTTTACTACAATAATTTAAGCATGTTTGATGGTAAGGAACCTCTTGATGATTTGATGAGAGAATCTGATTGATGGACGGGTTGTTGATATTTTCACTAAAGGGAGCCACCACCGAAATATAAGTATATTCTATATAACACAAAATTTATTTCACCAAGGGAAAGGTCAGCATGATATGTCATTAAATTCTAGTTACATTGTTTACTTTAAAAATCCTCGTGATAGGACACAAATACACTATCTTGCTCGACAACTAGTACCTGAGAATTCCAAATATGTTGAAGATGTATATAGAGATGCTACTAGTAACCCACATGGGTACTTATTAATCGATCTAAAGCAAAATACAGATGACATGCATCGCTTGAAAACAAATATCTTTATACATGATTACACTATTTGTTACATTCCTAAGAAAGGATATAAATATAATAGCTCCAATCAAAAACTTCAGAAAATTAGCGAAAGTAGAGGTAATTAAAATAATGGCATGACGTTAATGATACATCTAATTAGAGTCATCATTACTGTTGGACAGTGCTAGTTAATGTTTACTTAATGACTTAATTATGCTTTACTAATGAGAAATCTAATTATGTTTTAATTAACACTAATGCAAGTCATGTAACTCTGTAAATAAGCATCATAGAGAAAAAAATGGATTACAGATTTGGAATCAGCACCATTCACAACCCCCAATTTGACACCAAAACTTTTTTTTTTTTTTTTTTTTTTTTTTTGATTTTTTTGTTTTGCAAAGTACGATGACGGAGTCATCACGGTCACGGAGTACGATGACGGAAAAAAAAAAAAAAAAAAAAAGTTTGGTGTCAAATTGGGGGGTTTTGAAGGGTGTTGATTCCGAATCTGTAATCCATTTTTTTCTCTATGATGCTTATTTACAGAGTTACATGACTTGCATTAGTGTTAATTAAAACATAATTAGATTTCTCATTAGTAAAGCATAATTAAGTCATTAAGTAAACATTAACTAGCACTGTCCAACAGTAATGATGACTCTAATTAGATGTATCATTAACGTCATGCCATTATTTTAATTACCTCTACTTTCGCTAATTTTCTGAAGTTTTTGATTGGAGCTATTATATTTATATCCTTTCTTAGGAATGTAACAAATAGTGTAATCATGTATAAAGATATTTGTTTTCAAGCGATGCATGTCATCTGTATTTTGCTTTAGATCGATTAATAAGTACCCATGTGGGTTACTAGTAGCATCTCTATATACATCTTCAACATATTTGGAATTCTCAGGTACTAGTTGTCGAGCAAGATAGTGTATTTGTGTCCTATCACGAGGATTTTTAAAGTAAACAATGTAACTAGAATTTAATGACATATCATGCTGACCTTTCCCTTGGTGAAATAAATTTTGTGTTATATAGAATATACTTATATTTCGGTGGTGGCTCCCTTTAGTGAAAATATCAACAACCCGTCCATCAATCAGATTCTCTCATCAAATCATCAAGAGGTTCCTTACCATCAAACATGCTTAAATTATTGTAGTAAAGGGATGATAAAAATGAATCATATTATACATGTGCTCTATCTTAAGACAGGTAACAAAATGAAAAATAAGGTTTATATGAATATAGTTTATTTTATTTGTTTTCATATTTACAAACACTTTGCTGTTTACACAATACAATCATTGATAAAATTACAACTATACTTTATTTATAAGTTAATGATAACATAAAAATTATAAAACATTTCCTCTATAGTAAAATTATTGACGGTAATATAAAATATTTATCTTAATTTATAATGTCCCCATGCCAATGTGTCTGTGGAATCATGTATCACATATCTTTTTGTATCTTTGTAAGACAAACCTATTTTATTAATTTTTTGTGTAAAAATTGTATGCTTCAATGATCGAAATCTATACATTTCAGAGAACACATTTTTGTTGTTAAAAAGACATGATCGATACATTAACATATCAAAATTCTTTGTTATGTTTTTATTAATGCCTTTTGCTTTGGCGGTAATATTATTTCCTACTTTGATAGCATACATTTTTGATCTTAACCCTACAAATTCTTCACACAATTTACCAGAATTTTCATCTTTGAATAGACCTAATACCTTTTTATTTAACCTAGGAAAACCGAATACATTGTCAACACAATAATCAGATGTATCAAAATATTTCTCTAAATCTGGTTTAATGTCATTGTAAAAATCATTTGTATTTATGTGATATATTAAACTATCTGTGTCTGTATATAAAAGTTTAAGGTCATTGTTAAATCTACTTTTCATGTAATTATAATGAAAATCAAACATTAAGGTTTTTGATACATCTAATATACAAAATCCCAAATATATAGGTTTATTATATAATAATTTAACTTTATTTAATTGCACTGCAACTAGGTTCTCTGAAAAAATTGATAAACTATGAAATTCTGGTCGGGCTATTAAGCTCTGAACGCCTTGAGATTTACCACGATTTTCCCAATGAGTTAATAATTTAACATCAACTCGTTTTTCAATATTTTCCATGGTCTTTCCAAAAACTGAATTATTCATTAATTTGTAAAAATCTTTTTCAAAATCAGAGGTGGCTGCCGTTCGAAGTTGAGTATTTAAATCAATGTACTTTTTCAACCATGGGCCTTGTTTAAATTTTAATACTCTATGTATCTTAGTAAGTTTCATACCAAACTCAATGCATTGTAACAAATTTCTGTAGTGAATTACATACTTTGTTTTATTATTTAAGTTTGAAACTAATTTTGGTTGTTTGCTTCCACCAATAATTATATTTTCTGGACAGAGAGGTAAGTCTGAATGTAAATCGTGTAGATTTCTGGGGTATTCTAAGTCTACTTCTAAAATATATCCTATTTCAGAAGAAGCAGGAATATTAAAATTAATATCTGTGCTAATCCATTCAAAAGAACTGTATGGAAGGCTCTGAGACATTGCCCATCCATATAAATTATTAGCATCGAAATACATTATATAAGAACTAGGTTTGGTCTTGTCATAAGTATCTAAGTATATATTATTAGCTTTAGCATATCTATTACTGCAATGTGATACTCCTCCTCTGATACCAGATTTTACAAAAGCAATCATATCAAAATCTGTTAACAAATCTAATTTAATTTGAGTATGTTTTAACATAGCATCCCAACTTAGCCCTGGGGCAGTATAATAATGAGCTGGGTCAAGACCATATGTATTTATGCATACATTCCTAAAGTTTTCAAATATATCAGTCAATAAAAGAACATCAGTTTTTAAGTACAAATCAGAATAATCAAGCATATTTTCGCATTTGAAATGTTGCCAAACTGTTTTAGCATGTTGATAGTCATCATCAGATATGTTGTTTCCTAGTAAAGAACTATAGAATTCGCTATGGTTTGGTAAATATGGACACTTTAATGATTCATATGATTTTATAAACTCATATGGAAACACACCTTTCCTTCGCAAAAGCTTAAAATCATTATCTCTTTGAAAATATTTCCTCAACTCATAAAATTGACTATCTTTCAAGTTTTTTGCTAGCGAATCTAAGCTGCTGGACATAAATTTAAATGAATCCAAAAATCTTAATCTAATTTCACGACCATTAATACGAATTTTTTTTGTAAATGATATATACTTTTCCTTATTTTGTGGTATGATGTCTATATCTCCTTGTTTCAAATTCATGGCGTGCACTATGAAATGAGCATCATAATTACTCAAATTATGTAAAAATATGGGAATAAAATTCGGAACTCTAAATTTACGACTGCAAGTCTCATGAGCAATTCCTTGAAAGCTACCTGTATGAAAATCATAATCATGAACTGAATTACAATCTAAGTGATTGTTGCAAATATAACAAATTTTCACACCGAGTAGTTCATCTTTTTCTGAATCTGTCAATGGTACCGGACGTTTTCGATCGCACAGTTTTCTATGAATGTCATGTGCATCTTGACATAAATTGTTCATAAAAACTTTAAGACAGTCAGGTCCAGTGTATGAGCAATATTTTGAAAGTTTATCATCATAAGAACATTTTAAATAATAACCATAACTATAAACTTCATGTTGTTGTACATTATTAGTAAATGATTGATTGCTATTAGGATTACAAGTTAAAACTGGCTTAAGCATCGCTTCGAAGTCAGCATAGATTATGAAAGGTAACTTAATTTTTCGTTCAAAATGTTCAAACGAAATTTTGTCAGAAGACACTGGATTGCCAAATCTGTCTTTTCTATTTGATACATTATTTGGCAAATCTATTCGAATATGTCTGCAATCATTTCGATTATGAGCATGAAGTTTTTCTTCACTTGGAAAATACAAAAGACATCCATCACAAATGTGTAATGTATGATGTTGTCCCGTTATCTGATTATTTACTAAGCGTGATAAATTTCTAATGTAACAATAATGACCGGCACTACCATTTGAGATGTATAATAGATTAATATGCTTTTGCTTTCGGTTTTTAGTAAAATACAAAGGACCCACTATTATATTTCGTTTTGTGTTCCGATCATATTCTAAACCGAATACATTTAGGCTAAAGTTATTTTGATTTTCCACTTTGTGTAAATCAGAAATCTTTACTGGAAAAGATATTTTATTAAAATTTACAAAATTTTTGTATTGAGTGTAAGATGAGACTCGGTCTTTATGATGTTGAGCTGGATATAATCCGGAAAGTAAAGCCCATTTTAGACATTCATGATCATGATTTTTGACATTGATTACTGCTTTCTTTAATTTTATATCAGAAGGTAAATCAATGTATGATGAACCTCTCAGAGGGTTGAATTTGTTTACATTCATTTCTAAGTACAATATATTTTTTAAAGACCATCCGCTATCTTTTTTCTCAAATTCAGACATTTTTTTTACAATCGTTTCACCTAAATTATTGTAGTAAGGTTCCAATTCATCACCTAACGCTATTGTATAATTGGAGGTTTGAAAATCAAATGTATTTTTTATATCTTTCGTTTGTTGTATAAAATCAGCAAAAATTATATAATTAACCTTAACTATAATGAATTCCTTAATACATTCCTTAAGTAAAGATTCAATAGTAGTTTTCACTGATTGAAAGAAAAGTTCTGGTGATTCTAATACAGGTTCTTTAATTGGTGATGTAATTTTATATGAAACTATTCGTGATCCAAACGCTGAATCAATAATTGACACATTAGCATGAGGGTGTCTAACTAATAAAAGCTTATTTTTATGAATCTTATTCCTTAGATGGCTGTTGAAATATTTTTTACTCACAATAAAATTGCAAATAGTACACATAATTTTGCTCGTATCTGTCATCTGCTGTTCCGTTTCAATTGTAGATGGTCCAGGCTGTGTGTCAGTATCTTCAGATGTTTTTTTCGTAGCACCTCCAACTTGTACTCTCGGCTTTCTTTTATTTTTGTGTGATATTCTATAAAGAATAAACACAATTTAGATAAAACACATAATTCATTAACAATAAGAATTTTTTTGGTACAAATAGTTTTACTTACTCATGAGTTTCTTCTATATCGTTTACTTCATTGGCTTCACTTATTTTAGGTTTAAATTTGAAATCATTGGTTGAATTTTCTTCAAAGAAATCCTTTATGATATGAACATCACTTGTTATATCTTTAACTTCTTGACTTGTCTCGTAATCATTGAGAGTCTCACAGAAAGCACCATCATAATCACTATCCATATCAATACATTCCAGCACTTGAAAGTTTGACATTGTAACAACTTAGATTGTGTTTGGAAGAAGTTATAGACCAATGTGTTGATTATTTAAACGGGCAAAATATATATTCTCCTGTAGTTGTACTTAATGAGACATTCAATTATATTAATGACATTGATTACTAAAAACGATTAGTAGTGTAAATGAAGGTATTCTTAAAATAAACAGCAAATGTTTCGTTCATTATATTTAATGACTAATTATGATAGAATTAATTATATAACTAATTATGGTATTTGTCATGGAAAACTACTGCTCAAGTCACTTCCAGACAACCAATATGGATTTTGATTCAATCTTTATGTTTGAATGTATATTTATTGCAGTCAGGTGTTGATGAAATTTCTTTTGTTATATTGTAAATTAACGCTCGAGTTCGTTGGTGGTGGTTAGTCTTCGGTTTGTCGTAGTACTTTACTCTTACTTCCGCATGTTTCCAATGATCCGATGATGGGACATTAGTCAATTTTTTGAGATTATATACTTCGATTTTTATCATATGAGTTGCTGTTGACCCATCATCTGTATTTGTTGATATGTAAGACATCCCATCGTTTGTTGCTCGCCCCACAGTGGATGATTGTAGTTTAGATTTTTTCTTTTTTGGAGATTCATCGAAAAACTCGTTCAGAGATTCGCAGTCCGATCTGTCTCTCTTTTGGATAAGGCATGGAGTCGGAGAAGCAGCCTCGTCATCATCAGATGTTGGAAAGTAATAATTTTTGAATGTGTTTTCCTCAAAGTCAATGGTGGTATTGGCAGCAAAGCAAGATGTAAGCTATAACAATGATTACAAAGAATAGTAAGCACAACATTTATTAAATAAATGTGCACTAAGGAATGCACTGAAGATTGATGGCAATCAAGAAGTCACAAAATCAAAAACACAAGTTTGTATAAAGAAAGTAGATAATGCTTAATATAATACTTACAGACATATTGGTTGTCTTGAGGTGACTTGAGCAGTAGGTAGACTTTCAATTGTAGTCGATAGCACTTTGTTAGGAAATGCTTAGATATGATGGTTTTTATACTAGTTGTTCGGTCATTTACCTAATGTATTTGACAATTATTAAGACATAGCTATGCCAGTAATAGAAGTAATTAAAACTTGTTACACAAATAAATGATAAAGTAATAAATAAAGTCATTAAGATTCTGGAAAAATTTTTAGGGAAAGTAGATATTTTTGTTATGACGACAATTAGAGGTACTGCAAATATTTGTAATAGTATACATAACATTAATGGCATAAGTAATCTGCTTGGAACCAACGGCTTAACATGACTTCTGAAGTATGTAGGAACTCGAGACCACAAAGTTTTAGTCACCCATCCACGGCTTGACCATGGTGAAGGTTACTTTGTTTTTCTATGGAGTCCATACACAAATTATAAAGCTGAAGAGTTTGAGTTTGTCGTAAAAGGCGACTAAGGGCGTGTTGGGTACTAGGTCTTTGAGTGTGTAGGCGATGAGCTCGCCACTTGTCACTACTCTGCTTTCAAGAATTTTTTCATCTGACCCAACCCAACTCTGTATAGCTGAATGTGGTCTTAAGGACCATTGTGCTCCTTGGACTCTGTCTACCCTTTTGGGGATTATAGGCGTGATTATATGTATAGGCGTGTGTAGTATGTGTATGTATGTATGAAGAGTTTGTTTGGATAGAATATTTCTCACCAAGATTCAGAAAATTAGCGAAAGTTGAGGTAATTAAAATAATGGTGTGACGTTAATGATACATCTAATTAGAGTCATCATTACTGTTGTTGACAGTGCTAGTTAATGTTTATTTAATTATGCTTTACTAATGAGATATCTAATTATGTTTTAATTAACACTAATGCAAGTCATGTAACTCTGTAAATAAGCATCATAGAGAAAAATGGATTACAGATTTGGAATCAGCACCCTTCAAAACCCCCAATTTGACACCAAACTTCTTTTTTTTTTTTTTTTTTTTAGGTTTGCAAAGTACGATGACGAATTTTTTGACGTACGATGACGAATTTTTGGTATGACGTAGAGATGACGTAGGTGGTCCAGAATGCACGAATACTAACTACTCACTAACACGAAAAAAGCAAACCTAGCTCCATAGAAACCTGAAAGACAATCTTAACTGGCATTTCAATATCACAAAACTTTTTTATTTGTAGCTCGTTTAATTGTGCTGATAATGATCGAAGAATTTTACACCGTTTCTCCATTGGTTCTTAATAACGTCGTTGATTCATTCGAGCAAGAGAAGTTAGATGTGCGAGAGTCAGGACTAGTATCGTGTTCATCACTATGTGAATCGACCCTATGTGGTCGGAGTGAACTCATATTTCTAGACTAACCACTCAATGAGAGGCCGAGATTTTCTCTATTATTCTAGTTTACGGCCATACCGTGCCGAGAAGCCTCTGGAGCACTTTCAACTGTAAATTTTATGAAACATGCTAGCTGCTGAATTTGGGTCACTCAAAAAAGGAAACTTTCCGTTGTGAATAAGGTTGTTTATAATGAAACATGAACGCATTGGATACTGAAAAAAATGCAAAATCTTGAATAGGGTTCCCTTGTTTTATTGGGTAAACTATGTTCTTAATTTTAAAAAAATTTTGGTCATAAGCCTATTTAGTAACTGCAGTTGCTTATCGTAATTCTTTTACATCCTCCAAGATATAGGGAACCGTGACATAGATCACGGTTCCCTATATCTTTGCATAATATTTTCAATGCATAATATGAATTGGCATAAGGGACTAAATATACTTACGCATAATTGATTTTGGCATAAAATTGTATGCATAATTACGAATGGCATAACCATCTTAAGCCAACCAAACAACATTATGCCAAATTTATATGCCAAAGTATATTATGAGTAAAACATTATGGCAAAAAAGGATCCCTCTATGTCCCTACTCTATAAACGTCCAGTTCGAAGTAGTTCGAAGTAGTAGACGGTCCTAATTTTAGATTTAAAAGAATCGGGAGTGCTAACTTAGTAGAAGACAATAATCGCACATTGCCGGATACTAACTCTCTCGTTATACACACACGGCTCTCGGTCCTAGACCACTCTCATCTATCCCACTCCTGCCAACCTACCTAACTACGGATATCGTCATGACAGCTCTCCAGTTTTTGGTTCCATTTTCAAATTCTACTGTTTTTTCATCAGGTGGGGCGAGCTCCCTTACTACAGAAGAGTGTGCGGTGACGAAGCGAGCGGCATCAAAATCCCTGGGAGAACCACCCTCGAGGGCTGGCTGGCGCGCTGGGCTCTCTACCTCAGCCAGGCCAAGCGCTTCTGCGACCTCCCAATCTACCTGCAGTACCTCTGCAAGATATTGTTCCACGTAGTTGATAGAGATGGTGAGTTTATTCAGACTGACAACTTGGATTCAGAAACCAACGATTTTTGAATCTGGAAAATTATTAATTTGATTTTATGTTTTTCCTAGCCGCCACATGGTTGCGCACGAGTACAATTATTATACATAGAAACCTTCCTCGTAAATCACTATCTATTTAAACAAAAGCACAATTAAACCCGTCGCGTACTTTTATAGATCTAAGCAAACCTACCCAAGGAACTGTAGTGCGAAGCGATTTCGTTTTTTTCTATGAAATGATGTTCAAATAAACCGTCTACAATAAAGGATAAGAGGTTTGAACTAAGAATTTTAAGCGAATTTTCCCTAGACACTTCCCAAAGCGTTCTTCAAAAAGGATAAAAACAAATGTAATAGAATCAACAATGAGGGCGGTTCCGTAAGCACAAACAAAATTGTATATCTACCTTCTCTTCTCCATATAGTAAGAGAAGGATAGATACGTTATTTAGTTTAGTTTTTGCTTACAGAATCGGCCTCGATGTAACTCGGCACTTTATAGTGGTATACTCTTCAAATATACTAACTAAAATAGAATAAAGAGTAATGGTATGTTCCTTAAAAGACTTAGGACAAAAACGCAATCTGACTCCACTTTGCTTTTTACTGTCTTCTGTAAGTCAGATAATTTATAAAGTAAGACGGACGAAACTGAGATTTAAATTAGGACTTGGGAGGAGAAATAAACGAGTTTTTAAGAGTGTCTAACATAATTAACAGTGTCGGCAAGCTTCCGACAAATCATCTTGCCGGGTGTAATTGGAGACATCTCGGCTTCCTCGACTTATCCAAATTATCTTTGCTTAATTTTTAAACAATGATTGTACAGGCTCAGTTTATTTTTCGTTACCTGAAAAGAATTAAATAGTAATTGAGTTTTACCTGTGGTTTATATGGCATTTGCAAAATATTGACATTTCTTACAACATTATCCACGACAGAATAGAAGAATTAAAACAAAAGAACAGACAGACGCAAAAGTTGTTTAAGTATGTAGTTGAGAATTGAAAAATATCTTTGATGAGTTTTTTTCATGCTTCTGGTGTTCGTTTTAATTTATAAAATTTTGATCCATAAGGTCATAAGGATCAGCGTACAGATAATCTGTTACACCTAATTAATTGAAAGATTCCGATTTTATTTGATATTTAAATATAAATCGTCTACGCTTACCAAGAACAAAGCCAAAAAGGTAAGCCAAATTTGCCAAATTTTAATCATTTTTGCACTTTATATCAATTTATTTAAAAAAACTTGAAGTGTTCTTTATTTGCGTGTGAATGTTAATATGCGTGGGATAGACGAGAATAGAAGAAAAAGAATCGTTGCGCCGACCCCAAATGAAATTGGGAAAGGGCAGGCAAATGACGATGAAAACTTAATGTATTTTCCTTTTGTGTCCGCTGTAGATACTCATAGAAAGGGTGCAGATACCAAGCGGTCACTGTGCCCTGTAGACCCTAAAACCAGTCATTATTTACATATCAACCCTTTTAAAACTATATTATGTTGTTTCCGAGAACCTTCATAGCGCAGTCTCGAGAGAAACCCTCTCTAAATCTCATGATAGTCCCTTAGGGAGTTATGAATATCTATTTTTCCTATCTCATCGTAATCTCTGAGTCCAAACGGTCCTCACAAAAGCCTTCGATCCTTTGGGAGCTTTTGTGACTCTTATAATAAATAGCTGTCATTTACTATAACCACAATGTAGGAATATACAGTACAATCGCGAGGAAAATGCTGCCATACACTTACAGTACAGTTTAGATTGTAACTGACCTCTGTTACAAGAGAATAAAGACGTGTATTGCTTAAAGTGTATACTTGTTTATCTCCAATTCTATAGGCTCTCGGTCAAAACACAAACTGAAACTCAAAATTACCTCTAACCTAACAAATACTATGTAGACTAATACGGGAAACCTATCTATTAGTACTTTGAAATCTAGCGAAACCCTTACTCTAACAACAAAGGTTGGTTTCAAGCTCAAACTTTTTGGTGTCTAGTGCTTCGGAAAAGAACATGTAACTGTTAGCCCCAATTTCTATTGCAATAGTTTTTGCGAGTCCCTAAGGACAACCTGTATCCACCTCAGGACATATAAATTCAGGCTTAATTGTAAACATATGAACCTTCCTTACCTTTTTGGCTTTGTTTCAAGTATAACGGAATTACTAAAACTAGAATAAATGTAAAATCATGAGCGCCTATGCAGAGCTCTTCACAGAAAGCAAACCTGCAAGTATTGTGGATTTATTTAGTTGTTTTGGTAAATGTCCAAGTGATGTTGGCACTTTCCTAAGCATTCGGAGCCAAATGTTTAACGTCCTCGACTTACTGCACTACCACTCATCTACAAAAAGTTACACTTTTAAAATTTTGTATTCGGATTCTATTCGTAGTAACTCGGTTTTCAGTTCTATCTTCTTCATTATAGATTCCAATTCCAGCTGTAAGCAGAACCTTGTTTGCTTTTAATCCGAACAGAAAGATATTTACTGAAGAGTTTTTAAATATTGCTCAGATGGAATTACTGATGTGTTTTTGAATTCCATTGTTATCCGTTTCGTGTAGTATGTTGGCTTCTGTTCGTTATTATTGAATGCTTAATTTCCTTATTGGTTTGACGTACCAATTTTGCTGCAATGCACCAACAATTTCTCTAAGGAGGATGTTCAATTTGAAATTAAACTTTCTATAACAGTTGAACAGATAATCAAGAAATGACATCAACCAGATTTCTGTGGAACGCTGGCCTGGCTTAAAACTTTTCGAGCGTGTATTTTTTCTAGTGTACTATGGTTTTCTAAAACTATTCAAAAATAAAGAACTCAATGACCGTTAATAGTTTCGATGTGAAACATAAATAAGTATAAAATGCTATGTCATCAATGTATGTGAAAATAAAACTATAAATTAGCTCTTTTTACCTTCCTAATATGGGAAAACTTAATTGAAAAGCATTTTCTAAGTAAACTAAATAAAATTCAACCAACAGTTTTTATTAAAGTGACTTTTTTACGTGCAACTATAGATTATTCTAATGTTTACTTAATCTGTGGTTTATTTTAGGACTTTGTAAATCGACAATTTAACTGTTTTACAATCGAATAAATTCACAAAACTTACTTAAATGACATTGAAAAGAGTCAAACTAATAATTTATCATCATTATATATCGTCACGAAACAATAGTAGTACATAAAATGCTCGTTTTGCATGATGTCCGTTTCAAACTGATATTTAAAAGCTTATAGCGTAAAGTTAAAAGTGCAATAAACCATTGTCTTGGGGAATACTAAAATAAGTTTTTGTGTTGTCAACAGTAAAGCAAACAAAGAGAAAGAGAAATGTTAGTGTTGAAATTTTAAATAAAATATTTTCGTGCGACACCACGATCCTCACCACGGTTTTGCGGTAGTGCCCTGTCTGCTTCCTGTTTCAGTTATTATACTTCCTTCAGAAGCTCTTTGTCCCGAATTCCATGACCTCAGCTTAAAAATATAACGGCTATTGCATGCGAGCCGTATTTAATTGTTAAATCGTTCTTGGACCGCTTGTAAAGTTTTGTTAGTGTTTAGATGTGTTTTGAGTAAAGTCGAGTTCAAAAATAATAGGTAACTATGAAATTGCCGTTTTTTTTTCTCTCTTAGTATTTTGTCTGTAACTATTAAGTTTTAGAGTATTCTTAAAAAATAATTACCTCCTCTAAAAATAGACCATATTTTTGAGCTATTTTGATTTGTTTTGATAATTTGTTGTAAGTGTGTTAAAATAGGACACGGAGATAACTCTTTTTAAGTGCCTCCCGAATACATCATTTTATTTGCATTCACTTAAAAACGATAAATATTTTTTATGAAGTGTGATATCACACATATTGCTAAAGCTTGTCTAATGATACATGCCAAATATTATTATCTTTGGATTTGTCGTTGTGAAGAAAACTGAAAAAATGTTAGTATGGAAAATGCATAGTTCCCCAAAATCTCCATACAAAACGGCAATTTCATAGCTAAAGACCTATTATGTATGCACGTTTGACAGTAAATGACTCAATTGGGAGGAAAAAGGACCTGTTAAATGGGCATACGTATTTTTGAACTCGACTGTACCTATAATCCCTACTTCGTTGGTTTTAAGCCTTTTTTCTATATCAATATGAAACAAATAATAATTGGTTGTTATTTAAACGGTCAACATAATATTCAAAATTTGGTCAGCAAAAAAATTGAATTGGTCAGCTAAAATATATTGGTCAGCAAGTTATAAGCAGCAGATATTTCTAAACTGGTCAGCCAAATAACTAATTGGATAGCAACTTGTAGGCAGCCGATATTTCTAATTTGTCAGCAAAATAACTAATTGGGCAGCAACTTAAAGGATTTTTCTGCTGCTAAATTGTTTAATATATGTTTCGATGACACAAATATTGTTTATAAGGGTCATAAAAAAAATTATTGTGCTGACCAAATAATTATTTTATTGCCCAAATAATTATATTGCCGCCCAAATAATTATATTGCTGATAAAATATTTTGTGTTGCCCAAATGATTTTTCGGTTGACCATTTTGTTGCTGACCAAATAATTAAACGGCTGTCCTATTAATTACTTCCGTTTTGAATTTAGGGATTTTGGTTTTAGGGATTTTGACCCGTAACCGGTCACGCCTTCCTCCCATAGGGGTAGGCAGTAACTACTTCTTTCCACTTGCCACGGCCCTTACATAATTCTTTCCCTTCATCTACTCTCATCACAGTCCTCATACATGCTCGGCGATTTCGGGTACTTTTGACCAGCTGTGTTGACTCTGTGACGTAATGTTGATAAATGAAATGTTCAAAATTTCATGTCCTTTGATAATTTGCAAAAAAATTTTTCGAAATGACTGAAATCCAATTCATATCCATTGAAATTTGTTTAGAGTAAGAGGCTGATCTTTCTCAGGAATGCTCTCGATTTGATCGTAAAATGTTCGCCTAAGCCTTCCTCGGCTCGGTGGCCTAGTGATAAGTACGCTTTGGCTTTCGATTGGAAATAAAGCTACCTTCGCCAAGGTCAGGCCCTGATCTTTGTGATCTCGAGCTCCTCCGTGCTTCGGAAGGCACGTTAAGCCGTTGTTCCCGGTCGCTATTGCGACCGTTTCTACCCACCAACCCGCATTGGGCCAGCGTGGTGGTGTTACGGCGCATTCTCCTCATGTGTTTCTCCATGTAGAAGGCCTATAGTATAGGCTGAGGACAGGAGTACAGGCCTTCCTCGCCCCATAAAGACATACAGACAAATATTTCTGAAACTAATAGTACCATCTGTTCCAGGCACTGGAGCCATAACCAAGCCAGCGTTAGCAGCGTTCTACCGTTCGGTGATCGGCCTGAGCGCGGCCAGAGTGGAAGAGATCATCGACACCGCTTATGATCGGATGACCAGTGTAAGTAAATCACCCAAAAATAAGATAGAATAGATTTACAAATTCACATAAAAACATTGGGGTAATTCGTTCTTAGCCTATATACGTCCCACTTCTGGACATAGGTCTTCCTCATGCAGCAGAAACCGTAGAGACAAAAATATCACAAAGTAAATAGCCTTTTTAAAGTCCTAAAGTAAGTTGATCATGTATTAACTTCATAGTAAACACTCCACATTCCATTTCTATTCCAATCGAAGTTGGGTACGCATTTTCCCGCCTCGCAAAACACAGTACGTCAATTTTGTCCGAGCACCGGATTTGTGTTCCAAATCCAGCGTTCAAATTATTAAGCCAACGAGTTCAGCAACTATTGTTGAACAAATACTGTAAAAAATAACCAAATTTTGGTGTATGTTGGTATGGACTAGTATGAAGTCAAATAATGTAATTAAATTAAGCTACAGAATTGTTCACATTGTTTCCCAAACGGCCATTAAATAGGTCGCTGGAACGCTAGTTGTCACAGCAATAAATAACTTAATGCAGACTTATGTGACTTCGAAATTAAACTTAAAGCAATGTTCGCCATGGTAGCTCTTGAGTTGGTTGACCAAAAATTTTATGATTGTTTATTTATTTTGTGCTTCCATGCATCACTATTAATTTTGCATTAGCCATTGTTATAATAATTTCAACCCATTTCTACCCACTAATTAATACGCACTGAACCATTGTGGTGGTGTTACGGCCTTTATTCCTCAGTGTAGGAAAGCCTGTGATTAGATGTGGGACGTATATGTATAAGCCGGTGACAAAGACTATGAATTTCAGAAACAATTATGGTTTTTGTTAGGACAACATAATTAATTTAAACATTCAACACGTCATTCTATAATAACAATTAATTAAAATTCCTGTTACCTTCATGGTGTACACGAATTATTAATATTTCTGTGCACTGTTGACATTCCTAAACAAACAAAACCTCAGTAGATACAACGACGGTTTTTTCATTCCCAAAAATATACGATACCCAACGCTCACCAAAAATCGTGTTTAAAAGGCCAATCCTCTTAGCTATTGGTTCTACATGTTTTGAATGGAGAATGGCTTTTTTATATTCGAATAAGCTAAAAGAAACACGGTAGTTATTGTGTGTAGGTCAGAGGGTGAAGAATCAATTTCTTGCTTTGTACCTAGTTAGGTATGTCAACCTTTCCGGTTTCGATACAGAAAGTCTGTGAATTTGTTATTAATCAACAAAAAATCCACACTGTCACAATCTCTGTGGCATCATGTTTCTAATAATATGTATGTTGCCACGTTTATTGGATAAATACTCCTCTAGTTGCCAGCTAAGTAAGGAACTTAGCTGGCAACTAGGTACGTACATAACTAGAGACATGTACTTAGGTACGATCTGAACTTAGTTGAAAGATTCCAGATAATGTAAATGAAAACTCAATAGGCCACAATAGAAAGAAAAGAGAAAGGTGCAATCTTCCCAGTACGGAATCTCATCGGTTTGTCACTAATAAATTATTTTCTTTCCAGAACGGATACCTGATCCTAGACTACGGCACGTACGTCCACTGCTTCACCAACTGGCTCATGGGCAAGAACCCCAATGGTCCAGGACAATGGGTCCTTGTACCCCCAAAGGTCTCCCTGCCCCAACCGCCATTCCCAGTCGACTACAGCGCCCTCAACACAGAGCCAGCAAAACTTGAACCTTATATCCCTGACAAGAAGACCAACCGGCACTCTGTAATAGTTTAAGAACATAATTTCAAGGTCTGAAGCCACCTTGAACAAATCCGGATTTATCCGGAAGCTTTGGCAAAAACTTCAATGGCAATCGACGCTAGTAACCATAGGAAGTCCTTTTTTGGATCGTGAGTCTTTTCCTCACTACCAGAGTTACTTAAGTCACGGAAATTAGACTTATTGCATCAAAAGACTACCCATTTTAGTCTTAAGCACAGTATTATAGATACGGGCTGTGTAACGTACGTCTAAAAGTGGGGTAATAGTTTTAGAGGAGCAAGTTCAGTGTGGCACATATTTGTTTGTCAGTGAATTTTGATTCTGTTTTCGGAGTATTTGATCTCAAAATGGCTAGATCTTTTCAAAGATCCTTTTATCCAAAATACGCAAAATTATTCTTTAAATTCTACGAATTTTTTTCATAGCACTCTATGAGCAATTTACAAAGGGTGTCACTTTAGAATAAGCATTCTGTATCTAAAATTTTTTAAAATTTTCTTTGTTAAATTACATTTTGCTGTTCATGGTATTATGGTGACAGCAGACAATAAAACCCAATTGCTAAGCCTCTGTTAAGGTCATATTTAAAGCTCCTTGAAGGAATTGCTACTGTATTTTAAGTCAATAGAATTTATATTACCTTAACATCAACTTTAGATGTAACGAAGAGTGTAATTGAAATTAAGAGACAAATTAAAGATGTCAATTAGAATTATATCAAAATTAATGAATACCGTTATGGGAATAGAGGGTAGTGATGATTTTGACTTGTTTTTGAGAGTACTGACAATATTCTAGTTAAAGCGTTAAAATCATTAACTGCTGATGCACCAGCGTTAAAAACCTACTAAATATTTGTTTGTAGAACCTTCGTTATTTTTTGCTCAATCAATGTATACCATAGTTGCAACAACCCCTATCTATGCGGCGCAGGCGCCTTTTATTTATAAGTCTTTTTTATCATATAAAAATGCATTTATTAAATATACTAATGAGTAATTATTACTATTGTAATGGTATTTTATTTTGTGTAGAATTTTTTGCCAAAAGTTTTTTTGCGAAACAGAACCTAAATACATAGAATATGAAAAAGAGAAATGAAAAGAAAACTTTTGAGCGGCATTCTGAATTGATTGACGCGTTGTATATCTAGCAAGATATGATAATAACGAATTTAATTATAATTCCTGTTAGAAATAAAAAGACCTGACTTACTAGGTAATCTGCTGATAATTTTATATTAGTTTTAGTTAAACCATACATTATCATAAATACATCTATTTTTATCATAGTAAACAGATAGAGACAAGGGATTATACAATTTTCATTTTTTTCACATATTTTTACGTTGCAGTTAACTGAATTGAATTTGTGAAGTCTCGCTATCTCTATCTTACTTTTATGTAAAAAAGATGTACGAGTAAGAACTGTTAAACTCTCATAAAATTACAAAATATCTCGTAATACAATGATGCTAAGTTGCATCGTCATCAGCCTATATACGTCCCACTGCTGGGACAGGCCTTCCTCATGGAGAAACACATGAGGAGTATGGGCCGTAACACCACCACGCTGGCCCAATGCGAGTTAGAAACGGGTGGGTAGAAACGGTCACAAATGCGACCGGGACCAACGGCTTAACGTGCCTTCCGAAGCACGGAGGAGCTCGAGATCACAAAGTCTTGGTCCCCATCCACCCATCCACGGCCTGACCATGGCGAAGGTAGCTTTGTTTTTGATCGAAGCCAAAGCGCACTGACCACTACGCCACCGAGCTAAGTTGCATATTTATTAAATTTCCTAATAAAGTAAAATCTCACTACTTGGCTACCCACTATTTGACCAATACAAATTCTACTCTGTAAGTAGAGCGTAAGTGTTGTACATATTAGTGTAAAGCACTACACGGTAAACTAAACTGCCTTACTTAAGCGTATTCACACTTCACAGGCCTTATTTTGTACCTTAGGATTATCTTAATGTATTTAGCTTTATGTTAGATTAATAAAATTGATGTGTACCGAAAATTGTTTGTTACCTTCACAAACCTTTCATATAATTCGTTATTGCAACATACATGCAACTATTCTATTCCCCCCTAAGGGTTAGTCAGAGACTAGGCAAACCCGCCGCAAAAGCAGTCCATTGGCATAGTCCGCGCTTCACCAAGCAGTGCCTGCACTCAGCGTGACAGGTGGTGAGCCCGTCGCCGCTATAAGCTATTGGATGGTTGTGAAGTTCTATTCCATTAGTCGCCTTTTAGGACACCCAAGGGAAGAGACGGGTTGTTAGTTTTCTTTTAATGCGCCGCTACCACACGCATTCATTATTGAATGATAAAAAAATGCCTTTACCCGGGGTATAATCTGAAAATTAAATTCTTAGGGACGTTTCAGAGCAACCGGGCGCCAGCGCTGGTCACACGTGCGCGCTTATACGTCAAAATGTATGGAAATCTCGCTTTCGCTGTTGTCCATCGCCACCGGGCGCGGCCGTTGCTCTGAAACTACCCTTAAAATAAAACTTAGAATCGAACTTCTTTTGTTTTTATTGAACCTTATTTTGAAACCTACAACATATTATTTTGTTGGCTGAGACTCGTAAAATATGAATGTTGTTTCAACTGTATATAAAACATTTGGAGGTAACTATTGGAAAGAAACAAAGTTCTGTACGCATTTTTTTAGTGTATTACGGTCACTTGAATCCACTTAAATAAAGATTTTTAAAATAATTCATGTTTTTTTATTCATGTCGTTGAATAACAACTAAAAAACCGAGCCGTTAAATTTAAATCAGACGTTAATGCTACGTTCTACCCACCAATTGCATTGGAACTGCAAGTACGATGGCAAGAGATGACGGTATTCGGGCGCCAGTAGAAGAGAGCTGGTTGAAAGTAGAGCCAATCCATTGTAAGCTCTGTCCAGTGAACGAGTATAGGTCAAATCATCTAACTAATAAGGGTGATAGGTGATGGGGTGATGGGTTGGCTGGCAGAGACCTCTATTAGAGATAAGTCCTCCTTTGCATACTTTTGTTTATTATAACCTGTATTTTTTTCATTAGTGCAGTAAAGAGTATAGATTAATATAAATACGAGATGAGAGATGAGGAGCTCGATGACGTAGTACTTAGTTAGTTTTGATACACCGTGTATACATAACTAACTATCCCACGGGAACCCTTTAATTTTCCGGAATAAAATAAATTTAAAATGTTGACCGGGGATTTATGGTATGCAAAATTACATTGAAGTCGGTCCAGCCATTTCGGAGATCAGCCCGTACAAGCAGACAAACAGATAGAGAAACAAAAAATAAAGAAATATATATTTTTTGGTATTTTCCATCTTTTTACATCTCCCTGACTTAATTATAAGCATATTTTTTCTGCAGGCATTCAACCTCTGCAGTTTTATTATATGTATAGAAACATCATCATCAATCATCATCATCAACAACCTCTGCTCGTCCACTGCTGGACATAGGTCTCCCCTAATGCACGCCACTGCTTTCGATCTTCGGCCGTTCTCAGCCCACTGCAGCCAACCTACGAATATCGTCATCCCATCATGTCACAGGGCGTCCCACGCTGCGTTTGCCGAGTCACGGTCTCCACAAATTGCCTGCCAAATTCCAGGCAGAAGTCGGCCGCGGGTCACGTGACCGCTGATTCGCTGTCAATAGGCAGTCATAATACAAAAAATCCAGGCAGTTCAGTTTACGGCGTAAACTGCCTGGAATTAAGAGCTCATAATACGGACCCTGGTCTTTATTCTTTTTACTGCCCGGCACAGGCCTTCCTCATGAATAAACACATGAGGAGTATGGGCCGTCACACTACCACGCTGGCCCAATGCGGGTCAATTGATCTGACGAGTGACAGAAGAGAATGGAAGGGGAAAACATGTGCTACCACATCTTCATTGGGAAAAGAACAGAGAATGGGTTTTTTACAATGAAAACATACACAAGGGCACAGAATGCCGAATAAAAAACGTTGCAGTATATAAAATGAATTACTTGCCATTCTACTATATTCGTTTTGGTTGGTGGTAGGGCTTCTTAGTCTACCTAAATTTGTCGCCACAATAACAATGTTATAAGCATTGTTGTTCCGGCAATCAGAGGTAAGCCAGTTCCTCAGCTGTTGAGATATACAGGTGAAGCTCGCTTCCACCTTCGGCTTTATCGTCTCTGCAACTCCTCCGGTGTTGTAAATGTCTATGGGCGGCGGTAATCTCTTACCATCAGGTGAGCAGTCTGCCCGTTTGCCCCCTCTTTACATAAAAAAAACTTACTATCAATCAGGTGAGATGAAGACCAAGAGCTTACCTGTCATATTATGTAAAAAAAAACATTTTCTAAATCCACCTCCAATCATTGCACAAACTCAAACAAAAATAAATCTTGAATTTGACGATTATTTCTCACGTTCATTTGCCGCTGATGTTTCCAATTTTTCACTATTGGAAACGTCGCAATAAATTGTGTCGCAACTGTGAAATACAGCTGAACTGATTTATGACATTAAGAATACTAACTAGAATATAGTTTTATCAAATACAATGCACTGAAAAAGGAAAAAAAGACACAACCTCTTTATTGTTAACATTTAGCCACAATCTTTTAGAATGAAACCTCAGATATAAACCTAGTAAAACAAGTGGATGCTGAGCTGACAAGAGACAGAGGAGAGCGGAAAAAGAAGTCACTTACTGAGTCGATCTAGAGTGGGACAAGGGCAAGAAGAAGAACGCGTTTACGAGATCTGAATTTTGTCAAGTTTGTGTTCTTATAGGGCTGTGAGGTAAAAATAATTTAGATTTTATCTTCATTTCTTATTTTATTTCAAAAGTATTGAGGTTTTGTGAGTGTTTCTAGTGATATATGGTAGAGAAATAATTATTATAGAAACAATTGTGAAATTATGTGCAGTACCTAATCGGGTAAATATAAGATTTAGCTAATTTTTCGTAAACTAAGTTGTGATGACCCTAAACTTGGTTTGTTTACATTTATTCGTCATCGGATTTGGATGAAGTATAGTTGTCATTGTATAATTTTTCTTTGGAATATATTTTTGTGTTTATCTTCATAAGTTTTATTTATTTGAAGATCTAAGGTGTACACAAATTCGGGCTCTATCGAACCTTTACATGTACCTTAAAAGTCATAACAACGGGAGTTCATTATGTAATATATTAAATTAATAATACTTACTGCTCGACGCTTCGGCTGGGTTACTACAACCGTGGTCGCGAGCTGAACTGAAAATCCGCGGTGACGCCGTGGCTTACTTAAATGTAGAGTTAACCACTGTGTTGGCTACAGATCTGGCCATAGACACATTGTAGGTAGCATACTTTTTGATACATTTATGTTTTCTTTAATTTTTGACTTATATTATTTTCTTGCCATTTTTGACATTGATTTTTTATTACTAATGATTAAAAACTGTTAGACGGAAGCTCGGCTTCTTATTTATCTCCGATACCTAACACACTGGATGGAGTTACATGATCCGAAAATCCTCCCCAATGATCGTCTTCTCATTCTTTTTTTCTTTTTGTCTCACTGTTGGCACCACTTGAGGAAGTGGAAGGCTGATCTGTACAAAATTACCTACGGCGACTGCATTAATATAAGCTCCAATCATCCAATCATGCGAATATTCCTTCTCACAATAGCATCATTTATGTCTCAGCATTTTTCCCGGAGCAGTGGGCTTTGATTAATGGACCTCGGCATTTTAGTAAATAGCTTATTAAAAATATAAGCGATGGCAAGATTTAGTAACGACCACGTAGGTACTTACTGTTGTAAGTGTTGCAAAGCCAAGCAAATGCCCTACCCAATGCAGAAATCAATGAAAATACATTAATAGGTATTTAAGGATCTACATATCACAGCGGCTCTTAAACTTTTTGCTAACAATACCCTTTCGGAGAGCGAAATACTTGATAGAACGCTGGACTAAAAAATTGCTTTATTCTTTATTAATATGTATAATAAAAGTACAATGTAATAGTTACTCTGAGCAGTTACTACTTAATACCTATTTTACTCAGTAAATTACATACTAGTACATAACAATCAGAAAATAAAAAAAACGAAATAATCTAAATGATGGTAGGCATGAAATTGTTATTGATTTTTCATCAATTGGTTGATATCAGGTTTGATTGAAGACAGTTGAAAAAAAGCCTAAATAAAAATAGAAAACACAAAAAAGTGGTGTAAATAATCTCGGCTTCAGGTATATCTTGAAGTTGGTGTCGAAAATCGCTTATTCACAAATATAGCGTAATATCAGAGGCGGCTTTTATCAAACTGACTGCGCGATCAAAAGTAGTATGTCGGCGGTGACGTTAATTGGGCAGCCATTTAATTATTAGGTCAGCAACAAAAATGTCGGCCGAAAAATTATTTGGTCAGCAAACAAATATTTTGCCAGTAATATACTTATTTGGGCGGCAAAATAACTATATGAGCAGCAAAATAATTATTTGGTCAGCAGATTAAATAATGGACAGCAGAATAATTAAATGGGCAGCAAGATAATTATTTGGGCTTCAAAATTATTAGGGCAGCAACAAAAATGTTAGCGAGAAATTTATAAAATCTAGGAAAAGGATCAATGAAGGAGTTATGAAGGATCAAGGATCAATTCAAAGGAAATGTATTTTGATAGATAAAGAACCATAAGAACAATATTTTTGTGTCATCAAACATAATATATTAAACAATTTGGCAGCAGAGAAACATCTAAGTTGCTTCCCAATTAGTTATTTTGCTGACAAATTAGAAATATCTGCTGCCCATAAGTTGCTGACCAATTTTCGAATGGAATATTTTGCTGTCCGTGAATGTAGCCAGAGTGAATGATTGTGCTGTTATGTCAGAGATTTTTTTTATTCTTGCGAAACCCAACAGGGTTATCGTGGAACCCTAGGGTTCCGCGGATCACACTTTAAGTATGGCTGACATATATCATCACGCCTCTTTCCCCGAAGGGGTAGGCAGAGATGTTAACACTCACATTTCGCTAGATATATTAAGTAGCTATGTAACACGTGGCGAGCCGGTTGCCATGCACCGGGTACAATGTTAGGCAACTGATATTCTCAATCAAATTTTTTATTTTATTTAAAAACGGGCGGAAAAAAATACTTTAATAAAATTCTTCTATTGCAACTTTAGCATCGTTCACTAGGTGATGTGAAAGAAATATTGGGTCCTTACCTATGAAATTAGTGTTTTTTTTCTCTCTTAGTATTTTGCCTGTAACTATTAAGATTCAGAGTATTCCTAAAAAATAATTACCTCGTCTAAAAATAGACTATATTTTTGAGCTCTTTTGATTTGTTTCGATACTTTGTTGTAAGTTTAATTGTGTTAAAATTGGACACGGAGACAACTCTTTTTAAGTGCCTCCCGAATACATCATTTTATTTGCATTCACTTAAAAACGATAAATGTGATATTACACATATTACTAAAGCTTGTCTAATGATAGATGCCAAATATTATTATCTTTGGATTTGTCGTTGTAAAGAAAACTGAAAAAATTTTACTATGGAAAATGCAGAATTCCCCAAAATCTCCATACAAAACACCAATTTCATAGGTAAGGACCTAATATGTTAGGTTCTTAGCAAATGGGAAGTATTCTCTAGCAGAAAGGGTGTCTTATCGATATATTGCTTTAGCTCTAACTTGAATTACCTAAACCGGACTGGGTTTAGGTTAGGTTAGTCCCTCAAGTCCCTAAAAACGCAAGTGTTCGACACGTCACGATAAGCGAACTTTTTCTTTCCCAATTCTAGTGATTAATGAATCTAAAGATTCTGATGAGGAGCTCGGTGGCGTAGTGGTTAGTACGCTGTGGCTTTCGATCAAAACAAAGCTACCTTGGCTATGGTCAGGCCGTGGATGGGTGACCAAAACTTTGTGATCTCGAGCTCCCACGTGCTTCGGAAGGCACGTTAAGCCGTTGGTCCCGGTCACTATAACAAATGTTTCTACCGACCAACCCGCATTGGGCCATGGTGGTGTTACGGTCTATACTCCATAAGTGTTTCTCCATGAGAAAGGCCTGTGCCCAGCAGTGGGACGTATATAGGCTGAGGGCTAATGAATCTAGAATTTGAGCACATAGGAATAGATTCACTTGTCTAACTTAACCAATAAGTTGTTGTTATGTGTTAAATGTAATACTTATTATTTTGGCAGTTCGTAACATACTGTAAATTAAAACAAATTTTTAGAAGACTGTATAATTTTTTTATTATATATATTAAAGATTATGATAGAACTTCTTTCATATTTTCTACAATATTTGCTTCTGTGACAAACACACACTCGCTGTCACTAGTACCCATGCTTAAACTATTTTCGACTTTCGGCAAAACTCTAACAATTTTACAAGAGCTATGCACTATTTTACAGCCCATATTAGAAAACTTTTTAACATTGCTTACATTTACACCAGCACCTGGCATTATATCAATTTTATGACCGAAAGATGAAATGAGTCTTTTAATGAGTTCCAACGCTTTGTCATCATCTGCAGATTTACGCTGTCCGCTAGTTAGAAGCCTGTTGAATCCTAGTCCAACAATTTTATTGATGGATTCAATTGGGTCTGTAGTGACGTCATATGCGCGATGGAATGTAACAGGAATAGGGAATGCTTTAGCGATAACCCTCGCGCAGTTCTCTTCGTGTATACGTTGACCTTCATCTAAAGCTCCGAAGACAAATCTGTCGACTTTCATTTGTTTGAAGACTTCAATGTCTGCTAGCATAGTGTCCATGTCAAGTTCTGAGTAGCAGAACTCAGACCCGGTCCGGCAGCGAATCATCACATTCACTTTTGGTCTCTGGAAGAAATTTGTGCTTACACAATTCAGTTTTCTTAGCATAATCATTATAAAAACTGACAAAATATAGAGAAGCAGTTATTTTAGATTCTGTAGGATGGCATAATTATAACTAGTAGGTAATTGCATAAATTGAAAGGTACCTGTTTCAAATTATATATACAATGGCATGTTTTTGAACATGTTTTATGTACAGGCAATCCCGCACTGACATTATTTACCTGAAACAATATTATAAAGTTACGTTAAACCTGTCTTTATTAAACCTGTCTTTATTTGTATATACCTACAAGGTACCTACAGGTTTGAGTATTCATCGTAAATCATAAGTAAAACCAGATGATAATCTCAGTTCCCCATTAAGAGCGTTTACGCGGTTCGGGTTTTCATACAAACGCACAAGTCAATAATCATGAAAACTACTAAACCGATTTTAATTAAACTTGGTACTCATATGCAATATATCATGGTCTAAAAAGTTAGTTAAGAAAATTTTCGAAAAAGTGTTTAGAGAGACATTTTAAAGTTTCCATACAATCTTAAAATCAAGTATAACTGCTCACTTAAAGAATGTTTCAAAAATGTTCTTTACAAACTTTTTAGACCTTGATATATTGCATATGAATACCAAGTTTCATTAATATCGGTTTTGTAGTTTCCAGGATTATTGACTTGTCAGTTTGTATGAAAACCCGCGCCGCGTAAACGCTCTTAATTGAGTATCGAAAACTTATGACAAATCCCATACAACTTCCACAATTCTTTTTTATAGTAACTACCTCAATTTCTATGCACCTTTTATAACATAACATATCATCGCACCTCCATCCCCGAAGGGTTAGGCAGAGGTGTTAAACGCCCACATTTCGCAAGTTGTGAGGTCCCCATTTTACAGGTTGCCATGCACCGGGCACAATGCGAGACAAGCGATATTCACAATTAATTGTACATAAGTTTTATTCAAACTCAGTGGTACAGGCAGTGGGATCGAACCCGCGTTTCCCGTGGCCTCTGGAACGAGTAGTGCCCCATCCGTCCCAACTCAGCGACAGCTGCTTTTTTTCATGCGAAATGTGTTAACATCTCTACCTACTCCTTGGGGATAGATGCGTGATGATTTGTTTTTTTTTCTTGCGTGTAGGTAAAATGCACACATTGTCCTTACAGAACGGTGCCAATGCCAACTGCAGGACTACACACTAAGATGCCTTTCACAAACAATCAACTAAAGTTTTGTTCAAACTCAGTACAGGTGGACAGACGGAATCGAACCCGCGATTACTGAACGAGAACCGTATTTCCAGCTCGGCTACCGCTACCTTAATCTAACACATACCATAGACAGTATTTCCTGAACCAAACCAGCTGTTGGTGTGAGCCCTCCTTCAGACAACGAGCTACAGACTTCCAACTCATCGGCGCCGCCATGAATCGCATTTAGAGCTGATTCCAAGCTGTCTATGCATACTTCTAACATGGGGGAGTATCTAGAAGAAAGAAAACTTTCCATTAAAATGCTGACACCACTTTCCTCAATTATTGTTATGTATTTTTTTTATTTGTATGTGTTAGGATAAGTAAAACACCAAATAAAAAAGAATTTCTGTTCTAATCTAAGGAAAAAATCGCTTAATAGGTGGAAAATCCTTGCAAGTTATTAAAATAGTACTTTTGTTCAAGACAAAATTTAATGACGGACAGATGGCGCTCTAATCGACTGGTCTTTCCGGTGTCAACTGTTACGCCGGCTCTAGACTCTCCTATAGAGGCGCTTAGCATAAGTCTATTCGAATGGGGGCTGTAGGGGTCCACAATCTTGATTTATTTAGTTGCCCGTTACCGTCTACCCCCTCGCGTCTGAAAAACCGACAAAGCGGAGCAACTGCGAGGCGAGGCGAGAGAAGACGAGGGGATACGCACCATCCTCTCGTACTCGCGTTCGCTCATGTAGCCTCGTTGAGCTGGAGGATGGGCCATTAGAAAAGCTTTCGATTTTATTAATTTTCTGGAACATTATTATCACTACTTGAGCCTAAACTGAACTTAGATGGAGGAATGCGTCAGGGAAAAGAAAGGTGATAATTATAGTAGAAAAAACGAAGCATTTAAATTATTTAAATCTAAATATAATTTCAAAATAATATTAATTATGGGTATTCATGCCATGCCAAACGTGATGGGTTGCTTAGATTCATTATTATTGAAAAATGTTACCGAAGAGATACTTAATGAATTATTTCAATCCGAATTTTATCCTTTAATTTAAACAGTAGATTAATTTTTAATTCAATTTTAATTTAATGAGACTTATCTTAATTGTTTTTTAAAATATATTACAAATACAGGTGAGTATCAGAATAAGATTTTTTTTTTATTATTTATACTTTAATTACCTATTTAGATTGTTGACGTAATCACATTCATTTGAATAATTCTGAAATACACAGAGCTACCACATACATCCCCAATATGGAACCAATTCGCAGGCAGGCAAGATAACTGCTAGCATTTTTTAAGTGAGGACAGTAGCAATTCCACAGGAAAACATAGGAAAGCAAAGGATTTTAGCACCTAAACAATCTAAACAAGAACAGGAATAGGAGCAAGCATAAGCAGTGGGAAGTTTTTTGGACAGCTATTTTAGTGCCATCTAATATATGGTATTTTCAACTATTTTCATTTAAATTCTTAGGCTAAATGTCTCAATTGTTTATTTTTTTATTAATTAATAGTTAAAACCCTATCCTTATGAATTAGGTATATGTCATACTGATTTTGCAACACACATTTTAACAAGTTCAAAATTACATTGATACAGTCTCAATATCATGATAATTAAAAGAATTATCCTCTGCAGTAGTTTACTATAATGGGACAATGATATTGTATTTTATGATTCATCAGATTATGAGTTGAATAAATGAACTGTTTTTTTTTTAACATTCAAAACCAGTATATACAATTTGACTTTTTATACCTATTTCTTAATCCATAAATATGATCATGATCAATATGAGTGCTGCTAGGTAATGATGCTGGAATTATACTGTCAATAGCTTTACTTATTATATGCTCCACTCGATCCACTGGTATAACCAAGTTAGATATATTACTTAGTTCATTGCTTGTTGATGGTTGTGAGTCCTGAAATAACTTTTTCTGTTGCCTCTTTTTAACACGTCCTTGGCGGGCGAGAGCCGCAGGAGATTCTTGTTTTATTTCAGTAAAAGAAAATATACTTGGGACGGCTGTTTTTCTTAAAAACTTTGCCAATGGTTCATAAGCTAAAAATTGAAAAAAAAATTGTTATTCGGGCATCGGTAACACTACAGGCATATGCGAGTTACTATTTATTTACCTGTATAAATACTCCTACCAAAATAATCACTTTCTTTAAAATGTGCTGAACACAAACGCGCAGTTTTACTCGCCTTGAAATTTTTTTTACGCAAAGCATTTTCCCACTTTTTTCTTCGTGTTGGGTCCTTTGGAAAAATATGGATTCCTATATTTTTACATAATAACGCACAGCATTGAGTCATTTTGCCAAATGTTAGTCAATTGGGATGTTTACAAGTGATAAATGAATTTTCGTCCAAAAAACTCACCGACCAACCAAAGTTCACAGATTATAGAGAAAAATAAATTTGACAATTGACATCTCAAAAACAAAGTTTATCGTACAGTTGATCATGCGCCACCTAGCGGGATAAAAAGTCAGTTTTGAGATTTTGCTAAGTTTTCATGTTTTGCACTTTTTTATCAATATAATTTATCAAAACAAAACTTATAAATATTAAAACTCATGTCCATATTAACGCAAACCATATAAATTGGTAATTCATATTAGATAATTACTTACAAATTTGTTAAGTCGATTGTAATAGTAGTAATAATAGTTGGTACTCACCTCGACTCGACTGAAATCATGTCAGAAAAAACCGTCCTTGATATTTTACAGAATTAACAAACAAAGCAAAAATATCGTTATGACTACTATCGATTAGAAAATATCGATACGAATCAGCGAGTCAATTTGTTTCGTGATGTAGCAGAGTGTAGCAGCATTTTTAATTCGTCTAAAACCTCAGTCTAAAACCTCAACCTCGAACATATAACCAACTTTTTTTAATATAAAAAATATTTTGGTATCGAAATAAATTAGATATTGTTTAGTGAATAAATAAAATGCAGCGCATAACGTTATATCATCATCGTTTTGAAATTTTCATTGAATCATTGAAAAACAATGTTTTTATTTGTTTTTTTTTTGACACCCGAAAAAATTCTGAACGTATGCAACATTTCATTTGGCAAATTGTACAAGTGTTGCTGTGTTCATTCGATTCGATCTTTTTGACATTTCAAGATAGAAGGACACGCGAACGTAGGCAAAGTATCGCCAACGTTCGCTTTCTTTTATCAGGTATTTAGCTGTTTTTTGTCGATAAATCTCATCTACCAGTTAAATTCTCCTGCAAGTTTACTACTATTAATTTAACGCTACATCTCTTATTGATATCATATGATCTTTGTTGAGGTTAGGTCTGTGCCACATATTGGCAATGTTTAGTAATATATTTTGAATGTATGAATTGTTGTGGTGTATTTTAATGGTCATTCTATATCAACAGCTATGTCTCGAAATAGACATCAAGAAGAAACCGATAAGCTTACGCGTATAGCTATCGTAAATGCTGATCGTTGTAAACCGAAAAGATGTAGACAAGAATGCAAGAAAAGTTGTCCTGTGGTGCGAATGGGCAAGCTGTGCATCGAAGTGACACCTAACGATAAAATTGCTACTATCTCCGAGGAGCTGTGCATTGGTTGCGGTATCTGTGTTAAGGTATTGTACCTGTTTACACTCTTACAAATTTCTATAAAAAAAATCTGCATAATTTCTCTTTCTTATCATAGAGGCTTTTGATACTGTATTACCTATGCTGCCTTTATTAATAAAATAGGACAATGTTACACAATAACTATAGAAAGTATAGTTTTATATTTATTTTATTGTACTGTTATTGACGAACTACTAATGTAAGGTTTAATATGGGATTGTACTAATGAGGTTAATGATGTACTGTGTCCTGAAATAAACATTTATTATTATTAATGGGGCAGAAATTATTTAATGAGCTCCAAAAACGTCTTTCTTTCTTTCTTCTGAGAGAAGGATTGATGAAGGATCAAAGATCAATTCCTAGGAAATGTATTCTGATAGAAATTAGGTTAAAGTTATTTTTTTTATGACCTTTAAAAACAATATTTTAAAGGTCTTAAAAAATATACCTCCAAATACCTTTGTTTTTTAAAACAATAGCCTGAGATACCCTAGTTTGTCATTTCTTGATAATGAAGTCATGCTTTCCAATGATTTAAATGATTTTTTTAATATGTTTAACATAACTGTTAGAAACTGATATTTATAATAAATTTGGTCCTAAAAGTTTTGAACTATACTATGATATATACGTTGATAAACCAAATACCTTTATAAATAAAAAAAATTCATTTATTTACAGAAATGTCCCTTCGATGCAATCACTATTATCAATATCCCATCAAACTTAGAGAAGCACACCACTCATCGCTACTCTAAAAACTCGTTCAAGCTGCATCGTCTTCCGATCCCTCGGCCAGGGGAAGTGTTGGGGCTTGTGGGCCAGAACGGTATCGGCAAGTCTACAGCGCTGAAGATTCTTGCTGGAAAACAGAAGCCTAATTTGGGTCGCTATTCTGTAAGATATTCTGTATAATATTACCTTAAACATTTTTTTTAATATCTCAAATTATTTTACAAAAATGCAAAACTCTCTATAACTACCAACTAAACATATGTCATCAATAATAACAAAGATATAAATTTACAGCTTTAGATTGCAAAGCATATCTTCCATTCATTACATACATTACATTTACAATGCCAATGGAATATCTAATATTTGCTGATTTCCTAGTAATTTTTCACTACTTACATTATCTGTGATTATTTATTGTAAACACAACTTTTATTAAAATTAACTTCGACAAGCTAAACAATATGGTCAAGGTGAACTGATGATCTGGCGAAGTCGGGAAATAACTGGACCGGTCATTGTGGAGATCAATGGGGAGGCCTATGTCTGGCAGTGAACCGCAATAGGCTGATGGATGGATGAAATAATGGAAGACTGAGATGACGCATATTTGAGGTTTCCAGTATGGCCTAATGTGAGCTGGTGATGATGATGACCAATCTGCATTGGTTCACATTGTGGTGTTGGGCCCATACTCCTTAAGAAAAGCCTGTGCCCACGTGCGATGTATATAGTCTAAATACGACGATGATGAATCGAATATTAAACATATCCACAGCATATTTAACAGAAATTGACAAAATATATTTATATGGCTACATCTTTTTATAAAAAAATATTTTTTACACAGGATCCTCCTGATTGGCAAGAGATCTTGTCTCATTTCCGCGGGTCGGAACTGCAGAACTACTTCACCAAGATTTTAGAGGATGATCTGAAAGCTCTGATCAAACCACAGTATGTGGATCAAATTCCGAAGGCTGTGAAAGGGACTGTAGGCCAGCTGCTGGACAAGAAAGACGAGAGGAAGAACCAGCCGGAGATTTGTAAAATGCTTGGTAAGATCAACAAAATATTGTAATTAATTATTGTGGTGTGTTTATCGTTATTATTACTAAATAAGATCGGATATTTTCATTATTTTGGTAGGTGAAGGTAATTACTTAGGTTGAAATCGATGGGTGACATTGCCTCATGACTGAAGCCTCTAAAATAATAACCGATAAAAAAGAGGTACTAAACACTACTTACCAAACTGAAGTGGCATTGGACTGGTCACGTCACCCGTAGAACTGACAGCCGTTGGAGTCGTAAAGTTCTTGAGTGGAGACCGCGACTCGACAAACGTGTGGGTTAGATGAGAACGGTCGAAAATCGAGAATGGTGGCGTGCATCAAGGGAGGCCTATCCAGCAGTGGACAAACATAGACTGATGATGATACCACTACGAGCTTCGTTAGTAGTTCGTACGCTTTGGCTTTCGATATTGGGAACAAAGCTAGCTTCGCCGTAGTCAGACCGTAGATGGACGACCAATACATTGTGAATGAACTCCTCCGTGCTACATAAGGCACGATTAGTTGACCCCGGTTTCTAGTGCAGCTGTTTCTACCCACAAACCCGCATGGGGGAGGGGGGTAAGGATGATGAAAAAGAAGGGGGAAGGGGCGAGGATGAGGAAGGGATATGAGCCTCCGGCGCTCTCACTCACCAAACGAAACGCAACAGTAGATGCTGTTACTTCACGTCGGTATTCTGTGAGAGGGTGGTACCACCCCGGACGAGCCGGCCCATTCATGCTAAACCCTTAATAGGGCTACAGCGTGGCTCTACCACGTCAAAAACTATAACTTAAACCCTGTTTCAGATTTAACGCACATCAGAGACCGTGAGATAGCCGCTCTATCCGGCGGGGAGCTCCAGCGGTTCGCGTGCGCCATGGTCTGCATCCAGAACGGCGACATCTTCATGTTTGACGAGCCCTCCTCCTATCTCGACGTGAAGCAACGCCTCAACGCGGCCAGGACTATACGCTCGCTCATACATCCTGACAAGTATGTGCTCCATAACAACACCATCAAATATCATCATCATCACAAGACATAGGTCTCCCATAATGCACTCCGCTACTCTCGATCTTCGGCCGTTCTTCTCCACCAACCTACGAATATCGTCATCCCATCTTGTCATAGGTCGTCCCACAATGTGTTTGCCGAGGTCGCGGTCTCCACTTTAGAACTTTACGACTCCAACGGTCGTCAGTTCTACGGCTAATGTGACCAGCCCACTGCCACCTCAGTTTGCTAATACGGAAGGCTATGTCGGTAACTCTAGTTCTCTGTCGGATCTCATCATCCCTGATACGTTCCTCCAGAGATACTCCGAGCATAGCCCTTTCCATAGCACAATTAGCGTCTCGGCACCGTAGGTCATGACTGGGAGGACTCACTGTTCGAAGACTTTCGACTTGAGACATTGAGGGATGGGTGACGAGAAGACCTTGCCAAATGCTGCCCGGCTTAGCTGAATTCTTCTGTTGGCGTCAGTCTCGAAGTTGTTTTGCCTAGTTGGAGAATCTGTCCCAGGTAGACATATTTTTGGACAACTTCCAGAGACAATCCATCTTCTTGGACAGGTCCTGGATGTCTGTATGTATGAAGTAATATTTTGACATAAACATACCCTGCTTACATTTTATCCACTGGTATTCTTCAAATCAAAAAAATTTTTTTACGTTTCACAATTGTTGTTCTACGCTCCAAACAAAAGTTAGTCTCACATGTAAGTGCATTTCAGGTTCATAATCGTGGTGGAGCACGACTTGTCGGTGCTGGACTACCTGTCCGACTTCATTTGCTGTCTGTACGGCGTGCCCGGTGCCTACGGCGTGGTCACTATGCCTTTCTCAGTTCGAGAAGGTAAGGTTTTTATCGGTGTTAAAAAACTACTTATAAATCGAAAATCTAGTTCATAAATCTTTATTTTGTAAAGCATAGGTACATGAACAAATGATGTCAGAAATTAAATTGAGGATAGTTATGACCTGTTGAAGAACTTACAGTCCTAAAATAATTGTCTTGTGGTTCCAAGTATTTTTATCTGTTCGGTGACGAAACACAGTGTAATGATGTATACACTTTTTTATTTATTAAAACTGATTGTTTTTTTTTAATTGTGCTGGTTACTCTAGTTCTACAGCTTTACATACTTGGAATATGCAATTGAAAACACTTTTTTTATTTTTTGTGAATTTAAAAAATAAGCTTATTGAAATAATACATATATATTATTTTGTCCCCAAGGTATTAACATATTCCTCGATGGCTTTGTCCCCACCGAGAACATGAGATTCAGGACTGAGTCATTAGTTTTCAAAGTTGCTGAATCGGCCACTGAGGAAGAGGTTAGTACCAATCTAAGATTAGTCTTTATTTTCTTAGTAATATTCAACTTTTAGAATTAACTACAATGTTATCACAAGTGAGTTATGAAATATATCAAAATTTTATTTATTATTTATTTATTTAAATTTGCTCCAAGGACTATGTAGAGGAATTCTTGTGGAAAAATCCTTTGGATAAAGAAGGTGTAAGGTTAATTATATTCTATTAAGAGGCCTTAATTCTCTTGAAGTAGCTTAATAGTCATACAGACAAAGTTCTTTAGTTAAAACTATCAATAGTCCTATTTTTGGTGATATCACACATTGAGATGCACCTTTTATTGAAGTGATTTAGCAAGCTAATAAAACCCCAATAACTATGTAATTAACCAAGTCATTTGTATTAACAGATCAAAAGAATGAACCACTATGAATACCCAAAGATGTCCAAGAAGATGGGTGATTTCGCCCTGGATGTAATGCCCGGCGAATTCTCAGACTCTGAAATATTGGTGCTCCTCGGTGAAAACGGCACTGGGAAGACGACGTTCATCAGAATGTTGGCTGGGAACCTTGAACCTGATGAAGGTAAGTTTGTTAATTAGTATTTAATATTATTTTTAGAGATGCGCCATATTTGCATTCAACTGTTAAGCGCAGGCAAACAAAGCGATGGAAACTGGTCTTACGTGGATGAAAACAACAAATTTAAAAAAAAATTTGCATCTACCGTCCTCGTTTCACTAGGTCGATACCTCTGATGGCGCACCTTCACTTGGATAATTCAAAAAATTCATAATTCGTACCTGTGTCGGCCTGTGTCCCGCATGCGTATTGAATTGTTTACCAAAATCGTACCTCGCGGCACAGAAAATTCATAGACATTCATAGCCGACACCTTGTCAAGCAAAAACGTGCTTTAAAATTTATTGTGTTCTAGGCTTAAAAAATATGTATAATATTTTTTATGGTGGTGGTTATAGGAGTACCAGAATCTTGTGGGAAAATTTAAAATAATAATTTGGAGATGGAAATACTGGGGAAACAGGACTAGAGATCTTTATATTTGTATAATTGAATAATTTTTGTAGTATTTATATGAATGATATATTATGGTACGTGATTCATACAAGCTTGTACTATTGATTACATTAAATTATAAAAAATATAAGGAAAGATTGGAAAGGATACCATTTCAATATTACTATTGCTGGAAATTTTGGTGCCTATTAAATTAAAAACTACATAAATATATTCTCACATTCACCTAGTCCAATTAAAGCAGCTTATTGCCACTTGTGTTGTGTTATGGAGAAACAACAGATAAATAAATATACATAATAGTCATATACATACTTTTATTTGTGTTAAGTATTCACAAAATTTTATTCATAATATACATATGTAAATCCAAGACGAAACAACAATTACCTGTACCTATTTATCACACAAACATTCCCCTAGTGGGAATGAGACAGCAACATATTTAAAAAAGATTTTTAAGTGAAATAAAATAAAACATTTGATGGAGTTTTTGGCAACGTTCAACTATGGCGCTCGTGATTTTTATTTCAGTGATTGTAATATTGTTTCGGAGTGGATCTTGTTGCGTAAAATCAGTGTAGTTTTGTGTAATAAGTGTCAATAATGATGAGCAAGATGGAGGATCTGGTGAAGAAGCTGGTGGTGTGAAAAAAAGATTAGATTTTTATCGTGGTAATCCACCTCATCGAAGTAGCACCACAGTGTCTGCCATCGATCGTTTGAGGCCAAACTCTCCTTGCATTTCAATGCAAATACTGAAGAAATATATACCGAAGGCTTGGCTGTATGGGCTTCGTTCCCTTTGCCTTCCCTACATGGGAGAATTTTACAACATAAAACTTTTGATTTTTTTTATTTCATGCAGGTTGAATTAAATGAGCAATATCCAAGAATCTTATACTCAATATGGATGCCAAACTCCCTTACAATAGCATGAGGCAATGTTCTGTCGCGATCAGTAGGTGTTCCCTCTCATTCTATCACTATTTATGAATGAAGGCTATCCGTAAGATATCCTCTTCCTCTCTTTCTATCCATAGTTTCTGTCTCACCTGTCATATTTACGCCATTTTGACGCTTAGACCGAAAATTGTTACAAATTTTTGTAATTTAATATTTTAAATAAAAAATTATAAAAACAGGTAATGACGTGCATTGTTTTATGTTATGTAAGTGAGTGGTATCCTGGATGTACGTTATCATTTCACAGGTGAGTCAATAATCACATATTAAATGAGAATTTTGTTTGAGAAATTTGTATGTATTTTTGTGGGACGTCATTAGTTGTAATAGAAAGCTCTACTATGATATGTCAAACTCATTCATTAAAGTGATAGAATGAGAAGGCACACCTACTGATCGAGACAAAACATTGCCTCATGCTATTGTATGGGAGTTTGGCATCCATCATAAAGTACAAAATTCTTGGCAATATCATATCTAGAACAATCACAAAACTTAAGGTAAATAGGTCTGGAACTAGGTAAAGATTCAAAAAACTCCACATTCAGTTATTACTTCTCAAGAGTTGAAGAGGACGATGACGATAATTTAATTTTTATTAAGAAGCATTCTTCAAACATCTCACTTATTATGTCTTGCTCAATAAAATTATATTCAATTTACTGTACAGTAATTGTGCTCGCAACATCTGTAAAGAAATTTATTTATTTAGGGCCTCTTGCTGGAAATTGAAATCGAGATTTAAAACTCGATTTTGTCAAAATTTGACATTTCAGTCAAAGTGAAATTGTCAAAAACTGACAAAATCAAGTTTTAAACTAGGTTTAAAATTGCCTGCAAGTGGGCCCTATTATAGACTTGCCAACATTTGATTACAATAATACATATTATAAGTAAAAAAAAATATAACTAGACAAGCAGTCAAGCAAGATATACTTTATATTTATAATAGTCAGAGAAATATTAAATGCACAATAAAGTTGAAAGTATCAAATCCTTCAATCCACCTTACCGTATTTAATTTTGATTTGACGTTTGTTCTACGCTTTATTTTCCGATATTATTACAATACACATTCAATGCAATAAAAAAGGGTCAACTAGCCTATTCTTTTCCGAAAATAATCGATTTTAACATCCACACTCCGATTCTTCATATCGATAAAACATTTTTTCATATGGCATCACTACTTTTGAAACGTCAGTTTCGTGAAAGTTGTCAAGTCAAATGGTTTCGTTCAATTTTGTTGGAAGAAAACGATTTCCACGTTAATATTTATGAAATATAATAGTTATTTATTGCAAATATTACCAAAAAATGTTTATTTATAGTTGTGTTTAACGGTATTTTACGTCTTAGTGATGTGATGTGTTTTTTATTGTTGAGGTTATAAATTGTTGCAATAAGCATACCTTAATGTATCCGATGTACATTCTTTGTTATTGTGATGGCGAGGACTGAATTGTTCGATTTATTTTTCCACCCTGTGTTCCAAAAGTGTTTGAGACATGCGGAGGCGTCTTTGGTGCCAGATGGTATGTCGTATGTCGGTCTTCTTGACTTGACGTCTATACTATACATACATACATTACTATACATTTTATGTTTTTAATAACATTATTGTTTACATTTAGACGTATGAATGAGCTATTTTACAATTACATTTACATTACAGCAATCTATTTTCGTTTTAATAATCTTTGTTATGCAATACATTGAATAAAATCAATATATTTCATTATTATTGAATTGTTTTGGAATGTAATGTCTTGCAAATTCGATAATAATATGCTTTTCATAATCAAATTAAAGTAATAGTTATCTATAACAAAATCTTGGGACAGTATTTGACAGTAAAACTATAATATAATGAAATAAAACATATGATTATTAAATGGATGTCAACAATCAATAATTCCAAGTGTAATTGCTTGGTATAAGTGTATATTGAATTTAGAAAACAACTGGCATGTAAATAATCCTTGGCTTCATCCTCCTTAAAATACATGCTTAGTATCAAAGGTTTTAATTTCTCTGTATTTTTCATTGAGATTGAAACCGTAATAAAATGTAGTATAGTATATATACACAGTATATTTTATCCTCTTCTAAAAGTTATATATATTAATTGAATAGTAATCATAATCAGCAATCATGAAGTCTTGCAATTGTCAGTAAACTTTATGGTTAGCCATTAAAAGTATTATTTTATAATATTAGAAAGATAAAATATAATTAGTAGGATGTATTGCACCAACCCTAAATGCAATTGAGAACAGGACAGGGATAGGTTTTATTAAAATTCCTGATTATTATTCGAAATGATTATTATTGATTATTATTTATTATTGATGATTATTATTCTGATTTACTACATGGTTATTTTGTTTCTTTTCTTTACAACAACATAATGGATAACAATATAATGTTACTGAAATGTATGAAATCTAGGAAAAGGATCAATGAAAGATCAATTCTTAGGAAATGTATTCTCATAGATATTATTATGTTAAGGTTATATTTTTTATGACCCTTAACAATATTTGTGTCATCAAAACATATATTAAACAATTTGGTAGCAGAGAAAACATTTGAGTTGTTGCCCAATCAGTTATTTTGCGGACCAATTCTGAAATATTTGCTGCTCATAAGATGCTGACCAATTAGTTATTTTTAGCTGACCAATAGGCTAGTTGACCCTTTTTTTTATTGGGCCCGAAATGATAACTTTTGATAACCGTGATGGCATAAAATATATATATATATTTTTTATAGCCTATAACACAATAGATTATAAATTACGTTTTCGCTTAAAAGTTAAAAACGCCTTCGGTCATGATGGTCCTTGAATTATCTGAGCCGCAGCGTCATGATTATTGTAAACAATTCAATACGCATGCGTGACATTGCCGACAGTTATGCGTAGTAAGTATTGTTTACATGATGCGTTACTTAACTAATTTTGCGAATGGTGGATATGTTTTTGGCAGATGAAAAAAAGTAAAAATAAAACATGTTTAAATTGAATTTGTACAGTTATCCCTCATTTATATTTATTGAACTTGGTATATTTCGGACCCTTGTACTAAATACTATGTGAATTAAACAATATTTTCATTACTTTTGATATTAGTCAACAAGCCCATTGTATTTTTTTGCTGAACATTTCAATAACGGCAACAGCTTTACTATGGTGTCCACTACCTATCCTATTGAAAATGGGTGAAATAAGATATTTTATATTCTGTGAGAATTAAAGAAAATGTGTTTGTTTCCAGGTTCTGGCCAGTTGCCACAGCTGCACATTAGTTATAAGCCCCAGAAGATATCTCCGAAGTCACAAGGGCTAGTCCGCAATTTACTACATGAGAAAATTAGAGATTCATATGTACATCCACAGGTAAATAGACACTGTTTTATTTCTCAAAGCATTTTAATTATGTAACTTTTAAGTAATAATAATGAAACTCTTTGAACTTTTAATAAAATTTTTGAAAGAAAGAAAAAATACAGAATAAATGCTACAACTAGCTGACACAATATTAATTCATTAAAGAAAATGTGTAATCACAATTTTCGTGTGATATTACAAAAAAGTAGTAAAAATATAACTGGTACAGGTTACCACAATTTGAGGGTTCAATAATTGTATATTTTGTTTGTTAAGTAATTGATAACTAAGGTAAATTAAGTAATCAGCTAGGTTTTAAGTAATATTGTATTCTAAAATATCAGATTACTACTTAGCACTACCAGAGATTTTATATGACATAATTACTTTAGCTTTCTCCTATAATACTCTTAGAAATCCTTATCATACAATTCCATTCCAGTTTATCACAGATGTAATGAAGCCCATGAAAATAGAAGAGATCATGGACCAAGAGGTGCAGAACCTGTCTGGTGGTGAGTTGCAGCGAGTGGCCCTGGTGCTCTGTCTCGGCAAGCCAGCTGATGTGTACCTCGTCGACGAGCCCTCTGCCTACTTAGACTCAGAACAACGTTTAGTAGCTGCTAAAGTTATTAAGAGGTATTTATTTATTGCGGTATTTAGTTTATTCTATGTGTTTTGTAAAGTTAGGCTGTCTAAGTACACTCGAACATGCTCGTAATTTAAAGATGGTCTGACGATAATGCGTGTGATGTATCTTGTGAAGGAAAAAAGGTAATGTTATTCAGTGATTCTTAAACTAATGTTGTGTTAACAATAATGAAAGTTATAACATCGGGACTACACGCGACGTACATTATGTAGTATATAGATACTAGTAACTGCCCGACGTTTCGGCTGGGTCACACCAACCGTGGTCACGAGCTGACTGACGCGGCGTCGTCTGCTCGGCGGGCCCGTGATTCTAATTCTTTATTAATATCACAGTCACTACGGCATACCACACTAAGGGCCGTATTACAGAACCAAACTCAAGCGTAGATCTCTGCTTGAACGCAGTTAAAAAGGGCTGGCGCTGTGTGGGATCAATAGCGCCATCCCTCTCTAACAGTGCTCAAGCAGAGATCTACGCTTGAGTTTAGTTCCGTATTACGGGCCTAACAGCGCCACGCTATTAAAAAAACGTGAAATATGTTAGTCCGTTAGTCTTATTCTTGTGATGAGGTTGAGATGACGCAAGGCACTTCGACCCTATGGGATCTTTTACGCTTCCCCTTTCATCTTATCGCATTAACTGCTCGTATTGGTATCGTTCGGAGCTCGGTGGCGTAGTGGTCAGTGCGCTGTGGCTTCGATCTAAAAACAAAGCTACCTTCACCATGGTCAGGCCGTGGATGGGTGACCAAGACTTTGTGATCTCGAGCTCCTCCGTGCTTCGGAAGGCACGTTAAGCCGTTGATCCCGGTCGCATTTGTGACCGTTTCGACCCACCAACCCGCATTGGGCCAGCGTGGTGGTGTTACGGCCTACTCCTCATGTGTTTCTCCATGAGGAAGGCCTGTGCAGCAGTGGGACGTATATAGGCTGATGACGATTGGTATCGTTAGTATAATATTGTCTTCTTTATGCATTCGTATCCCCTATAATCTATTTTCTCAACTTACTTTCATGGGTTGACAGGCAGAGATCTCTGTTAGGGATATGTCCGCCCTTGCAAACATATGTCAACAACTTGTTTTATGTATTTGTTTTTGAATTGCAATAAAGAGTATATTGGGTCCTTACCTATGAAATTGGTGTTTTTATTCTGTTTTAGTATTTTGTCTGTAACTATTAAGATTCAGAGTATTCCTAAAAAATAATTACCTCGTCTAAAAATAGACTATATTTTTGAGATCTTTTGATTTGTTTTGATAATTTGTTGTAAGTTTAATTGTGTTAAAATTGGACACGGAGACAACTCTTTTTAAGTGCCTCCCGAATACATCATTTTATTTGCATTCACTTAAAAACGATAAATAATTTTTATGAAGTGTGATATCACACATATTACTTAAGCTTGTCTAATGATACATGCCAAATATTATTATATCTGGATCTGTCGTCGTGAAGAAAACTGATAAAATGTTAGTATGGAATATTCCCCAAAATCTTCATACAAAACACCAATTTGATAGGTGAGGAGCTAATATATTATAAACGTTCGTCAGGTTCATCCTGCACGCCAAGCGCACGGGCTTCGTGGTGGAGCACGACTTCATCATGGCGACGTACCTGGCCGACCGCGTCATCGTGTTCGAGGGCCGGCCCTCGGCGCACGCCGCCGCGCACGCGCCGCAGTCGCTGCTCAACGGCATGAACAAGTTCCTGGAGCTGCTGGGCATCACCTTCCGCAGGGACCCCAACAACTTCAGGCCCCGGATCAACAAGCATGCCTCCGTCAAGGTAACGTCACGCTGCTTACATTGAAGGGAACTCATTCGTTGGTCGGCGAATGAGAGGTTAGCCGAGAAATCGTTTGGGCAGCGAACCACAAATTTTTTAAGCAAAATAATTAGTTGAGCTGTAAAATAACTATGTTACTGGAAATGTATAAAATCTAGGAAAATGATAAATGAAGGATCAATTCTTAGGAAATGTATTCTGATCGATATTAGGTTAATTTATTATTTATGTCCCATAAAAACAATATTTGTGTCATCGAAACATATATCAAACAATTTGGCAGCGTAGGGAACATTTGAGTTGCTGACCAATTGTATTTTTTTGCTGACCAAAATTCGAAAATTTAGCTAACCGTTTTAATAACACCCTTACAAAATATACAGGGTGATTTTTACTTCATCAAGCTAACATCATAAATAACAACATTTGTTCATAATAAATAACTTTTGATAATTCTTGCGAGATTGTTGATGTATTAAAAACAACCTGTATACGACGAACCTCGCGGTGCACGCCCCCGCGCATGCGCCGCAGTCGCTGTTCAACGGCATGAACAGACTCTTGGGAGTTACTAAGCATCACCTTAAGTAAGAAGGCCAAAGCCCAGCATCAGATAAACACTTGAACGTTGAGGTTTTGAATACATTATTCTTTGTTACAGGATATAGAACAAAAGAGGGCAGGCCAATACTTCTTCCTGGAAGACTAGACCACGACGCCGACTGTATATATATATATGGAGCTAATGTACCGGTCACAATGACGATGGCCTGCCATCTTGTGTATTTCCAATTAAATGTATTATTATAATAAATCATGTTTTATACAAGACACCCACTGTCATTTTCGTAGTGATTAAACATTTTTCTCTGCTCACTCGAACTCACTGAAGTCTGTATTTTTTTTCATGCTTTTCTAATGCAACATCCAATAGCGAATAGCGGCGACAGCTCACCACCTGTCACGCTGAGTGCAGTCACTGCTTGGTGAAGCGGACTATGGCAGTACTGTTTTAGCGGTGCTTTTGCCTAGTCTCTAACTAACGCTTAGGGGAAAATAGTTGAGATTATATGTATGTATATATGTTTTATACCTAAACTCACTCAAAAGTCAGTTTTCCCTGCCTTTAGACCCAAACTCACTCAAAAGTTCCTCTGTCATTATACTCACTCACTATAATAGTCTGTTGTTCTACATTCCTTTGATGACCTCCGTGGTCGAGTGGTCTGTATGCCGGTCTCAAGGCGTCGCCATCTCGAGAGGATTTGGGTTCCATCCCTGGGGGTGGCAAAATGTTTGTGCTGAAATGTGATGAATTTTCAGTCGTCTGTTCTGCAGTCTAGGATTTTTATATGTATTTATCTATTAAATATCTTTATCCGTCATCTAGTGTCCGTGACACAAGCAGCATTAGTTGCTTAAAATGGGGCTAGTTGATAGGTGTGAATGTTTGAAGTTATTTTATTAATTTATTTACATTTAGACCCAAAATCACTTTTCCCGGCCTTTAGACATAAAATCACTCAAAAGTAAGCTTTCGTATATTTATTTTCTTTCGTGGATTTCGAGAAAAATATTTTCAATAGATATATACTGTTTATTGAAAATATTTTTATAAAGTGGAAACTCTAAACTCTATGCAATCTAGATATTTTACAACACTAGTAACGTGGGGGTGTTTAACACCTCTGCCGACCCCTCCGAGGAAAGAGGTGTATGTGTTTAGTAACATCAAATATAGACCAGTCGATAATTAGTAACAGATGAACTTATTCAGAGAAGAATAAGCAAGAAACTCTGCAAGTTTTTTCCTCAATTTTGCATATATTTTATAAAATGAATATGAAGATGTCAGCTGCAAGTGGGTACAACTGATAGTGCCTGTATCGTAAGTAACTTTATTGTTTTCCTTATTTATCAGTGAGATGTCTGTGTAAAATTAACACTGTTTCAACTAAATGACAATGAAATACGAATTTAGATGGTATTTTCATCATCATTAGCCTATTTTGTCCACTGCTGGACATAGGCATCCCTTAATGCACGCCGCTGCTCTCGATCTTCGGCCGCTTACATCCAGCCAACCTACTAATATCGTCATCCCATCTTGTCACAGGACGTCCCACACTACTAAACGCTTGCGAGTTGGTATTTTATCAATAGTTTAGTTGACTCATATCAAAAGTATTGAAAATAATGTGTCATTAATAATAATAATAATAATCTTTATTTGTCATAACATAGGTACAGAACATTGATTTTACAGAAACTTAAATTAGGTATCACTATGCTTCACCTCAAGGGTATACAAATTTATTTATTTTTTTAATTAAATCAATTAAGCACAATATATTTTCATTCACATAGTATTTAGTACAAGGCTCCGAAAAATATCATTTTTGATCAATATAAATAAGGGATCCGCTAAGGGAACGCTATCAACCATGTTCATGAAATTAGTTGAGTAACGCTTCATGTAAATAATTACTTCTTCTTATGTATTGGCAATAAATGCTATCTTACGACAACAATTCTGCCTGCTCAGTGTTTTGACCACACATGTGTTTTGATAAAATAATTTAACACTTGAATTTATTTTTGATATCTGTAAAAAATACCTCTGGTTAGTACATACAGCCGACACCACAAGATTGTTGAGGGGGGTATTTATGGGGGAGAGTTATACACATACCAGAGTTTAGTGCTATAATTTAATATAATGAGTTTTTATAAATTTAGCGATAGCAAACTTTACTTGTGAGGAAGAAAAGGTTAAAAGACTACTCAAGTTAATAGGGAGGGGGGTCTTTAATTTGGGGAGATAATCATAAAGACAAACGTCGATGATGAGAAAAGTCGATGTGGATGGGCAATTTTGAATTACTCCATATTAAGGGCCTATTCTGCAGATAACCACTGCCCAACAAATAATTTCGAAAATGTTTATTTTGAGTTAATTTACTTTCTGGTGATGGTAAAAGCTGTTTATATGTAAAGTCAATCAACTAAATACTTCTATACAAATCTTTATATAATAATCTGTAACTTTATTGACTTTTTCCTCAAATATTTTTGCAGGAAGTTTGTGTTGTGTGTAAACTGTATTTCTAGCGTACAAACTAAAACACAACCTATGTCGTATCAGTAAAGTCTATTATGAATTACCAATTCCTAATTAAGTAGATGGTTCAACCTCAATTCACTATCGCGGGAAAAGCCTTTTTGTTTAATTTAAGGTAAAATATATGTAGGGAATATAATTTTAATTATTAGTAAATAATTTAACTGCAGTTTATTTTTACCAAATAACAACGCCGAAAGGACGGGTTATACCAAATTTTTCATTAATAAGCCGTTAGTACTTTATCTTTAAAATTAATATTTATTTAATTAAATAGAGAGCATCACTATCGTACGCACAGATTTCAGAAGAGCTACACATTAAATTAAGAACCTGTCGGGCAATTAAGTATGTATTCTTATTGAGAAAGGGCTAGATTACAGAAAAAATCATTCTGTAAGTAAATATGCAATACCTAAAGTCTTTGAAATTTTTGCTATTGATGTTCCAACTAATAATTTAATTGTGATTTGTTTATATAGAACACCATCATCAAACGTCAATATTTTCTTAAACACGCTTGACAATGTACTATATGAACTAAATAAACATAAAAAGAAGAACATTGTTATTCTCGGTGATTTAAATATCAATATTTTGGAAAAAGATAAAATAACTGTTACTATTCTTAAAGATTTATGTAAAAATTATAATATAAAAATTCACGTAAATGAACCAACTCGAAGACTAGCGTGTTAAGATCAGATTTTAAGCAATATTGATAATGCTTTTGCGTCTGTATTACCTCTGGGGCTTTCAGATCATGACATCGCTCAGATGGTATGCTTTCCTGTTTCTAATAAAAAAGTTCTACCTAAAATATGCTACAATTTTAAAAGAGACTATAGTAAAGAAAATATTAACGTTTTAAAAAAAGTATAAGTGAGCTATCTTTCAGTGAAATTTACATGCACAATGACATTAATTCTGCCTTTGAATTGTTTTATGAACAATTTGTCCTTTTTTACAATTTGTGCTTTCCAAAATTAAAAAGAAAACTTCAAATGATGTCTTCGAATGATGTCAGGAAAAAATGGAAACAATGACAGATTCATTAAGAACAGCAATAACAAGTGCAAAGCTTCTTGGCAAGTAATCAAAAACGAAGGGTGTAACTTCAGTAATGATATAATTGACAGCATTAGCTTCAATGAAGAAATAATTGATGATCCGTTAAAGATAGCTTCAGCTTTTAACACAAATTTTATTAATCCATTAAATAAGACCATTAGAGATCCTCACAAAAAAGTCAATACCCAAATAGACTCAAATAAATTAAGTTTGCTCAATGTATCTAAATCCGGTGACAGAGGAAGAATTAAAAAACATTGTCTTGTCTTTGAACAACACTAGTGCTGAAGGTCGATACGATGCCACTGCACAAACCGTAGTAAAGGTGAGGTACCCAGCCTTGTATAATGAATTTCCACTTAAAATAACAGTAATGTGCAGTTCATTATTAAAAAAAATGTCTGCAAAAAACAATAGTAAATTACTCAGTTGATAAATAGAAAAATATGTAATTATAACAATGAACAATGATTATCTCATAAGATGCTATGTGCATAAGAATTTTATTTAATCTACTTTTTCGTATAATTATGAGTATATTTCATACATAGACATAAATACTCGTGGAGAACAATTTTGTGCTTGCACGAACATCTGCCCCACCGGGACTCGAACCGACATACAAAGTACTCTTTCCACAAAGCTTGCATACACAAATACACAGTATACCTAGTAACGAGACCGAACGAAAACTACTGCTAAAGGTATTATTACAATTAACTATACTACAGTCAGTCAATATTAAGTGAAACTCGGGGTGTTCAAATAAATTATGATGATGGTGTTGTCAACAAAATGTAAATTTAATTTTTGCCGATATTGACTTTTTGTAGTGTCAACGGAATAGATACCTACTTTATCTATTCCGTGGTAGCGTCTATTTATTTGAACATTCTGAGTGTCACTAACTATTTGACGCTGACTGTACCTATATGTATGCCTAGGTAGATACTTATAAATATGATAAACGTAGGTACCCACTTATAAACGTATTGTGTATAATCACGAGCACTAATATATATACCTATAGTACGTCTCAATCCAAGTTGCCAAAAAGGTAAACAAAAAAGCCGACTTACCGAATTTGTTATTCAATAATCACACTTTTTACATGGATATTGGCACGTAAATATAATTAACGGTAACAATTGTTGTCCGTTTCAATTGATTAGAAATGAAACATTACCTTTGTTTTGTTTACCTTATTGGCAACTTGGATTGAGACGTACTTACTATACAATCTCATTCAAATAAGAACACAAGCGTATATACTTAGGTACATTTTATTGTAGGTGATTATACCTAGTGAGTATGAGCACAGAGGTCTTTAGACATAATCTTTCTTAATCTGTGGCCTCAGAGTAAACAGAACTGGAGTAGCCTTTGTCTAACATTCCCCTCTGGCAAATGCACAAGCATCGGATGCTTGCACGTTTAATAAAACTAGTTGAGCCGCCATTTAGACAGCCATAACATTGCAAACGTTGCGGCGAACAGAGCTCCCGCAAAAATGCCTACCTGTGCTGTTTTTTGTTGTATAAATAAATAGAAAACATCGAGTATGCTAAAAGATGGTGTCACCTTTTATTTGTAATTATAATTTTTAAGATTTCATGATTATTTACTTCATTATTTCATGTTTTAGAATTCTACGATTTCAAATTTCGAACGCTACTCTCGTGGGGAGTGCGGCTGTGACGTTATCAAAACGCACACCCCACGTGACTATTTTAAGCGTGTGTGTGCGTGAAATTTAAATTTGGTTGCGAATTATGCATGTGTGCATTTGTAAAAACGGCTGGCTTTAAGTGTAGTGGTAACCTCACCCCCCGCAAGAAATGGCAGAAAAAAATGTTTGAGAAATTGACTAATGGCTACTCCAGTTCTGTTTACTCTGAGTCTGTGGCACAGAGTAATGGACTTAATGATAAATGACTGTTACACGGTAATCATATGACCTTATATCGGTGAATCACGTTTTTCATAGTAAATAAAATCACTGACAAACTAATGTTTTGATGACGAATGTTGTATTATTAAAAATGATATCAAGGAAGTTCCTACGTCATAACAATATCGTCACCTTGGTACGCGGTATGCGTAGCATTTCGATCAGCCTACATGTCATTATAGGGAATAATTTTGCATTTTTTTCATCCGGTATACTATATTTTCCGCCGGTTCCATCCATGTCGTTGCCATTGACGTCACCAGCCATTATACGGGCACAGACCGCCTACAGAAAAAGCTTAACCTTTAAATTTCTCAAAAGTTTGTAAGTTATACTTCTAAGCTTCTCACACAAGTAAAAATCGCAACACTACTCACACATTTCTCAGGAAAACTAAACAGTCATATTTTATGACAAATTGTTTATTCTAGTACATAATCGCAATAGATTGATACATCCATGCATGATTAGTAATGATTACGGCAAAAATAGACCTACCTAACCAGAATTTGTTTACCTACCTTTTCATGCTTAGTTTTATTCGTTCACTCTTTGGTTTTTTTACACATGACAAGTAAGCGCTTGGCCTTCATCTCACCTGAGGGTAAGTGACGATAAGGCCGTAGGTAGACGCAAGCTTCACCTATAAATCCTCAACAAGTCAGTTACTGGTTATCTTACCTCTGAATTTGTCATCAGCTTATATACGTCCCACTGCTGGGACAGGCCTTCCTCATGAAGAAACACATGAGGAGTAAGGGCCGTAACACCACCACGCTGGCCCAATGCGGGCTGGTGGGTAGAAACGGTCACAAATGCGACCGGGATCAACGGCTTAACGTGCCTTCCGAAGCACGGAGAAGCTCGAGATCACAAAGCCTTGGTCACCCATCCACGGCCTGACCATGGCGAAGGTAGCTTTGTTTTCGACCGAAGCCAAAGCGCACTGGATAGCTCTGAATGCCGGAACACAACAATGCTTAAAACATTGTTACTTTGGCGAAAATTTTAGGTAAGGCGGTGGTAGCTAGACAGGCGAGCTTAGAAGCCCTACCACCAACCAAACCGAGCATGAAAACTTTTGCCCCCATACGGAATCTAACCCTGACCTTCCGATCAACACCCGGTGGTATGAACCATTAGACAAAGGAGGCGGTTAAAAAAATATTATGAAAATTTATTTGCATTCAAATTGTTTATTCGCAAAAATCTAGATGATAAAAAGCAAGAAATAGTAAGTTGTAGAATACGCGGCAGATTTGAAACGAAAACTTTTTTAACAAATCTAATAAGAACTGAAGGAATAAGTGCGATCATGGATCATGGGAATCGAAGCGTACAAAAAGGAATACTGCAAGCAACCTCTTTTGTATACAAATATTCTGTAAGGCTTAAAGCCCTAAGAATGATAAAAAAAATAGATTTCCTGATTCTTTTTAATACATCACAATAGCTATAAGATAAAGCATTTTTATTTAAAATGCAAAATGTTCTACACAAATAAGTTTTTCTACAGACTGTTATCGATAAATGGTAACTTTATTGAATTAAAATTATGCTCCAAGAGGAAAAATCTATTAATAGCTGTAACAGGAGTTAATAAAAGCCGCATGTATACAAAATTGTATACAAAATCATGTTTCGATAGCCATCGGTTGATTGAGGCACCGTGTCATTGTATTTTGTTCAAAAATAGTGTTTATTAGAAAGTCGTCACGCGTATAGTTGAATGAGATGGTGTTATGTTATTCGGGCAGTCTCGGTAGGACGAGCGGCCGCGAGCCGATGACATCATCGTTCGCGTCGGGATTACGTGGCGAGGGGGTTCTCAACCTTTATATCGGGGTTATAAAGTTATATGTTTAAAAATATGACCCTTTATTTTTCTTTATTTGGAACAGTTTCCAATGATTAAAAACAGAAAATGCAAAGAAAATCCTTACTAATATTATAAAAGTAACTCTGTCTATCTGTTGGTCTCGCCTTCGCGTCAAAACTATTGAACTGATTTAATCGAAATTTGGTGCACAGATAATATAGAGCCTGAGAAAGGATAAAGGTTACTTTTTATCCCGATATTCCCATGGGAGCGGGTACCGCTCGGGTGAAACCACTAGTTTTACATAAATTAAGTGTTCAGAATCAGGCCTTACGATATTTTTAAATAACCCGAGTGCAGCGTTAAATCCTTAGGCCCAATTGCACGATCGAGAGTTAGCGCCTAACCCAGGGCTTGCCCATATATTTGCTCCAGGGTTAGGTGCTAACTCTCGAACGCGCAATTGGGCCTTAGTTTAACATAATTATATTTAACTAAGTATAAAATAAATTATCTATACGAACGTATAACCTGCTTATTTTAATCAAGATAAGAGTGAAAATCAGAATTTAAAAAAAAATTTTTTGGTTAAAAAAAGCAACCATAAACAAATGTAATGTAACATAATTTTGTTATAAAAAACTTCATAAATTTTACCAAAGGTTGCAGAGACCTGCGAGCGAGAGGCGGCTGCCGACCGAACGCCGGCATTTTCATTTGAGTTCGCTTGCATTCGGAGTTTGCGCCGTTCGAGTTTGGCTGGGTGTGTCGCTTGAATATCAATAAAAGTACGTACAGTTCTACCTCATATCCACTAAATTAAGCAAACAGTATACAAGCGTGTATCTCTTATCACTCTCTTGGATTATTTTATCGAGTAATAAAGATATTTTTGAGATTTTCTAAACGCCGGCACCACGACGCCGGCGTAACGCCATTTTCTCCAAAAGTGAAACGATTAGTTCATAATTAACATCAGTTTTTCTTTTCAAGGAATCTCCAAAATGAGTGGCCAACAATACTACCCGTACAAGGTATGTAACACCTACATTTACCTACACAAATATATAACCGTATAACTATTGGTTCTGGTAAGATGATGTCATCTTTCGAGGTATACTTGCTAAGTACGTTGATACTGAAATAGCATCCGTATCTCTAAAACTGTAGGAAAATAACGTTCTATAAACAACTTGTTTGACACATCATGATGTGTAAACTGATAAATGTCGGTAGATATAAATATATAACAATTAACATTGTTATTTAAAAACAGCACCTACGAAAATATTTGCTCCTTGGAATTCATACCACTGTTCATTTGTTTACTCGTCAACTCCATTACCGTCACCCGCTGCCATTAAATTCGAAAGTTTTATTTACTACCGATTTTTACCGGATTTTTTTTTAACTTACTTTTATCTACTAATACCGGTAATTTTTTTTTTTTGTGGTAAGCATTTATTTTTGTACTACGAAATATGTTTTAAATAAGAAGGAAAAGATGAATATATTTAGCCAAACTTTTTTATAGGGTAAAATACATCATCATCAATATCATCATTCTCAATTTTTTTAATAAAAATCTCATAAATCTCCCTTATAACGAATCAAATTGAATAACCTAACTACTTGTGTAAATATGTTATATGGTCAAAATAACTTACGGTAAAAAACATGTTACTAAAGTGAACAGCAACTTTTATTGCTTCAATTAAGTTCCAAGTAATGACGAAAGTCTTCACATGATTACTTGTTAGTTTACACACGTACTCTTGTGCGAGTACCTACATTCTTAATTAGTTTCGTCTGTTTAACTGAACAACACACACATTACACAACCATACCTACCGGGAAATGGTTATAGTAATTCCAAATGACAGATAGTACCTACTTATCCAGTGAGCAGGTATTGCAATTCATTCAGCTATTCGGTAGTTGGAGTTCACAATGATTGATCACCAATCCCATGCTCAACTAGGTATGGCATATTCTTTAATTTTCAACATGAAAACCAAAAAAATTAGGTTAGGTAAAACATATAACTTCTGTAAACTAGCAAGTGAAAGAGTTATGTAATAATTAATATAGGTATAGATATAAATTGTCACTCGCTTATTTAAGATTCTTTCACAAACGTTCGGAAATTGTGATGTCGAATATACAACTCGACGTCACTAGGTTAGTCACTTCGTTTTCACTTTAGTCTATGTTTTGACAGTCGAGCTCCTCCGTGCTTCGGAAGGCACGTTAAGCCGTTGGTCCCGGTCGTATTTGTGACCGTTTCTACCCACCAACCCGCGTTGGGCCAGCGTGGTGGTGTTACGGCCCATACTCTTCATGTGTTTCTCCATGAGGAAGGCCTGTTCCGGTGGTGGGACGTATATAGGCTGATGACGATTTATCTTTTACTGTGACAGCCTGTTTGGTACAAATTGCGTCCAAAAAATAGCAGCTGTTTATCGCTCCCCGTTTTGTTCTTCTTCATCTTCTTTAAATATGGCAATGTGTCATCTCCACATTGAGTAACAATTTCGCCAGCACGTTGTTATTTAGCATACTTTTCCTGAGGTTGTCTAATTTGACAGATACGTCACATATCAAACATAGAATAGGTTTTTTGAAGTCACATCTCCTTATACATTGTTTAAAGTCTTGCTTATACTTAAATAGCGTTTATGAATAAGGGAATAGGTCTTTATTATTTAACAATTATTTACCTTCAGCTTTTATACCTTCTGAGTGATAACGTAACTATTTACGGCTCATGCAGTAAACACTGATCTGCCGTCGTTATGAATAATGGTTTAAAATTGATAAAAGTACAGATAATGCACATTTAATTGGCTATAAAGCGTTGAGTATTATAAATAACATGTAGTTAATTACTAATAATTGTTTTTAGATAGTGATTTAATCAATTATAACCCCTTGGTGGGCACTGCGAGCGCCGGTGTTCGCAAATAATGGATGTTTCTATTGAGTCTTGTTTTGTACCCGATGACTGTCCTCAGCCTACATATATCCCACTGCAGAGCACAGGCCTTCCTCATGGACAAACACATGAGGAGTATGGGCCGTAACACCACCACGTGGCCAATGCGGGTTGGTGGGTAAAATAGTTGCAATAACGACCGGGACCAACGGCTTAACGCGCCTTCCGAAACACGGAGGAGTTAGAGATCACCCATCCACGGCTTGACCATGGCGAAGGTAGCTTTGATTTCAATCGAATACCAAAGCGGACTAACCACTACGCCACCGAGCTCGTCCGGTTCACTAGTTAAATGAACATGTCACTTTTCTGTTATGTCCAGAAGTCCCGGGTTCAAGTCCCAGTGGGCTAAGACTATTGTTAAATAAAAGTTGTAGTATATTAGAAGGCTAATTCTCCGTCTTCTTTAATTTCCAACAAAACTACCAAGTGTGGGTGTGGTAACCCCTCTACGTAATGTCTTCGGGGAAATAGGCTCGATTTTATGCATACATACATAAAATCACGCCTATAATCCCCGAAGGGGTAAGCAGAGTCCAAGGAGCACTGTGTTCCTTAAGACCACATTTAGCCAAACAAAAATTGGGTTTGGTCAGATGAAAAATTGTGAAAGAGTAGTAACATGTGGCTAGCTCATCGCCTACACAATCACAGACCCAGTACCCAATACGCCCTTAGTCGCCTTTTACAACATGCGAGGCGAAAAAAAGACGTGTGGCACTCGGGGACTGCCGCGGTAAAGCTATTGCATAGCATTTTGTATCAACTTATGCAATTATAACTTTATTTATTTATTTTATTCATGCAGTATTTCTTTTTCTTTGATATTAATTCAAGTTACACTTTTTGAGCGTGGTGACCGATAAGAAAACAAATTTTTCTATTATTAAATAAATAAAAAAAGTTAATATTGTTTAAAATATTTTTTATTATTTTACAATACATGTGGGTTTTATTATCTTAACGCCGTATCGAAGACTGCCGAACTGAAACGACGTTAGACGATGCACGGCCTTCAAGCCACACCTCCTTGCGCATCGGAGTGGGGAGCGTGAGGTTTTTTCGTTACGGAATTTCTGGATTCGGTCCCCGCGCTCAAGGCCCGCGATAGAAGCTATGCAATAGCTTAAAGAGCAGTTGGTACATTCTCGATTTTATGTATGTCCTTTTATCTGTAAGACAAGCCCTTACACTGCATATTCCCATCTAAATACTCATAAGCGACTTTAACATACACATCATTCGTTACAACCAGATTTACATTCCAGTGCACCCCCACCGTGTACCCGGCGGAGCCCTTCGAGCCCGCTGCGGACGCGGAGACCCTGCGCAAGGCCATGAAGGGCTTCGGCACCGACGAGAAGGCCATCATCGACGTACTGTGCCGCCGCGGCATCGTGCAGAGGCTCGAGATCGCGGAGACCTTCAAGACTAACTATGGAAAGGTAAGAAACAATATACTTAAACACAACATTAATTATGATATCTCTGAAGCGCTGGCAGAGGCGTAATACTCACATTTCGCCGTATATATTAGGTCCTTACCTATGAAATTGGTGTTTTGTATGGAGATTTTGGGTAATTCTGCATTTTCCATACTAAAATATTTTCAGTTTTCTTCACAACGACAAATCCAAAGATAATAATATTTGGTATCTATCATTACATTAGACAAGCTTTAGTAATATGTGTAATATCACACTTCATAAAATTATTTATCGTTTTTAAGTGAATGAAAATAAAATGATGTATTCGAGAGGCACTTAAAAAGAGTTGTCTCCGTGTCCAATTTTAACACAATTAAACTACAACAAATTATGAAAACAAATCAAATGAGCTCAAAAATATAGTCTATTTTTAGACGAGGTAATTATTTTTTAGGAATACTCTGAATCTTAATAGTTACAGACAAAATACTAAGAAACTAAGAGAGAGACCCAATATTAATGTCTCCATGTACCAGGAGGCGAGACTGTTGTCATATGCCGTGTAAAGGGGCAACTATCTCAAATTCTCTGGATCTCTCATTAAATTTTATAGTATGAAGAAAAGCAAAAAGGAGTGAACTGAAATATAAACGATATAACACCACGTAACATATTTTCGAGCTTATATTCCCAAAGGGTTAAGATGGTAACGCCCACATCTATGTTTAGAGATGTTGCTATGCTCTGGCCACTAAATCACGTGATATCATTACGAATACAGCAGCACTTAACCTGGTGAATAAAGACTACCAAATTTTTTAATGTGTATCGGTCTGTTACAAATGTATTAGGGCAAAGATTTCATTATACATATACATGCTTACGTAAGCATTATAAACGGTACTTTGATTCGCATTTTTTCACGAAACAGCCCCAAAAACAAGGTGTGTCTGACACAAGCACGTCATGTTCGTAAAACTTAGCTCATATACCGGTAATGGGCGGTTAACCTAACTTCTCATTAAGGTCACCGTTTATGTTTACGTTTTTTGTAATCGATGACGAAAGTAGTTGGACAGTATCAGGATATAGGTTGGTACATATCGTTCTCTTTTTTGTGATACTCATCCCAGATAATAACAAAAAAATAGGTTAAAACTAAAAAAAATTAGACCTTATTAATCCTGATAGTTTTACCTAAAAACACAAAAATGTTAAAATTGAAACAACAATACAAATAAAGATCGAATAAAAACATTTTATATCTTATATCTAAATATTTGAATCAAAGGGGGGTTTTTAGTGGGAAATCGGAAACCGGAATCCAACATACCTGCGGTTAACATCATTCCGCAGGTAAAAAAAAACAAATAACTTGTATTCTCATTCTGATGGCTTTAAGGTGTTGCTTGTAGACAACTATTAGATAATAGTCATTAACGGCATTCTTTCTTGTACAGAACCGTGTTAATATAATTACAGTCGTAGTTTATAGCCAAGATGGCTGGGTAACACATTGACTAGAAAAACAAATCATAATTACAAGCGCTAGGATAGTATGTATAACATCAGATGACACAATTAATTGTTAAAGATCTAATACACTAGGCATTTTACCACGTTTTTTTAACTCCCTTTCTTGTTTGTCTCTTTGTTTGTCCGGTTGGATTTTTGTTACTCAATTTATGGCACTTCCGGACTAGCTATCGAGCTGAAACTTTAGGAATAGTTCAGAACCCAGTGACAATGCAACTTGCAACTACTTTCAACTTTTTACGAGTACTTTCATGTCGAAATTTTAACAACTCTCAGGTTTTGTATGGAGACACTATGCACAGCGCCATCTATTGATTGATGTTAAACCACCAATCAATAGGTGGCGCTGTGCGTAGTCAAAAAAATAAAATAATAATAAAAAAACAAACTCAAAACGCGGGGGCATCTTTGTAACTTACACTTACGATTTATGAAACTCATTATTACTATTCATTTATTTCGGAATTAAAAATCCATAGTGATCCATAAAAGCATGCATTGTATTCCATAATATATGCATAATATTAGTATGGATAACCGAGCCGCTAGTTTTATTACCACCAAAAAGATTTTTCTAGATAAACTACCTAGCAGTAATCACGAAAAAATTAATTTAATCGTTCCGGTAATTTTATTGATACCGGTAGATTTTTAATACGTATCGTACATCACCAATGTAACGTTCGAAATTCTTTTAACGTTGGCATCTCGAAATGCCATGAACAATATATTTTGATAATAATATTAAATTGTGTCTAGTAACGTCTGGTAAGTCTATTATCTAAGCGGTTTTAGTCCCTTGAAATTTATTTGGTGTCACATGACAAGAAAAAAATCGCACCTGTTCCCTTATAGGTGTCGCAGTAAGATAGTTAAGGGAGGTATCCATCATTCTGCGACATATGGATGCATTGCTTTGTAATGCTTGCTTACGCATATTACGCACGCAACTACAGTCTGAGTCATTTAATAGGTGCATTTTGACAATTGTTTGTAGTGAGATTATTCGATTCCCATGTCAATGGTCCATATAGCTCATCTATTAAATTATTCAGACTGTAATGCCCGTGGTACAGACGGGGATTTATCAGCACATAACTATACCTAGTTATTATGTTACATTATTGAACCTAAAGAAATTGAAACTATTAACTGTGTTCCGGTATTCAAGTGATGTCATAGTAATTATGAAATAATCGCCAGAGGTTAGCAACTTTTGACTTTATTCTTGAGGCAACAGAGGTGGATTTGCCAGTTAGGATGTCGAACCTTGGGTCTGACAATACCGGAGTAGGTCAAAATCTCTCACGGCAGACCTTGGTAAAGATTAGTCACCGTTGATTCACTAATCATTCAATGAGGAACTATTTTTTATCATACAGGTGTACTTTTTGACATCCCATACAAAAGTAAGAAGGTTTATTTTGTGAATTAAGAAAATATAAAAAATCTAAGAAACGTGGGTTCCAAAATATGTACTTTCGAAGCTATGAAAATACCTCAAATTTTTCCCTAGTACGAATTTTAACATAGGTAATGCCTAATATGCCTATCATAATGTTTTATAATCCGGTCGAGGAAGTTCGCGGTCATAGAGATTTTTTTTTATGAAGCATTTTTTTAAAGATTCTCCCTATAAAAGGGAAGGCAAGGGGAACTCCAAGTCTTCGGTATATTTAATGTCTTCAGTATTTGCGTTGAAAGGAAGCATTTAATTTATTAAAGGCATGGTACTACTTAGGCAAAGGCAACAAAGGGATTAAAAAAATAGGCGAAACCTCGGAGATAATAGGCATAACATAGATAAAATATGTATAGGCGAGATGGTAATACGTATGTGGTTTTTGTGGGACTTTCTATGCATCGAATTTAGTAAACAGTTACTAAGTAAACAGTAAAATAGATTCTAGGCCGCTAGTAATAATATATGATTGTAACATGAATTTATAGGGACGACTAGTTACAATCTAATATTGACGTGAATCACACCACTATGGAATTAAGTTTTGGGTCGTTAAAGAGATATTTAGGTCAACGCTGTTTCATTCATTCTACGCATAGAGGGGAGAGATACGTTGCGCATAGACGAAAGCCGCGTCAGCTTTGATCTTTGTAGACTTGAACATATTTAGACAGGGCACTCCACAAATAAATATGTTTTCTTTTTAATGTTCCATATTTCATGGAAGATCTTGTTTATTACAATTGAATAGTTTTAGATTAATTTGGTTTTTGTAACGGTAATAAGTACTACCTACCAACGTGATAGAGCAGGTAAGATAAAATTTTAATAGTCGTTGTTTATATTTACCGAAAAGAGTCCATTTAGTTAATAACCTAAAGAGTCTGTATTGTTATCAACTAGCCTTCGTGCGTACGTCACAGGATGGTGAATTGGTGACATTATAGTCGCGAGGGTGCGGGGTACATTCGCTTCCTCGGAGGTAGCGCGAGTAAAGCAAGCAGAGTCGGATGTTCGCGGCCTTGTCGATGAAACACCATTGTTATTTAACTAAGGCCCAATTGCACGATCGAGAGTTAGCGCCTAACCCAGGGTTTGCCCATATATTTGCCCCAGGGTTAGGTGCTAACTCTCGACCGCGCAATTGGGCCTAAGTGACATATTAACATTTATCTAGAAATAGTATTATATTTCATAACAGGATAATCCAAATATAAAAACAGTAAAACAAAAACACATCTGCAATGGTCTTGGTGCAAACGCCCTCCGCCGTTGGAAAAGAGCCAAAAGGCTGGTCGAATTACCCCGCTGAATAACGAAGCCGACTGTTAGAGTGGAAAGGAACCTGTAAAGTTTATTTTTTAGCATAATAATTTTTATTATTAAAGATTTCAATATACTCCTATATATCTAGGATCAACTGCATTTAGTCATGTTTTTTATAAAGAAAACTGTCGCAACCTGTAAGTACCTACTAACATAATGTAAAGATAGCCATTTTTTGCAAACTATGTCAAAATACACAAATATAAACACTGATTATGCAATACATACGGCCATATCGGTAACAGTGATATATGTATGCATTCACATAGATACTATATCTTATCAAAGTTTGTTTACAAAGTTATTATGAGTGATACAGATATGCTTATTGTAAGCTCTGAAAGTCGAATAGTTTACCAAATGTCTACAAGATAAGAACCCACCACAGATGAATAGTGTATTGTAAAAAGAGAGAAAAAAATCCGAGTTTCGTATTGTTCTTCTCAGAACAAGATCTCCATAACTTGACATTCCTAAAATAACATACCGACACCGACCGACCGACCGACCGACAAAAACGATTTGTTTACGACTAAAGTATTCCTCTTTTAAAAAAAATCTACCTAATATACCTATATTATGCCAACACCCAATGCCTATTAAACATATATGTAATGTTAAAAATGCCTATTACAACGCCATCACCAAGAGGCAATTATAATAAATCTGTGACACTTTCTTGAATTACCTTTTCAGTGTGGCAATAACGCTTTCTATCTGCTAATGCACGCCTCACGAGCACACGGAATCTGTCCTTTACCACTCTGTACACACGATAGTCTGCATCTAATCTAAACACAAATCTTTTAACGTTACAATTAGTTAGGCATTCTTTATTTTTAGACGATATCGTTAATTGTATGGAGAAATTGAACAGTATAATCCGTTATGACGCTAACATCTTCGCAATGACTAGGTGTAGGTACTTCGTCCGAAAATTAAATGACTAATTCGGAATATGACACATTCTTAAAGTAATAAACACATTTAAATTCTGATTTACTTATGTAATGTGATAAAAATAAAATATACTTGGGAATCAGGAAAATTTAAGGAATATGAAAAACATCATTTTATAATATTATCCCATATTACATACATATAATCACGAATATTATCCCCTAAGGGTTAGTCAGAGACTAGACAAAAGCACAGTAAAAACAGTCCAATGCTAGAGTCCGCGCTTCAGCAAGCAGTGACTGCACATGTGCTCTACGTGAAATGTATCCCACATTAACCCATATAATAGGTCTTTACCTATGAAATTGGCGTTTTGTATGGAGATTTTGGGGAATTCTGCATTTTCCAAACTAAATTTTTTTCAGTTTTCTTCACGACGACAAATCCAAAGATAATATAATATTTGGCATCTTTCATTAGACAAGCTTTAGTAATATGTGTAATATCACAGTTCATAATAATTATTTATCGTTTTTAAGTGAATGCAAATAAAAAGATGTATTCGGGAGGCCGTTAAAAATAATTGTCTTTGTGTCTAATTTTAACACAATTAAACATACAAAAAAATATCAAATTAAATAATACGAGCTCAAATATATGGTTTATTTTTATAATAGAAAACACCAATTTCATAGGTAAGGACCTAATAGTTACAGACAAAATACTAAGAGAGAAAAAAACGCCAATTTCAAGGACCCAATATTATATTAGTCAAACACTTATCACACATGTTTGATTCATATCAACTTATGTACTCATGTAGGTACTGATAAAGTTTAGTATGGAGTAGGTAATTAACCCCATTATTCTGTTGTTTATTTATGCCATTAGTTTCCCAGAAATAATTAACAATTATAAACTAGAGGCGTGGTTATAATGTTTTTCAAATATTTGTATAAATAGCAATACTCTGTTTTCAAAACTATATACAAGTAAAAGTATTGATAGATGCTTGATTTCCCGTCAATAATATTTTCAACCTTATGACCTAACGTTAATGTCTAAAATTACCTGTGACGTTCAACGTCTGCACGATTCGCTCCGATTGAAGAATATAGATCATGTATTGTTTAGAATGGTACAACATTTTACATACATGATTTTCGTCACGCCTCTCAATTACAGTAAATAACCTACTGTTGAACTTAATAAGGGAATAAAGTTTTACTGTTATATAACTGTACATCAGTTCACCTTCTGTACATCTTCGTAATATTACATAATTATAGGCTGTAGGCAGAGGTGTAAAACAAGTTATATTTACGTATATAACATAAAAAAACTGCACCCTACTTATAGTAGGTATACCTAAAACTTATTATAGCTAGACTCACTCACTGCATTACCATAGGTACCTATGATAATGCAGAATAACCTAGCTTTTGAGGTCCAAGCGAACGTCGGCCATTTCCAATCACTCAATTCATAATCAATAAGTTTTTCCTTCGTGTCTCCTTTATGAATATTGATTAACGATTGTGCCAGATAAATCAACCACCATTTTCCTTCAGGATCTGATCAGCGAGTTGAAGAGTGAGCTGACTGGCAACCTGGAGAACGTGATCGTGGCCCTGATGACCCCCCTGCCCCACTTCTACGCCAAGGAGCTGCACGACGCCGTCGCGGGGATGGGCACCGACGAGGAAGCCATCATTGAGATCCTCTGCACCCTCTCCAACTATGGCATCAGGACGATCTCTGCTTTTTATGAACAACGTGAGTAGTTTTCTCATGATGACGAATCTGTCTAATCTAATTCAGTAAAATACTGCCTGCTAAAAATTAATAATGTATAAGGTATCTGTAGCAGTATCACAAATAAGATAAACATCTTGGATCCCGTGTTGGTCCGGGACACAAAAATAACGTACCAACTGCTTTGCTTACCTAGCATGTCGTAAAAGGCGACTAAGGGCGTATTGGGTACTGAGTCTGTGATTGGGTAGGCGATGAGCTAGCCACTTGTTACTACTCTTTCACGATTTTTGGCTAAATGTGGTCTTTAGGAACACAGTGCTCCTTGGACTCTGCCTACCCCTTCGGGGATTACAGGCGTGATTTTATGTATGTATTTTGGAGAACTGGAAACAGATCTTGGAGAATTTACCAATCATGAATAGTCATTACAAGAATGGGTCATTTATACAATCAGACATAGCATGAATTAGACATGATATGGCTAATTCGTTTACATTTGCACAAGCACTCAGCATTTAGACTGAAATAGATTTTATGGATATAATTTAGATTTAGCTTTATCTTTCCACCTCGCACAGTAAAATTTAGAATGAAGTAGTATAGGTAGCTAATATTTTTAGTTAGACCTCTAGCAATAATTCAGTAAAAGTTGGACTTTTGGCATTTATTTCTATACGAAAGACAGGGTACCTAAAAGTCGATAAATCAGAAAATAACGTAATTTTATTTATCGGAATACCATCAAACGATCGTAACCGACGTTCAATATATATCGGATAAAACATCGCCCGGAAATGACATGTGCATCCAGATGTGATTCAAGACTAATAAAGTAGATTATGAATGACATCAGGGCAAATAGACAGATGATGGGCTATAATTTTGAAGACACACGATTGGGATAAACCAAGAAAACAAATTATTTTTGGATGTTTTTACTTGTTGAATGAAACTATACGGCCAGTAAAAATTTAAACGAATTTTTAAGAAAAACGCATTTGAAAGGAACGAACCTTCACTCCATATGATGGATCATGATATTTCTATTCAAAATATAAAGCATTTAAGTTCAGCCTTCTTTAATCTCTCTTTTACCCATTAAAACATGATTAACCGATACATCAATACGCTTCACGCTTAATTTAGCCCATTAAACTTGCTAAACGCAGACGTGTTAGTCATCAATAAGAAATAGCTGTTTAACAATGACACACTACCGAGTATTTTATTACATCATATGTATTCTTAGATTGACACAATTATAATGTTTTATTTTAATTATTCAGTTCTATTTATAAATCTATGGTTATAATGTTTTATTTTAATTATTCAGTTCTATCACTATTTTTAAATCTATGGTTGATAAAAATTTTAATTTTTTTCGTTTGCTAGACAAGAATATTGAGTAATATTTAAGATAATGTGCTTCGGACTTAAATACAACAACTGCAACTTTTCCGATGTTGTAGGTACTTAGATGTCTTGGGCGGTTGTGATCAGTTACCATCTGCCTGTTTGACCCTTTTACATAAAAAAAATTTTGAGATATCTCCAAATAACAGTATAAGTTATTTTATAAACTATATAACTATATACTATAACTTATAAGTTATTTTATAAACTATATAACTATATATAAACACCAGCCCAGCCGTCACTCATTAAAAGATTACTTCTACTTTACATTTTTTGCGATTATAGGTATCATACGTGACACAATGTTTCGTCACAGAAATAAGGAAATATTTTTTTAATTTTTGTAGGTATGCAAAGTTTTCACCTCAACAAAACTCATAATTATAATAAGTTAGACCATTTCTTTCTAACGTTACTCTGCTTGAGTAACGTTAGGAATAAATGGCGCTATCTATCTCCACATAACAGCATCCTTTTCTAACTGAGATCTACGTTTGAGATTGATTCTGGAATACGGGTCTAAGTATTCGGTCAATGCAAATACGAGTTACGTACTTGGAGCCCAGCGACTTGATCGAAGAGCATTGGTTCGTCCATTGTGATGGGTGTATTGACCTGTTGGCCAGGCCAGCCCATAATGGCCTGCACTGCAGTCCACGTTGAAAACTTTTAAAAGCAAATATCGTTGAACAGCTTTTCCGCTCATAGTTTGAATTTCGGCCTTATTCCAATAGTGATAGTACAAACTTTACAGAACGATTTCGACAAAATCAGTTTAGAATGTATTGTATTTAACTTGAGTTATTTTCGTTGCTAAACGTACAAGCGTGGGCGGCGATTGAACTAGCGACCTTAGTGCCGTTTTACCAAATCCACTGTCACTACAAAATATAATGCTGTAAAACCTTGTACCATAACATAAGAAAAGAATACATAAATATTATTATATTATTGAAAAAATAATAATAGTCAGTTCTAATACATTGAAAGCTTTTCAAAAAACTGCATGGAATTGAAATCCGTTTTTATATCGTATCGTAGCTCGTCGAGCTATTCTTGTATAAAAAATCCAACCTAAAATAATAATATATGCTCCATTCTCCAAATCAGAATACTTATAAATATATCACCCCACAGTGTACAGCAAAAGCCTGGAGTCCGACCTGAAAGGCGACACATCCGGCCACTTCAAGAGGCTCTGCGTGTCCCTCTGCATGGCCAACCGGGACGAGAACCAGGGCGTGGACGAAGCAGCCGCCAAAGCCGACGCGGAAGCGCTGGCGAATGCGGGAGAGGGACAGTGGGGCACTGACGAGTCCATGTTCAATTCTATCCTTATCACACGCTCCTACCAACAGCTGAGACAGGTTAGTCGATAGGGTAAGCCCAGTTTCTCGATTGCATGGCTTTCAGCTCCCTGGGACTGTCCCAGGGAGTTGAAAGCCACGCGTAGCTTGTGAGGGGAGAGGTGAGCCTCTCTTCAGATCGTAAGCTAAATATCGCGGCTGGAAACGCACGTCCATAGTTTAAGTTTGGTAGCGATTTCAGGCGAATAGAGTGCGTAAGGAAGTTCAGTTGGTAGGGCATTTCGAGAACTGTTTGAACTGAAGAGGCCCAAATTTGCTTATAATGCTTGATTATCGATAAATTTAATGTTTTTTTTTGTTTTGTTACTTTTTACGTTATTTGTGCACGCATAAAATCTCTTCCCAGCTCTCCATCGACAGGTTGTCTGGAAGACATCGCTGCCTAACGATAAGACCGCCGATTGTTTATCTAGTCTTAGTAATCAATTGTAATTTATTTTTAAATTGTGTTAACAATAAACAGTTTTCTATCTAAGTAAAAAGTGAGGCGATCTCTAGATGGTCCTATTAGCACTTATACCAGCACCATCTATACTTTGGATTGTTCAAAACACTGATAAAGACAGTGGTTTAGTCACATGAATCCTACATACATATATAAATTACTTTTCCAAGAAATTTTATAACTTATCTTAACTGGTACAGTATGTAACCACATGGTTTTACTGAAACTTATTGCGGTTGATATTTTAAATGTTGTAAACACTATATAAGCGTTTTAATGAAACCATAATTAATTCTAATTAGTCTGATTCATAAAATTGTAAATTCTCTAGAAGAATTTAACAATTTATAATATTCAATGGAAAACTTTTATAGAGGGCGTGTGACATGTACCTAAGCGAATGAACTATAATAATAAATATTTAATATTATTATTTAACTCGCGGTTACACTGTTCAGTCATAAAATTATAAATGCTTTTCCTTATTAATGTGCCTATTATAAAATTCATAGCATATATTGCGAATGCTAAAATTATAATTTGAATCGAATAAATATGTATTGAGAGTTGATGTAGCAAAAGACAAAGGCGTGACCTTACGTACCTATGTATGTATGACGACCTCCGTGGTCGAGCAGTCTGTACGCCGGTCTCAAGGCGTCGCCATCTCGAGAGGTTCTGGGTTCGATCCCCGGTGGGGGCAAATGTTTGGGTGATGAATTTTCAGGCATTTGTTCTCCAGTCTTGGATGTTTATATATATTTATATATTTTTAGAATATTTATATGTGTTTATCTATTAAATATATTTATCCGTCATCTAGTATCCGCTGCTTAAAATGAGGCTAGTTGATTGGTGTGTATGTCTGAAGATATTTATATTTATGTGTATGTATAATAATTTGTAAAACCATCAACTTTATTTGTGCCTGTTTCGAGTCGCCACTGGAAAAATTATCAAGTATTTCCTCCTTGAGTTCCCAACCCATTACAAATTTTGCACGGCGAATAGTGCAGCCACCTTCCAATAGCTGAGTTACATCGTTCTATAGGTATTTTTGAACCGACTTAGTTACTATAGCGCTTTGTTCCAAATGGATTTACTGCCAATTTAACCGATATCCTAAGGATAAAGAAAATTGACCAAGCAATCTCCTCGCAACATTCAGAATCTTAATCTGCAAGCTTTTCTGACTTCAAAACAATTTACAGAACGCGGTCCTCATATTTTGCACACTCCAACTTTCTTTAGCGCCTGCTCTAAACAGGTCAAAATAGTCAGGGACTAGTCGACTGTTAGAGAATGCTATCAAACATCAACTCCAACTTTGTATTTAGAAAATGTTTGTATGCGTTTTTCAGGTATTCGCCGAATACGAAGCTCTAACAGGCAAGGACATCGAAGAGTCCATCAAGAAGGAATTCTCTGGAAGCGTCGAGAAGGGCATGCTGGCCATTGGTGAGTTGATATAACCTTACTAAACTTATACGAGTCGTTGCACATGAAGCGGATTGCACACCAAGAGTTAAGCTAAGTTAGATTAGCTTAGCTCGCATAGCTGACGCAGATTTCCATACTAGTGTCCAGACCGCAAACTATGCGAAATTATGGAAAACTCAGCTATGCGAGCTTAGCTAAACTAACTTAGCTTAGCTCTTGGTCTGATGATATGCAGATCATACTCAGAGCAACCGTTACGGCAGTTTCTGCATGGAAGATAAAGCAAAAGGCATAAATAAAGGCATAAATGTAGGGGTCGTGTTTTCCTAACTTATTATGCAAAAAGAATTTTTTTTTTTCGATTGGGCAAATTTAGCAACAGAACTAATCGACTAATAATCTCTACCTACCCCTATAGAACAAAGGCGTGACCTTATGTATGTATGTGTATGTATAATAATTTGTAAAACCATCAACTTGATTTTTGCCTATTTCGAGTCGCCACTGGAAAAATTATCAAGTATTTCCCCATTGAACTCCCATCCCATTATATATTTTCCATTATATACATCCGGTGCCACCTAATTGTTCTTTGATTGAATAAATTTATCAACACGACTTATTGTCTAATTCAAAATATCTATGGTTCTATTCACGATAAAACCTTTTTCAGTATGAATGTTCAAAATGTTTCCAGCATTTTTAATACGTATTTTAAAAGTTATTTATCAAACATTCGTTTTATTATGGTCAAATGTTATGGCAGTAAAATGAGAAATATAATATACAAAAAAATCACGATAGATGAGAATGCTCATGATTCATGCTCCTATATTCACAGTTTTTAGAATTTCGCGATGTCAGAAAATTTTCATACTTTTCAAACATTCGCGCCTCGAAAATGAAAACAAACGGAGGTATTAATAGATATTATGTAAAACATTTTAGCGGTAGCTTACAGGTTACTGAGATAATAATTCAGTCGCTGAGTGCAAGGTCACGTTAATCAGCACACAGACGAACCACAAACCTTGAGCTCAGTGCTCATTCAAATTGCAATTACAAAAAATTGGCTTTAAATTGAATGGTTTGGGTATTTGTACTGTATTGCTAAGGAACTAAGACACGTTATGGCTTGTTATTATTTCTGGGAAATACATTTTGGGGAAAATTTAAAATATATAAACATTTCCATAACTATGGTTCTAGAACGACGATCAACATTTCATTTCTATTACATGTTTTGGGGAAAATTAAAAATATATAACCATTTCCTTATCTATGGTTGTAGAACGACATTTCTATTACATGTTTTATCACCATAGTTATTTTACTTTATTTTAAGCAAAATAGATTTGGTTCATTCAGCCAGTTTCGCCGCGGTTAGACGGCATATTTAGATCCTTGGATGGGTGACCAAAATTTCGATATCTTAAGTAACATAGCTTCTAAAAGCGTTTTACCAGATGATACAAATTATAGTTGTAATTAAAAGAGGCTCATTTTCGAATTGGGATTGCGTGGTAGTGTTACTTACGGCCAAAATTCTTCACGTGTTCTGTCAGCAATAGGACGATGTGGTTACATGTTTGTACGAGTATATTTACAAGTATCTCCATCACCAACACAGTATGCATGTCTAAAACCCAATAATAAAATTTTATCTTTTCTTTTTCCAGTAAAATGCGTAAAGTCCAAAGTGGGCTTCTTCGCGGAGCGCCTGTACTACTCCATGAAGGGCCTGGGTACCAACGACAAGACCCTCATCCGAATCATCGTGAGCCGCTCCGAGATTGACCTCGGTGACATCAAACAATCCTTCCTCGAAAAATTCGGGAAACCCCTCGAAAGTTGGATCGCTGTAAGTCATTTTGAATCTTATTACTGTAGTTTTAAAGTATCTTGATATCGGAATAGGTTCCCTAAACAACGAACTTACTCAGTTTGCAAGTTCCTTAATGTCAATAAGGCTGCTTTTTCACAGAGGTGTTATTTAAGCGTTGAAAAATCCACCAATAAGGTTGCTTTATTTTGAGTAAAAAACAGTGCAATCCCATTGGCCCATTTTTCTTCTTGTCCGTTTAGCTAAATTGTCGGTTCTGGTAGAAACGCAGCCTTTTTTGCAGAACAACACAGGCATAATACTAGAACACGATAGAAACATCTATTGTTTGTGTGTCACACACATACATACATATCATCACACCGACATTTCGCCAGATATGTTAGGCCCTCATGTAACAGGTGGCGATCCTGTTGCCATACACCGGGCACGATGTGAGGCAAGCGATAGAGGGTTAATAAGAATTGCAAATACCTTTAAATCTAAACATAAAATACCTAATGTTTTATTACTGAAGATGTTCTTCAGTGAACCACTTAAGCTTCTGTCTCCATCGGTGTGATTCCGGATTCGAGTCCTGGTCAGGTCGGCGCGATTCCGATTTGTACCCGAGTCATTATTGTTTATTATTTTTTTATATAGCCTAATCCGATATCAACTGTAAATAAACGTCTCTGTCTTTGTGCTTTACCATCAACGTATTCTATTTAAAATAGAACATACATAAATATATAAACATCCATTCAATACTAACCCAAACACGCGTGGCTGGCAATATTATCGCCTTTGCTTAATCATAAACTTAACCATAGTGTATAAAATTATGTATATTTTTATATTAATATATTTGTGTGATATATATTATAAAAATAACCTTAGCATGTGAATCATAATAAAATACATGTATTAAAATAAATATTTTAAGTCATTTCGGAAACTGACCCATAGATTCTGAATTTCTCATGCTATAGACTGTTTTTGTCTATGCTTTCTAATAAGCATGAGGGGAAGAATTGCTAGTTAAAAATAAATGAATGATTCATTTGTTCTTCACCGCACTATTTAACAATCATAACTGATATTATACAGATCTGTATTTTAATAGGTTTATGTATAAATTATAAATATCTCATGAAATTAAGTAGATAGGTCATGATAAAGAAATTAGACAGCACAAAATACCAGATTGTAATGTAAATAGGGCTGCCAGATAGATTGGATTAAATTTTTTTTGCAGACATTGATTCAAAACCTGGACTAAAGACTAGGTAGGTCCACCACTTGTAGAATATAATAAATGTAGATTTTGTATTACATTTTTCCTGTGACTGAAATGTAAAAAAATTACAAAATCTATAAATATAGTTTAAATCTTTTAAAGATTTAAGTTTACCTGCAAATGGTCCTTAAAAACTTAGTTTAATTTTAGTTCACGTTTTGGAATAATGTCCAAAATGACTGCATGCCTTGACTTTATACTTAATAAATGAGAAGCAGTCTGTTGTATGAAATTTTCATTAATCATGTTCTCGTTGTTTCGATCATTATCTTTCCTTATTAAAATCTAGCAACCCTACATGATTAGATAATAGATCATTCTATTTTACACTACAATCTTCAAGACGAGACAATAGGTCGTTGCGTTCAGACATCAATAAATTAACTAAACATCAGTTTTAACTGTGTGACGCTGGTGTGTGATTGTTTAACGTTAACGTTTGGAAACGTTCACTTTGTCAATTGGTTAACATGGACGTGACTAAAATTTTAAAAATATTTTATATTTTTTGTTCCCTTCCTGAACGAAACTAGAATAGACCATTTTTATTACAGGACGACACGTCAGGAGATTACAAGAAGGCTCTATTGACCCTTGTCGAATAATCCCAAGTGGTCCCGACAACGAATGCTAGCCACCTATTATTTCCAATAATTTAAGTTCAAATTGTCAATTTGTTAGGTTCTTAAGGCGTTATGTTGCGAGAGCACAATTATTTTTAGATCTGTTTACAAACCATGTACTCTGAGGCTGATTTAACGACAACGAATGCTAACTGTTAAATAACGGCTAAAAACTGCTATTTATAACGTTTTTTTCAACTAAGTTGAATAGTTAACCTTGTTAATGTAGCCTCTTAATACTGGTTGTAATGTCTACGTCACGTATTTAGAGAGAGAGAGATCTGTATATTTCGCTTTCACTCATTTGCACCGTAGCTAACCGCTTCGTGTAATCGTGGACGTGCATGACGGTAGTGGTCGTATCGTAACAAGTTTCCATTAGATTTACAATTAGTGTTACGATTTTTTTCAGGAGGACATAGGAGGTCCAATCGGCCAAATACTTTCTACGTTGTCTTACTAGACACCAAACGCTCTAACTCTCAGTATTACGAGAATCGTCATACGTCTACTAATAGAATGTGATGTGATTTATTTATTTTTGTAATCTCTTACAATCACACTTAATGTTGCATTTTTATTAAAGACACTTTATTTTTTTATGTTTAAGACTTAATTAAGATCTGAAGCGTGGGCCACGAGTTGAAAGAATTGCTGATAATTATTATGTCTGAATAAGCCTTTAAGTACGGTTAGAAATTTGCTATAACGATGATTGAAATTATAGAAAGAGTTTAACCACATTTCGCCCGAAATGTAATGTCCCTGTATTACGGGATAAGTTTGATGCCTTGCACCGGGTACGTTGCAATGAAGTGGTTTGCTAATTCGTAGACCATTTTGACACTGGCAAGACTTGTAAAACTATACAAAAGAAAACGTACTTACTTATCAAGGGTCCAAGCTCTGGATTCCTGTAACTCGTGTCGCACGCTTTCAATAATCTCATGCTTACTCGAATGCACGTTTTATACTTGTTATCCGAATTATGGGCCAGTTTCGTTTTGTTTGATGGATTGTGATGTTACAGAGTTGGTATTCCGTATTGTTTGCAGGAAGACCTAGGCGGTGACTTCAAGAGAGTTCTAGTCACACTTTGTGCTTAATCCTGCAAAATAATATTATTTTTATACGTGTATTTTGTTGAGCTTTTGCAACTGCATGCATGGAGGTCAGTGTTGTTACAAAGTACAAAATTTTGCAGGATGATACGAAGGGAGACTACAAACGCGTGTTGCTCACTCTCGTGTCGTGAGCTCTAGCATAATAAACTGCCTTGCAATGTCTAGTTCCGATGTGAAACTGCCTTTACATTTTATTAATTGTTATACGATATTTCTGAATCAAAGCTTGATATTTTTATGAAAAAGATATATTTATTGGTGCTCTAGTTTTGTTTACGATATACATGTTTACAATAAATATTACTTAATGTATGTATGTTCAGTGCGTGTTTTATTCTATATCCCGTATTCCCTCCGGAGTTATCTGAAAAGGTAATAGTTCTAATGAGTTTCCCAAGTAAACCAACATTTTTTTTTTCTAGAATAGACCTAAACTAATGCCTCTGACGGCTACTCAGCTATAAAAGGATTCTTATAAAGAAGGCGAGAACATTGGTGGGTCCTGAAGCCTGTAGTGGAAGCCACCACAGGATTTCCCTCTGGTACTCTGTAGGGGCATCCCTCCTAGGGGGTCCCGCTTCCAGGGAGTCTCCAAGGCGTCTCCAGGGCACTCGAGCCGGATTCGGGGATCGGCAGACGTCCTGAGGGTGCCTCGGCTCAGGCGTGCCGTGTCGTGGAGGAGACACTTTACAAACAATTTACTTTTAGTTTGAGTATTTACGTATTTCTACCCATGGAGTAAAGGCCTAAAACACAAGGTCGTTCGACACTATTACAAAATATCGTATAAACATACGAAAAGGGGATTCCTATTAATTGTTTGGCCTCCATCCAAACTATGATGCGTTGGCTGTGGTCCAAGACGTAAATCGTTATAGACAGATTACTGATAAATGACCCAAATATCGAAATTTACTTTAGTTTCTCATAAAAAAGAATTCAATAGAAAAGAGGCTTTATTAACAAGAGCGTTAGGTTCATTTTTGAAAACCGTTGGCATTTTACTATGAAAAAGATAAAGGTAAGGACTTAATTAACACAAGTTTTGGTCGTATGGCTACCTTATTCTCCTTGGCTGGTAAAGTTACATCATAAATTTTTTTTTTTAAACTTGTAAACAAACTAATTTTTCACCACACATTTAGAAAACTCCGCATTGGGTTTCAATGGAAGTGTTAAGAACTTTCTATGTGGGAAAAATGTTTTTTTACTAGGAAGGCTAGAAGGAAGGTAGAAGGCTATGCTCTATGTAAATATATGTATTGTATCTGAACCCGGATATAAGCAGATGTCTTTTCATCATGTAGGTAACATCTATATATATATATATATAAATCAAAGGTGACTAACTGACATAGTGATCTATCCACGCACAGCCCAAACCACTGGACGGATCGGGCTGAAATTTGGCATGCAGGTAGATGTTATGTAGGCATCCCCTAAGAAAGGATTTTGATAAATTCCACCCCTAAGGAGCTAAAATAGGGGCTGAAAGTTTGTTTAAATACTAATATTATAAAGCTAAAGAGTTTGTTTGTTTGGTTGAAAGCGCTAATCACAGGAACTACTGCTACGATTAAAATAAAAATCAGTGTTAAATAGCCCACTTATCGAGGAAGGCTATAGGCTATATAATATCACGCCACCTCAGTCACTTTTCCACGCACACGCGTGTGTCGCGCGGCACACAAGTCGCGGGCAAAAGCTAGTTTTTACGTAAGAATTTATAGAAATAAAAAAAAATCGACAACTACCAAGCTAAAAATCATCATAAACTCACTCTAAACCTCCCAACAGTGTTAGGCGAGTCATTGCTCTTGAGGCACACCGCAGTCCTATGTGTTTTGTCGCTGTCGCCTGACTCGCGCGACAGCAACACGCGCTTGTTGCAGCGATGCGCCCACGCGTCACCCAGGGCTCCTACCAACGACCCCCCAGAGAGGCCCACGCGGGTACTCATCTCGTTTGTTATTACTATCTGTAAAAAAATATGGAACCTTTATTATAACCATTACTGGGCCCAGTTCTTCTATACATTTACAACTGCGTAACCAATGCGTTTGAAGAAAGAATGCTTAGCAGAATAAACATTGATGATTGAAATGTAAGCTTTTGCTTTACGTTTTTGATTTATGTTAAATAGATAAGATAAAGATAAGATAAGATAAAAATTTGTTGTCATTCTGTGTACAATGGGTGTTACATTTAAAATTCGTATCAACAAATGGGCGTACAATATTTAAATAAAATCACATTACAATTTTTATTTATACATTAGACACATACTTAAGTTTACACAAAAATAGGTATTTAATACAAATAGGTTTTATTGATTCTATTCATGACTCAAGTTAAAATATTCATTTAGATTATAAAAAAACCGAATAGCAAACCGAATGTAAAGCAAAAGCTTACATTTCAATAATCAATGTTTATTCTGCTAAGCATTCTTTCTTCAAACGCATTGGTTACGCAGTTGTAAATTTTAGAATTGGGCCCTATTCTAGGAACGTTTCGGGCAAATAAGTATTCTTTTCTCAGGAATGTGAGAGTCGGTTCCATCATCGACGAGCATACTCTCAAACATTTATACAAAGAATACTTTTTTGATACGTAACTGCTGCAAAGTGACAATAGAATGCAGATGCAATTTTCCACCAGAGTTGAAAGATATGCGAAGAAAAACAGACCGTTTCAAGTGTCTCTGAAAATTGATCAATATTAGTCTATTTCTCCTCACACGCCGTTTAGCTACTTCGAGTGACTACTGGAAAGGCAACCGTATTGCTTTGTTCCGGCTCGAAGCGCAATAAAGTTCTGGTAACTGAACTCTCACTTCATATGGATACACTCATCATCCGCCTGGAGACGTCCACTGCTGGACAAAGGTCTCCTAAAGACTTCCACAACAATCGGTTCTGCGCTGCAAGCATCCAGAAGCTACCTATCAACAAACTAATCACGGAATCCCTATACCTGTCTCATTCTATTGCGGCGAATCAAAGCGAGATGTGATAAGATTTTCCTAAATGAATCACCGATTCGACAGTTGAGAATTAGAGGCTGGTTCATTGTGGTAGCTCTAGAACCTTAGGGCACGTTTAAGGAAACGCGGGTCGTCAAGTCGCGCGTCTCCTGTCGCGTATTGGTGGAGCTCTAGACTAGAACACTGAAATTTGTTGACGCCGCGTCGCCCGCCACTTCAATTACCAACATACATACATAAATCACGCATAAATCCCCGAAGGGGTAGGCAGAGGTGAACTAGCACCCACGTTTCGCCAATTATGTTAGGTCCCATGTAATAGGTGGCGAGCCTATTGCCATTTATCGGGCACAAAAGTCGCAGTACATTGCTATTGCTAGGTGGTATAAGAGGAACGCTGCTGCGCATTCCTCATCATTGATTTATCCTTAGTCGCCTTGTACGGCACCCACGGGAGATATTTTGGGGTGGTGACAATTGTATTCTACTCTGCCGTCACCTTGCAAAATATATATCATTGAGTTTCTGGTGGCCCGCTTGGCGGTTCGCTTCGCTCGGCGCCCAACGAGCCCTTACGGCTCCAACGGTTCTTCATGCAATGTTTCTTCTGTTACCACTTAAGCGAAGCGACATTTCCTGCCAACTACTCTTTAATAGGTACTCACAGCAAACTGCTTCTCAACAGCCAGTCGCTGCAGCTCTGCCATTTGCCTGAACAGCAACCCAGTCCTTTGGGTGGGTGTAATCCCCTCTTTAAACGGAAATGCTATTGAATCTATGGCTACTAATCTAATCTGAAATGAATAAAAAATATCTAGTCGTCTGCAAGTAGGTTAGTTATGGCTTATATTGGCTGGCCTTCATGTATGGAAGGAATACAAGAAAAGTATGGTAATGGTTAAACCAAGATGCCGCCATTAAGGTATCCAGTGCTAAATAGGGCTGACCTTAATGGTGGGTAGTAACTGGAACTGGTTGAGGAGCTCGGTGGCATAGTGGTCAGTGCGCTTTGGCTTCGATCGAAAACAAAGCTACCTTCGCCATGGTCAGGCCGTGGATGGGTGACCAAGACGTGATCTCGAGCTCCTCCGTGCTTCGGAAGGCCGGTGGTCCCGGTCGCATTTAACCATTTCTTCCCACCAACCCGCATTGGGCCAGCGTGGTGGCGTTGCGGCCCATACTCCTCATGTGTTTCTCCATGAGGAAGGCCTGTCCCAGCTGTGGGACGTATATAGGCTGAGGACGAACTGGAAACTACAGAACCCAGAACTAACAGCTGAATAATCAAAACAACGAGATTCGTCACCATCAGCCAACATACGTCTTCATAGAGAAACAAGAAGAGTGTGGACCCAATCTAATGTGAGACTTGTGAGTAGAAATGCTTGCAATAGCGACCGGACCAACAGCTTAACATGCCTACCGAAACAGGGTAGAACTTGAGATCACATAGTTTTGGTCATCCATCCTAAGATTACAATTTTAGAATCACCATCCAAGGTCTGTTTACCTACATAATATTAAAATAAGGTATATTACATTAGGATGTTCTTCTAAAAAGCTGGGCATCATTTCCATGAAGGCACAGTATTTTAGGAGCCCAAAGGCTTTTGTATAATGCAACCTTCGCAAGGCGTCATTTTCGTTTATTTCTGTTGAAATACCCAGCAGTGTATGACATTTTTTTAAGCTAGCTATAACTACTTCTGCAAAAAAAGAGGAAATTATATAAACAGTATCAAGTTTATTTGGGATAAATTACATGAAGCCAATATAATTATAGAAAATTTTACTGATTTTAATCTTAAGCTTTCTAAAATCCTGAAATGTGTTTATTTTTAGCAATTAATGTATTAATCCCCAATGTTCAGAAAACCGGCCAGGCTAATGATGATGATGGTCAGAAAACCAGATGCAATACAAACCTACCCTCAAGAGGTTAAAAGACGTAATTAATATTGTTACAAGCATTCTTAACCCCTTAGCGGACACTGCAAGCATGTGTGTTCACAAACAGTAGATGTTACTGTTATCTCATTTTCTAACCATTGATAGTTAATAAAAAGTTTACATAAGCCTTTTCAAACTTTTTTATTTTATACTTAGTGAAAAATGTGAACAAATCAAAAGCAAGCAAATCAAGAGGCAGCCATAATAATCAGAAGCACAGCATTCAATGAACTTGAAATATGCATCAACTTACCTTTAAACCTTTGGACAGTAAAATTTGTATTTGTGTCTATGAAGAGGGCTTCAGCTTCCAACCCACCGAGGGTTTTTGGTATTTGCACCGATGCACATAACTGAATACTGGTTACAATAGAAAAAAATACAGTTTAAATTGTACTGTTTCTTACAGACAGTATATTTGTTGCAAATAAAATTAACTTGCACCTGGATATATAGTTAATTTATCAATAATAGTTAGTTACACATACCGAATTTTTTAGGTAAGAATTCTGTTCTATTTACATTTTATCTATGTTGACTAATAAATCGTACCATAGCTGTGTTTTTCCACTTCCAGGTAAGCCCAAGATCTCAGTGAATGAACTTAACTGCACTCCATCGTTCCCAAAAACGTTATCAAGGCTTTGACTGAATGTTGGAATAGAAGGAAGGCTAGTATCTCTCTGGAGAAAAAAGATATCAATAAAGACATGTAAATTACGAACAATAATGCGTTTGCTTAAATGAAACAGACTTGCCTGCCACAATTCTGTAGCATTTATTATTTTAAACATTCCAAATTTCCAACAAAACTTTCGAAACAAACAATGAAAAAAAATAGAAACTGACAATAAGAAGACCGCGCTACGCGCGCGTTTTTCTTAAACTTGAGCTTTTGTTGTTGTAAAATTCTCCCATGTAGGGAAGGCAAAGGGAACGGAGCCCATACAGCCATGTCTTCAGTATATATTTCTTCAGTAGTTTGCATTGAAATGCTAGTGTAATGCATTTCAATGCATCTTGGGAGAGTTTGGCGTCAAACAATTGATGGCAGACACTGTGGTGCTACTTGGATGAGGTGGATTACCACGATAAAAAACTCATCACTTTTCACACCACTTGACGTTTATTTCGATAATCCTCCACATTGCACATCATCACAGACACTTATTACACAAAACTACACTGATTTTACGTAACAATATCCACTCCGTACAATATTACAATTATCGAAATAAAAATCACGTCCGCCATAGTTGAATGCCGCCACAAAACCACTTGAGCTTTTTTTATTTCAATGTTCAAATACTAAGGAGTTGGGAGTATACAGTATTCTGTTCGGAGCTAATTCTTAAAGGAACCTCCTCTTCTTCAAATAGGGCCCAAATAAATTTTATTATTTATTGGCTTTTACACGTTTGGAACACGATGACGTACCTATAAATTTTTGTCCTTTAAAAGTTTTCTTCGTTGTGCCACCCTTCCTTTTTTTTGTATTATTTGTCAAATACTATTTTTCTCAATGGCTCAATAAATTAGATATTCCGTTGCAAAATCTATTATAAAGCAGAAAGTCAAAATTTCGTCTATCATGTTTAGACTTATTCTCTCTAATCGGAGTTTTTGGCGCCGTTTGACTATGGTGGACGTGATTTTTGTTTCGATGATTGTAATATTGTTTCGGAGTGGATCTTGTTGCATAAAATCAGTGTAGTTTTGTGTAATAAATATCAACAATGATGAGCAATGTGGAGGATCATTGAAATAAGCCTCATGTGGTGTGAAAAACGATGATATTTTTATCGTGGTAATCCACCTCATCGAAATAACACCGGAGTATCTGCCATCAATTGCTTGACACCAAACTCTCCCTAGACACTTGCATTTCAATGCAAATACAGAAGACATTAAAATTCCGAAGACTTGGCTGGATGGGCTTTGTTCCCTTGCCTTCCCTACATGGGAGAATTTTACAACTTTTACTGAGAGTTTTTGGCGGCATTTAACTATGGTGGACTTGATTTTTTTATTTCAGTGATTGTAATATTGTTTCGGAGTGGATCTTGTTGCGTAAAATCAGTGTATTTTTGTGTAATAAGTGTCAATAATGAAGAGCAATATGGAGAATTATTGAAATAATCGTCAAGTGGTGTGAAAAACGTTGGGATTTTCATCGTGGTAATCCACCTCATCGAAGGAACACCACAGTGTCTACAATCGATCGTTTGACGCCAAACTCTCCCAAGATGAATTGAAATCTCAGAGTAAACAGAACTGGAGTAGCCTTTGTCTAACATTCCCCTCTGCCCAATGCACAAGCATCGGATGCTTGCAAGTTTAATAAAACTAGTTGAGCCGCCATTTTGACAGCCATAACATTGTAAACGTTGCGGCGAACAGAGCTCCCGCAAAAATGCCTGCCTGTGCTGTTTTTTGTTTTAAAAATAAATAGAAAACATCGAGTATGCTAAAATATTGTGTCATCTTTTATTTGTAATTATAATTTTGAAGATTTCATCATTATTTACTTCATTATTTCATGTTTTAGAATTCTACGATTTCAAATTTCGAACGCTAGTCTCGTGGGGAGTGCGGCTGTGACGTTGTCAAAACGCACAACCCACGAGACTATTTTAAGCGTGTGTGCGTGAAATTTAAATTTGTGTGTCTAGTTATGCATGTGTGCATTTGTAAAAACGGTAAAAGTTATTGTTTATGTGTGCTGGCTTTGAGTGTAGTGGTAACCTCACCCCCCGCAAGAAATGGCAGAAAAAAATGTGTGAGAAATTGACGAATGGCTACTCCAGTTCTGTTTACTCTGAGATTGAAATGCATTACACTAGCATTTCAATGTAAACTACTACAGAAATAAAATACTGAAGACTTGGCTGTATGGGCTTTGTTCCCTTTGCCTTCCCTACATGTTGTTGTTTTTGTTGTAAAATTCTCCCATGTAGGGAAGGCAAAGGGAACAGAGCCCATACAGCCAAGTCTTCAGTATATATTTCTTCAGTAGTTTGCATTGAAATGCTAGTGTAATGCATTTCAATGCATCTTGCGAGAGTTTGACGTCAAACGATCGATGGCAGACACTGTGGTGCTACTTGGATGAGGTGGATTACTACGATAAAAAACTCATCACTTTTCACACCACTTGACGTTTATTTCGATAATCGTCCATATAGCACATCATCACAGACACTTATTACACAAAACTACACTGATTTTATGTAACAATATCCACTCCGTACAATATTACAATCATCGAAATAAAAATGACGTCCGCCATAGTTGAATGCCGCCAAAAACTCCCTGTATTTTTTTTACATTCTCCCATGTAGGGAAGGAAAGTTTGGCGGCATTTGACTAATGGCGGACGTGATTTTTATTTCGATAATTGTAATATTGTTTCGGAGTGGATATTATTACGTAAAATCATTAAACTAGCATTTCAATGCAAACTACTGAAGTAATAAAATACTTTGTTCCCTTTGCCTTCCCAACATGGGAGAATTTTACAACAACAACAAAAAAAAATTGAGTTTTTGGCGGCATTCAACTATGGCGGACGTGATTTTTATTTCGATGATTGTAATATTGTACGGAGTGGATATTGTTACGTAAAATCAGTGTAGTTTTGTGTAATAAGTGTCTGTGATGATGTGCAATATGGAGGATTGTCGAAATAAACGTCAAGTGGTGTGAAAAGTGATGAGTTTTTTATCGTGGTAATCCACCTCATCCAAGTAGCACCACAGTGTCTGCCATCGATCGTTTGACGCCAAACTCTCGCAAGATGCATTGAAATGCATCACACTAGCATTTCAATGCAAACTACTAAGGAAATATATACTGAAGACTTGGCTGTATGGGCTCTGTTCCCTTTGCCTTCCCTACATGGGAGAATTTTACAACACACAAAAAAAAATATGGTTTTTGGCGGCATTCAACTATGGCGGAAGTGATTTTTATTTCGATGATTGTAATATTGTACGGAGTGGATATTGTTACGTAAAATCAGTGTAGTTTTGTGTAATAAGTGTCTGTGATGATGTGCAATATGGAGGATTATCGAAATAAACGTCAAGTGGTGTGAAAAGTGATGAGTTTTTTATCGTGGTAATCCACCTCATTCAAGTAGCACCACAGTGTCTGCCATAGATCGCTTGACGCCAAATTCTCCCAAGATGCATTGAAATGCATTACACTAGCATTTCAATGCAAACTACTGAAGAAATATATACTGAAGACATGGCTGTATGGGCTCCGTTCCCTTTGCCTTCCCTACATGGGAGAATTTTACAACCTAAAAAAAAATATAGAGAGAGTTTTGGCGGCATTCAACTATGGCAGACGTGATTTTTATTTCGATGATTGTAATATAGTACGGAGTGGATATTGTTACGTAAAATCAGTGTAGTTTTGTGTAATAAGTGTCTGTGATGATGTGCAATGTCGAGGATTATCGAAATAAACGTCAAGTGTTGTGAAAAGTGATGAGTTTTTTATCGTGGTAATCCACCTCATCCAAGTAGCACCACAGTGTCTGCCATCGATCGTTTGACGCCAAACTCTCCCAAGATGCATTGAAATGCATTACACTAGCATTTCAATGCAAACTACTGAAGAAATATATATTGAAGACTTGGCTGTATGGGCTTCGGTCCCTTTGCCTTCCCTACATGGGAGAATTTTACAACAACAAAAAATATAGAAATGTCAATGTCTTGTGGACAAATTTATATGTTCATTCATCCCACTTGTAAAAAGTAAATAGAAATATTTTACGAAAAAAAATGAATCACAATCAAATGAATATGCATGTGCCAATGAACCCTGTTGGTGCTGCACCAAATGTAGCTATGCAAATGCAAGTTCCCGGTCCTATAATGCAACAGCAATCTCCCCAACAAATGCAACAACAACAACAACAGCAGCAGCAACAACAACAACAACAAGCTATGCCACAACAGACGCAACAGGATAAGATGGATAATATTTCAAAAGTTAAGACCTTAATGGGATCCCTAAGAGAATCAATTCCTGTGAGTATTAGTTTATTTATCTACCGTGATTATTTGTAAGGTGTCACAGTAGAAGTTACCTGTTGCTTTGATCATATCTCTTGGTGACTATTCGGTAAAATTTTACATATGTCGTACTCCTTAAAGGAGATTGAAACATTCCCAGACAAATTTGCACCCAGCATGTAAAAAAATGAAAATGGTGCAAATAAGAAACTTCAACAGAAGGCCATGACCCAAGTCTTTACATTCTAGGCTAAAAACTTTCCATCTCATTTAGGTTTATGTGGGCTTATTACCATACAGCAAACAAACAGTCTTCACTTTATTTACATACATACATAAAATCACGCCTGTAATCCCCGAAGGGGTAGGCAGAGTCCAAGGAACACTGTGTTCCTTTAGCACATTTAGCCATACAATAATTGGGTTTAGTCAGATGAAAAGTTGTGAGAAACATTAAGAGTTTTATAAGAGTTTGATAAAGGGTTTTTTTCACTCCTTTTAATCATAGTTTTAAATATATGACTGTTTGAATAAACACAGTTAAAATGCTATTTTATGTCTCAATCCAAGTTGCCATAAAGTTAAAGAAATCAAAGGTAATATTTCATCTCTAAAATGTTTTGTGATGAAGAGGTAATTTAAATCAATTGAAACAGACAACAATTGTTACCATTAATAATGTTTACATGCCAATGTCCATGTAAAAAGTGTGATTATTGAATAACAAATTTGGTAAGTCGGCTTTTTTGGTTACCTTTTTGGCAACTTGGATTGAGACATAAAATAGCATTTTAACTGTGTTTATTCAAACAGTCATATTTTTAAAACTATGATTAAAAGGAGTGAAAAAAAACCTTTATCAAACTCTTATAACTATACCTGTTTAAGCTATGGCTACTAAAATATATTTTATATTTCAGATGACATTGAAGTCTGCTGCACAAATATTACATCAGAATCATAATGTGGACTCTATATCGCAGTAAGTATTATTTAGTGGCCAAAGTAATCCACAGAAAAATATATGTGAATTTTTTTTTTTTAACATAAGGCAGGTAAGCTCTTGACCTTCATCTCACCTGATGGCAAGTGACGATAAGGCCGAAGGTGGAAGCGAGCTTCACCTGTAATCCTCAACAACTGAGGAACTGGCTATCTTACCTCTGATTGCCGGAACACTACAATGCTTAAAAATTTATTATTATGGCGACAAATTTAGGTAAGATGGTGGTAGCTAGCTAGGTGGGCTGAGAAGCCCTACCACCAACCAAACCGAGCAGAAAAACTTCTGCCTCTATGGGGAATCGAACCCGGACCTCCCGATCAATCCCGGTGGGCATAGGCCTTCCTCATGGAGAAACACATGAGGAGCATGGGCCATAACACCACCACACCGGCCCAATGCGAGTTAGTGGGTAGAAATAGTTGCAATAGCAACTGAGTGCCTTCTGAAGCAAGGAGGAGAAAGTTTTGGTCACCCATCCACAGCCTAATCATGGCGAAGATAGAAAGCTATAGCATACTAACCACTACTCCAACAAATTCTATATAAATCAAATTCTATTCTATCTTAATCCATACTTAACATTCTGCTTATTATGTAACATACATATGTGATATCTGTCATCAGAAATATATTTTTGTAAAAATTGAAATTAAATTAATTTATTTCAAAATTATGTCCTGGTCTCAGGGACCATAGACAAAATTTCAAAAAACAAAGTCAAATATTTCCCTCCTTTTGTATATTCTGACATAACCATTGCTTTGTATAAAAAGTTTAAATAATTATAAAATTATTTATTTCTGGATTTTTCTTATAGTACTAATTTATTGCTTACAGAAAAGGCATGGAGAATCCAGTGCCCAGATTTGATAAGAACTTAGAAGAATTCTTCACCTTGTGTGATCAAATGGAACTCCATGTGGTAAGCTATATTGAAAAGAGTATTATTTTAAAAATGTTGTTTTTTATTCTAATATCTCAAAACAGCAATGAAAGCATTGTTTTTATGCAGTTTGAATGGCAACCAGACATTACTGGGTATGATGACTACTTCTTTGTCAGTTAATACACTTATTAAAAAAATAAGCTGACAGGGTGCTTCCTTGTCAACATGTTGAATTGAAAAAAAAGTACTTACACTGTCTTAACAAAATGGCGAAATGTGGGTGTTGAACACTTCTGCCCACCTCTTCAGGGATAGAGTTGTGATTATAATGATATGTTGTTTTTGTTGTCCTTCGAAAATTGGTTAATTTGTATTTATTTATACAACTATTTGCTAGGTAATTATAGTAGTGATGAAATATTCCTTAAGATAAAATTCTTATTTGCACTACAACTGTATAATTATGATAACAATTTTAATGAATATTGCCTAAAAATATGGTATAGTCAAACCACTTAATTTTTTTAATAAAAATGTATTTTTGTACAATAATACTTATAGTCTAAACATCAAGCGTTTGATTTGATATAATAAAACTTTTGATTTGGTATAGCAAACTCATATAAATGTGAAAGTAAGTCTGTCTGTTTGTCTTGCTTTCACGTCAAAACAACTGAACCGATTCAATTGAAATTTGGTACACATATAGTCTAGGACTAAAGGACATAGGCTTTTTGCTTATAAGAGGTATGAATGTAATGTTGAGCACTTTCTTAAAAAAAACAATACAGTGTTAACATACACAAAAACTTTTTGTAAACTTTTATCGGCGTTAAATCAATAGCCACGCGAACGACGTCGGGGGCACACCTAGTGTACTATAAATATTCTTAAAAAACATACGAACACTATTTAGGGTGTTGCAGTCAGGCCTGCTTTTTTCTTATATCCTGGGTTCTAGTCCTGGCACCGAGCGCAATGTTTGTATAATGATTTTTTTTTGTATAATTATTATGCATACATTGGGCTTAATGAGTTTCTATATCAGGCTTCCCCTGATATAGATATCCCACCCCATATATATGCCTCATACCTCAAAAGACGCATTTTCGCCATTAATATCTATTATATTGGGTCCTTACCTATGAAATTGGTGTTTTTTTTCTCTCTTAGTATTTTGTCTGTAACTATTAAGATTCAGAGTATTCCTAAAAAGTAATTACCTCGTCTAAAAATTGACTATATTTTTGAGCTCTTTTGTTTTGTTAATTTGTTGTATGTTTAATTGTGTTAAAATTGGACACGGAGACAACTGTTTTTAAGTGCCTCCCGAATACATCATTTTATTTGCATTCACTTAAAAACGATAAATATTTTTTATGAAGTGTGATATTACACATATTACTAAAGCTTTGGATTTGTCGTTGTGAAGAAAACTGAAAAAAATTTAGTATGGAAAATGCAGAATTCCCCAAAATCTCCATACAAAACACCAATTTCATAGGTAAGGACCTAATATTGTTCAAACATTGCAATCCATTCTAGTATCAATAAAGATATACCTAGAACAGAATTCATTAGTTCAATAAATATCTATGAAATTTTCTCGGCACCGTTATCCAAACGTTCTTGGCGTCGAGTGAAGCAACATTGTAAGTATTTACGTATTTCGGTAAACATATTAAATGCAACAAATGGCAACAATTAACATATTGACCTGGCAACGCTCGCTAATCAGTATTGAGTAATAAGATGCGGCCCATGCATCGGTCCGTTTACACGACAGTTTATCTGTGGTCAACAACTACATAAAATCTCCCGGGTGGCTCTCGGAGTCTAAGTAATGAGTCAGTGAGGTTTCCAGAAAACGGATTGCTATTTGCATGGGAGTGCGAAACCCTATTTTATAGAGCCGATCGCCAAAAGTCGATATATTTTACAGATAGTTATTAAGAATATTTGTTTATTCAAACTTTAATGCCCATACAATATGGCGAACTTAACGACGAAATATCGCTGTCTCCCATAAACACATGGAGTGTTTCTGATCTATCTCCCAATTATAGAGAACTAGCTTTTGCCCGCGACTTCGTCCGCGTAGAATAGTTACTTCGAGATAGTGTGATGGTATGTAACCTTCCTCAATAAATAGGCTATTCAACATTGAAATTTTTTCAAATTGGAACAGCAGCCTCAATTGGTGAAATTGAAAATTTACTCCTACTCTATTATTAGAAGCAAAGTTCATAGTGGCGTATATTTGTCCTTCATTTTTCTGGGAGACGTTATTTCAATTTTTTAGCGTTCACCCGCATAGCACCCGTTCCCATGGGAATATCGGGATAAAGGGTAGTCTATGTCCTTTCTCGGGCTCTAGACAATCTGTGTACCAAATTTCGCTTAAATTGGTTCAGTAGTTTTGACGTGTAAGCGAGACAGACAGACAGACAGACAGAGTTACTTTCGCATTTATTATATTAGTATAGATATATGCGTTTCTTGATCGAAAACTTCATTTTGAACTGCTAGTAATATAACTTTTGTTAAATAAGAATTTTTTTTCAAAGGCCGTAGGACTTAATACCTAATTGATTCTGTGATAAACATAACATAACATGTATAGGTACGTTTGTTTAGTAGTGTTCCACCAGTTGTTATTTACTTCCTTTATCCCACTCTTCTCCCTGTTTATAAACTTTTTTAATAGGTACATATTAAAAAAGTTTATAATATACACTATTTACAGCGTATTCCTACTCATAAGGCCCGCAACGCACTTGTGACTCTTTTGTGTTGCGAGTGTCATGGGCGGCAGTAGTTGCTTACCATCAGGTGACCCGTCTGCTCGTTTGATTCCCATAAAAAAATATTTTCAAAGATTTGCGAGTTGTGAAATAGCTACCTACTTGTAGCGGCATATAACTTTGGTATTGACCGTTACGCGGAGGTGATAGCTGTGATAGCACCAATGAGGAAGACGGAATGCGACTGGAGAGCCAATCGGCGCCGCAGATTACGGATGAAATGCCGAACGCCGATTGGCTAACGGCCAGCACCAAAGTTATATGCCGCTACTATTAACACAGCGTATATATTATGCTATGTGTGCTAGTGTACCTAATCATCATCAACCCACGCCTGTCCTTCCTCATAATCCCCTGTAGATATTACCTTAGGTCCTTACCTATGAAATTGGTGTTTTGTATTTTGGGGAATTCTGCATTTTCCATACTATAATTTTTTCAGTTTTCTTCACAACGACAAATCCAAAGATAAATAATATTTGGCATCTATCATAAGACAAGCTTTAGTAATATTTGTAATATCACACTTCATAAAAATTATTTATCGTTTTTAAGTGAATACAAATAAATTGATGTATTCGGGAGGCACTTAAAAAGAGTGTCCAATTTTAACACAATTAAACTTACAACAAATTATCAAAACAAATCAAAAGAGCTCAAAAATATAGTCTATTTTTAGACGAGGTAATTATTTTTTTGGAATACTCTGAATCTTAATAGTTACAGACAAAATACTAAAAGAGAAAAAAAGACACCAATTTCATAGGTAAGGACCCAATATTAGGTATATGAATTTGTTTGTCCGCAGCGCACAGCCATTACGTGCATCCAGCAAGCGCAGTCAGCGGCGCACTACCTGCCGCTCACCGTCATACCCTCGCGGCTCGACTGCGGGCCCACCACACAGGTAAAACTACCCTCACTTCTCCATAATATTAGTAACAGTCTTACCTTTAAGGCAGAAATAGAAACGGCACTACTAGACAGTTCTTCGTTTCAATCCCTTTCAAGTTAAGAACTTTATCACCGAAACACTATAGGTACCAACGGTAAATTTGACACGTAAATGAAAACGTACATAGACAAAACAAGTAGTTTTGTGAACGTAGAAACCTAAATTAGCGCCAAAAACTGTCAATACGTGAAGAAATAAATTCAAGATGGCGTCTTTGCCCAAGGTATTTTAATAATTCGTTCCGTGGCTTAACACTGTAACTCCTTGGAAGTTGCAGCAAATTTACCATCAGGTGTATTACACCCACATTTACATTTTTGGATAAATCAGCCATTATTATTTTCTTTTTAATTGTTTATAGACCGTAGTTAATGAAGCATCAAACTATCATGACCTCTTATCTAAGAATAACCTACTAAAGTCATTGCAGCTCTCACCAAGCTCACTGTTTTAACCACCCTCATACCTTGTAACAAGGGTCAGTTTCGCAAGTTAAAGCTTATGGAGCTATTCAATATATATCCGGTGACGTCATCGTTCACGTAAACAGTTGCGTACGATTTGTAAATCAATAAGTCGATTCTAATTAATATTGAGGCTAAGATAAATATTATTCTCTAATACGAGTCATTGATATTAATTAAGTATAGTATAATTATATTAATTTGTTGGTTATAACATTTATAACATTAAGGGCCGGTTTCATCACTTCTATGTTTCTGACGAACTTAACTACCTTAAGACTAAATTGACTAATAAATATTCCACACAAAATCTGATCTATTTTTAATTTATCAGATGTAAAGCGGCTATCTGGAGTTGGTAAAATCGGGCCGTAATCTCCGTGCTTCAGAAAGCACCTAATGTCATTAGTCTTAATTACTTCTACGAGCGTTTTCTTTCTACCCACCAATCCGAAAAGGGCTAGCGTGGTAGTGTACCCTGATAACATGGAGAAAATTAAGTCACCAACCCAGGTTAAAAAGGCAGCTGTAGCCGAGCTGGGACTGACGGGGCACTGCTTGTTCGAGAGGCCGCGGGAAATACGGGTTCGATCCCATCGCTTGTATTTATTTATTTTTTTAAGCTTTTGTGCATTACAGAAAATGTACACATGGCGGACTTAACGACTAATGTCGCTCTCTAACAGTCAACCATCAGGCAAAGCAGAGATCTGGTGGCGGCTTAATTAACATCAACACATACATAAATTTAATAATAAATTATATTGTATAACAAACATACATATGCAATATAAAATTACATAAATAATTATACATAAATATAAAATAAGATGATGATTCATTACGTAGGAACAGACAAACTAGCATTATACATGTTTGAGTATTCTCAAACTTTAGATTTAAACACAACCTTAGAGGGAGCAGAGAAATCAGCTGGTATGAAATCAGCTGGGCTCGGTATCAGCTAAGTTTGAATAAAACTTATGTACAGTTCATTGTGAATAACGCTTGCTTCACATTGTGGCAAAGGGCTCGCCACCTGTTACATGGACCTAACTTATCTGGCGAAATGTGGGTGTTTAACACCTCTGCCTACCCCTTCGGGGAAAAAGGCGTGATGGTATGTTAGGTTTACCAACCCTAATTCGCCTCTACCCCTTATTTATTTATCAGGTAATACCCGTGATTATAATTAAGTCAGGAATTTATTAGGAACTGGAATATGACCAACCAATAGGACCAATAGGTCATATAGGCTTACTTATAATTATATACACTGTGCGCAGTAGGCAGAGACATGATACTTGTAACAAGGCTCTTGCCGGTATGTGTCCCTTTCTAATGAGAATCTACCAATAAACTAAGAGAACAAACTACCATCTTGCATTTAGTATTACCAGGCCTAAACATTTAAGTACTACATTTACTCGGTGTTTAATAAATTATTTAAAGAATATAACGAATTTATCAATAATAGTAATATATTTAAATATATTTCAAAGTTTATGAATCGTTTGTTTTGTTAAATCATAATACAGAAAATTGTTAAATTTTCTACCATTCCTACCAAATCTAATGATTAGTTGAGCTGACAAGGCGTTAGACAAGGACAAACTACCAAAGAGAGCCCTCTCGGTAGGACCGATTTTAGCTAGCTATCGCTTATAAGGAAATAACTACCCTATTGTTTAATATATAGATCTCATTTAAGTTAAACAGACATTTTTGGTGCACAGTCTTGTGCATCAAGTATCAAGTCTGGCAGTAGGTATTTCAACAGACGATTCGTTATATTTTGACTATTTTGACCTACCCTTTGGTTGTTTTAGGAGACCACTCTCAGCTACCCCCAGTACCTAAACACGGTGAGGCTCCAGATCTCTTACGCCAAGGACATCCACGACACGCTCGTCGCAGCCGCCCAAAACATATCCCCGACTGAGTGAATTACAGACTTTATTTGTATTTTGATAAGAGTAGATTTTGTAAGATATTAAATTATTGTTTAATTTCAAAATGTTTTTATAATTTTCTTGCCATATTCCCAATTTTATTTGGTGGTGGCGCAGCATGTCTTCCGCTTCTATTCTCATATCGTCTTTCTCATGTAAACACACAATTAAGAGTATGGGCCGTAGCTGGCCCAATGCAGGTCGGTGGGTAGAAAAGGTCGCAATAGCAACCGGGACCAACGGCTTAACGAGGTTTCCGACGCACAGAGGAGTTCGAGATCACAAAGTTTTGGTCACCCATCCACGGGCTGACCATGGCGAAGGTAGCTTTGTTTTCGATATCAAAAGCCAAAGCGTACTTACCACTACGCCACCGAGCTCCTCTATTCACCTCATATATTATTATCACTCACAATTTGAATACCTACTCACTCCCTTCCTAGCCATGTTCTCGTTCACGCTGTGAATCCATTTTTTCTTTGGTCTTACATTCCTGTTCTGTTCAAATGTCATTTTTTATTAACTCTTCTCTAACTATTCTAGTCTATCCATTTTGATCTGAGACTAAATGTAAACAAACCATAAAAAGGGTTCTTTATGATGTCGTTACTCATTGTCGAAAGGTTTTATCAAAAATATACGATTATTTAATATTTTATTATAAAAAAAATTTTAAATGATGTAAATTAAGTAATTACTTATAACCTTCAATAATTTTTGGTATTTATACTACTATGTTAAATTTTTAACGTAATTTTAGATTACTAAATTAATCGTTGCTACTAAAAAAGACCTAAAACGAATAGTATTCTCAAACTTTTATTCTGATTATAGAATACTTCTAAAAGATTATGAACAATCATAACATGTTCATGACACCTTGAATCTACTTTGAATTTAGTTGATATATTTAATATTTAGTATCATTTGGATGATAGCAAAGATAGCTTGTTTTTTAAATACACTTAACATACCTAATACTTGTAAAACATTACTTCATTACACAAATAAAAAATGTTTATATTCAATAACGATATTGGTATATTAAGTAAGGCTACTCCTTTTCTATTGTATTAAAAAATATTTGAGCCCACATTATTTTGTCCCAAAATTGGATAAAAAGTTTGAGAACCACAAATTCTTTGTTTACCTTTTGTCTCAAATCAAAATGGATAGAGTATAGAGGAGTTTTGTTAACTGCTCTTGTGGGATCATTCATAAATTATACTTATTTTAGTAGTGCTTGCAGAGTTGAGAAAGTCAGGTGCTAAAATATGAGTCTTATAAAAAAGAGAATAATGTTTCTAATGTCTACGTGTATACATATTTTTGCACATGACTGTACCACTTGTTTGAATAATACTAGGCTCACCATGACCAATGTAAGTAGTAGGATAAATATGGGCATTTAATGAGGGAATGAAAAAAAATTTACTTAAACTTTATTGCAGTATTAAATAAAATGTTAAATACAGATAAAATGAATATTCAGTACATTCTTATTGTTTTAATGTGATCATGCTCACTTTTATTAAGATATCTGAGATCATAGTATTCCGGTAAGAGAGGGGTTTCTACGAAATCCTAATTTTCAGCTTTATTATTATGGTAATTACTGTTTATATTGCATTAACATAAAGCTGATTATATCTAAGAGTTGCAAATAATAATAACTAGATATGTATAATTAATAATAATAACGCTTTCAAAGACCAGCTATGCCAAAAACCTTTCATTCAAATCCCCATTGATAAAATTGTAAGAAACTAAACTATCACATTTGGAACATCAAAATACTATCAGTCTTAAGTTCTGCGGACAGTTTCAAGAACCACTGTAATGTCGAGCCCTGCTAACCACCTGTAACAATAAAAGTACTATTAAAATATAGTTTTGTAAGTACACACAATTTACATACATTTAACGTTGCTCTCATCTTTGGAATTTCCCAGACCTATCCAATCTTGATAATTGTGTCCGACTTGTGCTTTATACAGTTTTGAATATTAATCTTTCTGATAGATCTTGGTTCCAAGCTTCATTAGCAATTAAATTCGAGGTTTGGGTATTCGCAAAGCATTTTTGTCTTCAGCTTATAGTACTGCTAATAGAATGATTTGTGAAATTTTAAACACGCATTTAAATACATTTCAAATTTCCCGCCTAGCTGAGACAAAAAATGCTTGACTATTGGCTTGCCCTAACACAGATTTATCGAAACACCTTTCTTCTCAGAGGCAATGGGATGAGCCGCTTTGTCGTCTGGTGCGGATTGAGCTGCTTGATACGTCAACCAGCACTACAGATCGTGCTCGTCTCTTGGCTGTCGGTGTATGGGAGTCGGGTTTGTGGTTAAACGTTTTACCACCAACAACTATAGGCACAGCTTTAGATGGCAACAGTTTCCGGATAGCTTCATGTTTGCGTATTGACGCCGTTCAAACTCAAACTCAATGTCATTTAATCAAATTGGTATCATCAAATACACTTTTGACAAGTCAAAACAAAATAAATTATAAATAAGTATCCTAAAATTGACAATACCACTACTTTTTTTCGGCCTGTTCACTACCGTGAGGCCTTGTCTAGAGAAGATACAGGCAAGAAACTCTGCAAGGGTTCCATCCTCCCTTTACATCAATATGTTCTACAACCTAATAAAATTTACGTGTATTATATAATACTCTTAGTCCTTAGTAGTTACGTTTTCCAATGTATAGTGGCATTGCCTCATCACCATGGTTTATCGTATCCGAGAAGTGCTGTCAGAATTCTCCACTACTAGATTTTTAAGCTACACTATATCTTTTAAAAAAAAAATCCCAAGAAAACCCTTGTGGTCGACGGCAATCTTCCTCAACTAAGTAGTTTTTGATTATATTTTCCTGTTTAGTATGCATCAGATCCAAAATTTATGCATTTTCTATATACTCGTCAACAACAATTTAAACTAACAATCCACGATCGTGGGTCGCAAGATGTAAATCGTCAACAAGTCTTACACTCTTTAAGGTCAGTTCGGCCTGACGACAGCCCCCGGGGGTGCAGATATCTTGGAAAGGACATAAATCCCCCTTATCGACAGAGAAACAGTCCTCGCTTCGTAAGGCTTGTTTGTGCGACCCCTGATAAACTCACGCGCATAAATAATAAGAGACTGGAATATTACAGACTTGTTGTTTAGTCAATATCCTCCTCCGAAAATGAATGAATCAGGAAATATTTATTTTTATATTTTATGGACATAAAAATGCATACAATCAATTGATCAAGTTTTCTAGTAAATTGAAAGTAGTTGTAGAAAAGATAGGTGATATAGTCTAAATTATGATGAAAACAAGTACTAAATGATAAAGTCAATAACTTTACATAAATACAAATGTTAACATGGACCGGTGCCAGTTGCCATGCGCATGCATGGCAACTGGGTCACCCTCTGTTACATGGGCATTTAATATCTATATCTGGCGAAATGTAGGTATTAACACGAGTCGTGATGATGTGTTGGTTAAAGTGATCAGACCCAATAATAGGGAAAAAATTATAGCAGCCCAATCATACTTCTTCAAAAAATATTAATATTGATGATACAATTTGAACGATTAATAAAATCTCTCACAGACAGCTTTTCCCTATAACTCCTTTAATAGAAAAACTACCAGAATCAAAATGATTCAAAATGAAGATATCTAAAGAGAAGGCAAAGGGTATCATGAGAAAATTAATAACCCCAGATAAGAAAAGGTATCATTCCATAATAGAGAATCAAAGACAGTTTCATTCAAAGAGGGTACTTTTCTAGATAATTCGCTAATTAATTATTATATCTAAACGACGATTTTAAGATAACAGGAACAGCCAGATGGCATTCTCGAACTAACTAGAAAGCTAGGTTGTTTATGTTTATAATATCAGAATCTATCTAATAGTGGTTTCAATTGATATGGTGTAATTTATGTACCTATAAATAAGGCACAATACTACCAACCCATCTCTTCCCTTGGGTGTCGTAAAAGGCGACTATTGGCCTTAGAACTGCACAACTATCCAGTGAAGCGCGGACTATGGCGATGTGCTGCTTGCGGTGTCTCTGACTAACCCTTAGGGGATAATAGTCGTGATTATATGTATGTATGTCTAAATAAGGTGTGTAAAATAAAAAGACAGGGGAGTCACAGTTAATTATGTTGATTGAGCAACAAGCCCACGATGTGCCTTTTTCTGATAAAGAAGTTTTCATAATTTATATTGTGGAGGAATCTCTTATTTGAAAAGAGGAGAAGAACGCACTAAACGATCTTTAAAGTCATTTGAAGAAGTGTCCGCTTTACTTACACCGAAGCATGGCCCTATCAGACTTGTGATAACTTTACCATATCAATTATGCGGATGAGATTGTCGGATATTTCCTCATCAACCTGCACTAAATATTACAACACTAGTGCTGTACTATCAATAGTGTTACTACCCTCTAAACCACAAATATACGGTCTGATAGATAAAAATTTCCCGTAGCAATGAACTCTATCTTGAAATAAGTATTCTGAACCGTTTTATTTCTGATGTGAGTGGGCGAGAAATTGATTATTTGATGGTTTTAAACTTGCATTAATTTACACCACTGCTGTTGAAAACAATCGGCAGATGCTAAAAGCTCAGGAAATCTAGACAAGATGCCTTTTGATAGTCACTATGAACTCTAAATGGAAAATAAGAGATTTGACATTAAGTTCCAATTTCAACCTTTTAAACAAAAAGCTGTCTCACAGCTTTTCTATGTTTTGTGTCCGAAACATAAACGAAAGCTTGGTTAATAGACAAATATAAAACCTCAATTTATATTAGGTTGGGGAAAAAGTCTTTTCGCATTATAGTATGTATAAACTTGTAATAAAATCTCTTTGGCTATACTATTTGTATCTGGCTGGTTTTGGTATCATTGAAAGTTTAAATTTTAAAGAACATAATTCCAAATTCAAATTAGAAAAATGTGTGATTTTCATTTGTTTTTCGTACCGCCAAGATGAGTGAATCTAATGAAGAAATTCGATACATTTTAAAATTTTACTACAAAAAAGGTAAAAATGCAACGCAAGCCGCGAAAAAAATTTGCGATGTTTATGGACCGAGTGCAGTGTCTGTGAGAGTAGCACAAATTTGGTTTAAGCGTTTTCTTAAAAAATGCGAAGAAACTTTTTCCCCAACCTATTATGAGGAAAGGCAGAACCGAGAATAATGAAAGAAAGAGTGAAACTGAACAAGCCATTATCAACTCACAGTTTATTTATAAAGAAGTAATTATCATTTAAATAGCAATAGATATGCATTCGTATCGTCGCCATGCAATTTACCAACGGGACATTATGCTTGCCGCAATCTTCAATACAATAAAGATAATAAATTATCATAAAAATAACAGACCCCATTCTGTTCAATAACTCAGTAGGCCATCGTCAAAACAACTTGATAAAAGTAACTGCCCTTTTTATTTGCAGTCACGATATTAATTATGTTACAGGAAACAAACATTATTAATTATTGCACTGCAAATTTATAAACATTAAATAGTGCAGATCTCGGACACCTAAGTTGCTTATTTCAATAAATATTAATAACAAAAAAACATAGGTGAGAACTTCTGTGTCGGGTTGACTGGAAGAGATCTCTGGATAATAGGGATAAGTTCTCCCTTGCAAACTTGTATTTTTCACTGTTTTGTTTCTTTTTGTTGGTGCAATAAAGAGTTTAGGTGTGTTCACCATGAGGGATTGCTATCCAATCAAATAATAGGTACAAATACTCAGAGAGAACATGACTATTATGCAATTACTGATTATTATTTAACCATTATTAAACCAATTATTCTTATTCCAAAAATAACTTAAAGACAAGCACAGCATAAGAGGTTTACAACTGTGTTAAAGAGCGTATCCTTTCAGAGCTTTTGTGACGATAAATGTTGATTAAATGCATGTTGAGATGTCATGCGTGCGTTACTAATATACTCACTGCAAGTTCAGCCGAAGACCTGCTGCGCAGAGTAGGTGATGTGTAGGTATCCGTCGCTGCTCCTGAACTGCTGGTACGCCTGCACCATGGTGATAGTGCAGTTCAGCATTACCTTGTTGTTTACCAGCAGGAACAGTGTCTAGGAGAATATTAACAAATTATTAAAGAGTACCAACCAACCAAAAAGAATATACCATCTGCTTTTCTTGTCTAGCATGTCGTAAAGGGCGACTAAGGGCATATTGGGTACTCTTTCACGATTTTTCATCTGACCAAACCCAATTTTTGTATGGCTAAATGTGGTCTTAAGGAACACAGTGCAAGGACTCTGCCTACCCCTACAGGGATTACATGCGTGATTGTTTGTATGTATTAAAGAGTAGGTAAACTGGTCTGCTACAGAAAATTATCATTTTTAAAGGTTTAGACTAGGTTGTCAAACTGATGGTACCTATATGAATAATAGGTATATGGACAGCATTGTTAGAAACCATGTATGAGTTTGCTCCAAAATTTGGTATAAACCATGCTTTCCATTTGAAATCGAACCAAAAAAGTGCAAATGTGTCTACAAGACAAACTTTTAATAGAATATTTTCCAGTGTTCAATACAAAAGGAAGACTGATCTGTTCCCAATTTTGTTGGCGAACGATTTTATTTTCCTCTAGCCTCCATTACTTGTCCTAAATCAACACTTAACTATCACATGCCACCAACAAGAATACTGAATAAGGTGCCTGATTACCAAAATTATCAGGATGTATCGAAATACGGATGACAGCACCTCTGTCTCTTCGGATATAAAGGCACGATGATATATTACGTAATGCTAATTACCTGTTTTTCATCGAGTTTGATCTTCGACCGCACTAGGTAGTGTAACTGGGACATTGTCAATTCCTGTGGAACCAGGAATTTCGTGGCCTCCAGATCTGGCAGCTTGGGTTTTTCCTTCTCATTTTTTTCGACGAAGATCTGCAATAGTTTTAAATTTATAAGAAATATTCCTGGTGACCTCTTTGCCGTAACCAGCAAAGAGATTGAGGCAGTCATTCTTTGTTGCGCATTTTGTGGTGCATAGAGTTACCTGCTATAGGCATTTCCTACGTCCTATAACATGGGTTCCCTCAAGAGAGCGTGAAATGGCACATAAAAGCCCAGCAAGGTTTGCATTACCCGATTTACCTGTTTTCTAAAATTAGCTTTTCTGGTGCTTACCACCACATAGTTTTAAATAATTTGCTTTGCTTTTTAGAAAAATAAATTAATATGCTTAAAGGGTCTACTCGTACTAAACACCTCATCTGCCGATTCCGAAGTCTACGGGTGAAAGGATAATTTTTTTTGGTTACTGCAATGTTTTTTGTCTTACCGGTACTTTATTTGGAAATCTATCCCTGTAAAGTAGTCCTTCTTGTTTCACTGCTGCCATATCTGAAGGAAAATATATAATAATTGTAAATAGGGATCTTCTATCATATATTATCCCACATAATCCATTTTGATTACTTCTGAAGAATATTTGATGCTCTTTTAGAATAATATCAAAATGCACAATTTGGATTTGAAACTTTATCGTAAAATTTTTTAGATGCTTGAAAATGGAAGCGGTATGATAATAATACCTACCTGCAGTTCGATAAGTATTTTGGATTAGAGGAACAGAATAACTTGATTCACGAAACTAGTGGCCGAATACTTAAAAATGTTTTGAATAATTAGCGTTGCAGGTATTTTTTTATCTACCTAAGATTTTTATCAAAACACGATTTCTATCGTTTTCCCCTATACCTACGTCATACCTACAAAAATTGCTTAATTGTAAGTACACAGTTGACAAGTTGTAATATACTCACCGTCTTGGTATCCGAATATTTCTTGTGATGCGTATGTGATGTACAGAAATCCGTCCTCGTCACAATAATTCTCATGCGCTTGCGACATTGTTAGACTCATACTTAGCATAGACTTGTTGTTGATTATCAAGTACAGCGCCTGAAACAAATTGTATTTCTCAATATGCATTATAGCCTATTCCCGAAGGGGTAGGCAAGGGTGCTTTAGGCCCGGCGCACAGTATCGGCATCGGCATTGGTCATGATTTTAGGTGATAAATAGCATCATATTTTAACTTCATGGCAACAAAGTAGAAATTTCTATGATGTATGGCCGTAGTAACAAAAATACCGCTTCGGTATGCTTGAGGTTGCTGCATCGGCGGCCTTGAGGTTGCTTCGGGATACTTCGGCATCCTACAGTCCCGCCGTGCCAAGGCAACACTCGGGGGTAGTTTGGATGATACGGCATACATACTTCCTCATCCCTAAGGACGTTGCAGCATGCCAAGGCATAGTTGCCAACAGTGTGCGCTTACATGTAAGGAAGGATTCCGAAGGATTCCTTTCCGTGGCGATGCCGATAATGTGCGCCGGGCCTTACACACCCAAATGTTGCCAGTAATTACGTTAGTCCCACGTTATAAATAAATAAATAAATATCTTCTAACATTCACACCTATCAACTAGCCCCATTTTAAGCAACTAATGCTGCTTGTGTTACGGACACTAGATGACGGATAAATATATTTAATAGATAAAAACATATAAATATGATAAATATAGATAAATATATATAAACATCCAAGACTGGAGAACAAATGCCTGAAAATTCATCACCCAAACATTTGCCCCCACCGGGGATCGAACCCAGAACCTCTCGAGATGGCGACGCCTTGAGACCGGGCGTACAGACCACTCGACCACGGAGGTCGTCGAGGTTATATAGGGGGCGAGCCCGTTGCTGTTACCAGGCACTAGAGAAAGTCTGTACACTATAATTCAAACAAAAAATAAGTACCTGATACATTGCCCCGTGGAACCACAATAGTTTGACATTATTATTTATAAAAAAACAAATAGATCCTTGGTTAAAATAAGTAGTCTTTTTACAATTTACTTTTAAAATGGTAGAAAAAATTAAAGAAAGGAACATCGCCATACCTAGTTTAGAAATCTTAAGTTATACCATTTTATTGTTATTATTAATTATCTTACCAACGAAAAGTTTCATATTTTTTAATTAGTTAGTACGACACGTTTTTAAATCTCAAATAGGTATGTAGCTTAATAAAATTATCGGTAACGTAATCTCAACCGTTATGAAGGTACCAATTTTAAATGATAGAAAGGTGTAATTAACCGTCCCGTCCGTCCCGTTGTCCCATGTTGGTATGGGACACAATAAAAATGTACCAACTACTTTTCTTGCCTAGCATGTCCTAAAGGCGACTAAGCGCGTATTGGGTACTGGATCTGTGATTGTGTAGGCGAAGAGCTATCCACTTGTTACTACTGTTTCACGATTTTTCATCTGAATAAACCCAATTTTTGTATGGCTTAATGTGGTCTTATGGAACACAGTGCTCCTTGGACTCTGCCTACCCCTTCGGGGATTACAAGCGTGATTGTATGTATGTAATTAACAAAAAACTTACACGATTCAAAATTCTTGTTAAAACACATTTTCAACAAAAAACTGTCATAAAAATAGTTATTAATGGAATATAAAAATAAAAACCAAACTTATATTGCCACAGCCCGTCACTAAACAGACAGTCCAAATTAATTACGATACTAAAATAATGCCGTGTTCCAATAACTTGTGAAAGTAATATCGTAAATATTTTGAGGGTAGTTTGAAAATGTCCAGTTACTTAATTGTAGCTGATAAGCGTTGGGCTTACGGCTTACCTGATGTCAATAAAAACATCTTTGAATGATCTCATTTTGCACGCGCACTTTTTTTTTATTCTTAGTTTACCAATTTACCATGGTTATTTATTGCAATGTTATTTTTATGTAATACTTTGTAATATGAACGTTGATCTTGTAATATTCATTGAATATGATCTTTAATTACTGGATAAACCTAGTTCTAGTGTCGTGACGTGCTTTTTATCTATAGGCTGGGTAATTGATTAGTTGATTTAATAATGCGAATAATTAATTAACATTGTGTAACTTAAGATAGCAAGAAGTATCCGGATGTAATTCATATTCAGTTTCACTAGGAATAGTCCCACATATGTTATATTATTATTGTACAGTCAACTTCAAAAATATGTAACCACTTTTGACTGTAAACGAATAATATTAGAAGGAAATAAAGACCTCTAAAATGTGTATACATACTGAAGTACAAACTGTACCTACAGATGTGGAGGTTCACGGTCTTTGATTACATAAAGCAATCAAAGTTCGCTTTCAATAATCTATTAATCTATACATATCACTTTTTATTGCGATGAATCAGAGCGAGACGAGACGAGACTTTCCGAATCGAATCCGTTAACTGACAGTTAAAAAAAAGGGATGTTATGTAGTTTTATTGAAACTTTATTAAAAATTATAAGTTGAGAGAAAAGCGGCTGTCGTGGTGTGGACATGTTTTGAGGAGAGAGAATGAGCATGTAACGAGAAGAGTTATGAATATGAGAGTGGATGGTAATGCAGGGAGAGGAAGACCAAAGAAGAGATGGATAGATTGTGTGAATGAGGACATGGCTAGAATGGGAGTGAATGTTGATATGGCGTGTGATAGGGGAGAGTGGAGGAGAAAGACTCGTTGCGCCGACCCCAAATGAAATTGGGAAAAGGGCAGGATAATGATAAATAACTTCCCGCGGTTTCACCCGCGCGATACTCGTTTCCGTTCGACAACGTTCGTTCGTTTAATTATTAATATCGTGATAAAAGTAGCCTTTGTGATAGCAGATAATTAGAGCCTGAGAAAATACATAGGCTGTGTAGGTAAAAATTTGTAGGTATTAATTAGTATGGAGTGTGGAGTATGAATTGTGTACAGACAGAATGAAAGAACTATCAAAATGCTCTTTAACCTGTCAGACATATAGTATAAAAACATAAAAACGATTGAATAATTTTGACAGTTGGTGCTAGTTTCACGAGCCCTTCACTGTCCCTTTATAATGTCAATACCTCCATCGTAAAACATACATCAAATTCTACATAAACTTTTTTGAGCGTCTCGTTCGACCACGAACTCTAGTTTCAACCTACTCGAAACACATATTTTTTTAAATTACCTACATAAATATCAGAATGTGACTTACTTGGTTTGGCTTCATCCTAATCCTGTTTCTAATGACGACCAGGAACTGGGACATGGTGATGTCTCCAGGAACAAGGAACTTAGTTTTGTCTAAAGACGGCAATGACTTCTCTTTCTCATATTTTTCTACTATTAGCTGTAGGCAAAACAGAAATTCGAATTATTGCCTGGTTCTTCTAAGCTTAAGGCTGCCTGTCCATTAAGGCACTAACGCGGAGCGAGGGTGCGGAGCGGAGATTTTTAGCAACGCTATTGGATTATCGGGATATGGGAACAGTAAAACGGAGTTTTGAATCAATGCTATTGGTTGATATTGACACAGCAGTCGCCCCCGTGGCAAGGAGCGGCTGGTCCCCCTCCTGGGACAAGCCGGCTGAGGGCCGAAAGGCCCTGGCCGCGGTCGGCATTGGTGCCTACCCGTTCCCGATGCCGACGCAAACGCGGCGGAGGAATGCCCCCGGGGGTTTAGTGGGTTCGAGCCCTACATAACCCGTGCTTCCTCCAAAGCCGGGTATGGGTCGGCCATTACCCCCGGACAAAAAGCTCCGCTTCTCGTCTCGCTCCGGTGGACAGGCAGCACTTATGACGAACTTCGGCGAATGTAGACGAATAGCCCTCCATTTGAACATTCGCCGAAGTTCGTCCATGTGAAGAGGGGCCACAAAACGTATATGTGGCTAATTAAAGATGTAGTATAGTAGTTCGAGTGATTTTGGTAGGACACGCCGAATCGTTTTCTGGTTACCTTGGTTTCCAATTTCTTTTCTTCGCTGTTCTTCTACCTGCATATCCATCCACTCTTATATTCATTTCGTTTCTAGTCTTCTCACATTCATATCCATCCACTCTCTTCTCATTCTTTACACAAAAAGCCCTTTCTTGTAATTTCTCTGTGATTGGCGCTGTTTCACTTCTCTCCTCTGTCTGACTTATTCCTCATTCCTTCGTAATTGTGAACTGTTGAATTTGCAGCCTTTTGGTAACTTACCGGTACTTTGTTTGGGAATTTACTTTTGATCGCCATTACTTCTTCTTTTCTGTTTACTGTAACAATAGGAACATAAATACATAAGTCAGTTTGATATTGCATGGGTTTATAAAGCTGCCCCATTTTTTCATTAGATTTTTAACTGACTCCAAAACAATTAAGGATACTAAACATAATCATATTCATTTTATTTTGTTTTTAGTATTTGTTGTTATAGCGGCAACAGAAAAACATAATTTGTGAAAATTTCAGCTGTCTAGCTATCGCGGTTCTCGAGATTCGTAAGCTAAGCATTAATAGTGCCCTGTTTATAAATAAATCTTCAAACATTCACACCTATCAACTAGCCCCAGTTATTAAGTGGCCCGACTTATTATTAGATATTATTATTAGGGGTTAAACCACAGATCACTGAGATCCGCTTCGCTTGGGTTAAACTATGAAATTGCCATTTTGTATGGAGATTTTGGGGAAGTCTTGCTTTTTCCATATTAACATTTTTTCAGATTTCTCCACAATGACAAATCCAGAGATAATAATTGTTGGCATGTATCATTAGACAAGCTTTAGCAATATGTGTGATATCGAGTGATATTCATAAGTGAGAGTGAGTTCATAAAAAATATTTACCGTTTTTAAGTGAATGGAAATCAAATGATGTATTCGGGAGGCACTTAAAAAGAGTTGTCTCCGTGTCCTATTTCAACACAATTAAACTTACAACAAATTATCAAAACAAATAAAAAGAGCTCAAAAATATGGTCTATTTTAAGAGGAGGTAATTATTTTTTAAACATACTCTCAAACTTAATAATCTCAGACAAAATACTGAGAGAGAAAAAAAACGGCAATTTCATACTTTAAACCCTATTATTTATGTATTTCCAACACAATTATTTTGATCAGGAATAAATAAATAATAAATGGTTACAGACAGGCTGACAGCCGGTTAAGTCTAGGCTATTATAGTTTAGATATTTTATTCGCATACCTACTACAATCAATTAGATAAATGTACAGACTCGCGGCTGCTATGCGCGGTTATCAATGTAATTGATATTTGGTACTGCAAATATTATAAATAATCAGCTCCCATTATTATTAATGGGGCGGCAGTGGACATTGAACACTAACATAGGTCTCATAGCACCCATGTAAGTACAGATATACAGGATAATTATTATGAAACAACACCCTCGTAAGACTATATACTAGCTAACATCTTAAATAACTACAAGGAGTTTTAACGTAACTCAATATATTAATAAAATATGATTTTACAAGCTTATAATGTACAGTGATATGCAAAAGTATATACAGTGATATGAAAATGTAATTACTTGGTGCCCTCTTACCTGAACGATTTACCTGATGAACTATTGGAATTGTATTTAAATACCAGTCTCCATAAAAGTAAACTCAAACTTAAAAAATACTTTTTAGAAAATATGTACCTTGCTGTGTAGAATTGTAAGAACTGTATGAGAGTGACTCCCACACAGATAAATCATAAAGGTTTTCATGTGGGAAAAAAGAAAATTTTGTAATGTATTTTAATTTGTATGTGGAAATAAATAAAAAAATAAAAATTTAATGTATACTATTTTGAGAGTAAATTACTCTTACTTTTAAGGGAATAAAGACTATTACCTGTCAAATGTGCATCTATATTATTTATCTCAAAGGAGATTGACTGACATAGTGATCTATCAACGCACAGCCCAAACCACTGGACGGATCGGGCTGTTTGGTATGCAGGTAGATGTTATGACGTAGGCATCCGCTAAGAAACGATTTTAATTAATTCTACCCCCAAGGGGATAAAGTAGGGGATGAAAGTTTGTATGAAACTTTGTCAATTTTAAACCGATCGGGCTGAGACTTTGAGAAAAAATTAAAGGGTTCCCGTGGGATAGTTAAAAAACCATAGTAACCGTGGACGATGTCGTGGGCAACAGCTAGTATATACATATATTTTGCACGTGACTGTTCCTTTCCATTCTGTCAATGTTCCGTTCAGCTCACAGCCTTTAGAAGATTCAAAAATTAATAAGGTAAAATGTGTCAAATTATTAAAAGTCGTAGAACGAATATCCATACTAATATTATAAATGCGAAAATAACTCTGTCTGTCTGTCTTGCTTTCACGTTAAAACTAATGAACCTATTCGATAGTCTAGAGCCTGAGAAAGGATATAGGCTACTTTTTATCCCAATATTCCTATGGGAGCAGGTACCCAGCGGGTGTAACCTTGGTTATCAATATCTGCTCGACCGAGTATTATGTGACATATTCCGTCAAAATGTAATTTCATTTCGAATTTTAAAATTTCTCGGCATTGTATAATAATGACACGACAACAGATTTATCACCATGACAACAATTAATCAGATGACACTGACAAGAAATGTTATTTCATTATTTTATTAATTAGAGGTTTTAGTTCAACTATTAACCATCATCAACAGGTAGGAATGTAATTTTGAGCACTTTGTAAAAAAATAATGCAGTGTTAACAAACACACAAACACTTTTTGTAAACTTTTATCGGCGTTAAATCAATAGCCACGCGAACGACGTCGCCGGCTCAGCTAGTTATAAAGTTATTTATAGTTATATATGATGTTAGCTACCCAGTATTGCGAAGTTATTCATTAAATATAACCCCGTTTATGTTTACAAATAACGCAAATAAAAGAGTATAAAAACTATTAAGATTTTTGAAGAATCTCAGAAGCAAAGAGATTCAGGCCGTTGTGTGAACATGAAATTTATTCTACCATAGATTTTTTATATTTCCTTTAAAGGAGGTGTAAAAGAATTACTAAAAAATTAAAAGTTATTTTGTATTAGATACAAATTTATATAATATACACACAACAACAACACACAACAATTTGTTTTCAAGAAAACTCAACTATCTTGAGAATTATAGGACTGGCAGCGTTGCATTTGCTCCCATGGCCGCTTTAGCCTCACCTGGCCAAAGCTAGATTAAAGTAACTGTTTAATAAATTATCTACATATTACTAAAAATATGTTTAAAAATCTACTATTCGACTGGTTCTTTTAACAGTTAAGGTGGCCGTTTTGAGCTGACCTCCCCTATATTATTATTAGTAGTATTCCTAGTATTTGACGACCTCCGTGGTCGAGTGGTCTGTATGCCGTTCTCAAGGCGTCGCCATCTCGAGAGGTTCTGGGTTCGAACCCCAGTGGGGGCAAATGTTTGGGTGATGAATTTTCAGGCATTTGTTCTCCAGTCTTGGATGTTTATATATATTTCTATATATTCAGGTTATTTATATGTGTTTATCTATTAAATATATTTATCCGTCATCTAGTGTCCGTAACACAAGCAGCATTAGTTGCTTAAAATGGGGCTAGTTGATAGGTGTGAATGTCTGAGGATATTATTATTATTATTATTCCTAAAAAAAAGTGTGCCCAATCGTGCAAGGAGTCGCCCAGTTCAATACCCAGCTATGTCACGCAGGACGCAGACACGATTAGTTTATTGTAACGCTGAAATTCCAATTGTGAAAAACCTATTAAGTGCTTTCACTTTTTTAAATTTCAAATATTTTTTAATTTTTGCACCGACGATGCTGATATTAGTCGGTGGGTATTAGGTATTTACAGACGCTCCTTTTTGAAGAAAAGGTTATTGTATCTTTAATCGTATTTACTGTAATTAAAATTATGACATACCTATTATCCATCTAACAGAGTTCATTGAACTTATCTACATTGATATAATGTTGTACTGTGTTGTGTAACAGCCTCCCGAGGTTGGATTTCTTGATAAAAACATCATATATCATCAGAAGTTCTAACATAAGCCTGTTGCCATGCGCCGGGTCTTTGCCTACTCGCAAAGGTTCGGAGCCTGGCAACTGTCCCTGTGCCTCAAGATATCAGGCTGAGTGTGCCCCTTATGAGAAATAGACCATACTTATGTTATATATATAAATTCGTTAAGAGAAAAAAGACAAGTAACCTATTAAAAAAACAGGTAACGTTACTGTAATAACTATATTTTATTTTATTTTGTAGTAGGTATTTGTTTTTATGCTCAACGGATATGTTACACTACACGAACTGTTAAACAATCATAGCGAAGTGTTAGTAATTTTAGTTTTTAATTTGTTTAATTTCTCTCTTTCGCACTGGTGTCTCTTGCCTTTCAAATCTCACACATCTGTGATGGATTGGCTGGCAAAAATTTCTATTAGAGATCCTTAGCATACTATTATTATAAATGACCTCTGTGTGTTTATTGGTGCAATAAAGAGTTTAATGTTATACGCTTTTTACTTTTTAAGTAACTACGCAACCCTAAAAATAGCATGGTAATCATAAATGATATCATCGGCAATCTATGTAATAGGCAATAAAGATTGTAATGTTGGGATAAATCTGATTAACGACCTAAATTCTCTTATCATCTGTAATTGATTGATTAAGATTTTAAATGCACTTCATATAAATAAACGCATTTGATGCAGAATGGTAGAAAGTTAGAAAGTTCTAATGGACAGCTTTTCCTAAATTGATGAATACAAAACTGGCTTAAGAACTCATCATCGCTGAGACAACAACTGCGCTCGACATAGGCCTTCCTCCTAGTAAACTTTAATTGGGTAAGTAATCATTTAATCCATATCCATACTTATATTATGAATGCGAAAGTTACTCTGTCTGTCTGTCTGTCTGTCTTACTTTCACGTCAAAACTACTGAACCGATTCAGTTGAAATTTGGTACACAGAGAGGTAGTCTAAAGCTTGAGAAAGGACATAGGCTACTTTTTATTCCGATATTCCCATAGGTACCGCGCGGGTGTAACAGTTTTCTCGTGGTTATCAATATCTGCTCGACCGAGTATTATGTGACTTATTCCGTCAAAATGTAAATTCATTTCGAACTTTTTAATTTCTCGGCATTGTATAATAATGGCACGACAACAGAGATTTATCACCATGACAACAAAAGCTAGTGTTAAATATATACATAAGTGCAAGTATTTAGTTGTGGTTCATTATATTGGGTCCTTACCTATGAAATTGGTGTTTTTATTCTGTCTTAGCAATTTGTCCGTAACTATTAAGTTTCAGAATATTCTTATAAAATAATTGCCTCTTCTAAAAATAGAACATATATTTGAGCTCGTATTATTTAATTTGATAATTTTTTGTAAGTTTAATTGTGTTTACACAAAGACAATTATTTTTAACTGCCTCCCGAATACATCATTCGATTTGCATTAACTTTAATGAATAATTTTTATCAAGCGTGTTCACACACATATTGCTAAAGTTTGTCTAATGATACATTGCCAAATATTATTATCTCTGGATTTGTCGATGTGAAGAAAACTGATAAAATGTTAGTATGTAAAGTGCAGACATCCCCAAAATCTCCATACAAAACACCAATTTCATAGGTAAGGACCTAATATTATAAACATGGTCTATTTTTAAGATGATAAATAAAAATAACGTCTGCCATTCACACATAATATCCAAATAACCTGTAGGTTCCCAATGACAATAATTCGCGCTTGTGTTCTTTCTCGCTTGATGAATATAATGTTCATAAAAATACTACTTATTTATATGTAGGTATACAGGTGCAGTCAACTCTAAAAATATGTAACCACTTTTGACAGTAAATCTTCTACAGACTCTTATTAGAAGTAAATAAAGATTGTCACTTCTAAAATGTATACATATTTTCGCACTAAACTGTACATATGTTTTTAATATAATCGAACTTAAATTCATATGTTTCTATGATAGACGTGTTATAATTTTTAATCCTTTTTTTAAATAAGCTCCTATACAATTTTGGGGAAAACTAAAAAAATATTATTGCATTCTTATGTCTAATCAATAATTAAAATAAATTTCAGTGTAGGAATTAATGTGAAATTTTCCTTGCTTAGACTATGTGTTTAAAATTCATATATCATTCGTTCTGTTAAAAGCACAGCAAAGAAGAAGAGGAGGGATGGGTGGAGAGTAATAGGTAGAGTGAAAGGATGGAATGAAGAGAAGTGTTGCTTAGCTGACGATGACGAGTGATAGAGGATAATGGAAGAGAGGCGTGCTGACACCACATTGGGACAAGGGCGGTCAGAGACTGCCGAGCACAGCAAAATAAACTGCACTTACAATGTAGGCAATATAAAATAAATATTATCTACATTTTAATTAAGTAAAATAATTGATAACATTTTATGAAGAAAGAGCAATAAAATTATTACTGTACATTTTTACTAATTAACGTTTTTAATCAAATAACTATAATGCTATCTGATTAAGACAAAAAAGCATGAAAAATAAATTGATCTAACACTAAAATAGCGAAAATTCGCAAATATAAAGTTTATTTGACAAAATTGGCACCATTGTCAAAAATTGCATAGTTTATAACTGACACTACTTACTTAATAGGTACTTAGGGCGTCTTGCAGGAAATTTATATCGAGATTCAAAACTAGATTTAGTGATTTTTTACATTTCAGCCATAGTGAAATTGTCAAAATCTGACAAAATCGAGTTTTAAACTAGGTTTAAAAATTCCTGCAAGTGCTCCTTAATGCTAAAATTGTAAGTTGATATTTCAAATCAAATCATTTATTGCATTCCTTAAGTAAATACCTCCCCTCCCCCCATCCCTTAATAAAGATAATATATCACATATACAATTATGTTGCGTTTTATTTGTGTTTAAAATTAAATTAAATAGAATGTAAGTAAGTATTCGTTTCTTGCGTTAAATTTCCAGATACTTATTTTACTTCTTTTGATTGATTTATATATTGATATAATGTTTATTGATGTTTTATTGATTCGTCCTAGCATCCAAAAAAAGTTCACATAATACTATTTAAAATAGCATTCAACCTACCTACCCTAACTTTATTTATCAACAGAGGGTACTTACCAAAACTTTTTTTAGACTTAAAGCACTTCCTCAAGTTATGGTTCGCATCATGCGTTATGAGAGTTACGAGGTTAAAATCCATTTTGTTCACGATTTAACTCCTTCACCAGTGCGACCGTCTTACACGCACAGCGAGGCACAACACTGTGACTGTATATACCCCGCATATGTTATCTATTATATTATTATTATCATACGGTCCAAGTTGTAACAACATCCGATGATAAGGAAATTAGCGCCATAATTTTATTTTTAACATCTATTATCAATTAGCTCAGTGCAATTCGATTTGCGTTAGTTTTCTCTGTCTACGGGAGTTACCTGCACACCAAGTGTAAGTTAAATTTATAAAAACGTGATTTCTGTAACTTTCAGCTAAGGGCGCATCTCACGATTTCTAGAAATTGAGCTTCTTAAGGCAACTGGAAATGTAAAGTTTTTACAATGGTAACTTAAACAAGGGGTGCTGATATACAGCACCCCATGAACATGAGCATGAACTATTCAGGCACCTACTAAGATTTAAAGATTCACCTTATTAAATTTTTAAAGATTTGAATCAATCATGATGGACATGAATGAAGACGGCAATTTAAATATACTGTCTCTCAAAAGGTAGGTATATTCTTTCTTCTTTCAAAAATGTACTTGTTATTATGAAGTAGACGAAGATCTTTGTCTACCCCACCGGAATGAAATCGCGAATAAATAGGTATGTATGTAGATGTATAATAATGCATAATAAGCATGGCTGTTGGCTGTTGGTGACTTCACTGTTCGATTAGGTCGTAGGTTCGAGCCCCGCTCACCTAAGTACTTAGGTAGGTATGAAAATTTGCTGACTGTACTGCACTAGCACCATAGCTCAGAATATTTTTTTGAAACTTAAAATATTCATTGCCATGTGTCGGGTACAAATGCTATTCATCACACAAACATTAACCCGTACGGGACTCGAACTCAGATCGTCAGAGATCGCGGTAGCCCTTGACACTATTCTGGGAAAGTCTCAAAAATAGAGAAGACCATGACAATGATGTGATTTTTGTTTTTAATATGGCAAATATAGCTGATTCCGTTGTCATTAACTAAACAGGAAAAAATTGTGTATCTATCCTTCTCTTCTCCTTAAAGTTAGACAAGGATAGATACACTTGGTTTAGTTTGTGCGAATGGAATCGGCTCTATTTTCTTTAATTCTCTTACACAATTAGGAATTTGTATGTATTATCTTCAAAATTCAAATTAAACTTTCTTTTGTTTGTATTATTTACAGTAGCCGAGTTGACAAAGACGCGACTCGCTCAAGAGTTCGTGGGTTCGATCCCACCGCCTTGTGTACCATTCAGTTTGAATAAAAACTTATATGTAAAGTTGCTTGTGAGTATAGCTTGCCTCACATTGTGCCTGGTGCATGGCAACACGCTCGCCACCTGTTACATGGGGAATGTGGGTGTTTATCACCTTTGCCAAACCCTTTGGAAGCAGAGGCGTGATCATATCACTGGGTCACTGAAGACCTTAAAGATAATATGGGCATGGAACGGGAACGCAGGGCGTTGTCTGTGCGTTGTAATATGCTCGCTCGCCGATTCGCACGGTGTTCTGAACAAGTGAAGGTCACACTGTTCAGGTCATACTGCCAGACCTTCTACACGTGCGGTCTGTGGGTCGGTTATACGCGGAGGACATACGACGCCCCGCGCGTGCAATACAACAATGCATTCAGGGTGTTGATGGGACTGCCGCGGTGGTGCAGCGCGAGCGGTATGTTCGCGGCGGCGCACGTTCCACGCGCTCATGCGTAAGCGCTGTGCATCGTGGATGACGCGCGCGCGCGGCACTCCCAGCGCCATGCTGAACGCATGCATTGCCCGATGGGACTCGGTATTTGTAGCACACTGAATACGACTCCATGCATGTGCAACAAATTAATGTACAAAAAAAAAATGTCGTTTGTATATTCTTTACTAACATTAGGTTAAGAGCATTGTTACTAACAAACATATGGAATTTTTAAAATCCGAAATAAATTTATTATTATTATTATTATATGTGTTAGGTTACGTATTGTTACACAGACAAATGTTGCTTATTTTTAATATTTAAGCAGCGTACGTGACAAACAGTACGTTCTCAGTGTTTATGCTGAAAAACAAGCTCGTAATTGATATATTAGAATGTACTGGAGCCTCCCTTGGCCTAGTCGGGGACAACTGAGGCAATAATTTTGAATTATTAGATAGGACTATCTTCCTCATAGTTGGTTTCAGAAGCATTCAAAGTAAGTATAGATATAAACTCAGAAATAGAACTACAGGTAACATAATCCTATAGTTCTCATAAGCTTTAGTAGCTACCCAACAAACATTTAAGTCACATAACAGCAACTTGTTACGGCAACAGGCAATTTAAAGCTTCAAAATATTTGTATTTCAGCTGACGTGAGAGCATTATGTTGAATAACAGAGTTTCTGAACAATAATAATTCTATAAGCTTGATAAATTCTGTATACGGTTGATAATCTTTATCCAAACTGAATACTGAGTACTGTTAAATAAACTATATTCAAATTGAAGCAAATGAGACAGCTTACATCTGAATAGTAGCTGGAGGTTTCGCATTGCTCTGTTTAACTCCGACAATCATTTCAATTATAAAGATTATTTCTGTATATGCGTTTTGTTGTTTGCTGTAAGTTGCACAACACATTGAATTATTCTTAGTATACAGAAGCTGGATACTTTCTGATTTTTAAGCTTTTATGCAGCAAACGATTGCATAAATTGTAAATGAGAACGGTCTTTTACCTAACTTTCAGCGATAGAAGCGCACAACACCTCTATATCCAGCTTACAGCATTAACATATATTAATTCAAGGTTTTTATGCAGATAGTACCTGATTATTGGAGGAATCAAATGGTTTTATCTAAAACGAGCCAATTATATGTGATTAAATAACACAAAGATTAAATAAAAATGCCTCAAATTCATAGAAAAAAAGAAAAAGAACGGGAGGGATATGAAGAATGTATTTAAAGGAGTACCACATGATAAAGAGTTATATCTGTTCAACAGCAGAAATAAATCTAGCAATAAGAGATACCTATATACCGCGCCTCAGAGTAAACAGAACTGGAGTAGCCTTTGTCTAACATTCCCCTCTGCCAAATGCACAAGCATCGGATGCTTGCACGTTTAATAAAACTAGTTGAGCCGCCATTTTGACAGCCATAACATTGTAAACGTTGCGGCGAACAGAGCTCCCGCAAAAATGCCTGCCTGTGCTGTTTTTTGTTGTAAAAATAAATAGAAAACATCGAGTATACTAAAAGATGGTGTCACCTTTTATTTGTAATTATAATTTTTAAGATTTCATGATTATTTACTTCATTATTTCATGTTTTAGAATTTTACGATTTCAAATTTCGAGCGCTAGTCTCGTGGGGAGTGCGGCTGTGACGTTGTCAAAACGCACACCCCACGTGACTATTTTAAGCGTGTGTGTGCGTGAAATTTAAATTTGTGTGTCGAATTATGCATGTGTGCATTTGTAAAAACGTTGTACGTTGTGCTGGCTTTGAGTGTAGAGGTAACCTCACCCCCCGCAAGAAATGGCAGAATAAAATGTTTGAGATATTGACTAATGGCTACTCCAGTTCTGTTTACTCTGAGTACCGCGCCCAAGCATGAGTGGAATTAATGAAGAGGGTTCCGTATGTCAATATTTTGAACAAAGTGATTCAAGTTCTAGTGGTAAAAATGTTGTTAAGACATGGAAATAAGCCATTAATGCAAGTTGCAAAAAGGTTAATAGAAAGCAGTGAAGTGGGTTGTTAAAAAAAAATGTACGGGTACTGGACTCAAAACTAACTACCCAATACTAACAAAAAGTAGACTTTACAATATAGTAAACTTGGAGACATTTATAATTTCACATAAAGATCGTGAGAAATATTTTACAGCTACGGAAGGAAATTATAGAAATGCAAGAGATATCTGAAAAAAGTATTAAAGGCTAAATCTATCCGAAGTTTTTCAAACTCCTCTAAAATCGTCTTATCTAAATATACTCGTATTCAAAGCAAGTTTACCTGACGCGAACCGTACAATAGTCGATACAGACTTTGATAAAATCAGTCATAAGTTGGTGGTCACCTCATACAAAAATAATCTATATTTTATTCCTCTTTTACATACACTAGAAGCATAGTTATAAATTTTCTGTCATTTGACTTAGTAGGTATAGACATCTCTTGGAAACGATCGATGTAAAATAAAACGAAGTAAGTTTTTATTAAGTATAAGTTTGTTTTATTTGCAATTCTTATAAAATCAAACACTCCAATAAATAAACGAGATATTAAACTTATATGGAATTAGTGGGTATTAAGTATGTATTTTGAAATTTAATATGGTTATGCGCACTTCGTCCCGCGTTCGCAGTTGGTCGTTTGATATGTTACTTTGACCGTTGTCATGTGACTGTTTGTGCTATGAGTTTCAAGTAAAGGATGTTCTGTCACTGCACACGTACTTTCTTAATCAATCTGTAATTATACAAAACATTATACAAAGAAAAAACAAATATTCAATACCATAATTTTTCAACATTTAACGGTGAAAGAATTTTTAGTATTGGTCAGGTAGCAATTTCAATTAAATATTAATTATAAGAATCTAAATTCAAATCATGTTATCATCAATTAACTGTTAGAGGAAGGATCATTCCTCGAAGAATTATCTCATAAGTGACATGGTAACTCAACATGACACGGACATCATGTTTTTTCCAAATGGTCCCCAATAAGCTGTGTAAAAGTATCATGTGGGTAATTTTAGAACTGTTTTTCAAAAAAGTTATGTTTATTGTACTTTTAACTATATTATACCTGAATAAATAGTCACAAACGAACTATTACACAGAAATACGCAAAAAAACCACTGAACGAGCGGATCTTAATCAAAATAAACATATCGCCATTACCTAACCTTTTTTTATAAAAAATAATGCAAAATTACTCATCAAACACGTAGATTCCCGAAGTAAAAATACTTTAGGTTACCAACAATATAGCCTCATTATTTTCCTGTACTAAGATTTTAAGAATGCATGGAAAATATTTTACTTATAAAAAATAATAATTAACTTTAAAGTAGTTTATCGTGTGGCCCATGAAAATTTTACAATAAAGTTATATATATATTCACCGTAAAGTAGCATGCGTTTACAAATTCACTTCTAATTCATGGAATACGTAAAATAAAACTACTAACCAGTTTTCGCTGTTAACTGTTGTAAACTTACTAGAAATCCAAATCACACTCGCAAAACTGTCATTTTCTTAATTTTATTTGCACTATTTCTTTATAAAATTACAAGCTACATCTGAAGTCTTAATATAAACTGAATATCTGAGGTCAAATATTACTTACTGGATAATTAAGTCACAAGAGCTGAATTAGAGGTAGTTCAGCATTTATTCAGAAGATATCCAACCTGTTGTACATTTATTCAGATAGTATGTGGCCATTAATCAGCGGTTATCCAAATTAAAGCAAGATAAAATGTGCCCAAACCCTTTGAATATCGTCTCTATAAGCGTTTACACAGACGTTATTACCTCAACCCATGCAGCTTAAAGTCAGTCGAATTGCTTTTATACAAAAATTATTCAGCCAATAAATGTTTGTTGGGTAGGAACTTTGTCAAAATAACTTGCGATATCCATAATCTATACATATAATAATAATATTATGAATGCGAAAGTTACTCTGTCTGTTTGTCTGTCTGTCTTGCTTTCATGTCAAAACTACTGAACCGATTCTATTGAAATTTGGTACACAGATAGTCTAGAGCCTGAGAAAGGGCTACTTTTTATCCCAATATTCCCATGGAAACGGGTACCGCGCGAGTGTTACCGTTGTTATCAATATCTGCTCGACCGAGTATTATGCAACATATTCCGTCAAAATGTAATTTCATTTCAAATTTTAAAATTTCTCGACATTGTAAAATAATTACACGGCAACAGAGATTTATCACCATGACAACAATTAATCAGATGACACTGACAAGAACATTCATTACAGAGCAAAAACACCGTAAAATTTTTCTACCACTTCGTCCGTTAGCTGCGAAAAGCAAGAAATGTCAAAACCGACGCGTTCACGTTATGTCAAATAATGTAAGGTTTATCGGGTGCGTTCAGTGGCTCCGCCACAGCACTACTCGTTCAAAAGGTCGCAGGTTCCATCCCGGCGCCTGTAGTACCACTGAGTTTCATTCAAAACTTAATACCTATAGTTGGTTGTGAATATCGCTCGCCTTACATTGTGCCCGGTGCATGGCAACAGGCTTACCACCTGTGACGTGCCTATATTACAGTGAATAATACCGCTAAACTAGCTTACTAACTATTTAACATATACGGAGCAACAATTAAACTTATAGGCCAACATATTACCACGAATTGATAAAGCCCTTTTTTCTCTGGCAATATCTAAGTTATCATTTAAATCCTCAGTCAAAATATGTCCGAGGTATTTGAACTGAGAAACACAATCTAAGGCTGCACCATTCAGTATTATTGGTGGTCTAGGTTTACGGTTCTTTCTCGTAAAAACCATAAATTTACTCTTCTTGTCATTATACTTTAGGCCGTGTTCCTCAGCATAGACTTCACAAATTTTTAATAGTTTTCTCAACCCACCAATCGAAGGGCTCAGCAACACCATATCATCCGCGTAACTCACATTATTATTACAAATGTTGTCAACCCAACAACCAATATGTGTGCTGCTAAGCCACTCGATTAGCTTATCTATATATAAATTAAAAAGTCTCGGCTAAGTAAGACCCCCCTGCCTCACGCCGCAGCTCAACTCATACGCATCAGAGAACTCATTACCCCATTTCACAAAATTTTTTTGATGACCATACCAATATGGAAACATTTCTATTATTTCCGACGTTATCCCCCCCTCATATAGCTTAGACCAAAGCAGTTCATATGAGACCAACTCGAAAGCCTTGGACAGGTCCAGAAAAACAGGCATAAACAGGCGTTCCTCGCCTAACATAATATCTATAGCATGCTTGGTAGTAAGAATTGCACTCTCCGTTGACAAGCCCGCCCTGAAACCAAATTGTGCATCTTGCAGTATTATAGATTTATCAAGGTAAGTATCCAATACTCTGTCCAAGACCTTCGCACATATAGCTGTAGCCAACGATATAGACCTATAGTTAGCTTTGTCTAAAATATCACCTGAAGAGTTTTTTACCAGAGGCACCACTACATACCGTCTTTATTAGATCTGGCGGCAAATATGAATGTCTAATACAAAAAGTAAATAACATGGATAGTAGTCTATGTATATGTGGGCCTGCATGTTTCAGGTGTTCTATGCTTAATCCATCATGCCCCGGAGACTTACCCCTACTGATTTTCCTAATAGCCAGAGACACATCCTTACTTGTAATCCTGAGAGGCTGATGAGCAAGACAATGAACCACGTCCCGAGAACAGGCAGGTTGCAACGGTGACTCAACCTTAAAGTGCTGTTTAAAAATGTTTGCAATATCCCTAGGATTACTAGTGCCATCAACATTAACAGGTAAGCTCGTTTTACAGTTTAGTTTTTTAGTGCTACGCCAGAATTTACTAAATTGTTTGTCAGAATGTTGTGCTGTAAGAGCATCCATTTTGATCTGCTCCTGCCTTTGTTGACAGAACTTAAGCCTAGATTTTTGGCTTATACACATACGATCATAAATAGGGCTATTCTGATGTTTGTTAAATAACACATAATTTTCAAAATCAATCTTAGCCTGTTTGTGTGCCTTTGCCACATATTTGCTCCATCCTGGCACATATTTCTTTTTTACGAAATTCTTAGTTACACCCTTTTAACAACTATCAGTCGATGCCTGAGGTGATGAAAAACCAAGGAAAAAAAAACATATTTAAATTGAATTTCCACAGCAATCCCGTATTAATATTTATCGAATTTGGTATATTTCGGATATTTGTACTAAATACTATGTGAGTCATTCACATTATTTTCATTACTTTTGATATGAGTCAACTAGCCTATTTATAATAATTAAATATATACCTTTAAATGTTTATAAGCGTTTGGTAGGGGAAGTAATGGGTTCGTAGACAGTAATTGACACATTGTCTCATAAGTGAAGCATTACCGTCTTAATTTCCGAATATTATTTTTTTTTTTGTATGTTTTTAATGGAACTGTAGGTCTATTAGTTTTAACAACTCGTAAATATAAATGTATATGACTGTTTGTTGTCCTAAATAAATAAATAAAAATAAATAAAATAAATAATGTGATTTATTATAGATTCATTCAAGATTATAACTAAAGGAAACTTGAAAGTCTTAAACGCAGCCAATAGTTTGACAATACGGTGACCTTTCAATTCTTTACACGCAGCATATTATCAGTAAAAAAGATGTATAAAACAATTACACTGTTCGCAATAAAATGTTTTAGGTAAGTTTTTTATTAAAATCACTATTTTTATATTAAATATGTTTACTTCCATAATATTATAGAAAATCATCGCAATTTATGGATTATTTAGTTCTTGGCTACTATGTTACCCTAAAACGGAACGTGTCATATTCGGCTGAAGTACAAGAAGGAGCTATTGAATTTTAGAAATACTTGGAATTGTTGAAATATTTGCCCTATTTTTAACTCTATAGAACATAAAACTATAAACTGTATTGATCTTTCAAGTTTTTTTGATGCTCTCTACATATTAATTAATCGTAGCTTAAGGAATTTTATCTATAACCAAGCTTCGGAGTTTAGTGGACTTTAGAATCAATAACCCAATTTGATGTTCAGTTTTCAATGATATAATAATCTGTTCTGTGAGAAATGGTTTACTAATAAGTAATTTACGTAGTACTGTGGTTAGTTAATAGTAAAAATGCTTTTCACTCCAATTTATATTGCTATGACTTTCATAAAAACTTGGCGGATTCGCTCGTTTCGAGCACGATTGCTTGAATTTCTTGGTGGCAGTACGAGTGTGGCGTTCTGTAAAGTGCCTGAAAATGCTGCAGGTAAGATTTTAAAGAAACATAATCAGTGTTGGTTAGTTTTTCTTACTATTTATAACTAAAATTTTAGACATGAATTCATGACTTGGCTTCGATACTGTTGTTAACAGTCTTGATGACAATATTAGAATCTTTGTCAAAAATTCCGCGGTTACACCATACAGTAATTTATATTAGGTATGCCTTTTATACTATAAACTAGAAAGTGGCAGAATCTTCACTTAGATAGATGCAGTCATCTAACAAAAAAAAAATAGAATTATAAGTTATTAATAAGTTTATATTATTATTAATTATCATGCTGGAAATTGGTACAACTGATAATGAATGTATGAAAATAAACTATATAATATTTCCTTTTCTTTTAAATGTTTATTTATTTCAGAAACACCTACATTAAGCTCAAAACTCTGCACAAATCCAAAGAATGCATACCTCTGTGATCTCCTGGACTACACAAACGCTACAAGAATATGCAGCATGAAGCCTATGCAGTGTATTGAGATCAGTGACTGGGTGTCATGTGTGGGCGGTCTGCCACTTGGCTCAGATGAGACGTCACCTATCACTGAATTAGAAGTTGATGTCCTATTTGAATGTGAGATGGAACCTCATGAGACCACATCCTCAGAAAATATACTTTCTGTAAGATATTTATTGCTTTTTATTATAATTTCTTATAGGCCTACTTGTTTTGTCTTTTATATTAGGTAAATTATCATATTTTTTTGTTTTATGTAACACAATGGATTACACGGATGGACCCCTAAATTACTATTTAAAAAATTTTATTAACATAACCTCTAAAATATTGTTTCTTATAAGTTTACTAAACAAATTAATATTCCATTTCTATGCATAAAATTTTGGTAGTCATCTCCATCTTAGAAACAAGCAATGTGTTACAGAAGAATAGAAGTTACTTTTAGCCAACACCCGGGACAGATTTTGGATGCTGACTTTGTTCTGCACAGTTTTCATTTGGTAATATTTGTAGAGCTGTAGGGTGTGCATAAAGCAATGCTATGGCAAAAAGTTCTCATTTACTCTGACTTAAATACAAAATTTCAGATTTTTTTGTAGTGAGTCCATTCAAGATTTTGAATAATTATGTTAAGAATTGCAGCATTTTTCATTCAAGTGTTATTTTTTGTATACACTCTAATAAGAACTTTCCTACTTCCAGTTGGAGTCACTGGGTCAGCCAGTAGCATGGAAAGCAGGTTCACACTTAGCTATAGTACTAAAGACCAATATTGAAAACCTCAGTTCAATGGGCTTTAATTTTGTAGGCGGAGAATTTCTTATAGACCACAAACTACCAGTAGTTAGAGTCCAAAGTGAGTTATTTATATTCTAATATATTCCGAAAACACATTTGTTAGCTAGGAATGTATTAATTATAATTGCAAATGTTTTAGCTGTACAACTATCGGGTGAACCAAACAGGGCTACTGACCCCGCTATGAGAAGTCTCCGTAGTGAAATTCAACATAACCTCAAACTCTCTCATGAAGAATTTCAATGGCCTGTTCATGCTGCTTTACTAAGAAAACTATCTAAAGTAGTTGACATCAAGTCTGACGCGAAAAAAACTGTAGAAATGAATGGAACTGTTGACAGTTTGTTAGATACAGCATCTACTAGCAAGAGACACATAACATTAGCTGATGTCAGTGTGAATACAGGTAAATCACTTTCGGGTGAAGATGATGTGAAACCGGAAGAGGCACAGACTACAGAGCTTGTTAAAGCACCAGAGAAATCACCAGAAAAGATAGAACAGAAAAATAAGCCAGATGAAGTTGTTTTGGAAAATGTCACAGTTGAAATACAGCATAATATTACTCCAAAGAAATCAAGCTTAAGATTAGATTTGATAAAAGGTACAAGTCAACTGTCTACATCACTGCTCAACATATCTAGTCAAATTAAGTCTGTGACTACTCATAAACGAATTGTTAGTACCAAAAAGCCTCAGCCAGTAGTGGAACCTAGTCCTCGGCCTAAAGAGATCGCGCCAAAAGAGTCGTCTACTCAGCAGGGGACGCCAAAGTCTGTGAAATGTTCCCGTCCATTAATTAATACTAAATCACCGAATGTGTTAATATATTCTGATAGTATAGCAGCTAGAGATAATTTGGAGGCGTCTTTGAGACGCGTATTAGGTGTTGATAGGTGAGTCCTTATACAATATTGAGTACTATGACCCAAAATGTTACAATATAGGGTTAGGTTAGGGCTGGATATGGTCAGACTATAATAGGAAAATGCAAAAGACATTTGTCTTGGACAGCCGAAGGAAAAGGCGGATTTGGGAGAGAAACATATAATAAATAAAATAATAAAAAATACAATAAAAACATGAAGGAACAGGAAAGAAACCGAAGAATGACAGATGTAAAGAGAAGTAAAAAAGTACATAGACAAATATTAAAGTAATATAAGGAGGTCTGTCCTTGACAACATTAGTATAGAATATTTTATAATAATTGACGACCTCCGTGGTCGAATGGTCTGTATGCCGGTCTCAAGGCGTCATCGTCTCGAGAGGTTCTGGGTTCGATCCCCAATGAGGGCAAATGTTTGGGTGATGAATTTACAGGCATTTGTTCTCCAGTCTTGGATACATACATAAAATCACGCCTGTAATCCCCGAAGAGGTAGGCAGAGTCCTAGGACAACTTTCCTTAAGACCACATTCAGGATGTTGTCACAGTCTTGGATGTTTATATATATTTATATATATTCCAAATATTTATATGTGTTTATCTATTAAATATAGTTATTCGTTATCTAGTGTTCGTAACACAAGCAGCATTAGTTGCTTAAAATGGGGCTAGTTGAAAAGTGTGAATGTTTGAAGATATTTATTATTCTTCCTAGTCTAGTGGTTCTCAACACTGGGTGTGGATCAGGAGGTCCGGGTTCGATTCCCCATGGGGGCAGAAGTTTTTTGCTCGGTTTGGTTGATGGTAGGGCTTCTGAGCCCGCCTGGCTAGCTTACTTAAATCTGTCGCCATAATAACAATGTTATAAGCATTAATGTGTTATAGCTCGTTCCTCAGTTGTTGAGGATGAAGGTCGCTTCCACCTTCGGCCTTATCGTCACTTACCATCAGGTGGGATGAAGGCCAAGAGCTTACCTGTCATATGTAAAAAAAGAATATTATATATTTTGAATTAAAATTATAGTAGAATACAAAAATTTAGCCACTTGCCGAAAAGTCACCCTGTATATTTGCGTGTCAGGTACACAATATACAGCGTGACCCAGGAGACGCTGGAGTCTGGCGCGTGGCGCGGGCGCGCCGCGCTCGTGGCGGCGGCCGGCTGCGTGGGCCGCGCCGCGCCGCTGCTGCGGGACTTCTTGCTGGACGGCGGGAGGCTGTTGGCGCTGTGCTCGGATCTGCTGCACCATGTGTTGCCGCACTATGAGACTGCGGAGGTGAGTGTGACAGTCATACGCTATGTAGCAGCGAGAGCTACGACACTGACATGTGCTACGACACTGACATGTGCTACGACACTGACATGTGCTACGACACTGACATGTGCTACGACACTGACATGTGCTACGACACTGACATGTGTTACGATACTGCACCTGTAACAATGAGGAGTAGATTTTTGTTATAGTGTTCGGATTTACATACTGCATTATGTGTTGTCGCACTACGAGACTAGTACGATAACAACATGTGCTACGTTGGACTTGTAGCAGTACAACAGCATGCTACGACACATAACTTGCATTGGAATTTGCTTGGAAATGTGCTACATACGCACTGGTAGCACTACGACACCGACATATGCTACGGCAGCACCGGTAGTGCTACGACGCTAACCTATGCTACGGAGGCTATGAGATGCACTACGACCGACGCGACGCCGACATGTTTATAATAGGTCATTACCTATGAAATTGCCGTTTTTTTCTCTCTTAGTATTTTGTCTGTAACCACTTAGTTTCAGAATATTCTTATAAAATAATTACCTCCTCTAAAAAAGTCCATATGTTTGAGCTCTTTTGATTTGTTTTGATAATTTGTGTTATAATTAGAAACGAAGACAACTCTTTTTAAGTTCCTCTCGAATACATCATTTGATTTGCATTTACTTAAAAACGATAAATAATTTTTATGAAGAGTGATATCACCGATATTGCTAAAGCTTGTCTAATGATACATGCCAAAAATTATTATCTCTGGATTTGTCGTTGTGGAATAATCTAAAAAATTTTGGTATGGAAAATGCAGACTTCCCCAAAACCTCCATAATTTCATAGGTAAACCCCTATTATTACGGACGCACTGGGACCCACTACGAGCATCAACATCTGAGACCGCGGGCTGCGCTGCCTCCGTTGAGAGATTTCTTTAGTCGAATAACGAGGCTGCGGAGATGAGTAACAGTTAGAGCGCTTTAGGCCTGTAACGTGTTACGGCAGTGACGTGTTAGCACGTGTAAGATGTCGTCTGTGTAGCAATTTGAGGCCGCTGAAGTTACTAGCAAGTTTTACCTGACAAGATCCTGACAAGCGCAACGGTATAGCACTGTGTGGCAAAAGGACACGCCACTTCTGTTTGTTACATTAAGTTCAAAAATTTTGCACTAAATGTTCTTCGGTTGCTACATTGTTGAATTGTCCTGCTTAAAACAATATTAAGATTCGTAACCTTCTTTAACAGATCCGTGAGAACGAGATCGTACAATTCTCATACGACAAATGGAAATCAGTGAAGATGAAACATCACATATTCTGCTACCAAGCGTCGCCGGCCAAGAAGCAGTTCTCCACGGAGAGCGATAGGCAGTGAGTAATGACGTCATACTTCTGTGAAACATTGATGTGCGTGACGTGTTGTGCTTGTCTTAATGTCTGTGTTTGTTTCACATATTCCAGAGCAAGTCAGGAAAATAATATGTATCGGTACGCAATCTATAATATTTGTTAGACGCATCTTTTATTTTCCCAACGCATTTTTTCAGCATTAGATATAAACTATAAACAGAAAAATGCCTAAAGATCCACACAAACAACTTACACAATTATTAGTTTATTTGTTGAAAATGGTATTTCTATTCCCACTCTCAGTCTTGCCATAATGAGTAGAAGTGGTAACCCCAAGAATAGTCACACCAATTTCAATCACGGTCTCTAAGTTCCAACCTCTAGAATCCTATACACCTAGATTTATATGTTTTTATGTATTTTAACCCTTAGTTTCAGATATGGCCACGCATTATATACCATAAGGTTTTAGTTTTTAGTGCATCCTCTTAACATTAGTCTTTAGTTTTTTACACCACTATGGTGGCAAGCAAGCAAATGTCAGAGCGGAAAGGGATTGATCACATAGCCTTTTCGTTCTGACTTAGCGAAAGCCATGCACTGGAATGACAAGTTTATAATATTACGCCGTCTTTTCTTGAAAGCCCGACATTCTTTTTAGGAGCTTTTAAGAGGACTATAGGGGTCTACTCGCTTCCCATAAATTAGCTCTTAATCACGCCCTAAAATAGGTAGCTACTCTAGGTACACACTAAAAATCGTAGCGATTTGCCGACATACGGAGCGATCTAAGAGGCAATTTAGGGCGCTCCATTCCCACTGTCCCGATGTTGCCCATTGCGTCTGATTTAAGAGACGTGACCAGACCCCTTAAAGGTTCAATTGACAACATTTCATTTTTTAATACACCTTAAAATAAAAACCATTTCTATTTTGCTATATAAACCCCAAAAAACATTGAAATATTTCTTTTTGTTGTTTAGTTTTTGAGAAAAACTGAAACTGAAAAAACTAAAATCGTACGCGTGACGTCATACACACGGAGGAATAATGATTCCCCCTTGCCAAATTCGAAACAGGAAAAAAAGTTAATGTCATGGCCTTGTTATTTCTATATAATCTGTGGCCATGTCGACAATTTTGATTGAAATCAGCAAATTGAAATCCTGCGCTCACTTTCATGGAGTAAAAAATATCAAAGTAAAATGAACTAAAATTCTCGAGCAAATTGATAAGTTTCAAACAAAGTTCTAATCACTTTGACGGTTAAAAACCAAACGACAACGTCAGTAACTTTTTTTTAAACATCGGCAAAAGCAAAACGCTGTTCCTCCGTATGAATGACGTCATTTGGCGCTTACGACATTTTAGAATGATCTTCTTGAATCTTTAAACTTAAAAAGATGAATGAAAAAGTCGATATTTTGAAGAAATCAAAGAATACGTCTGTCTTAATTTTTTATCTAGTTTTATTTACAATAATTAAACATACATCTTAAATATATTTTGAAATGTCGTCAATTGGTTCTTTTACTTAAAATAATTCTGAAATAATTCAAACGTTATATCCAACAGTACTTATGATTCCTATGTTCTTGTTAGCGTGTTAGCTACATGCTTGTGTAGTGAAATCTTACACGTAGTAAATTAAACTCTATGCATTAGGCTCTAAGGATGATATTCCAGTGGTTAGACTTTGAGTTAAAGTTGACTTTATTTAGCAATCTTGCACGCAGTAAACTAATCTCTAGTAAATTATACTCTAAGGCTAATCTTCCGGTGGCCTAGGCGTTATCTTGAACGTCGACGAGTACCTAACATATTTAGTTATCTTGCATGTAGTCATCTGAGCTCTATTCCTTAAGCTCTAAGATGTATTTTCCGGTGGCCAGACGTTCAGTTGGTTGCAGGCCGTCCAGGTACACGGGTCACCCAGGCCACGAGCTGGACATCCAGATCCTGGCTTCAGAAGAGACGTGGCGAACGCCCTCTCTGCTTCAGGCGACGGACTTGACTAGCAATGGCATCGCCATATTTTCACAGGTATGATATAGGTAACTTCACAGGTTTTTCCATATAAAATGTACCGTTTTATTTATCTAGAATGTTGTGAGATTTATATATGCAAAAAGCTTTAATTCCAGACTTTGTACGGTTAGCGTTTCAAGTCAGAATCAAGTAGTCAAATGAAGGTGAAAACTGTATTAAAATCCATGCTAGTAGCTTGCGTGATGTGCACACAAAATATACTCTGACATTAATTCTAAAACTCGCTCTTTTGTCTTCTCTCGGTCTATTACTCCCTCAAACATCAGGCTGGAACTATTTTATTATGATTTGTAAATTGTCCTGTCTTATTTAGCAATTTTAATACGGCTGGACTATTATTCGTACTTAGTTCGACTTAGTTATTTTTTCAATAAATGAACTAAGACTTATTAAAAACCAATAAGATTCTTTTTACAATAGCTATTTATAACTGTATTGCTATATCAAATTGTTTGCCTTCTTTATTAGATACATTTAGAAGCTGACCCAAGCGACTACTTAGGAGAGGAAGGTATAAAAGCAAACGAAGCTCGCTTAGGCATCATTCATAAGATTCTGGGTGACATCCTGGGTCTCCATGTACGGGACCCGCAAGCAGTGTCCACTGTGGAGTATACCAGAGGCTATTTCCTCGGAAACCATGTGGTAAGACCAGTTCTACCTGACAAAACTACATGCATCACCATTATAGTAGAAATTGCTGAACAACGATATTCATGTTTAAAAATACTCAGCTATTAAAATAGCTTTTCAATAAAACGACAATTTTTGGTAGCTTTTTGTAAAACTACCATTTTGGTAGTTTTTGAAAATTGTTAATGGTTTCAAAATGTGAATATCGTTGAATTATTCATTGATTAGGAACAACATTGTATCGTGATAATATGCATATTAGATGTATGATAAATTTATTATATTGATGCGTTCACATGAAAGCGAGCTTTGTAGTGACACCGTCATCTGGTTTCACCGTCATCGTCGTAAGTTTACATTTTCTGTCACCAGGTTAATGCACTATGTATTCTAGAGACAATGTAATTAGCGAGAAGTCACCTAACTGCTTAGCACTTAGGTAGGTAGTGCAATGTGCTGCATAGGCCCATTCTAACGAAAAGTGTCAATTTAGACTACTAGTTTCTAATGAGTAAAGTAAATGTAAGCAAGCACTTATAATAAAACACTAAATTGGCAAGAGTTGTTTAAATAACAAACGAAGATTATCAAATAAAAGTAACAATCTCATCAAGAACAGTTTAAAGGAGCAATAAATTCCAAAAAGTTTGGATAACTTTTTCTGTACAAATGTCTCAGAAAACATAGTGCAGGAAAATAGCCGTTATGCGTGTGGTAATAAGTGTTGTCCGTTAGGCGGCGTGGGCTGCGACCAGCGCTGGCCCGGGCCACGTGACGGTGTGATCCTCGGTGAGGCGACACTGTAGGCGACGCCTGGGATCGGCAGAAAACTGGCCAATTTAGTCACAGTAGGAACTTGTGTCGAAAACTGGCAAATTATGATTTCATTTTTTTTAACATAACACAACACAAAATCACCACTACTAGGTATATCCACAAAGAGGTAGATAAAATCCTGCTTTCTTCTTGATTTCTCTTGAATGGTGCATTCGCCTAAACACATTGCAAAAAAGTTGTTATTTGTGGTATGGATTGTCTTTAGATATCAAAATCCCTTAATTCAAAATACCTACGGTCAAAATACCTAATAGACAAAATACCTAAATTCAAAATTCCTAAAATGCTTAATATATGTTTTGATGGCACAAATATTATTTTTAAAGGTCCATTAATTAATCGAAAGCTAATTATTTTGCTGCCAAAATAATTATTTTGCTTGTCCGATTAATTATTCTGCTGATGTCGTTAGTAGCAGTTAGGCGTGTTAGGTAGAACTGTGGCTTTAACAAACATAATTCATAGACATAATTCTTTCATATTACATGTATTGACGATAGACGATGAAATAATTCCATGAGCTTAATATTTTCTTAGTAATGTAATATGTACTTTGTGGACGTCAGTCGGACCACCATCACATAAAAAACCTTTGGTCCATTAGGTATTTAGAGTTTTAGGGATTTCGTGCATTAGGTATTTTGAATTTTAGGGATTTCATCTATTAGGTGTTACGATTTTAGAGATGTCGTCCATTTGGTATTTTGATGTTAGGGATTTTGAACTTAGGTAAATATTTTGAATATATGGATTTTAAATTTATCAATTTTGACTCGTAACTCTTCAGGTTGCCTGAAATAATAATATATTAACAGTATGAGTCAAAAACATTTTTTGTATATACCCATAATTTATGAATTTTACTTCAAATACCTAATCTCACACAAAAAAATAAATGGTCAGTTTTCTGCTGAAGCCTTGGGGTTATGTTTGCTTTACATTCTAAATGTACATTTTGCACGCTGCTGTTGGCTTGCTTCACACAAACAGTATGGTTTTTTTTTACATTTTATAAACAGCTGCGAATCTGCAAATAACTTTGAACAATTATACATTTGGTACAAAATTGTTGTTGAAAGGTAAGTTTTCTAACTTAAGGCGAGGATGTCTCTTCCCCTTTTGAGTATTTATATTTTTTAACGTTAGGGTGTGTACGGGTGTACATTACACTCCTCATGTGTTTCTCCATGAGGAAGGCCTGTGCCCTGCAGTGGGTGGGATGTATATAGTCTGAGGACAGGCAGGACATACACAGTTTTGTCTTTCGAGTAAAATCTCGGTTGCTCTTTAAGTTTAATTACTATAATTTTAATTATTATTGTTCTATTACTAATATGTTCTTTAAGTAAATGTGAGATATCTTCGCCTTAAATGATTACGATAACGATAATTTTTTGCGACTTATTGCCACGATTTTATATTAATTATCATAACGAAGTATATTTCTAGATGTTCATAATTTTAATGCGCTAAATATCTTACACAGCACGGATTTTATATTTATTACTAATTAATAAATTCAGCATATTTATTTAATAATTTCCATGACGTCAATCAGCTTTCATGATTTCTTCATAGTAAGCATGATTGTTGTTTTATAAAGATATTTTGGGGTTTTATTTAAAAATTTACTTATCTTTCGTGTATTTTATAATTTTTTTAATTCGCATTTCTGGACGTTCAATATTTTGTTTTCTTCATCACACGCTGTCAAGCCAGTTCCAAAAGCAGTTATAAAACAAAAAAAGACGTGTGGCACTCGGGGACTGCCGCGGTAAAGCTATTGCATAGAATTTTGTATCAACTTATGCAATTATAATTTAATTTATTTATTTTATTCATGCAGTATTTCTTTTTCTTTGATATTAATTCAAGTTACACTTTTTGAGCGTGGTGACCGATAAGAAAACAAATTTTTCTATTATTAAATAAATAAAAAAAGTTAATATTGTTTAAAATATTTTTTTTTATTATTTTACAATACATGTGGGTTTTATTATCTTAACGCCGTGTCGAAGACTGCCGAACTGAAACGACGTTAGACGATGCACGGCCTTCAAGCCACACCTTGCGCATCGGAGTGGGGAGCGTGAGGTTTTTTCGTTACGGAATTTCTGGATTCGGTCCCCGCGCTCAAGGCCCGCGATAGAAGCTATGCAATAGCTTAATAATGAAATTGTCACAACATTAATACAATTTCACTATTTTAGTAACCTAAACTGTTAATGCATATGGTGTTGATTTCTCTCACCATTTTCCTTACTATTACTTACCTTAATTTTTCAATTATAAAGTTGTTACTGTTTGATTTACTATACGATAACCGTATCTTATCTATGTTTTGAGTTTCCAAAGAATTCACTAAGTCTCGTTTAAGGTTAGGTTACTAAAACCTACGGATAGTAAACGTTATACTGGGAAACGCTAGTGAAAGCCGTCTGTAGCTATTCCCACTGAAAGTCGTGTTTATTTGGCTATGCAATTAACTGCTCGTGCGTATCAGCAAAATCTTTTTCCCCTACCGCTATCTATAACTTAAACATAGTATGCATATATAATGCGATTTTTGAAAGTAGCTGTTGGGAACTATGATTTGATTGATGATTAAGGTCGCAGTTTAACTTTACCTATTAACAATTTAGTGACAAATCTTTGAATTCATTTTTACCACCACTGGCGTTACTTTTACCGCTAGCAAACAATACAAGAATCACGAAACCGTCATTTAAACATAAAGTTTATTCCGTAGCAAAAACTGTCACTGTTGGAGGAGTGGTGCCCCCGGGGCGCCGGGGAGGGGCCGCGGGAGCAGCGCGTGGGGTCGTTGCGGGTGCAGTGGCTGGCGCGGGGGGAGGAGCCCTCGGCGCAGCCCTCGGAGGACTTCCTCCCGGTGTCGGTGCACGAGTGCCCGGGGGACTTCTCTACGGTGGAGTATTTCGATGTAAGCCTTCTTCCTACCTTTTTCCCACTCTAGGCGGGGCGGCCACAGCACGTCCTCTTCTTCCACTTTGGAGCGTCTGGTAGATTTATAAAAACTTGCCAAATGGTCTATTTACTGCTTCGAAGGCAGCAACAGCCGAGTTGGGATTGGAACATAATGCACTACTCGTTCTAAACTCAAGTACAGTCGGTTGTGAATACTCCTCGCCTCTAAGTTAAGTCTAAGTACGATTCTAGAATGATTAAATGAGAGAAAGGTCAAAAGCAATGGACGTAATGTGTGAATGAAGAGAGAAGAAATTAGAGAGAATGAAATTTATAAGAAGAAATTAGAAGACATTTATTGGATGCTTACGAGCTACAGGCGCGAGACTGGAAGAGGATCACCGGACAAAAGGCAGAAAGAGTGTTTTAATAGTATCTAATTCTGATTTGATCGAGTTGGCACCGCTTGTGAGCAGAACCTGACGTCGTCGGTGCTGGGGCGCGTGGTGGTGTACGCGCGCACGGTGACGTCGACGCTGCACGTGCTGGGCGCGCGGCTGGCGCACGGCGTGGCCGCGGTGGCGCGGCGGCAGGCGAGGGCGCGGGGGCGGGGGGGCAACGCCTGGCTCTCGCCCGACGGACAGGCTGTCATGTCCATACAGGTACCTATTATGTTCATTCTAGGATGATTCTTTTTATAGGGAAGGCAAAGGGAACGAAGACCATACAGCCAAGTTTTCAGTATTTTTATGTCTTCAGTATTCCCATTGAAATGCATGTGTGATGCATTTCAAATTTTCAATTCATCTTGGGAGAGTTTGGCGGCGAACGGTCGCTGGCAGACATTGTGGTGTTACTTCGATGAGGTGGATTACCACTATAAAAATCCCATGGTCTTTCACACCACTCGACGATTATTTCAATGATCCTCCACATTGCTCTTCAACACAGACACCTATTACACAAAACTACACTGATTTTACGCAACAAGATCCACTCCGAAACAATATTACAATCACTGAAATAAAAATCACGTCCGTAAACGCGTTGTTTTCAACAAAAAGTCGGCCCACTTAATGGTACAGTCACAAGCATGAATATTGTATACGCTTTTGAACAATATTCAATACTCAATCATTTATTGCGTTTCATTGCAGCATAAACGTTTTTATTCCTGTCAAAAGTGTAGAAATTCAAGGAGACGATTCTTACATAAGATATTAATGATTGATTTGATATTTTTTACTTTGTAGGCATATACAGGTACAGAATAATATATATTGTAAACAGAATAAGATTAAATATTTGATTTAAATGGATTGGATTTATGCCGTAGCAAAAGGCTTTTCTTCCTTTGTTCTTTCATTTTATTAATTGTCAGCGTAACAGATTTCTCTCTTCTTTCCTAACACTCGCCAATCACCACTCACTCGCATCATCATACGTCACCATTCACTGTCTTTCTCGTCATATCATCATTCAGTACTTTAATTTTCATCAGTCTTTGTCGCCCTATGAACCATAGACATGAAAGTCCATGAGCGTGTACCCAATCACTTTGATATTCGTAACTTTCTTGGTAAAATGATCATTCTCCTTAATACGTCTTTTTTCTCTCAATATTCAGCAATCTGGGCTACTTTCAGACTTCCACTAACATTTTTACAAATGATATACCCCTAAATGTCACATTACAAGTAGGATGCTGAACATGGATGTGACGGACATAAAGTGAGAGGAAGACCAAAGAAGCGATGGATTGAATGCGTGAAGAATGATGCTGTGCTGACGAGTGGCAGAAGAATGGAAGAATGCATGTTGTGCCGACCCCATCTAGGGGAAAAAGGCAAGAAGTAGAAGATATACCCTGGCAGTGCATAGTAAACATCGTTGTTGGTGGCAGGTGTGGCGCCAGGTGTCGTCGTCGCTGCCGCTGGTGCAGCTGGCGGCGGCGCTGTCGGCCGTGCGCGCCGTGCGGGCGCTGCCCCACTACCAGGACTTGGACATCAGGTCACAGATCTACCATTATATTGGAATTATTCAAAATTTAATATCGTTTATTCAATTTAGATGCGTCTTTGCACATGCTTATGAACGTCAAAAGCAGTTTACAAATTTTCGTGAAAGCGATAAACTACGCCATCCGTTCACAGAACTACCAGGAGGCCTTGTTCTGAGAAGAACGGGCAAGAAACTCAGCAAGTTTCTATCCTCCCTTTACATTGTTTTTCTTTTTTTTATAAATGTCATAAACTATAACGTCATTGAAGTTTTAGAAGAAAAAATAAATAAATATCGTAGTCTAAAATATTACATTAATAAAATAAAATAAAGATTCCGTTGATTAATTGAAGAAATTGAAAAAGTAGTATATACAAAACCAGGATAGGTTCACCACTTCACCACTTGCCGTATATATACCATTGACCAGACACCGACAGTGGCACTTGTTCACAGGCATGACACATGAATCAGCCATTGCTTCGCTCAACCATATTTTAGGGAACGCAACGACCCGATTATGAAAGGAAATGCCCACTGCTGGTCTTAGGTAGCTTCCAAAAATTCTTATAATAATCTGTTCTACGGATTTAGCGACTTCCATGTTTTATACAGGGTGCCAGTTCTTTCTTCATTATGCTGCATAAATCGTGAGCAACAGAGCTTGCTTAGACAGACTTACCTGTAAAAGAGAGATTTCGTCACCGATCTCTTTCACTTATTACATTTAACTGTCAATTAATGCTATATATACTTGTATGTTGTAGTCGTGTGGAAGCGGCTCGTTAAAAGAATACTATCATCCTATCTCTTCCCCTGGGTGTCGTAAAAAGCGACTAATGGACTTAGAACTGCACAACCATCCTTATAGCGGCGACGGGCTCACCACCTGTCACGCTGAGGGCAGTCACTGTTCGGTGAAGCGCAGACTATGGCAATGGACTGCTTTTGGAATTTGCCTAGTCTCTGACTAACACATAGGGGATAACAGTCGTGATTATATTGGGTCCTTACCTATGAAATTGGTGTTTTTCTTCTCTCTTAGTATTTTGTTCGTAACTATTAAGTTTCAGAGTATTCTTAAAAAATAATTACCTCCTCTAAAAAAATAGACCATATTTTCGAACTCTTTTGATTTGTTTTGATAATTCGTTGTCAGTTTTATTGTGTTAAAATTGTTAACAACTCCTTTTCAGTGCCTAGTGCCTCAGAGTTGATAATTCGTTGTCAGTTTTATTGTGTTAAAATTGTTAACAACTCCTTTTCAGTGCCTTCCGAATACATAATTTGATTTGCATTCACATAAAAAAGATAAATAATTTTTAAGAAGTGTGATAATACACATATAGCTAAAGCTTGTCTAATGATACATGCCAAATATTATTATCTTTGGATTTGTCGTTGTGAAGAAAACTAAAACAATGTTAGTATGGAAAATGGAGAATTCCCCAAAATCTCCATACAAAACACCAATTTCATAGGTAAGGACCTAATATGTATGTATGTTTAGTTGATTAATATATTTGTTACATATTTGTATACGTTCCACGGCTGGATATAGGCCTTTGTACATGGAGATGAGGCGTATGTGATGGTGGGTAGAAACAGTTGCTATAACAAACGGGACCCCATAGTCCTAGGTTGTAAGCCGGTTATAAGGTTATAAGCCGATGCTTATAAGGTGCCACCGTTTTAGTGATTTGTTATTCTACATGCCTAATACTTACTACAGTACCTATGAGTGTAATATAGCATTATATATTGCACGTATGGGTTAGTAACATACAGTTGTATGTAGGATAAAGTGGCCGAACGACGTGTACTTCGGGCGCGAGGTGAAGATCGGCGGCACCATGACGGTCGCGCAGTGCGAGGGCGACACGGCCGTCGTCGTTATAGGTGAGCCAGTTCTTATACAGTACACACACTCTAGAGATTACACTGCATACAATAACCTATACACATTCGGCTCAGCAATATAATGCCTTATAACGTTGGGTGTTAGGTGTAATATTGCTAAGCAGTGTTTTTAGTTAAACTAGGCATAAAATTTATTTTTAGTTTATTAATAAAGCGGATTTATTATGAGGTCTGAGCGATAGCTCTTGGCTTGTTTTTTATACATATGACAGGCATGGTCTTGGTCTTCATCTCACCTGATGGTAAGTGACGATAAGGCCGGGCCGAAGGTGGAAGCGAGCTTCACCTGTAATCCTCAACAACTGAGGAACTGGGTATCTTACTTTTGATTGCCGGAACACAACAATGTTTAAAACATTGTTATTGTGGTGACAGTGTTAGCCAGGCGGGCTCAGAAGCACCAACCAACCCGAGCATAAAATCCTCCTGCCCCGTGGGGAATCGATCCCGGATCCCCCGATCAACATCCGGTGGGTTAACCACTAGACCAGAGACGCGTCGTGGTTGGTCCGTCCGTCTATTTTTTCACTTAAGTGGTGTCCCGTTGTCAGTGTCAGTCAGTCAAGCCACAAAAGAGTTACGTACAGAAGACAATCTCCGTTTGTACTAAGTGCGCTCGGCAACGCTCTCATAGACATTAGACGCCGTTCACCGACACGAAATCTCAGGTCGAGCTGGCTAGCTACGAGCCCGCTCGAGACGCGTCGACCTTTAATTTTATTTTTGAACAAAAATGTAAATAATTCATCTTAATTAAAAATTTCTCAAATTGTAATAGGTATTTTACTTATTAATTTTATTACATTTATTTTGTATTTTGTGGTGTATATTTTAATATTAACGAAAACCAATAATTTAAACGAGAACTTTCAATTTAAATTCCAAGAAATCTTTTAGATCGTTAATTAATCTTATTATGTATGTATTTATGTATACTTATATATTATTATTTATTTAGCTATTTATGTAGTTATATGTAATTTTATGTAATATTAAATTGATGCTTATTTTAATCTCACTAACCCGTCACCAGATCGCTGCTTTGCCTGATGGTTGACTGTTAGAGAGCGATATCAGTCGTTAAGTCCGCCATGTGTAAATTTTTTTGTAATGGACATTAAAGCTTAAATAAATAAATTAATTAATTATTTTTTGTAGGTATCTATATCTTCTGGTAGTTGATCTATAGGTATACGTGCCCAATAAAGTGTCGGCCACCCATCCAAGACACAACCATGGTGAAAGTAGCTTTGTTTCTAAAATCACAGTATTTATAAATAATTGGGGCTTCGTCTTCTTCTCAATTTAAACTAAGCATTAATCAATCTTATTTCATTGAAAACCATTTTTACACAATTAATTTGCAGAGACAATTTTTGAGACGCACTTTTTCTTACAGCCATTTTTTCAAGAGAGATGTCAAAAAACCACAGACTAAAAAGAACATAGAAATAACAGTTGCCATATTAATGATATTATACAAAACTACTATCACATAAAATGTGAAGGCTTTATTCTTACTTTATTATTTAACACAAGCTTAACCGTACTTGAGCTTGAAATGATTTTATATAAAACAATATTGTATATTCCTTGTTACCCAGGCACAGGCGTAAATCTAACCAACAGCATTCCCACCACCTGCCTGAACGACATAATCGCCACATACAACCTGGAGCACGGGACGTCGCTGCCGCCGTTCACGATAGAGAAGTACCTCGCGCGGTACGCCTCGGAGCTCGAGCGGCAGCTGGACTTGCTCGACTCGAGGCGGGACCAGTTCTTCGACGAGTACTACCAGTATTGGCTGCACAGGTAACTTCCAATTTATAATTCTACTAGCTGTGCCCGCGACCCGGGTTGGTCCGGGACACAAAAAGAATGTACCAACTGCTTTGCTTGCCTAGCATGTCGTAAAAGGCGACTAAGGGCGTATTGGGTACTGGCTCTGTGATTGTGTAGGCGATGAGCTAGCCACTTGTTACTACTCTTTCACCATTTTTCATCTGACCGAACCCAATTTTTGTGTGGCTAAATGTGGTCTTAAGTAACACAGTGCTCCTTGAACTCTGCCCACCCCTTCGAGGATTACAGGCGTGATTGTATGTGTATGTATGTGCCCGCGGCGTCGCTCGCGTGGCTATTGGTTTAACGCCGATAAAAGTTTACAAATAGTTTTTGAGTGTTTGTCAACACTGTATTTTTTTGTTACAAAGTGCTCCACATTACATTCCTACATCTTATTAGCAAAATTTTGATTGTTAATAGTTGAAACCTCTAATTATTAAAATAATGAAATAACATTTCATCCGATTAATTGTTGTCATGGTGATAAATAAATCTCGGTTCTCTGTTGTCGTGTCATTATTTTACAATGCCGAGAAATTTTAAAATTCGAAATGAAATTGCATTTTGACGGAATATGTCACATAATACTCGGTCGAGCAGATATTGATAACCACGGTTGCGTGGTACCCGTTCCCATGGGAGTATCGGGATACAAAGTAGCCTTTTTCTTTCTCAGGCTCTAGACCATGAGTTCCCAAAGTGGTCCAGGTGGACCCCTGGGAGTCCACGGGAGACTCGACGGGGGCCTTGTTGTCTTCACATCTTTACATTTTTGTCGAGTTTTGGAAATATGTTTGAAATGTAGCTGCAGGGGGTCCACCGGAACCAGATACATTTTGAAAGTGGTCTATGAGAAAAATAAGTGTGGGAACTTCTGCTCTAGACTAAATGTACCAAATTTCAATCGGTTCAGTAGTTTTTACGTGAAAGCAAGCCAGACTGACAGAGTTACTTTCGCATTTATAATATTAGTAGGGATTGATTAGCCATTTTGTAAACTCCGCCAAATGAGATTGAAAATGGCGGCAATTGATGAATCATGCGTTGTCATTGGGACCAAATCCTTCTGATTCGTTGTTTGAAGGAACACTTGATGTAGCTACAATAGCAGTCTAAATTGTTTACCTTAATGTTTATGATTAGGTACGTAAATTATGATGATTTGAGTTCAATTATAAATGTATGTAGGATCCAAAGGATTTTCTGACATTATGTGGGCAAATAGTGGGTATCGTGCAAATAAGAATCAACTTGATTTAACACTTGATGTAATACAGGTAGATACAATTAAGTTTATATGCAAACACTAGGCGAAACGGAGGATAGTTCCGTGACTTGTTAGCTCTAGGGCGACTCTGCCGAAGCGCGCACCGAAGAAAACATAGTTGCGTACAGTGTTCACTAGGTGGCGCGCTTGCGTTTCGGTCAGTGTCCATACTCATGAGTGCTGACTGCGACATGTAGATGTATTTCATAGACCCAAATTAGTGTACAGTGTCCGGCAAACTTGTTGAACAATATAGTCGTGGAGGGGATAACATCGCGCACTGTATTTCGATCTGCAAATTAAATAAGCACACAAATAAATGTACACACTAGCACTTACGTACACAAACACTAGGGCTATTTATAATAGTGCCTTGTGCCTAGTGCCTTATTTTAATCTTTTGAACATTTATCGTAATAGTTTATACAAAAACATAAAATTTTTGTAATATTGTTACAACTTATTGGCGTCGAGACAACCGCTCCAGACGCTGACTGTGATAGGAATAAAATTGGAAATCAAAAACAATGAAAAAAGGTGAAAGATGGTTAGTTTAAAAACAGAAACAAAGAGAAAATGGCCAGAGAAGAGCGCAATAACAGCAAAGAGTCGGTAATACTGATATAGCGCCTCGTTACAAGGTTATTGTTCAAGAAGTTTGTGAGGTACCCTTTATTTAATTTTATTCAAAGTAATTGGCACAGGCAGGGATCAATCCAGGAAACAAGACACGAGTTTTGACATTTTCCTACGCGTGCTATCGTTTCATCTGAGGCGTATTACAAAACCAATTTTAATTGCGCTTGAGCACAAAATAAAAGGATGAAGCTATTTGGGATGAATAGCTCCATCCCTATCTAACCTCGAGCAGAGATCTAAGGTTGAGTCAGAGTCTGCGATGTCGCCCTGAAAAGACTGACAAGCTTCTCACTTTTTTTTATTCTAGTGAGGAAAAGATCCGCGTAGTAACCCGCGGGTCCGCGTCGTCCGAAGAGGGCACGATCGTGGGCGTGGACGAGTCCGGCTTCCTGCGCGTGCGCACCCGCGCCGGCCTGCGCGCCCTCGAGCCCGACGGGAACTCCTTCGACATCATGACCGGCCTCATCGCGCCCAGGGACTAGGGGCTCCATGGCTCCCATACTACCGGAGTAAGCATTTCTCTAATTAATTTCGACATTATGTCGGCCAGTGGATTTCTTTATAGTTGCTAGCAGAAAACTCTGTAATGAAGATCTTATTATTACCAGCATAGAAGAAGATCTTATTATTTCTACCGGTGGAAGTAAGCTAAAAAACTCTAATCCATATTGATGATCAAACGATGCCCAAAATCGAATGAGACAGACGACACCAAATAATAAATTTCGTGAAGTACACGTTGTTAAATATAGTCATTTATCTAAGAAAAATGTAAAATGTAATTCTGTGTTCTGATAGAGTAAATATCTCCAATCCTATTTGGCCTAGGGTAGATAGGAATCAAATATTAAATAGCTAGAGAACTTAGTACATAATCATAGATTGTAGAATAGGTCGGAAATCCGCAAATAATGAAAAAATAAGGTTAACATTCAAAGTTTTTTTATTTATAATTGGTGCCTTATTGTTTAACCAGACACGAGAAGCAGTAGCTACTCTATTCTATAATGGCATGTCGAGATGCCATTCGGGTTTTAAAGCGCTAAATCACTTCGGTTCCTTCCGTCAGTCGAATTTAAATTGTAGGTTGGAACTTTGGAAGATACAATTTTATTTAATTATTAAATTGGTTCAGACACAGAGGGACAGACAGCAGGTACTATCGCAATTATAATATTAGTATAGATTAATTTGCGAAAATTATATGATTTGGGAAATGGTGAACTAAATTCACATATCCATTTTGAGCGGATCAATTTTGGAAAATCTAATCGTAGTCAGCAGCTGGTCTGTCTACCAGAAGCTGTCAAACCCCAATCAATTTTGCATTTTATATCAAAGGTATAAGGTTGAAAATTATTGAGGTACTTTGACAGTTTTCTTTTCTGACGTTCTCTTGACTCTATATTATATTTGTACATAATGTATGTACATAATTCACGCTTTACAATTTAAAATAAATATGAATAAATGAATGTTACTTCTAAAATATTTAGATGAATATACAGCACTAAAATTTTATTTATTTACTTTTAATTTTTTAAAATAATATCATAAAATTATAAATTGTAAATTAGGTACATTTATATAAATAAACTGATTTAATTGGGCAAAAACAAATTAGTAATAATAGTTGAAACATGTAATAATGTAGTTTATTAAAGTTAAATAGTATTTTTAAATACTTCGTTATCTCTACGCATTTCTGTCCTGTTGTAGATGTCCTGTGTATATAAATATTAGTATAATGATGTTGTGTTATGAAATTTAAATGTCCTATTTTTAAATGTTTTTTCCAATGTTGTCTAATATGTAATTATTTGCCACTAATCGCCCTATTGATCTATATGTAAATCATGTATGTTTATCCGTTTGAAAGTTTATTAAAATCTTTTGGACGTAGGAATCTCGATCGCAATTTTTTTACTTTAATATTTGTCTTTTATTAGTCGGTACATACACACCTAGGTTTAAACATTTTTCTTATATGACACATCTGCACATAATAATGATTGGTTAATTTTAATTTAATATTTTTCACTTAGATATTACTACTTTATTTTTTATGTTGCTCAATCTTATAATATATTAAAATTAGACACCCGTTGGGACAACAGTATTTTTAATAATATATTTCAGGGTACTCAACTTGAAATATATCTTTACATATTATTTAACTCAAAATAGTGGTTTTCAGGCTTCAAAGATACTCATATATGTCACATTCTGTTGTCGTGGATGTTTTCCTCTGCTGGAAAGTAGATTTACATTATATAATTTATCTTAGATGTAAGTTTGTATTTTAACTATAGTTTATTTGGGATTTTATCTGTTGGTTATAAGTTCTTATTTACTTACTTTATTGCATATAAAAGAACGTAAAACATTTGGTAAAAATAATAGTTTGTAAAGGCGGACTTATCCCGAACAGGTAATCATAGAAATTACAAATGGTAGGCGACACAAATGCAAAAAAGACAACATAGTGAAACAGGAAAGAAAATATGTTTTATTTGATGTTTTATCAAGTTCTAATAAACAAATGTTGAACACTTTCTGTCCGCAACAGTAATTATTTTTAGTACAGCAATAACAACCAAAGTAAACCATTTTTAACACTTTTCTTGAGTAAATCTTATATCACCTAATTCTCAAATAACTAAACATATAATACGTTTAAAACTTGTTCTAAACGTTTAGAATTGTAATGTTTTAGAATGAGGTGAATTATTTTTAAAACTATAACAGTCTAACGGTCACACGCGCATAGCGGTGGCGATTGTAAATTGCATTCTGAGTTAATGAAGAAATTGATGTATTATCTTATAAATAAAGCCCTTTGCTGGGCTGCAAGAATATTTGGTTGTGCTCATATTTTAATCAAAATAAAAAGTAGTCAAGAACTCAGGCATAGACTTTCTAACTATGAAAGACATTTCAAATTCGAATTAGAGATCACAAAGCTTACCAAATTATAATATTATTATAAATGACTATTGTATTTTACAAACGTAGACAGAGAATATTATAGACGATTAGCTGTCGTGCCGCTTATGAGACAGACTGTTACTATGCAGAGTTACCATAGTAAAAGCTTTTCCCATTTTTTGAGAATAATACAAAATTTTATTCAAATAGTTCCGTACAAATTATAAATGGACTTTACTCACTATTGAACGATCTATTCTGTCAGATTCAGGAAACATTCATGTGGGATAATATTACCTCTATATTGTTATAGGTATGTATATATGCATTGTTATAATCAGAGTTCAATAAATTGTTATTTATTTTTTACCTACTCTAAAGGGTCACTTGAAGGAAATTAAAATTAAGATAAACTAGATTAAGCGATTTTTTTTAATTTCTGCTACGTCTGAATTTAAAAAAATGACAAAATCAAGATTTAAACCAAGATTTAAATTTCCAGCAAGTGGGACTTAATCAACTAATCTAAGCTAAACCAACATAGCTTAGCTCTTAGTCTGCATCCCGTATTACTAAAATACCTGTTAGATTTCGTTTGAAGAAAGAAGTGCCAACAAAAGTACTATTTATTTATTTAATAGTTTATTGCACACAAAAAAATACATTAAAAAGACATATAACAAAAATCAGTTCAAAGAGTGTGGCTTATTCCTAAAAGAAATATCTACCAGCCCACCTGCGAGAGGAGATATGGCAAGAATCGAAAATGCCGCGTGTACACTATTTTAGATCTCATTACAACATCAATATTTCTAAGCCAAGGGCATTCCTTCATGAAACGTAAAAGTACTTACTTATAAAATAAAAAACCACATAATTTTTATTCAAATCTTTATTGTCCCTTGAACAACACAAGCTTATTATGCACATTTCTTATTTTTACATTTGGTGCAAATTTTTTTGTAGCATGATGAATGCGGATTTCGGAATATCGTGCTGCAATAGCCTTTATTAATAAAATTCGATGATTGCCAACAAGGGGTTGGTATTTAAAGTGCTCATTTGCAAATACGTTTTGAGATCTCTTTAAAAGTGGTTTTATTAGTTTGATCATAATTTTATTTTCAGCAAAAAATTCTATACCTCTTAAAATATTTTCTTTAAATATTTGTTCAGCCAAAGTACAAATATTGATTACTCCATGAGAGGGATATATGAGGCCACCTTTATCTTTAGACGCAATAAGTGCCGAAAATTTTGCACTGACAAGTGTAATTAAGCAATCTTCGCATTTAATAGTTTTTAATAATTTTCTTACCACAAATCCACCTATATAAGGAATAATTTCCTTGCAATACAAAGATAATCTGGAGGGGTCGGCTAAATAATCATGATGATTTCTTTGGCTCCCAATTTGTTCGACCCGTAGCTTCAATCCATTGCTTCCTTAAATCATTGTCGGATGGAAAGCTACAACAAATTATCAACATATTTAGTATAGATAGTAGCAGACATACAATTATATAAACTCTTTATTGTACGAGAATAACACTAATACAGGTCAATAAAAATAGTATGCAAAGGGATTTATCCCTAATAATTTTTATCTACAAGAATTAATACTTATTGGTTTTATAAATTATTCGCTTTAAGAATATCAAACTTTTAAATGAATCAGCGAAAAAACTACAATAGAAGCTAAACGAAATTTAAGTCATCATAGGTCTTTATCTTTAGGGAAACTTCAATGGATATGCTGGTAACACTGAACGAAAATATTTTTAGGTTATGACAAATTTATTTCAATAATAACATTATTAATCATTAATATTTAATCTAAATAGTGTTGGTTACTAATAATAAATGATATTAAATATATGTTAAGACCACAAACAACATAAAAGTAAACTGTACTTACGAGTGAAAAGATATGTCGGCAAGTTTACGTTCGCTATCACTTTTGCACGTATTTACACTACATCGAACCATTTTGACAATGAAACACACAAGAAAACTATAGTCTAATGATAGTTAAGTATAAGTTACACTTTTAGGCGGATTTACTAAGGTTTTATAATATTTTTACGAGTTTTTATAACAATGCGTCAACAAGCTGTCAATCTTTGTTTAGCACACAGTGTTCTGGCATTGAAAATGTCGGCCACGCTAGTGAGACAAAAAATGTTGAACTTGCATCTCATTTGTTCACAGGATGTGCGCATAAGTTGCTCTCTCTCATGTGCGAATGTGAGGGAAAATATGCATTAGTCTATACTCTTCTCTGTCTACGTTTACAAAAGTAAAAAAATATATATAGGTTATTGTGTCAAAAATTAAATTAAATGCAGATTAGGTGCGACCGTCCCGGCGTAATCAAAACAAAGCTCTCTTAACCAATTTTGAACTTTAATTACCTTACAGAAATTTGAATATCAAATGACAAATGATGACTGACAAATGACAAAAAAAATTTACAAGATGTAGCTTGTTAAATGTTTAGTTATTTGTAATTTCTGAACCTGTTCAAGCTCATGTTAGTACTATATTGTAATGGTTATTCTATATTGAGCTGTTTGTAGTGTAATAAGGTTAAATATTCAGTATATCGTTTCTGAATACCAGGGTTCGGAGCGTGGGATGGTAACAGCTGTTGCACTGCCAGTGTTCTTTGTAATATTAGTCACTCTAGTTAGGTAATAAAGGTGAGCAGTAACTGCCCCCTGTTCACAACTGCCTTATAACTCATCACGGAATCTCTATACATGTCACTATTATGCGGTGAGACAAAGCGAGATGGGTTGTGACTTTTCGAACCAATTCGAGATCTATTGTGAATAGGTCTGTCCAGTAAGTAGTTGGGCTAATATCTTTTCATATTGAACTGCTTTTAACGTAGTCTTGTCCTAGCTGTCAGCTGTGAATGTAATGTCAAATTGGATTGGTACTGAACTTATATTGACAAGTAATAAAAAATTCAGCGTCATATATTTGGGTAAAAATGGATCACTCAAAAGGCATATTAAAATGGTTAATATCTTTTTTCCGTTTGTGAGTATTTTCACCCTCTTTATTTTGCAAATTCCCTTGTATGTTTATTAATAAAAATGGTATTTTAACTGTGTAAAGTTAAGATATTGATGATCGCTGATACGACAAGCATGCGTAACTAATGAGTGATCCATATAACTAGTAATAATTTTAGAATGGCTCGTGCCATTGAAGTCCAAAATTGTTAGTGGCTTATAACAATTATTACAATTTATCCACACAGAAATTATAATTGCATTAGCTGTAGATGCCGAGATATACACATGACGTTTTCTTAAAACTTGCGGTACGAGTGATCCACTTTATTGGCTATATCTTTTTATTTGTGGTTTAACATGTTTCTTACTACACCGTAATGCTCTAGCAGTTATTTACAGAAATTCTGTTGTACTATTGTTAAAGGTTTGAAGCAGGATCACACATACTACATGCGCACCTTTTAGTACCATAATGGTAATTATATTTGTACAAAATTGCAACCAGAGGCCTTAATGTAAGTTTTTTAGTATAAAATACGTTACTATTTTAGTTTCGTTAAGAGCTCAATTTGTATGGGAAACTTAGTATACGTTACGTTCCGCTAGAGGCGCTATTCACGTTTCCTATACAAATTGGACTCTTAACGCAACTACAATAGTAACGTATTTTATACTAAAAACATACACTACAGCCTCAGGACACCGGCTAAAATACAAGAAATACGCCTTGTATTTTAGCCGGTGTCCTGGTTACAATTTTGTACAAATGTTTGTATGGACCAAAATACCGATGTTTGTAGTAAAATACAAGATGTTTCAAAAACACAAAAAGCCGAAAGGGCATTGCCAAAATTTTATCTATCTATTGATTTTTAGGGGTGATTTTTGAAACACCGTGCATATGGCTCTGTATGTGTTATAAAAAAAATCATTCACAGGATAATCTATTTCTTTTATTGCCTTTAAATAAAGGGTGGGATTGTCAATTTGTTAATGGAATGTGAGAATGTGGTCTTTAACTGTGAATATCTCTGGAAATGCACGGTGGCACTGAGCAGGCTGAAATGTTTATCTAGTTTTTTTTATTATACTTTTATTAACCGTATTATACTTGCGAGAACTATTGTTGAGCAAAGGCACTGTTAATAAATATTCTTCCAGAAAATGGTGGAAAAAGGATATAAAATATTATCTATGCATGTTCAATGGCCCTAGCCTGACCACAAAAACGACATTTTATCATATCGTGTATTTCAGTAGTCATGCTAGGGTATACCTTGTAGTATACAATCAACACTACCTCAAGGTAGATATGAACATCAAAGAAACCCTTTCTCTACTACCTGTAGTACATCATTCAATAAAATACATAACCGTTGTAGTAGTTTGATGTGCTGTTGAATGTACAGTCAACTCCAAAAATATGTAACCAGTTTTGACAGTAAATTACTCTTATTAGAAGAAGGAAGGAAGTCACCTCAAAAATATGTATACATAATTTTGTACTCGACTGTACAATCCTAATTACAGCTATCTCGTGAAATAATTTTAAATTTGTATCGAAATGTGCCTGAACCGTGTATGCGTTCGACTATAATTGTTATTAGGTTGTATAATTCGAATAGTTAGGTTATACATAAACGGCTCATTTTAGTAAAATTAGGATATAGTTTTTATTAAATACTCAATTCGGCCACAATTTTTTATATTTAAATTATGCAATTATTATGTACTTTAATAACTACCCGTTCAAAGATTTGGGATATCGTTTTGTTTATTCAATAAACAAATTTTCCATTTTATGGTTAGACGACCTCCGTGGCCGAGTGGAGGCGTCGCCACCTCAAGAGGTTCTTGGTTCGATGCCCGGTGAGGGAAAATTTTTGTGTGATAAATATAAAAGTCTTGGATGTTTATGTATGTATTGCTTATATTCTGAATATTTATATGTATATATCCATTAAATATATTTATCGGTCATCTGCTGTCCGTAACACAAGCAGCATTAGTTGCTTAAAATGGGGCTAGTTGATTGGTGTGAATGTCTCAAGATCTTTATTTATTTATGATTTAATTAGCATCTTAGAATTCATGAGATATTTGTAGGAATATGCATTTGTCTGTATATTTTTATAAGCATAGGTTCTACAGTGATATTATAATTGTAAAATGTAAAATACTTGAGTGAACAAGTGTTTGTCTGTATGAATGGTAGAATTTGAAAAATATGGTTGTTTCTTGATTTACTAGCACAAAACTGTGCCTACCGTCCTAGTGTATAAGGTAGTTATTTGTACAAACTGTTTCTGCCGGCTTTCCTATCTCAATCTCTATTTGAACAGGTAGTCGTTAAAATGTCGGTGTCAAAGTTGTCACTATGTGTAAGTTTTTAGTGAATGTCGCAGCTGCGTGGACTTTTGTTATTCATTAATGGAGTCTAAAATGTTATAAAAGTTCTTGTTAAATTGCTCTTGTTGTCATTTTTTCCTCTAATAAAATATTTCAGAATACAAAGCATTGTTTTTTATTTATTATTATTTATTTAACAATTTATTCTAATAGAAATGTCTTCCAACCCACCTGCGAAGGAAAAATGCTGAGGAGTAAACAGTCGCGTGTACTTAAGAATATAATAATAAATAAAACATATATAAATATATAAAATAAATAATAATAAACCGATATAAGATATAAGTAACAACATATAATACATGAATAAAATTTTACGGATGTGACAAAAACGATGATCGGGGAACGTAAAATATAAGTTAATTAAACAAAAAAAAAGTTATGTTGAATTGAGATAGTATTCCTTAAGCCGTGCCTTAAACAGTGAGAGAGTCTGACAATCTCGTACTGATGGAGGTAATGAGAGATTGGCCGCGCGAACCGTGGAAGAGTCTAGGAAAAAGTCGGTGCGAAGAGGCTGGGGCGGTAGCTTTAGTAGGGAACGGAGATGTGATCTGCAGGGAACGTCTGTTGGGCGAGCATAGTGAAATCGCTCACGAAGATATGAAGGGTAGGAAGGGTTATGCAAAATATTAAAAAGCAACGAAAGACTTTTAATACTTAATTACTGGTTTTAACCAGTTTGAGGCTAACGATATTCTTTTAAAAGGTCTGTAGTTTTTTATTAGCAAAATGTCAATCAATCATTGGGTTTTTTATACTCATAAAAATTAGTTTTGAAGTTATTCGTTGTTAACATAGGTGTTTTAACGAAAAACTTGATTAGTTGTTGTACTGTGTCAATTGATTTGTAATTCGCTTTATTGTTGACGTGGAACACACCAAAAGTTTGTAATTCTGGGCTGCTAATTTAAAACTACGAGCGCTCTTAATATACCAGCCCCTATTCTCAACTATCAGCTTTCGGATTCGATTCGGAAAGTATTTCTAATTCAACACAATAAACAGTGACAAGTCACTTTTTATTGTTTGTTTACCGAGAGCTAAGAATATGGCAACGAGATGTCTAATTCTAGACCGAATCGAGCTAAGTTGGCGCAATTCGCGGCTACCTTCATTCTTACAAATTTTTTCAAATGTAGGTACCACTGAGACGCGTGTGCTCGACAGAAATACACAACAATTTTATTCTCCCGAGAGGCAGTTATAGTTAAAAGAAGAAGATTATAGGAGTCCTTTGAATAATGGAAAAATCGCTGGATAGACGGTCGAAACAAGCAAGGTAAGTGTGCCTATAGTAAACAAAAAAGCCGACTCATCTAATTTGTTAATCAATAATCACACTTTACTTGAACAATATAATTAACTAACAATTACTGTCCGTCACAATTGGTTACACTTACCTACTGTTATCACAAAAAAATAAATGTAATAGATAAACTATCAGCTTCACAAAATCTCTTTATTTTAGTCACAATGTACAGGAACACGTCATGTAAAATAGTTCACTACAGGATAATAGGGTAACGAGTATATTTCGCGGGACGCGGGGCAAGGAGTGTAGCGTCTTGCCTCCGAACCGGTTTATTCCGTTCTGTTGGTGCGTGCCGTGCGCAGTAGCCTTGAAAAGGAAAGGGGTTGAGGGGCGCAAGCGCGGCGCGGTTCGCGTCGTAAGTTCGCGAGGAACGTTGAGGCGCGAATTATGAATTAGTGTTCGGCCCGCGTTACATAAAGAGATTAAACACTACCTTCGTTTTTTTACCTTTTAGGCAGCATTGATTGAAAGATACTATATTTCTAACGCTTAACTGAAGTGGCAGTGGGCTGGGCTCCGATTCTGCTAATTTACAACTGTGGCAATTTATCATGACCCGTTTAGCAACAAAGGCGTTTATATGACTACCGTTCTTTAATAATTTTATTTCCTTGTAATTATTCAACACAGTGTATTTAACAACATAGTATACTTAAATCTCCACATGTATTGTTGGATTATTGAATTCTAAAATTGTGAATTTTGCACATGTTGGAAATATGGAGCCATTCATAAACGTCACACGTTATGGGAGAGGGAGGGAGTCGACCAAATGTGGCATAGTGTGACAAGGGGGTGGTAGGAGTATTTCATTTCGTGACATCACAAAAAATATTTAAATGTATAGTACGTCTCAATCCAAGTTGCCAAAAAGCTAAACAAAACAAAGGTAATGTTTCATCTCTAAAATGTTTTGTGATTGTAGGTAATTGAAATCAATTGAAACGGACAACAATTGTTACCGTTAATTATATTTACGTGCCAATGTCCATGTAAAAAGTGTTATTATTGAATAACAAATTCGGTAAGTCGGCTTTTTTGTTTACCTTTTTGACAACTTGGATTGAGACGTACGTATTGAACTTAATAATTTGTAGATGTGAAAATGGCAAAATATGTGACGTCACAATGGGGGGGGGAGTCTCACAAAATGTGACAAGTGCGGGGAGGGGTCAAAAGATCATGAAATTCGTGTGACGTAATATATGGATGGCCCTTGAGTATTTTATTAACTCAACACTTATCTCTAATTAAAAGTTTATCTTTTAGCTAAAATGAATCGTTCGTGGCGCGGAGCCGTTGGCAGCAGACTTCCACCGCTTCCACGACGAACACTTCAATAAGGAAGAATGACGAGAAATTTTTAAATGGAATGTGAAACGGAGGAAAAATTGGCATCCAAGGTAAGTAATTAAGATCTTTTCTCATTGAAAAGGCATTATTAATCGAACTAATATTCGCCAAAAACACACGTCAAACACACAAATATAGTTGAGTTAGTCAGTTCCTTTGGAGTGGTGTAAGATGGCATAACTTTGTGGCGGAACATACGAAAGCTGTGTTTTTATTATGCAGTATGCAACACAATAATTATGTCATAGTTATTACTCATTTATATCAAATCTTACACTTACATTGAAAACGAATATATCTACAAAATAAATACACCTCGATAAAGAAAAATAATTTATTCATTACTTAAAAACTTAACATTACATATTTATTTATATTCCCGATGCTTACAAACTTTGTTTCATAACATGAATTTTATATTATAAAAATTTGTGTTATAAAAATTTGCTAGAAAGCACCAGCGGGCTCTATTCTCAACTGTCCGAACACAAGTTACGGTATCTCTTTTCCTTTTCTTTGTGCGGCGAATCAGAGCGAGACAGGAGGAGACTTCACTGAGAGAATAACTGGCCAGGGGTCGGTTTCGATTGCTCGATAGTGTTGTGAAAAAATATAGTGGTGAGTGTGTAGTAATGTCAATAAATTCAACATTGAGTATAGCGAGGGTAACTTTGTTTTCAATCGAAAGCCAAAGCGTACTAACCACTACGCCACCGAACTCCTCAACCGAGCGTGTACAGTAGCAGCCGATTTTAAGATCCTAAATAATGTGCCGTGAGTAGACCCATTTAGTCCGACATCTTGATTTTATTCTGTCGTGTTGACGAGTTTAGTCTGACGCATTGTTGAATTTAGTTTAGTTTGTCATTAAGTGAACAGCAGTAAGTTCTAATATGCGTCCGCATTATCAAATTTAAAGGCATTAGTCCTCAGCCCCCGGCTCCCCGTATTTCTAATGGTAAATATAGCCCCAGCCAGCGGCTCGGTCTCCTGCGAGTCCCGGCCCGAGGTGACGAACAGCTCGTCGAGGTTAGGCCCTCCCCAGCACACAGACGTCACGCGGCTCACCGGCATCTTGTAGCCGTAGATCACCTTCCTTTCGTCCGGGTCGATGTGCAACACCTGCACAGATATACAGACAGAGTTTTTATGATAGCATACAACGTGCTGGTCCTAATGCTGGCGCCAGACGTGGTCGCAAAGATTTGCACACAGAACTATGCACATGAGGCACGAGCTTTTGATACAATTTGCGCTTTGCTGTCCGTGTCGGTTTTTTAGCGCTCATCAAAGAGATCACAGTTCAAATATTGGTGAACCTGCCACCCTGCGCGAAGCCCGTCAGTTGCGCGAGCGCGAGATGGAATGGAATAATGAGTGTTTTCGAGTTTATTTACTTGATAAGATGAATGAATTAGATATATGGGATTCGAAATGTAAAAGGGCATAAAAATAGAAAAAAACATCATCAAATAACATCCATCCAAGTCTTTGCTTTGGCCGTGTTTGTTATTTGCACGTGTAATAAATAATTACACGTACTTAAATAATATGAGCAAGCTGCGTCGACTAAATCGTCGTCAATGTTCTTTGAAGTCTATTTGAAAACTGTGAGCTCAAAGATGTGATCAAACATTTGCACACATGTCTGGCAGCGTCGCCAATCTTTGAGCAAAGTCGTGTGCAAATCTTTGAGCGCATGTCTGGCCGGCATAACAGTGATGTCTGGGAGTGAATGTTGGATATGGAAGAACAGCGGAAAGATAATATATTATGTCTATTCCATCTCACATCATAGGGTACAACAATATAAAAGAAGAATAAATGCAGTAGAAATGAGAGCCTTGACAATGATGACTGTGATAGGCGGTACCTAAGTGTGATTTGAAAAAGTGACTAGAATAAAGAAAGTGTCAAAGTGATGCTCAAATTTTGAAAACGAACAAATGAGAAGCTGTAGGCAAAAATTTTTCATTTAAATCGAGGACGTTCTTGAGAAGGACCAAGTCAAAACTACCCTGCAGTGCGAGCATAGAACTTCGACAGCCGCTATATTTGATCGACAAAAGCATCCGTCCTTTTTACTCCTTAGGATTATCTGTCAAATTTATCTAATTTTTCGACAATTGTCGATATTAGATGTCAAATTTGTCTTATCGAAAGTTCTATGCTCGTAGCGCTGATTCGATCATGTTTGGGGAGTGTAATGAGAGTGGATGAAACGAACGACTTTCGCAAGAATCCAAGTAAGTAAGTGGAAGTAAAACATCTTTGCATTTAAATTTATTTTGTAATGATATGTATTATTTGCCAAATAAAAATTTTTCTTTCTATCTTTCTCCTATGGGAAGATTATTGATTTCATCTAGTTTTGGTATTGTTATTTCATAATTTCACAATTTTTCCACACCGATACTACGTTAGTTCATTCATGATAAAGCCACGGTTACGCACGGTATTTGAAGGTAGCCATCGCCGGGTTAAGACGAACAGGTTGCCATCATCAGGAGGCGTCAAGACAACCATTGAGTGTTCACGCCTGATGATCCTTCGTTCAGACATGCGCAGTTCGAGGCTCATTGAAAGCATATCGGCTCAATGTTATAATTTTCTTCGTAATGGTAAATTCATTGGTACTTTCACATTTATAAAATAAAATAATAAAATTCTTAATGTACCATTTGTTAGCACCAACTACAGACGTAATAGCTACATAATTAGAGTAAGTAATGATATAAATAGTGTTAGTGGTGATATCGACATCTTAAGTGATAGTCTATGTGTGATAAAAAATGCACTGTTACGGATGCAGTCTATTGAAATACCAATTTGATTCCATCTTTTAGGTATATTTTGCATTGTCCTCCTTATTCAACTAGTTAGTAAGTAGTTTTCTATAATAGGCATGATGACAGTAATTGAAAATCACTAAACAAATGCATTTATTTAATGAAACTTGTATTTTGGAACACTAAACACCTATTTATCGTTTAATTAAGAGCGGGATTGATAATTATTTCGATAAAATAAAACTACGAATTTCGGATGTTCGCCATATTATGTTAAACACCAATCACAGCGAATGACGTCACCATTGAGTACAAGTGTATTCTGTGGTACGAGGCACTACGAGTAAACAAACTGCTGTGCTAGTTCTCCGGTTTTATTTACGATACAGTTGTGCTTCAGAGTTTTTAATTATTCCTTAATCATATTAAGTGTAATAACATGAATCATGGAACAAGGATTTACAAAGGCAAACAGTGCTAATTTGCCTGAAAAAACCAAAAATATGATATTGATTGTAAATAATGTATGTTTTCGAACATTATAGGATAGTTTTTCAAAATATGTCATCATGCCTATTATGTGGTAGCTTCTTATTAGCTTGTAGTTTTTTGTTTTGTTATTATTTTGTTATTTTAAAGCTGTTAGCTACCGAAACAAAATAAAATAAAATAAATAAATAAATAACGTCACGACACCAGCCTTGCATACGCCCCACTGCTGTGTGTATTGGTACTAACCGTGCCGCCGAGCATGAGTGGGACCCACAGATGGCCGTCGCTGTCGACGGTGATGCCGTTCGGGATCGCGTCCTCATACCCATAGTTCGTGATGTCGATTATGGTTCTTCGGGAGCCTGCAACCAATTGTTTCACGACATACATAAAAAATAAAATTATATAGACTTCCCCTAACATATATAACAAATTGTAGAATAAATTCAATTTACATCTCTCATATTCGGTAAGCAGGTCCTTACTTCCCCAAAATGGGGCTTGTAGGTGACCAATTAGCGCTCTAGGTTAATAATGTAGCTAGAAAAGCCCTAGGGCGGTAAGTAATTAAAAAAAACTCTTTACTCTTTCAAAAAGTTTGCGTACATCTAACCATCATACTGGTAATAGTCATCATGCATTCCGCCCAATGACAAAAGAGGTCGCTTCGCTTTTCAACCTTGTCTTCGTATGAGTTTAATAGTCATCAATTTTAAATATCGAACGGCGAAGCTCAATACAGTTCTTGAAAAAAAAAAAGATTAAAAAGGCCGGTATTGAAAACATTTACTTCCAATATTGTTTGTTTTTGGGATTTTTTTATAATTACGTGCTAATTAGGAAAAAAACATGAGTTCTGCAGGTGATGAAGATATAAGGTGCACTTCCGATTCAATGAAAATGGAAGCTGAAGCAGCAATTAACAATACTTTGCCTGAAAGTTCTTAAGAGAGATATTTGAAAACTTACGACGAGTTCACGAAGTGGCGAAATGAAAAACGAGTAGTCTTTATCTGAGACTGAATTCTTAACATACTTTAGTGAGCTATCGAAGAAGCTGCAAACATGACCAACAAATATCACAATCTCAAACCCAAAAAACAGCTGTCCCTAAAATTTGAAAATTGTTCTCATTTCACTATAAATTTTAACAAATGAAATGTTTTATTCGTGTAATGCCGATTTTTTCTACTTACCTCACAATCGAGATGTAAAGCAGAGTAGTTAGCTCGGGTGTAAGCATCAATTGCACCCTCCCTCAAACTATAGGCGCACGAGCGCAGCGAGGAAATATCTCGGGCTGCAATTGATGCCTTACAGCCCTTGGCTAGTAATCTACTATTGCTATTATTTATTTCAAAATCAATATAAAATTTTGTTTAAATTGGCACACTCCTCAAATTGGGTGTAGCTGTTAGATTCTGGTTATGTACAGTTTACCTTGTTATGCTACGACAAATTGTAACAGTCTATCAAACATATTTACACACATGCATACATAAGTCACGCTTTTTTCCCACAGGGGTAGGCAGAGATTATACATCCTTCCACTTGCTACGATCCCTGCATACTTCTTTCGCTTCATCAACTCAGTACAGTCCTCACACATGCTCGGCGATTTTGGGTACTTTTGACCTGGCTTTATGCTTAAATGGTTAAGGTTAAAAATCTTAACAAAAGATTTAAATCACAGTACCCAGTAACTTCCGTGTCTGTCTAATTCTTCAAGATCATCACAGCGAGGAGAAATATACCATAAACGTTTTAATATCAAATCTTCTCTCGTAACACTTTTAACTAACCCCTCCACAACACAGCACGTCTGTGCCGATTTCCGAGTCTTAAGAGGTCGTCTCCGCTCCCAGCAGCCGACTCGGTTTAGGTTTAGGTGGGATGCCTACTGGAGAGAAATTCTCCAGGCTCGAGACTCGAGAACCTTTCAAAGTATTCACCTACCCAAAAAATCCGGTGAACACTGTAGAGCCCATCTGTAGAGACCGCACAATCAGTGCCAATAAAAACACCTGAAAATATTGCTACAGTACAGACACAATTTCTAAATGTATCGTTCATGGCATCTCGAGATGCCATCCCGGATTGAAGGGCTACGTATAATTGAAAGCGACATACTGATATCTCCTGTAACGGGATCAAAGTCGAAGGCGTCGAGCTTCTGCGTGGGCGCGTCGGCGAAGTACATGACGGAGTTGTTGGGCGCCCAGGCCAGGCCGGCGGATGACGTCACGGGCCGCAGCTGCACGCGCGGCGGCAGCCGCTGCTGCACGCTGTACAGCGACGCCTTGTCCGGCAGCACGTCGTCGCCCGTCTGCGCGCCCCGAGTGCCTGAAGCCGACACCCCAATTGCTCAATGCTATTCCCATATCGAATATAATAGGTATTTACCTATGAAATTGCCGTTTTGTATGGAGATTTTGGGGAAGTCTGCATTTTCCATGCTAACATTTTTTCAGATTTCTCCACAACACCAAATCCAGAGATCATAATGTTTGGCATGTATCATTAGACAAGCTTTAGCAATATGTGATATTATCACTCTTCATAAAAAATATTTATCGTTTTTAAGTGAATGCAAATCAAATGATGCATTAACTTGCAAACATGCAAACTTACAACAAATTATTAAAACAAATCAAAAGAGCTCAAAAATATGGTCTATTTTTAGAGGAGGTAATTGTTTTATAAGAATATTCTAAAACTTAGTTACAGACAAAATACTAAGAGAGAAAAAATCGGCAATTTCATAGGTAAAAACCAATTATTTTCAGTAATATATATTCACTATCCAATAGCTTACAGCGGCGACAGGCTCACCACCTGTCACGCTGAATGCAGTCACTGCATGTTGAAGCGCGGACTATGGCAATGGACTTCTTTTGCGGTGCTTTTACCTAATCTCTAACTAACTTTTAGGAGATAATAGTCGTGACTATATGTAAATACACTGTGTCCGGTGCATCGCAGCAGGCTCACCATCTGTTACATAGGGACTTAACATATCTAGCCAAATGTGAGTGTTAATACGTCTTCCTACTCCCTCGGGGAAAGAGGCGTGATGATATGTTTAAGCAATATGTTATATCAATCTTATTACGATTTCTTATGGTAAACACCCAAATTGGTCAATTACTAAATTCTGGAGGTCCGGAGATCCATTCCCTATGTTTTTCTGCTTGGTTTGGTTGGAGATTGAGTTTCCAAGCCTAGTGGGCTTAGCTAGTTACCACCGTCTTACCAGTCTGCCACTATAAATAAAATTATTATAAAGCGTTGAAGAGTTCCTACAATTAAAAGAAAGATAGCCACTAACCAGTTCCTCGGAACTCGTTAGTGTCTAGTGGCTCAGTTTTTAAGGAATACAGGTGAAGCTTCCACTTCCAAAGGCAAACTGTCATTTTGGGCGATTACAGTTCCTCTCGTGTGCAGGATCTGAAGATGTAATTCAACTGTTGGTGCTATTTTGAAGTGAGTTTTTGGACACCGGCAGCGGTAGCCGAGTTGGAAAGAACGACACTACTAAATGAAGAAGTCGCCGTCGAAGGCCCGGTGCATCGACTGACCGCACCAGAGGCGGCCCTCGCTGCCGGCGTCGCGTGTACTGACCGCACCAGAGGCGGCCCTCGCTGCCGGCGTCGCGTGTACTGACCGCACCAGAGCCGGCCCTCGCTGCCGGCGTCGCGTGTACTGACCGCACCAGAGGCGGCCCTCGCTGCCGGCGTCGCGTGTACTGACCGCACCAGAGGCGGCCCTCGCTGCCGGCGTCGCGTGTACTGACCGCACCAGAGCCGGCCCTCGCTGCCGGCGTCGCGTGTACTGACCGCACCAGAGCCGGCCCTCGCTGCCGGCGTCGCGTGTACTGACCGCACCAGAGCCGGCCCTCGCTGCCGGCGTCGCGTGTACTGACCGCACCAGAGCCGGCCCTCGCTGCCGGCGTCGCGTGTACTGACCGCACCAGAGCCGGCCCTCGCTGCCGGCGTCGCGTGTACTGACCGCACCAGAGCCGGCCCTCGCTGCCGGCGTCGCGTGTACTGACCGCACCAGAGCCGGCCCTCGCTGCCGGCGTCGCGTGTACTGACCGCACCAGAGCCGGCCCTCGCTGCCGGCGTCGCGTGTACTGACCGCACCAGAGCCGGCCCTCGCTGCCGGCGTCGCGTGTACTGACCGCACCAGAGGCGGCCCTCGCTGCCGGCGTCGCGTGTACTGACCGCACCAGAGCCGGCCCTCGCTGCCGGCGTCGCGTGTACTGACCGCACCAGAGCCGGCCCTCGCTGCCGGCGTCGCGTGTACTGACCGCACCAGAGCCGGCCCTCGCTGCCGGCGTCGCGTGTACTGACCGCACCAGAGCCGGCCCTCGCTGCCGGCGTCGCGTGTACTGACCGCACCAGAGCCGGCCCTCGCTGCCGGCGTCGCGTGTACTGACCGCACCAGAGCCGGCCCTCGCTGCCGGCGTCGCGTGTACTGACCGCACCAGAGCCGGCCCTCGCTGCCGGCGTCGCGTGTACTGACCGCACCAGAGCCGGCCCTCGCTGCCGGCGTCGCGTGTACTGACCGCACCAGAGGCGGCCCTCGCTGCCGGCGTCGCGTGTACTGACCGCACCAGAGCCGGCCCTCGCTGCCGGCGTCGCGTGTACTGACCGCACCAGAGCCGGCCCTCGCTGCCGGCGTCGCGTGTACTGACCGCACCAGAGCCGGCCCTCGCTGCCGGCGTCGCGTGTACTGACCGCACCAGAGCCGGCCCTCGCTGCCGGCGTCGCGTGTACTGACCGCACCAGAGCCGGCCCTCGCTGCCGGCGTCGCGTGTACTGACCGCACCAGAGCCGGCCCTCGCTGCCGGCGTCGCGTGTACTGACCGCACCAGAGCCGGCCCTCGCTGCCGGCGTCGCGTGTACTGACCGCACCAGAGCCGGCCCTCGCTGCCGGCGTCGCGTGTACTGACCGCACCAGAGCCGGCCCTCGCTGCCGGCGTCGCGTGTACTGACCGCACCAGAGCCGGCCCTCGCTGCCGGCGTCGCGTGTACTGACCGCACCAGAGCCGGCCCTCGCTGCCGGCGTCGCGTGTACTGACCGCACCAGAGCCGGCCCTCGCTGCCGGCGTCGCGTGTACTGACCGCACCAGAGCCGGCCCTCGCTGCCGGCGTCGCGTGTACTGACCGCACCAGAGCCGGCCCTCGCTGCCGGCGTCGCGTGTACTGACCGCACCAGAGGCGGCCCTCGCTGCCGGCGTCGCGTGTACTGACCGCACCAGAGCCGGCCCTCGCTGCCGGCGTCGCGTGTACTGACCGCACCAGAGCCGGCCCTCGCTGCCGGCGTCGCGTGTACTGACCGCACCAGAGCCGGCCCTCGCTGCCGGCGTCGCGTGTACTGACCGCACCAGAGCCGGCCCTCGCTGCCGGCGTCGCGTGTACTGACCGCACCAGAGCCGGCCCTCGCTGCCGGCGTCGCGTGTACTGACCGCACCAGAGCCGGCCCTCGCTGCCGGCGTCGCGTGTACTGACCGCACCAGAGCCGGCCCTCGCTGCCGGCGTCGCGTGTACTGACCGCACCAGAGCCGGCCCTCGCTGCCGGCGTCGCGTGTACTGACCGCACCAGAGCCGGCCCTCGCTGCCGGCGTCGCGTGTACTGACCGCACCAGAGCCGGCCCTCGCTGCCGGCGTCGCGTGTACTGACCGCACCAGAGCCGGCCCTCGCTGCCGGCGTCGCGTGTACTGACCGCACCAGAGGCGGCCCTCGCTGCCGGCGTCGCGTGTACTGACCGCACCAGAGCCGGCCCTCGCTGCCGGCGTCGCGTGTACTGACCGCACCAGAGCCGGCCCTCGCTGCCGGCGTCGCGTGTACTGACCGCACCAGAGCCGGCCCTCGCTGCCGGCGTCGCGTGTACTGACCGCACCAGAGCCGGCCCTCGCTGCCGGCGTCGCGTGTACTGACCGCACCAGAGCCGGCCCTCGCTGCCGGCGTCGCGTGTACTGACCGCACCAGAGCCGGCCCTCGCTGCCGGCGTCGCGTGTACTGACCGCACCAGAGCCGGCCCTCGCTGCCGGCGTCGCGTGTACTGACCGCACCAGAGCCGGCCCTCGCTGCCGGCGTCGCGTGTACTGACCGCACCAGAGCCGGCCCTCGCTGCCGGCGTCGCGTGTACTGACCGCACCAGAGCCGGCCCTCGCTGCCGGCGTCGCGTGTACTGACCGCACCAGAGCCGGCCCTCGCTGCCGGCGTCGCGTGTACTGACCGCACCAGAGGCGGCCCTCGCTGCCGGCGTCGCGTGTACTGACCGCACCAGAGCCGGCCCTCGCTGTCGGGCTGCCCCGCGCCGACGTCGTTGTCGGGCAGGCCGTCGTCGAGCGCGGCGAGGCGGCGCAGCGCGGCGTCGCCGGCCGCCGCCCACTCCAGCAGGAACAGCGCCGCGCGCGCCGACACCACCACGCGCCGCGACGCCGCCACCAGCGCCACCGCCGTCACCGGCCCGTACCCTGCCACGTACGCCGCCACGCTTGTACACTCACACACTTTCACACTGATTGTTTTATTTATTTAGGACAACAAACAGTCGTATACATTTATATTTACGGTTTTTTTTAAACTAATAGTCCTACTTGCTGTCTACGAACCCATTACTTCCCCTACCGAACGCTTATAAACATTTAAACAGTTACGAACATTATAAATTACTTTGGACTTTATTGACACTAAACTCCAGGGACTACGTTACTCAATAAAAACTACGATATAATGTCGAGCTTATTCATTTCCTACCGTACAGCTTCACTAGGCGCGTCCTTGAAAGAAACCGAGTATACTCATATGTTTGCATGATCAGAGTAAAGAGCGTGGATGCCAAGCTCAACTCTAGTAAAACAAGTAGTTTGCTAAAGCTTGTATATTGGCACCTCCATGGAAATATAGCGTTAAGATAAATTTTTCAGACAATCCGTGATTATCGCTACCAAAGCAAATGCAGCTTGGATTGATGTTCAATCGAAATAAAAATAGTATTGCCCTTTCTGCATTAACGTCATTATTTCATTATTATATTTATCTTTGACTATTACGTCCTCATCATCATATACACGTAACACTGCTGGCACAGGCCTTCTTCATGGAGAAACACCTGAGGAGTATGGACTGTAACACCAAGCTGACCCAATGCGGGTTGGTGGGTAGAAACGGTTGCAATTGCGACCGGGACGAACGGCTCAACGTGCTTTCCGAAGTACGGAAGAGTTCGAGATCACAAAGTTTTCATTACCCTTCCATGGCAAAGGTAGCTTTGTTTTCGATATCGAAAGCCAAAGCGTACATACCACTACGCCGCCGAGCTCCTCCTTTGACTATACGCATAAACTTCCAAACTGCACCACTAACCGACATGCTTGGTGAATATCTTGCCGGTGGAGTAGTCCAGCCGGTGCACGTTTTGCTGGCGCTCGTCCACGAAGTACAGGCTCTGCGACAGCGCGTCCCACACGGGGCTCGCGCCGTGCTCGAAGATCGCTGGCCGACTCGGGTTTGATTCCGACGATACCTATTGGTGTTCTTATACGACTATACTTTTTACATAAAAATTGAATGAACCTTTGTTAATATGGTGATAAATGCGCTTACGCATCCCTCGCAGCAGTGAGAGTCACCAGGGTAAAGTCACCAGAGTATTTGGAACTATGTAAGCACCGCAATCACCTACTAAAAACCTCCAGAGTTCCTTGTCAACATCAAATGGAAAACATTACCGCGGCGACGACGTCAGCCTGTTGAGGCCCCGTCTCGTCTCGATAAGGTCTAGGATACGCGAAGACTAAAGAAGTAGTAGAATAAAAGAAATAATGGAAGAGAAACTCATCTCGTACAGACCCTGGCGAGTTCAATTGTATGAAATGGCAGGAAAAGGAGAATTACTAATAAGACAAGGTTTTATATGTTTTTTTTGTCAAAAGCCTTAAGGCGAGTACAACCGCGAGGTGGGTTATGTCCATGGGAGGTCAGGAAATATATTTTGGCAACATTAAGAATCCACTTGGGCATTGAAAATTTTAAGACAACTTTTTACAAGATTAATCTTTTTACTTTGAAAATTTTACAAGATTAAAAAAAGACTCAAAGACAGTAATAAAGCTGCAATAGTTTGTGATTTATTTTTAAACTAGTATCCGTTTATTAAAAATACATCAATATTGTTAATTCAGCTCGATGTTCTCAATAAACTTAATCAACTTCACTAGTCCTAATTATTTAGTTCCATAATTGCATTATAAGCAATTAATAAATCGCCTAATTAAAACTTATAAATCGTTACATAACTAAAAAATTATTTAATATAAATAGACTTAAAAATAAATTATAAAAGAAACTTACCATAGATATCTTGTAATATTGATCTGAAGCCGAAGTGATGACGGAATAAATATTTAAAATAAATAAAATAAAAATCCGATCCATAATTAATTAGTCGTCAAGCAACCATGTCCTGTTTGCTAGCCCAAAGGATCACCGACTGACATAGGGTATGCGTATGCGCAAGGTGGTACAATAAAACTGAAAAATTTTCGATTCTTTACTCAAATCACAAAGGCGCAGGTGCGTTGATAACAAATACAGTGCTATCGAATTATTCTTATTTTACAATTGTCCTATTTGTTTTCAAAAAAAGTGGACCTATAAATGAATTGAAACCGCGTTTTCTTTGAACTACTATAAAAGATGTTATCATCATGAAAGATTTATGACTAGTGAAAGGTCATGATTTTATTAATTTTCTGATCTCCTATATTATTGCTATAAGCAGGGATAGGGATCGCAAAATTTTGTGCCTTTAGTCGTCATAATGTGGATACGATTCTAAAATTAATCAAAAAAAAAATTATTTATTTAAATATAGATAATATTGACTTGCTAAATCTGCGAATATTGAGATGTAGGTATGTGTGGAGTTACCAAAATGATATGAATATATCAGAGGGAGTTTATTTATAAAGCGAATACCACTCACTGATTAATCACGAAATCTCACTTAATTTTTTTTAGATCGTTAATTATCGATAGTTTCAGTTTCTCCATCTCTATTCAAAAGTTAAATGGGTGCGCTTAGAGGAATACCTCGCTGAATAAGTGAGAGTAGTCCGTTAAAGAACCTGCCATTACTGTGGCGTCTCTAATAACAACCCTATAAAAAAGTCGTTGTGATGGCGTCAGTAATACATATTACATAAATGCCTAATCACTACTATTACCCCCTAAGGGTTAGTCAGAGACTAGGTAAAAGCACCGCAATAGCAGTCCATTGCCATAGTCCGCGCTTCAAGCTGAGTGCAGTTACTGCGACTGCTCACACTGTGACGTGGTGAACCCGTCGCCGCTATAAGCTAGTGGATGGTTGTGTGACTCCCAAGGGAAGGTTAGTAGTATTATTTTAATGAGCCGCTTCTACACGGCCAATACATATTAGAAGGGCTATAATAAGAAAGACAAGAAATATCTTGAAATAGTTTATTTCATTACTTATCGATATGACCAATAAGTGGCCGACTAACTTAAAATTATATTAATTAATACTAATCACATACACTTCGTCCTCTCATAGATCATACTATCATTAAATATACTGAGCTTAACCAAGACATTTGGGAGGATCAATTACTTTGTTACATGGAAATTTAAACATTACAATTATATAAAATCTATTAGGGTAAGATGGAGAATAACAGTCGTGTTATGCTAAATTACTTACAAATCTTCTGAATATTGATAGAAGAAAGAAAATAGTATTTGATATTATTCCGCGTCCTCATATACCATTCTCTGTGTTTGTGCCAGTTTTTTTTTTTAAATCCCGAGTTTTTAATGAAATATTATACCTGGCTTCGTTCCCTTTGCCTTCGAAGTATTTTATAAAAGATATATGAAATATTTTTAATTGTTTGTGAAGACTATTCTAAACATGTTATTTATTTGTCAATTGATAAAAATTACAATTTCGAGATTATGTCTGAGTCATTCGGTTACATTAGTAATTTTTTTTAAAATATCTGTTACTTTAAAAATACCAATAAAAATGATATTCAGAAATTGTATTGTGAAGAATTGTATCATTGTGATATCTATTGTTGAGTGTATTTTAGTAAGAATACTTTGATATTTAAACAGATTACACAAACAATTAATAAAACTATAAAAAATTTATTAGCCTTTACGTCCAGCAGTTAAAGATCAAAATCGATTAAAAGGTCAAAACTACCCACATATTATAACTATCGGGCAGTCTATAGCAAAACGTAGAATAGATTAGACTCACCAATTATTTTGTATTGTTGGACGTTTTGCTACTTAGACCTTTTGATAGTCACCTATTGTTTGCACAGCTCGACTCGCTGCCGATTGTACACTTATTATTAGTACAATAGTTTAGTGAACTGGTAAACGTGGCACTGTACACTATTTATAATAAGTTTCTATAAAAAATGAAATAAGTAATCGGTAGTTTTAGGTGACGTAAAAAAAATTTAATGCTCTGATTAAATAAAATATACGAAATAATCTCACAGACCTGAAGATAAAAGTGTAGTTTCACTGGCCAGTACTGAGCGTGGAAATGCCCTATTAGTGTAAAATTGATTTACAGTAAACTCCAAAAATATGTACCCATTTTTGACATTAAATGACTGTCATTAGAAGGAAATAAAGATTGTAACCTCTAAAATGTGTATACATATTTTGGTAGTCGACTAGTGACCCATTAAAAGTTCTGAGAGATTAGTTATACGTGTAGATGTGTGCCGTAAGATGTAAGCGTGTCTCGTACTATTGTCCGCTGTATGGCGGTGGCGCCGGGTGCGCGTGCGCCGGCTCTAGCTACGTGTGGTGCGGCGCCGCGTCAGGCGCATCGGCCCCCGCCCCCGCCGCCGCCGCCCCCGCGCTCACCCCCGCCGGCTCCAGCTACGCATGGTGCGGCGCCGCGTCGGGCGCATCGGCCCCCGCCCCCGCTACCGCCGCCCCCGCCCCCACCCCCGCCGCCAGCGGGGCGCCCGCCACCGCGTTCTCCGCTTGGAGCCTGAGGGAGGGACTGCCTTTGAGAAGGTGAACGTGATACTCGGCAAACGACTCTTCTGCCCCATATTCACAACATTTGAAAAACAATCGACTTTTTGTCTTCATATTTTACAATACACTTGTGAACGTCAAAAACTATACCAAACGTTTGCCCGATTTTCGCAGAACATGACTTCCTTCATGAACATGACCTCCTGGGAGCTAATGGGCTCTCAGAGTCCCATTTATATCCCCGTCGTACGATATTCTTGCGATCTCAGTGGCGATTTGGCTTTCGATATCGAATAAAAGTCACATCACATTTTGTCGTCGTGTCGTCAGGCGACAACGGGGCGTGCCTTATGAAGTCGAACGCGGGAACTAACCGTTGTGAATATGGGCTAGAAGCCTAAAGGGAACTATATCAATTACACAACAAAAATATTCCCAAATACAAGCTGAGTCGTAGTCGCACTCATGAAAATAATCAAATTCAAAAATATTTTTTCAGAACCTTAGCCACAGATATACATTTACATAGATGACGCAGATGCATGTACTGCGCGAGGTCAAAAACCCCGACCAAACGGGACTGGCTGCTAACTAGTGTGCGCGCGTCCGAATGGCTGCATAAAACTAAAATAAATGCCTCGTTGTGTGACTTAGAGTAAACAGAACTGGAGTAGCCTTTGTCTAACATTCCCCTCTGCCAAATGCACAAGCATCGGATGCTTGCACGTTTAATAAAACTAGTTGAGCCGCCATTTTGACAGCCATAACATTGTAAACGTTGCGGCGAACAGAGCTCCCGAAAAAATGCCTGCCTGTGCTGTTTTTTGTTGTAAAAATAAATAGAAAACATCGAGTATGCTAAAAGATGGTGTCACCTTTTATTTGTTATTATAATTTTTAAGATTTTATGATTATTTACTTCATTATTTCATGTTTTAGAATTCTACGATTTCAAATTTCGAACGCTAGTCTCGTGGGGAGTGCGGCTGTGACGTTGTCAAAACGCACACCCCACGAGACTATTTTAAGCGTGTGTGTGCGTGAAATTTAAATTTGTGTGTCGAATTATACATGTGTGCATTTGTAAAAACGGTAAAAGTTATTGTTTATGTGTGCTGGCTTTGAGTGTAGTGGTAACCTCACCCCCCGCAAGAAATGACAGAAAAAAATGTTTGAGAAATTGACTAATGGCTACTCCAGTTCTGTTTACTCTGAGTTATGTGATGATCAGTGGTCGGAGTAGGTATATTGATTTTAGATACTTGCGTCATGATATCATAACATGGACATGCATTTCTTCCGGAATGTACCGGAGTTTCCAAAAATTTGGTAAATAGAGTAATAAAATAAAAAACCATATGTAAGCAAACAAAATTGTTTATTGTGAATACAAATAATCATTATTACAGTTTTATTAAAAACAATTATTTTTAATCCTCATCGGTTACAATTTCTACATTTTGATTTTCTGTCTCTATACAATTAAAATAAATAACTATAATTTTTTCAATATTTTCGATTTTTAAGCTATTTCTTTTAACATCTAAGATCCATTTGTAAGTGGAAAATGATCGTTCAACATCTGTAGATGTCAATGGAGCGAATTGGAAATAAAGTTTCTGATTATTTGCTACGCTTTTTTCAATACTCTCGCTGTATTCTCTAATTGTATCTAAATCTGGATTTCGTTCCATAACTGATTCTATTTTATTTTTTATATTCTCATTATTGCACTCGTTAAGCGTAGCCCTTACTTGATCAAATACTAAAAGTGAATCAGCTAGAGATAAATTTTGTTTTTGTAACTCTTTTAGGGCTAGTAGTATAATAGAGTAATTTTCTTCGATATATTTTAAATCATTTTCTAAATTTTGTTTTTCCAAAATGTTTTTTGCGTTTCGTATGGCTATAGCATCAGAACTGCTCAAGCAGGATAAAACTTCTTTTATTTTATCTAAATGTTGAGCGTAGTAAGATGTTGCCTGTAACCAAGTACCCCATCTGGTAATGACTGGTTGCGGAGGCAACGGTAAGTCAGGATATTTTTCTTTTAAAATGTTTACCCTACTAGGAGCCTTTAAAAATACTTTTTTAACATTTGATATTAGAATATCAATATCGTTGTATTCTGACCTTATCTGCTCACTTACACGATGAAGAGCGTGCGCCAAACATGTCACATGCTTCATTTCAGGTAAGTAATGTTTTAAATTTCGCCCTGCAGATAGCATGTACGCGACACTGTCAGTGCAAAGCATTAAAATATTGTCAACTTTCGCTTCAAAAGTGTTTTGCCATAAATTTTCTAGACATTGCAGTACAAATTGTGTTATTGTTTGTCCATTTACTGCTGTTAGCATTTTACAAGCAATCAAATAAGGCCGGCCTGCACTATTACTAGGATGCAATGGTTTTATTAGGAAATTGACTATGTATCGACCAAAAATGTCTGTTGTCTCATCCAGCGATATCCATAGTTTCTCATTTTTATTAATTTCATAAATCGAATTGATTTTATTCCTATAAAACTTCTCCAAATAAACTTTTCGTAACTGTGATTCGTCAACCACTTTACGATTGGTACAAACGCAACAACAAGTACTGCACATATATTTCTGAAAAAACTCTTTGAACGCTGGATTTTTCATTTGCGACCAAGGAATATTGCATAGAATCAGGAACTTAATGAGGTCGAAGTAAAATTCCTCTTGCGGTCTCTTAAATTTTCCTTGATGTACAGCGCCTTCAATGTGTTTGGTAATGTTGCCTCTATTCACAGCTTTCAAATGACTTTCACACTTTGTACAGTATATAGTGCCACTAGCGTTATCGTAAAGTAGCTCAGGATAGTGCAATAACCACTTTAGCACTGTTTCAGCCTTGACCTTTGCCATATTTATTTATATGTCACCTAAAACAATGATTTAAATTTACAATATATACATACACAACTGTAAATTCGATAATGAAACTCTGTTTCATTTAAAGTGATTTTTTTAACTGAAGCGGTGATAGCCCTGCGGTGTGCGTACCGGACTCTCATGCGCTATGATGATTGCTATAAAGTGATATTTTAACTGTTTCCAAGTTCTAAAACCTTCTTAAATAGTGAAAATAATTAAAACTTACCCGTACAAAAACAACTTCAAATGGGCCCAATCCAAGAGTAATAAATCGATGTCCGTAGTTATAAGCCAAATTCGTCGTTTTAAGTAGATTTCAGAAGACAGTACACAAGCCAGGGTCAAGTCAAGATATTCACAACACATAAAATAAGCGCACTCCACGAACCGAAATAAGTGAGTGAGCCACTTGGTCTGGATGTCGGTGCGAGCGCATTGTTTTCGAACAAACAGTCATTGAGTCATCCAGGATACTTGATTCTAATTGGTCAGATGCGTTGAGCATAGACATAAGAGGACAAAAGACCCTGTTTGCCGGATGTCGTGTGTTGAAATGAATATTATTATTATATCATTTTATACATGCTTAGGCTTTTACTCCAACACTTTTACTACAACAAGGTTTTTATACACCAGTCATTTTTGACGTGACAACGTCTTATAAATTGGTTTGCCGGGTGACACTTCAAGAAACTACGTTACGCTCCGCTCACGTTATGCGCTCACAATGAGAGCGAGTGAGAGGCACGCGTCCCTTCCACTCGGGCATGGTTAGCCCGCCTAAGAGCGAGAGAGACAGAGCGAGAGAGAGAGTGAGAGAGATAGGCATACACACCGGTTCATGTCTTGCGCTTCTATTTCGCTTAGGCGGTGATATATGAAATTCAGTGCGAGATTCTTTGTATAAATTAATGTTTTAAATATAATTCTTTGTATAAATAAATGTTTTAAATTGTTACTATTATTTCATCCTTCTTCCTACTATACGAATGAATATTCACATTAAAATTATTTTACCACTCAAAGTCGTTGTCACGTAAAACTTTCGCCCGTATACCGACTTTACAGGCAACCAATTTTTTTTACTATTAAATTCTGGCCATCTACGCCACTAGCAGCATAGCGTTGAGAGTATTGATACATTTTTAACTAGTTTCATGTAATAATTTCGATGTTTCGGTATTTTTATCATAATAATCCGGAAACCCGGAGGCGTATCCATATTAACATATACGTTTGATGTCAGTGACCTTAATTCAATATACCTACTCCGACCACTGGTGATGATTAACGGAGAGGCATCGGCGGCATCGGTATCTTTCAATCAGTTTGGGTCTCTCGTCTTATAATTACGGCTGTGACGTCACAGTAGACGTTAAAAAGTTGACACGCTTGATTTCAATACAAATCTTTATACTTGCGTTATATAAGTAAATGTATATCTGTAATCTTTGCACATGCTGTTTACAAAATGTATGCGTTCATGATAATCATTAAAGTAACCAATCGATCTATCCAGTAACCAATCGAAAAAAAAAAAAAAAAACAATTTACACATTACAACAAATAACATGCATCATGTCATGCACCGGGCAGACAGTAGTTACTTTAAAATGTATCAAATTAAAAAAAGGTGATAGCTGCTTTCTAATACATGAAAAATTACATGCAATTTATTTTGTAACAAAATTCTAAGCTAACCGCCGCTCTCAGAGGTTCGCTTGTTGATTGACAAGGCATTTAGGTAATTTATAAATAAAATGTTGAGCCAAAAAACTTTTTAATAACATCGGACTAAACTGGCAAGTCTGAGTGCGGCAGTTACAGGCGTAAATATAAAAGGCAAGACATCAAAATTCCAAAATATTTAGTGGATGCAACGGCCATTAACAAATCCCTAATAAGATAACAATACATGCTTTAAATTGTATCCACTGTACTACTGATCTGATTTTGTTGTTTTTAATTATTTAATTTTTAAAAAGTTATATAATTATCTCCGAATGCTATATAGAGCAGACGCCATGGGAAGTCGAATGTGGAAAATATGAGGACCGCATTCTGTAAAAAGTTTTGAACTCAGAGAAGCTTGTAGATTAAGATTCTGAATGCTGCCAGGAGATTTCTTGGTTCGTTTTTATTGGGATATCGAGTACATGGTCTGAAAAAATGCTCGACATCTATATTTGATTGGTTTTATGATTTAAGAAACAAAAAAAATGAATCAAGAATTGTTGTCAAAAAAACAATTACGAAAAAGCAAAGGAGATGTCAACATCCTTCAGATATAACTTTCGCTTAGGAAATTATGAGTTTATTAATAAGGAATTGCTGAAAATTAACTGGGTGTCATTTTTTGAATTACTAAATGTTGAAGAAAGTATTTGTAAGTTTTATGAGCTACTTAATGAACTGATAGATAAATACATTCCACGATTCAGAATAAATAGGCCTTCTAGGCCCATTTGGTACTCTAAATCATTGATTAAATTATTGAATGAGAAAAGGAAGTTTCATAAACGATGGAAATTATGCGGCAATCCACTAGACTATAACAGCTTTAAAATACTTAGGAAGAGGGCTAAATCATTGCAAACTGAATGTTATAATAATTATATTGATAAGTGCGAGGAACGAATTAAATTAAATACAAAATATTTATATTCCTATGTCAAGGCTTTCTTTTCAAATACAGGTTTACCTCAAACTATGCATTATAAAGGACAGGATGTGACGGGAGGAGAAAATATTTGCGACGCTTTCAATGATCATTTTCAATCTGTCTTTATACCATCAAACAATCATTGTTTTACACAAAATGATTTGAAACAATCGACCGATGCGCTTCTTGATATAAGTTCTATAGAAATAACAGAGGACATAGTTCTCAAACAATTTAATTCCTTAGATACTAATAAAAATGCTGGCCCTGACGGTATACCACCTTTATTTATTAAACACTGTCGTTTTTCCTTATCGCTTCCTTTAACTATAATCTATAATAAATCTATACACTCGGGCTATGTCCCTAAACTATGGAAACAAGCCTTAATTACCCCCATTCCGAAAGGTCCTATTTCAGGTAACATTGTGATGTATCGTCCTATCTCGAAACTTTGTCAATTCGCAAAGATCCTAGAAAAAATAGTTACAGTTGTGGTTATTGCATCGGTACGTAGATTAATTACCCCAGATCAGCATGGTTTCTTTAGAGGTCGTAGTGTCGATACTAATCTAGCGATTTTCACTGATACACTTTTGTCTGCTATGGATGACAAGTTTCAGATTGATGCTGTCTATACAGACTTTGCCAAATGTTTTGACAAAATATGTCACAACACTTTATTAACAAAAATTTATAAGTTGGGCATCCATGGTGATCTTTTTAGGTGGATCAAGTCCTACATAGAAAAAAGGAGCCAGGCCGTAGTTTATGCAGGTTACACTTCTTCATACAAGTCAATTACTTCTGGAGTACCCCAAGGTTCCCACCTAGGACCCCTTTTATTCATACTATATATCAATGATATAACAAATAACCTTTTAAACACTGAATGCCTTATTTATGCAGATGACACAAAAATTTATAAAATAATTCGCAATAAGGAGGACTGTCTACTGATGCAAAATGACCTTTTAAAGTTTGAAGCTTTCTGCAATAAGAACAGTCTGCATCTAAATGTTGATAAGTGCCAAATTATCACTTTTTGCAGAAAGGCAAACCCTATAATTTTTGACTACACTCTAAATGATAAAGTCTTGAAAAGAGTTTCCGAAGTGCGAGATTTGGGTGTGACACTTGATTCCAGATTGACTTTCGTTCCACATGTAGATAAAATTATCAATAAGGCTTTTAAGCAACTTGGCTTCATTCTAAGGGTTACCAAACCATTCAAAAAACCGATAGTCTATAAAATATTATACAATGCATATGTTCGAAGCCACTTGGAGTTTGCTTCGGTTGTTTGGCAACCTTGCTTCGACAAACATGCAAACAGAATTGAAAGGGTTCAAAAGAAATTTGTCAAGGCTTTGGATTTTCGAACTGGCAAAACGTATACTGACTATGAAACATCCGCAAAGTCCCATAACATACCGTTACTGAAACACCGTCGAGAACTTAGCGATATATCTTTTCTTTATAAGTTAATAAATAACGTTATTGATGCCCCTAAACTTTTAAAGAAAATCTCGTTCAATGTCCCCAATTACGCATAAAAGGTCCTGTCGTAAAAGAGTTTTGTTTTCATACCCGGTTGCTAAAACATGCTACGGACGTAACACGTTCATTAGACGATCCTGCAAAACTTACGACGATAAGCTGTGTGAAATTGATATATTTAACTTAAATATAAAACAATTTAAAAGGGATTCTTTGGAAGTGTTATCTTCTGTAAACATGAAGTTGTGCTGATTGTTATACGATTATGCTTACATTATGTTTTTGGTGTTCATTTTCCCATGTGTGTTTTTTTCTGCATTTTTTATAGACTGGTTGTGTAGTTTTCAAGATGTGCATATACATTACTATGTATTACAGACATGAGACATTTTATGGAACTCTAGGTTTTTAAGTGTTCAATATTGTTTTTGTGAAATTGCTTTGTAAAAAACTGTTTGTTCCAAAATAAAGAGAAAAAAAAAAAAAAAAAAAAAAAACATTTCTATGGAATCGTTGGGTAAGTATTGGGTCCTTACCTATGAAATTGGTGTTTTTTATTCTGTCTTAGCAATTTGTCCGTAACTATTAAGTTTCAGAACATTCTTATAAAATAATTGCCCCTTCTAAAAATAGACCATATATTTGAGCTCGTATTATTTAATTTGATAATTTTTTGTAAGTTTAATTGTGTTAAAATTAGACACAAAGACAATTATTTTTAACTGCCTCCCGAATACATCATTTGATTTGCATTAACATAAAAACGATGAATTTTTATCAAGCGTGTTCACACACATATTGCTAAAGCTTATCTAATGATACATGCCAAATATTATTATCTGTGAAATTGTCGTTGTGAAGAAAACTCAAAAAATTTTAGTATGTAAAATGCAGACATCCCCAAAATCTCCATACAAAGCACCAATTGCCAATTTAATCGAAATCCTAAGGGGAATTATGATACAGTAGATACAAGACACTCCCAGAATACCTTCCACCGTCCCGCACCCGCGGCGGCTAGAGTAGTGTGGGTATTTACTTGTGCGCTTGGTACCTCTGGTGCGCCTGGTGGCGCGCGCGGAACTCGGCCGCCTTCAGCTGCTCCAGGTGGAACTGCTGCCGCTCCTGGATCAGCTGCTGCCGCTGGTACTCCAGCCCTGCCCATCCAGACAATACCTTACTAAGCTTGCTAACGATTTTTCTTGTTAATGATCATGTTTACGGCCGCGATTACCACATTTAGGCCCGATTTTTCAATCCTCAGATAAAATTATCCGCCATTTAAAACTATCACTGTCACTTTCTAAAGTCATAAAAAGAAAAGGGACAGAGCTAACATTTGACAGACAGATAGTTTTATCTGAGGATTGAAAAATCGGGACTTATTCAATTTAAATTAAAGTCGTACTTTTTCAGGGAGTAAAACGAATAATAATCCATATTTTGAATTATTCAGAGTGATTTGACAGGTTGAATTATCGGAAACAAATTAAGCCCAAGGTGAACGACAAACGCAACAACGCGACGCGACGCGTAAATATCAAAAAGGCGTGTATTATAATAGTGACCTGCGTAGTCGCGTTAGCCAGTTTGCGAAGAGACGCGACGAATTGCGGATTGGTTTATTGCGCGACGACGTTGATTGCTACGCAACAGTAGGCGTGCAATATATTGTCTATGACGTTGGTTGCTGTTATTTAACATAGTGCTTATAGTTTGTCGTTCACGGATAGGTAGCATAACGTCGCATCGCTTCGCGTCGCGTCGCATCGCTTCGCGTCGCGTCTCATCGCTTACCCAGGACAGCGAAAAATGTTACTATACACGGTTTCACTTACAGTGAGTTCAATAACAGAAAGATAGATATGTTTACGTTTCATATCAGTTAGAAAGAGAAATTACTCAAAATTTATATGAATTTGACAGTTGTCACAGGAATATGGTCACTTTAATTGCATCTTTAAACCAATAAATTAAATAATAAATTTCTTTTTACGAAAGGACGTAAACAACAAAAATTAATGAAATATTAATAAATTTGAGTGTTTCGCATTCTGCCGTGATCGCTCACCCTCCCGCTCCCGCTCCATGGTGGCCTCCAGCTCCTCGAAGTGGCGCAGCTTGATCTCCAGCTTCTTCATCTGCGTCTCCACCAGCAGCGCCACCAGAGACTTGATCTTCCTCTCCTCGACACCAGCCAGATGTTTGGCCTTCACTGCAGCAGCGGCTAAAGCTGCCGCCGCCGCTGATTGTAGTTTCGCGTCTACTGTTGTTGGTTCTTCTGCACAAACATAATGATGATGAACATAAGTATTTGCATGCTATAGATTACCCCCTACCCCCCTCAGGTTCCATACCTCCCACTGCTGGGCACAGGCCTTCCTCATGGAGAAACACATGACCTTCACATGACACGGTCTTCTTCATGGAGTAACACCACTACGCTGGCCCAATGCCGGTTGGTGGATAGAAACAGTCGCAATAGCGACCGGGAGGAATGGCTTAACGTGCCTCCCGAAGCACGGAGGAGCTCGAGATCACAAAGTTTAGGTCACCCGTCCACGGCCTGACCAAAAGTAGCTCTGTTTTCAATCGAAAGCTACAGCGCACTTACCATTACGCCACCGAGCTCCTCCGAGCTCCGAAAATATGTACCTAAAATGCAGTATTGACTACCTGGCTCTGAAAATGTGTGCCAATAATGTGTGCACCAATGCTAGCAATACTGACCGGGCGGCGGCGACGCGTCCTCCTTGGAGTCTTTCTCTTCCGCGGCCGGCGGCTCGGCCACCTCCTCCTTCACCTTAGCTTCCCCTTCCTCCACTTCCATTGGCTCGGCCTTCACTTCCTCCTTTTTCTCGCCTTTTTAATTTTATAAAAATACTTATTATTATAAAATAGAACATATATTTTATCGATTTTGGAAGAACTAGCTGGGCAACAGCTAGTTCTAAATAAGTTCGAATAGTATAGTAATCGAATAGTAGTAGCTGTTGCGAATATGGTATATGTATGTGTGTGTGTGTAGTGTACACGCACCGGGCGTCGGCGCGTCGTGCTCGGGCGTGGTGTATATGTATGTGTGTGTGTGTAGTGTACACGCACCGGGCGTCGGCGCGTCGTGCTCGGGCGTGGTGTATATGTATGTGTGTGTGTGTAGTGTACACGCACCGGGCGTCGGCGCGTCGTGCTCGGGCGTGGTGTATATGTATGTGTGTGTGTGTAGTGTACACGCACCGGGCGTCGGCGCGTCGTGCTCGGGCGTGGTGTATATGTATGTGTGTGTGTGTAGTGTACACGCACCGGGCGTCGGCGCGTCGTGCTCGGGCGTGGTGTATATGTATGTGTGTGTGTGTAGTGTACACGCACCGGGCGTCGGCGCGTCGTGCTCGGGCGTGGTGTATATGTATGTGTGTGTGTGTAGTGTACACGCACCGGGCGTCGGCGCGTCGTGCTCGGGCGTGGTGTATATGTATGTGTGTGTGTGTAGTGTACACGCACCGGGCGTCGGCGCGTCGTGCTCGGGCGCGGTGTATATGTATGTGTGTGTGTGTAGTGTACACGCACCGGGCGTCGGCGCGTCGTGCTCGGGCGCGGTGTATATGTATGTGTGTGTGTGTAGTGTACACGCACCGGGCGTCGGCGCGTCGTGCTCGGGCGCGGTGTATATGTATGTGTGTGTGTGTAGTGTACACGCACCGGGCGTCGGCGCGTCGTGCTCGGGCGCGGTGTATATGTATGTGTGTGTGTGTAGTGTACACGCACCGGGCGTCGGCGCGTCGTGCTCGGGCGCGGTGTATATGTATGTGTGTGTGTGTAGTGTACACGCACCGGGCGTCGGCGCGTCGTGCTCGGGCGCGGTGTATATGTATGTGTGTGTGTGTAGTGTACACGCACCGGGCGTCGGCGCGTCGTGCTCGGGCGCGGTGTATATGTATGTGTGTGTGTGTAGTGTACACGCACCGGGCGTCGGCGCGTCGTGCTCGGGCGCGGTGTATATGTATGTGTGTGTGTGTAGTGTACACGCACCGGGCGTCGGCGCGTCGTGCTCGGGCGCGGTGTATATGTATGTGTGTGTGTGTAGTGTACACGCACCGGGCGTCGGCGCGTCGTGCTCGGGCGCGGTGTATATGTATGTGTGTGTGTGTAGTGTACACGCACCGGGCGTCGGCGCGTCGTGCTCGGGCGCGGTGTATATGTATGTGTGTGTGTGTAGTGTACACGCACCGGGCGTCGGCGCGTCGTGCTCGGGCGCGGTGTATATGTATGTGTGTGTGTGTAGTGTACACGCACCGGGCGTCGGCGCGTCGTGCTCGGGCGCGGTGTATATGTATGTGTGTGTGTGTAGTGTACACGCACCGGGCGTCGGCGCGTCGTGCTCGGGCGCGGTGTATATGTATGTGTGTGTGTGTAGTGTACACGCACCGGGCGTCGGCGCGTCGTGCTCGGGCGCGGTGTATATGTATGTGTGTGTGTGTAGTGTACACGCACCGGGCGTCGGCGCGTCGTGCTCGGGCGCGGTGTATATGTATGTGTGTGTGTGTAGTGTACACGCACCGGGCGTCGGCGCGTCGTGCTCGGGCGCGGTGTATATGTATGTGTGTGTGTGTAGTGTACACGCACCGGGCGTCGGCGCGTCGTGCTCGGGCGCGGTGTATATGTATGTGTGTGTGTGTAGTGTACACGCACCGGGCGTCGGCGCGTCGTGCTCGGGCGCGGTGTATATGTATGTGTGTGTGTGTAGTGTACACGCACCGGGCGTCGGCGCGTCGTGCTCGGGCGCGGTGTATATGTATGTGTGTGTGTGTAGTGTACACGCACCGGGCGTCGGCGCGTCGTGCTCGGGCGCGGTGTATATGTATGTGTGTGTGTGTAGTGTACACGCACCGGGCGTGGGCGCGTCGTGCTCGGGCGCGGTGTATATGTATGTGTGTGTGTGTGTGTACACGCACCGGGTGTGGGCGCGTCGTGCTCGGGCGCGGTGCCGGCGATGCCGGTGGCGGCGAGCGCGGCCGCCCCGCCCCCCGCGCCCGCCGCCTTCACGTGCGCTTCCATCATGGCCGCCGGGACCTCATCCTGACAACATAACATATACATTTATTCAAAAGGAACTTCTTATCCTTAACGTTTTCCTGGCCTTTTGCTAGAGTCCACGAAAGGGCAAATATATTTATATAAATATCAGACATTCACACCTATCAACTGGCCCCATTTTAGGCAACTAATGCTGCTTGTATAAAACATTTATATATAAACATCCAAGACTGGAGAACGAATGCCTGTATTCATCACACAAACATCTGTCCCCACCGGGGATCGAACCCAGAACCTGTCGAGATGGCGACGCCTTGAGACCTGCGTACAGACCACTCGTTCACAGAGGTCGTCAAGTTTTAGTGGGTATTCTTAAGTTCCACACACGCCTACTGTCTAGTGGTATGTATGGTCCATAAACAGAATTTTGTCCCCATAAAAAAAGGGTCCGCCTTCCTACTGAGCCTTTTTCCGCTTTGTCCAATCCTCGGTATCCTCTGGTGTGAGGCTGTTCTATCTGATGTCCGATTTGAGGCCGTCCAACCATTGCTTCTTGGGTCTTCCGCGAGATTTAAAGCTTTGCACAGCGAAATCGACCCATCTGTTTTGGACGCAGTCTAAAAGTCGGTGACTAATGTGGCCATACCATTGAGAATAGAATCAGTGATTTGCAAAAAAGAAACTGAGAGCAGAGAGTAGCGTAGGAGAGTTGAGAAATCGACACTACCCATACGAGTGGTCACAAATTAAATATTCACCTATACTATTGAGTTAAGTCCTGATAGACGGCGCACTGCGTCTACAAGTTTATACCCATACTAGCATAAAAAAATACCTTGATGGCAGCGAACTCGTCCATGGCCGCCTTGGTGGCCTTGGAGGCGATGCGCGGGTCGACGACGGACGCCAGGAAGGCCACCGTGCTCATCACCGGGTTGCCCGCCTTGCTGAACGGGATCGGCTGGTACGCCAGCGGGCCCAGCACGCCGGCTGCAACACGTATTACACGTTACTATATGGTTGGCATCATGCACTCGTAGCAATCCCCGCAGCGCAGGTACGCGTCCTCGACGGGCAGCCGCAGCAGCTGCAGGATGCACTCGTCCTGCGCGCGCGTGCCCCCGTGCCCCCTCACCTGGCTCCCCGCAGCGCAGGTACGCGTCCTCGACGGGCAGCCGCAGCAGCTGCAGGATGCACTCGTCCTGCGCGCGCGTGCCCCCGTGCCCCCGTGCCCCCTCACCGGGCTCCCCGCAGCGCAGGTACGCGTCCTCGACGGGCAGCCGCAGCAGCTGCAGGATGCACTCGTCCTGCGCGCGCGTGCCCCCGTGCCCCCTCACCTGGCTCCCCGCAGCGCAGGTACGCGTCCTCGACGGGCAGCCGCAGCAGCTGCAGGATGCAGCGCAGGTACGCGTCCTCGACGGGCAGCCGCAGCAGCTGCAGGATGCACTCGTCCTGCGCGCGCGCGCCCCCGTGCCCCCTCACCTGGCTCCCCGCAGCGCAGGTACGCGTCCTCGACGGGCAGCCGCAGCAGCTGCAGGATGCACTCGTCCTGCGCGCGCGTGCCCCCGTGCCCCCTCACCTGGCTCCCCGCAGCGCAGGTACGCGTCCTCGACGGGCAGCCGCAGCAGCTGCAGGATGCACTCGTCCTGCGCGCGCGTGCCCCCGTGCCCCCGTGCCCCCTCACCTGGCTCCCCGCAGCGCAGGTACGCGTCCTCGACGGGCAGCCGCAGCAGCTGCAGGATGCACTCGTCCTGCGCGCGCGTGCCCCCGTGCCCCCTCACCTGGCTCCCCGCAGCGCAGGTACGCGTCCTCGACGGGCAGCCGCAGCAGCTGCAGGATGCACTCGTCCTGCGCGCGCGTGCCCCCGTGCCCCCTCACCTGGCTCCCCGCAGCGCAGGTACGCGTCCTCGACGGGCAGCCGCAGCAGCTGCAGGATGCACTCGTCCTGCGCGCGCGTGCCCCCGTGCCCCCTCACCTGGCTCCCCGCAGCGCAGGTACGCGTCCTCGACGGGCAGCCGCAGCAGCTGCAGGATGCACTCGTCCTGCGCGCGCGTGCCCCCGTGCCCCCTCACCTGGCTCCCCGCAGCGCAGGTACGCGTCCTCGACGGGCAGCCGCAGCAGCTGCAGGATGCACTCGTCCTGCGCGCGCGTGCCCCCGTGCCCCCTCACCTGGCTCCCCGCAGCGCAGGTACGCGTCCTCGACGGGCAGCCGCAGCAGCTGCAGGATGCACTCGTCCTGCGCGCGCGTGCCCACGTGCGCGGCCACTCGGTTCCAGTCGTCGCGGTGCAGCTCCAGCGCCTCCAGCAGCAGCAGCGTCTCCTGGTCCGTCCACTCGCGCCCGCGCGTGCCGCCGCGGTACTGCAACACCACACCGCGACATCGCGTCAGAACAATACACCTCACGGAGAATGATGCGCGACCGACAGAAGAAAGATGGATCGATCGAGTGAACTAGGACACAAGTAGGAATGAGGTGATATTGCGTTTGCGAATGATAAAAGTGATTGGAAGCGGAGGATTTGCGTCGACCCCGAATAGATACGACTCTCAGACGCTCGGCACCATCCCGCCACAGAATGTGGTCCAGCTTGAGGCCCCAAGCTCCAGGCTCAGCGCCCCCGCTCCAGGCTCAGTTCCCTCAGCACCTGGTCCAGCTTGAGGTCCGGCGCCCCCGCAGCTCCAGGCCCGGCGCCCCCAGTACCTGCCCATAATTCTAAACTGTCGGTTCACGGATTCCATTCGGAAAATCACGTCCCATCTCGCTCTAATTCGCTGCAATAAAAAGAGACAGGTATAGAGAATAGAGATTCCGTGATTCGTTTGTTTTCCGACAGTTTAGAATAAGGGGGCTGGTTCAGATGTATGTGCCCCCCCAGTACCTGGTCCAGCTTGAGGCCCGGCGCCCCGCCCAGCTCCAGGCCCGGCTCGGCCTTGGGCGCGGCGGGCGGCGCCCCCGGCCCCGCCCCCGCCCCCGCTCCCACACCCGCCTCCGCGCCGTTGGGCAGCCCAGCCTCCATCTTCGGTACTGCTGCGTTCTCTGCTACAACAATAATATATTACTTTATTACACATTCTATACTTGACGATAAAATAGATAAATATTGCTTAATTACATACATACATATAATCACGACTATAAACCCCTAAGAGTTAGTCAGAGAACTTTTTACGAAACCAAGGAAAGAGATCGGTTGGTAGTATTCTTTAAATGAGCCGCTACAACACGACTCTACTACGGCTTTACTTTTATTAGAATAAAAGAAGACATAACTGCGGCTGCAGCCCCGAGGGCGTGTCGGACAGCACGCGGCCGCCAGCCCTCGCTAGTTACCTGGGCGCGGCTGCGGCGGGCGCGCGACCAGCGGCTGCAGCCCCGAGGGCGTGTCGGACAGCACGCGGCCGCCAGCCCTCGCTAGTTACCTGGGCGCGGCTGCGGCGGGCGCGCGACCAGCGGCTGCAGCCCCGAGGGCGTGTCGGACAGCACGCGGCCGCCAGCCCTCGCTAGTTACCTGGGCGCGGCTGCGGCGGGCGCGCGACCAGCGGCTGCAGCCCCGAGGGCGTGTCGGACAGCACGCGGCCGCCAGCCCTCGCTAGTTACCTGGGCGCGGCTGCGGCGGGCGCGCGACCAGCGGCTGCAGCCCCGAGGGCGTGTCGGACAGCACGCGGCCGCCAGCCCTCGCTAGTTACCTGGGCGCGGCTGCGGCGGGCGCGCGACCAGCGGCTGCAGCCCCGAGGGCGTGTCGGACAGCACGCGGCCGCCAGCCCTCGCTAGTTACCTGGGCGCGGCTGCGGCGGGCGCGCGACCAGCGGCTGCAGCCCCGAGGGCGTGTCGGACAGCACGCGGCCGCCAGCCCTCGCTAGTTACCTGGGCGCGGCTGCGGCGGGCGCGCGACCAGCGGCTGCAGCCCCGAGGGCGTGTCGGACAGCACGCGGCCGCCAGCCCTCGCTAGTTACCTGGGCGCGGCTGCGGCGGGCGCGCGACCAGCGGCTGCAGCCCCGAGGGCGTGTCGGACAGCACGCGGCCGCCAGCCCTCGCTAGTTACCTGGGCGCGGCTGCGGCGGGCGCGCGACCAGCGGCTGCAGCCCCGAGGGCGTGTCGGACAGCACGCGGCCGCCAGCCCTCGCTAGTTACCTGGGCGCGGCTGCGGCGGGCGCGCGACCAGCGGCTGCAGCCCCGAGGGCGTGTCGGACAGCACGCGGCCGCCAGCCCTCGCTAGTTACCTGGGCGCGGCTGCGGCGGGCGCGCGACCAGCGGCTGCAGCCCCGAGGGCGTGTCGGACAGCACGCGGCCGCCAGCCCTCGCTAGTTACCTGGGCGCGGCTGCGGCGGGCGCGCGACCAGCGGCTGCAGCCCCGAGGGCGTGTCGGACAGCACGCGGCCGCCAGCCCTCGCTAGTTACCTGGGCGCGGCTGCGGCGGGCGCGCGACCAGCGGCTGCAGCCCCGAGGGCGTGTCGGACAGCACGTGGAAGTGCATCGTGGGCGGCGGGCCCATCGCCGTCGGCCGCGACTCCGCTTCTATCTGGGAATCAATCAATTCTTGATTTATCATCAATATTTTGGTGACATAACTACATTTTCGAGTAGGAACATTTGACAGGTGATAGTCTTTATCCCCTACCAATAAGAGTCATTTATTTTTGAACTCGACTGTACGTAAATGAAAATGTGACGTAAAATTGCAATAAATACCAAAAATGTATATTATTATCAGCTCCCACCCTTCCAGCATCAAAAACAATGTACAAAAATATTCTTAAGGCGAAAGGTAAGGCAAATGACTTTCAGCGTTTGGCGTAATCGAAATTGAGCGACAGCGACATCTATTGAAAACTTGAGGTGCGTCACAAAACACATTGCACCGTAGCGCCATGTTTTGATAGCTATGACGGCTAGTGTTTATCACAGAGTAATTTCATCTACAGAGAAAACTAAAGGCTTGTAATAAATTAAAATGTACGATTGATAGTTCGTAAAAGAAATAACCTGATAGTAATTTTTTTTACAGTATAGGTTGTATGAATACAAGCCTACACTAGTTTTTGTTTCATTCAAAACGAATCAGTATTTTTGATTTTAGACTTATCTAAAAGTCTTAGTTCCGCTTCCGAGCGTGAAACATCGTGTGTCGTCATCATATACACGCAGGCCGGTTGGGACGTAGGTATACATTTTTAAAATCGCGAGAACTATCGATCGGACTGTCATTAAATAATTCAAAAGTAATATAAAGGTATCGAACCAGTCTTGAACATAAAGTTATTTATTTTGATAAGGATTAATACCAATAAGGAAATAAAGAGCATTTTGTAACGGCGAAATTTTAATTTAATTGAATTACAGTCACTGTGGCTAAACTATATTAATTAACGTAAATGATTATTATTTCTAGGCATTACGATATATTCACGCCTACAGAGGAATCCACACATATTGACCTTCGCTACGAGTATAGAACTTTCGATAAGCCAAATTTGACGACTAAGATTGACAATATTGTCGAAAAATTCGGTAAATTTGACAGATAACTCTTAAGAGTGAAAAGAACGGATGACTTTATCGATCTAATATGGCGACTCACTGATGTTGAAACGGCGAGATTAGTTTATTTTAGCTATTTTTACAGCGTAATGTCGTATAGTCTACTGTTGTGGGGCTCCGCTGCTGACATTCAGACTATCTTTGTACTTCAAGAGAGAGCCATTCGTGCCATATACAACCTTAGACCACGTGACTCGCTCAAGGAATTATTTAAGGAAATTCATATATTAACTGTGGCGTCTCAATATTTGAAATGTTCTAAATTCCTTTTGTTATTATGGCTGTATAAAAAAGGCTAACTGTTGAGTTTCTTGCGGCACTTCTTCTCAACGGGCCATTCACGTCGAAGTGCTAGTAGGAAAAAAAATATTGTCGTGCAAAAGTATTTCATGTAAATCTAATAGCAAAAAAAAAAATACATAGCTCTGCTGCCTTTGCAGTAAAGAAAATCAGACTATTATCTGACGCTGAAACGGCAAGACTTGTCTACTTCAGTTATTTTCATAGTGTGATGTCGTATGGCTTGTTGCTATGGGAGTCAGCAGCTGATATTGAGAATATTTTTTTAATAAATATTTTAGATGTTTATAAACATAACCACACATTAAGGATAAACAATCAATGCCATAAATAAAATACTAGAAGCAAAAATGAACTTGCTGTGCATTTATGGGGGAATGTTAACAATTTTATAATAAAATCCCACCAAACGTGTTGGGCCACGCTCAATATAGGGTTCCATAGTTTTCCATCCGTCACAATTTTGATTGCGTGAACCAATTTTAATAATATTTTTTTTATTTGAAAGACGATATGTTTTTTATCATAAAATATGTAAAATGAGATAAAAAAAATGCTTGCATATATCGTTAAGTCACAAATGTAGTTCAAAAAATTTTTGTAAAATTTATCAAAAACTGTTCAACCTATCAAGTTCAAAATAATTTTCATAGAAAGTACTTATAAAGTTCTACTTTTTAGAACATTTTTATTTTTTGAACTTATGGTTCAAAAGTTAAAGGGGTGGGGGGGTGGGGGGGGTGGGGGAATTTCATAAAATATAAATTTTATCATAAAATGATGTTAGAAAATTTAAACGTGGTGCGCATTTTCAGTGATTTGCCTAGTTATATAATTATTTATCATATTAAGTAAAATTTTCCAAAATTCTTTAACGAAAATATTTATTTTCCCCTTTTTAGGCCATTAGTAAAACGTTTTATACAGTATTAATGTAACCCTTTTTTTAATTTATTTTTATATATTTTTATTTAATATTGTATTGTCACTGGGAGCAAGCCTGTATGTAAAAATACAACTCAATCGGATGTCGGGAAGTGGTCGAAAAATCGATCGCCAGATATGATCTCCACAGACAAGAAAGCAAGCTAAGAAAAACGTAGTAAAAGTGTATCATTATTCTTCGTTTGTTATTAAGACTAAATTATGTGACAATTTCACTATCAGCTAGTGATTAGAGAGCATACGTCTAAAGAAAACATTAGAGAAACCCAATTCTATTAATAATACAATATTTCCTGCGTAGACTCTGTATCGGCCACTACTCTGTGCATTTTAGTAGTGAGAAGTAATTTTTGGTAGCTCGATTGTTGTTGCACACAGATCTGAAGGTACAATTATCTACATTATGACGAGGATAGGCAAGGTAATTAAAGAGGGTGGTACTTACTCTAGTGTATTATCAATATTTTGCTCTAGACAAATAATATTTAGAATGTTTAATAATTAACCGTTGCTTAGCAACGATGTCATTTCTTTGCAAAAGCGCCTACGAAATTTTGGCAGCAAATGTACAATTATGCAACTATAATATTTTTGTAGGCGCTACAGGAAAACACGTTGCAATTAATAAATTTGTGGTCTTTTCTAAAAAAACTCACCGTCGGAGACTAGGTATTAATGTAACGGATATGTAAACTGAGTTTGATAATAAACAGAAACGTCTTTTAAAGAAAAAAGTGTAAAAGAATTTTCGATAGATTATGATAAATCGAAAAATTTTGAGTGCTCTCCATATGTTGCTATAAATAATTACTAGTATTTTGGACCGTCACGAACAAGTTTGTGATATATGTCATAACATAAATTAATCTGATCATCCCTTGTGCTGTATTTTTGCCAGACTACTGTACCAAAAATACCTCATTATGAACATTCGCCTATCCCTTCGCCTTAATATCGAATCTAATTTTGTTTGAGTAATTATTTGTATTAGAATTGTACGTGTGTTTAAAACAGTAATAGTAAAGTAGTGCTAGTGCCTGGTAGTTGATGAGCCCCCACTGCTCCAGGAAGCCGTGCGCGCGCATGACGGCGCACACGTCGCCGGCCAGGTTGCGGCGGCACGCCGTGCTCGTCAGGTACTCCGTGGGGTTCAGCCGGTACGTGTCGATCATGAAGTTCCTGCACATTTATTACTAGCGTATTATAAATAAATAAATATCTTCACACATTTACAACTATCAACTATAGTCCGCGCGGAACTCATTGGCCGCGCCGTAGATGGCGACTCGTCTCGCTTTTGCAATCTCATGTGCGTTTTGTTTAAAGTAGCCGGAACTTTCAATGCGTGTTGTCGTCGCGAAGTGCGGCGCCGAACTTAGTAATGCCCCCCCGCCTCTCCGTCCCACCGCTCACATGCCTAAGGCGCGGCCAACTAGTTCCGCGCGGACTATAGCTCCATAATAAGCAACTAATGCTGCTTGTGTTACGGATACTAGATGACGGATAAATATATTTAATAGACAATATACATATAAAAATTCAAGACTGGTGAATAAATACCTGTTGTATTCATCACAAAAAACATTTAGACCCACCGGGGATCGAACCCAGAACCTCTCGAGATGGCGACGCCTTGAGACCGGCGTACAGACCACTCGACCACGGAGGTCGTCAAATTATAAACTTTATCCATAGCGCTCGCGTGGTGTATTGATTTAACGCCATTTTCTTGCAGTAAAAGTTATCTTAAATGTTCACTGAGAAATTCAGCTTACACAATACCAATTTTATCAAAACCGTCGCGTAGGTTTTGCTAGATGCGTCCACAAATATACAGATAGATTTTTTTTTATTGGTGATTTGTATCTAAACCGATGACTTCTTACACACTCGGGCAAGCACAACGATAACGCCTCGCGAATATACTACACCAAGTGAAGTACCGCTGCCGCCATTAGACAGGGTATAGGGTAGAGGAAACAGGAAGAATAGAATAGAATAATTTTATTTTGCTAAAAACATGGTACGTAATAGTTGTCAATAATATAATAAATGTTTCACATGTTTAGTCACAAGTTCATGACATGCAAAATATTTAAGCATACAAGTGACAAGTATAAGTGATTTCTCCTTCGATCCCGATCAAAAATATAGTTACCTATAAGCCAAATAAATTTCCGGCGTCTTAGACTTGTTCTTGCCGTTGAAGAACTCCGGCAGCGCGCGCTTCTCGATGGTGTGTATGGAGTTGTAGTCGAACCAGGCGGAGTACGACGGCACCACGATGTGGTGCGTCTGGTCCGTCACGTTGTCCTCTAGCTCTTCTTTTATTATCATTTCCTGGGAACATGTATGGAGTTCATGTGTACGAATTAGAATTTAACATCGATAAACAGATGCTTGGTGATGTAGAGAGAATGATCATGTCACTAGGATGGCGTGTAGGGAGGGGAAGACCGAAAAAAAAGATGGATGGATTGTGTGAATGATGATGAAGCGACTGAGTGTTGACTCGACTTGATAGGAGAGAGTGGAGGAAGAAGACATGTTGTGCCGACCACGAATAACAGAATTAGGAACAAAGAAAACAGAGAGATTTTTAGCTATTGAAATGTATTATAGAAATAGCAAAATACAAAACATAATCTTGAGGCCAATATTCCCGAAAGGGTGGGCATAATTAGCAAAATACAAAACATAATCTTGAGGCCAATATCCCTGAAAGGGTGGGCATGATTAGCAAAATACAAAACATAATCTTGAGGCCAATATCCCCGAAAGGGTGGGCATAATTCATTTGAAATAATGTAAAAAAAAAAACATTATTTCAAATGAACGTGTGATTTATACTATTTCAATCGTAATTCCAAGATGGTTCCTCCCTTTTTATAATCGTAATTTAAAGAAATTCGTATACCCTATGGGTCGAATATAGCGAACACAAAAATGTAATACCAAGGGCCCGTTTCACAATCGATAAGTGAAGTTATAATTAGTCACTTGATAAATAATTTACTTCTTAATTATATCCCTCCAATAGCTGTGCGTTTCACATATAATGTGGTGATTAGTCTCTCTCAGAGATTGTGAAAAGCGAGATGGGTGTTCACTCAGCAGTCATGTTCTGTAGCTCAATTAGAACTCAACTTATCGATTGTCAAACAGGCCCTGCGTGAACCGTAATAGGTATATGGACAAATAAATAATATGGAGAGTAGTTGCGCACCTGCGTGTTGGAGTCGGAGTGCTTGCCCTGCGAGTCGTCGTGCGCGTCGGGCGCGGGCGCGGGCGCGTCGGCCGGCGCCGGCGCCGCCTCCCCCGCCGCCGCCGCCCCCGCCCCCGACCCCGCCCCCGCGCTCAAGGCCGGCGCTGCGGACGCCATGCCCAATATTACACCACGCCACAGATTACTTATTACTTACTTACTTACTACGTAACAGATCCATCACATCCCCGCAGAACGACCAATACCTACGCTTTATATCTCCTAAACGTTCTAGCTCTCATGCGACGCGAGAAAATATGAGCCTGACTGCTTTGATTCAACGAATCGTTTCGAGTGCACAGCGCGCGATGACGTCGGCCGGTGTGAGAAAACCTTAGGGTTGACCCAATGAAGACCCAATGAAGACCCAATGAATGATTCAATTTTATAAAATGGTCGATTTGTTTTTACCTTCCCTAAGCTTCGCATTGGTAAATTTGATAACCGCAAATATTCTGAATCTAACAAAAGGTTTCATCGAATAATCATGTGGGAGGCATGGACACAAAGAATTGAATGATATTGCATTTTCCACAAAGAAACAATTCCACAGATTACTAATACAATAAACACAATACGCAGTAAAGTTCCACGCGCAAGACTACACAGGCAGGCGAGCGGCGTCCCTCTGTCGCTTGTGCGTTCGAACGCACGGCTAGTCGGTAGGTACTTTGAGCGCGTGACGGAGGCCTGACCACGCCCTGTTAGTTGCGGACCTCGCTGGCGAAGTGGTCAGTACGCTTTGGCTTTCGCCACGGTCCAACTCCTCCGTGCTTCGGAAGGCACGTTGAGCCATTGCTCCCGGTCGTGGTTTTTTTTTAAATGTAAGCGAGGGGCAAACGCGCAGACGGCTCACCTGATGGTAAGTGATTACCGCCGCCCATAGACATCTACAACACCGGAGGAGTTGCATATTCGTTGCCGACCCTTAGGGAGGGAATACACTCGGGTCTGTTGCGACTGTTTCTACCCACCCGCAATTCGGCTTCGGCCCATACTCCTCATGCGTTTCTCCATGAGGAAGGCCTGCGCCCGGGACGTATATAAGCTGGACAGGACCCTGTTAGTCTACGGAAGAACAGCGTCGAAACGAGTGCGTGTAGGTCGTCCCGATAGGTGCTGAATGAATGCCGTTTCACAGACCGCTTTCTCATTTACAATAATGTAACATAAGATAGAGTCATCAGCCTATATACTGCTGGGACAGGCCTTCCTCATGGAGAAACACATGAGGAGTATGGGGCGTAACACCACCACGCTGGCCCAATGCGGGTTGGTGGGTAGAAACGGTCACAAATGCGATCGTGACCAACGGCTTAACGTGCCTTCCGAAGCACGGAGGAGCTCGAGATCATAAAGTCTTGGTCACCCATCCACGGCCTGACCATGGCGAAGGTAGCTTTGTTTTCGATCGAAGCCAAAGCGCACTGACCACTACGCCACCGAGCTCCTCAGATAGATAGAGTGGTGTCAATAAATTGTATTTCACACAAGATTACCAATTTTTTCGAAAAGCGTCTTTCGGTTTGCGAACGAAGGTGTTGCGCTCGCATGCCTGTGCAGTTGACAGGGTTATTTTAAATGCATCCACGACCACGCAAAACTAGGCAGCTATCATCATAAATAACATTGATTGTCGTTATCACAAACTAGCTGTGCCCGCGAAGTTCGCGTGGCTATTGATTTAACGCCGATAAAAATTTACACTGCATTGTTTTTTTTGTTTTTTTACAAAGTGCTCAGCATTACATTCCTGCATCTTATTAGCAAAATGTTGATTATTAATAGTTGAACTGAAACCACCAAATATTAAAATAATGAAAATAACATTTCTTGTCAGTGTCATCTGATTAATTGTTGTCATGGTGGCGATGGTGATATGGTGGTGGTGTCTCTGTTGTCCTGTCAATATTTTACAATACCTAGAAATTTTTAAATTCAAAATTAAATTAAAGTTTGACGGAATATGTCACATAATACTCGGTCGAGCAGATATTGATAACCACGGTAACACCCGCGCGGTACCCGTTCCCATGGGAATATCGGGATAAAAAGTAGCCTATGTCCATTCTCAGGCTCTAGACTATCTAGACTATCTGTGTGCCAAATTTAAATTGAATCGGTTCAATAGTTTTGACATGAAAACAAGACAGACAGACAGATTTACTTTCGCATTTATAATATTAGTGTGGATAACAAAATTATTTTAAATTCTTTATTTTATACCGTCATGACTTTTGTAAGTCAAAATTCTAGTCTTGTTTGACGACCTCTGTTGTCGAGTGGTCGCCGGTGTCACGGCGTCGCCATCTCGAGAGGTTCAGGGTTCGATCCTCGGTGGGGACAGATGTTTGTGTGATGAACATAGGCATTTGTTCTCCAGTCTTGGATGTTTATATAAGTATTGTATATTTTCTGAATATTTATACGTATATATCTATTAAATATATTTATCCGTCATCTAGTGTCTGTAACACAAGCAGCAGTAGTTGTTTAAAATGGAGCTAGTTGGTAGGTGTGAATGTTTGAGGATATTTATTTATATTTATATATGCTCACGCACAAGATGCGCGCAAACCTGAGAACATTCAGACGTGAAATTAAATTGATAATTCATTATTTTTGTATGTAAGTAAAATAGGTCATATTATTGAAGATCGAACAACAAATGTTGTTGTTTAACAATGTTAGCCACCTAGAGTTTGCGACGTTGCTGATGCATTGAAAATAACCCGTATACCTTAAGTACTAGTTCAACATGTTCAACTTACTGTCTGTAGATCTCTCGTTCTCAGGAGTGGGTGCAGCATCAGTGTTGTCTCTGGACGCATTGTCTTCCTCGTCATCTGCGTCATTGTCGCGGCGCTTAGAGATGCGGCTGCAAGACATAACTAATATAGTCAACAGCTACGAAAAATTGCACAATATCTCCATATTCAAGTTCTTGTATAAGAGATGGATCATGCTGCTATGGATCGGGTACAAAAAAAAACAACAATTGCTCTTCTTGCGGCCGATGGTGGTTATGATGATCTAAAAAGTGCGGTGGTGAGTTACCTCTTCCTCTTGCCGTGCTTGAGCGGCGGCGGCGAGGGCGAGCGCTTGCGCTTGCTCTTCTTGCTCTTGGCGGACGGCTCCGAGCCTGGGATCAAGTCGTCCACTGACAGGCGCAGCTTGTGGACCTAGGATCAAACATTTTTTATAAGAAAGAATACAAACACATATTATTAAGATCCACTCAGAAACAATATTAAAATCATTGAAATAAAAATCACGTCCGCCATAGTCAAATGCCGCCAAAAACTCCGCAATAAATAGAACGTTATTCAGTGCGTTCCATTTCTTACATAAAATATTGCCCTTATGTTTCTTCCACATGAGTAGCTCCCTACACTAGCATAAATAGTCTGTAACATACAACACTAGGTAGTACTGTGACATGGTGGACCCGGAGATAAATTAAAAGGTAAATAACACAAACCACTGAACATAAAAACTAAGAGATAATTATAAAAGGTAGGTAGGTACTGACAATAGTGCCTTTGGTAAGGTTATTAAGGTACTTTTAAAAACTGCTTACATATTATAATCAGTGGATAGTATATTATTATCATCAAAACTATTCATATACATTAATTTAATAATATTTCTTGGATCGAAAGTTGGAGACAGAACAAATGGTTCGTTCTTTAAAAAGAATCAAAGAGGGAAATGGCCAGAGAAGAGCGAAATATCAGCAAAGAGTCGCTAATATTGCTATAGCGACTCGTTACAGTACTCTCACCTTCTTCTTTCCATTGGCGTCCACCTCGTAGTCCTCCTCGTTCATCCACTCGTTGTACTGCGGCAGGTCCAGCACCCACGTGGCCGTCACGCGCCACGGCTCCGAACGGTTGCACTCCCAGTTAGCGGTCTCTGGCACCTCGATCTGAAGAAACAATTAATGGTACACTAATATTACAAGATAACAAATTATAATAGGCTAGTTGACTCAAATGTATTGAAAATAATGTTTAATCCACATAGTATTTAGTACCTACAATATAAATAAGGGATTGCTTTAGAAATTCAATTAAAACATGTTTTATTTTCACTTTTTTTTTGTGTGTGAGAGTGAGTGAGTGTGTGAGTGTGAGTGAGTATGTGTGCGTGCGTACGTGCGTGTGTGTGTGTGTGCGAGTGTGTGTGTGCGTGCGCGTATGCGTGCGCGTATGTGTGTGCGTGTGTGATGTGTTACCGGCATGTCGGCCTGCGCCCAGGTGTCGTGGCTGTCGGGGAAGTAGTACCAGTGCACCAGCACCCCCGCGCCGCGGCGGCACACGGGCCGCGCGTACTCCTCCTCCAGGGGGTCCACCGTCGGGTAGATTATGTGCGTCGCGTCCTCTTCGTCCTCTGACGACATAAAAAAAAAAATCAAAAATAATTTTATTTCATAGGCTAAACATAGCACTTAAAATCGTCAACATTCATAAATAGTCACATTTATTATACATAAAGTAAATTTTCACTGCCGCGAGCGATTGTAGCAAGTACATCCACACAGCGCTTTGACTGTGGTTGTAATCGATACAAGCGACCGGATTTTTATACATGTACTAGCGGCCCTAGAGATGTATACCACGTCTCAATCCAAGTTGCCAAAAAGGTAAACAAAAAAGCCTATTTACCGATTTTGTTATTCAATAATAACACTTATTACATGGATATTGGCACGTAAATATAAATAACGGAAACAATTGTTGTCCGTTTCAATTGATTGCAATTACCTACAGACATCACAAAACATTTTAGAGATGAAACTGGATTGAGACGTACTATACTATTTTTGAGCACATTCACAGCGCATTCAGTGTCTTGCTGAAGGCTGTATGTAACTACCAACTCAATAAGAACCTAAAATTAAAAATAACAAAGTCCCACAGTAAAATAGCAGTTATGTTCCAATGCTACTCACCGCAGATATCCCCCTGATGATGGCTGACAATATCCTTAACTTTATTCGCAGTAGCCTTGTCAACCTCCGGGCGTATGTACACACAAGGTGTCCGGATCACCTCAGCGCTCACCAACGCGGACTCGATCTCCATCATCATCTGCACGTTCAGGTCCTTGCGAGACGGGTTCTGGAAATGCGGGAGTAGGGAGGGGACCAGAGAGAAGACGAATATTAGTTGTGGTCTAGAGGAGCGATAGTTTATGGTACTAAAGAATGCGACAAAAGATACAAAAGTCGCTCGGTTGTAATTTGTCCCACGTATTTTTTTTTCTATTTTAATTACTTGAAGAAGATTTTAACGGATGAAATTTGATAAAATGATTTTATAAAAATAAAATCCTATTTTTACAAAGTGTTATTACTAGATGAACAAAAAAGAAACACAGACTGTAATATTATCTATCGCTGTATAAATACTGTTATTTTTAAGTCCACAATTTTGTAAGTCAGACATTATTTTGCGTTAGTGAAATTCACTCGGGTCTGGATATTACATGCAAATAACAAAACATATAAACATATATTCCCAAAGTATTAGTGACAAGAACCACACACATTATCGACTTTATACAAACGACATAGAGCTCACAATCGACTGGTATTTACAATACACATAAGGCTCCCAAATGAACACTGGCAATATGGAAATGAAATGGACCTTATGTTTAATGGAGGTATATCTAATTATTTTTGAAGACAAGAACCGTTATCCAAAATATTCGTAGTTTAAGAAAAACAGTAAATAGTGTATTTACAACAAAAAATGTGTAGGTAACAATTGTGCTCCAAACATCTTGTGCTATAGTAAGTGAATTTGTGATTAAAAATGTCAGTTTTATTTACAATTAAAAATAAACTTTATAACGATATTGTAAGGCACAATTTTGGATTTCACTATCATATTTGGAACATATATTTATGCTTATACGTAACATAAGAATACCAGATACTTTTACTTGTGAAAAATTCTTAGAATTTAGCTGTTCGGCTTATGGAATTTATTACTGGATTAGTTTTTTTAACAAAAACGAATTACTTGCGATGGATCAATTTGACATAATTTACAAAAAACAGTTGATTATCTTTTCGCTTTGGTATAATTTTGAATAGATTATTTCACGAAATGGCTTCTTATTACACAACTACAGATAATTTCGCGATACTTCCAAATAAAGAAAGAATAGGTTAACATCTAAGTTACATTTGCTTTAAGAACATAAGACCTGTAAAAAGATTTATTTTACGAAATCCAAAACGCGCCAGTTATTTATAATCTGATGTCGAGCTTAGAGCGTGTTGTTAAGAAATAGATGATTTATAATATTCATACCCTGGAAATTCGTGCTTGGAATGAACATGTCCGTGATACATAACATGAAGTTGTATATTATATTTTTTCAAAGTATTTTATACTGAGTTTATAGACGTTACAACTAGTCAAGCCACTTGTAATATAGAAGCTGTTACTTTAATAAACAAACTGTTAATTTTGTCCCATAAAAGATGTTTCAAAACATATAAAATTATTTCTAGAATTATTTTCAAATGTGGAATGTGTTATTTGCTAAGCATATCTTTTACTATAATCGGAACTAAAGAAAATGATGACAAAAAAACATCTTCAAAATGAGAGCTATTAAACTTCCCACAAGGTGGGATAAGAGGAATAGTTGATAATAGAGTACTGACATTTAATCCATACTAATATTATAAATGCGAAAGTAACTGTGTCTGTCTGTCTGTCTCGCTTTCGCGTCAAAACTACTGAACCAATTTAACCGAACTTGGTACACAGATAGTCTAGAGCCTGAGAAAGGACATAGGCTACTTGTTATCCTGATATTTCCATGGGAATGGGTGCCATGAGGGTGAATGTTAAAAAATTTAAATAACGCCTCCCAGAAAAATGAAGGACAATTTTACGCAACTATGAACTTTGCTTCTAATAATAGAGTAGGCGTAAATTTTCAATTCCACCAATTGAGGCTACTGTTCCAATTTGAAAAAATCTTTCAGTGTTGAAGAGCCTATTTATTGAGGGGGACTATAGGCAACATACCATCACACAATCTCAATGTTACTATTCTACGCGAACGAAGTCGCGGGCTTAAGCTACATTTAAAATATTAACCAAAATAATATATTTAAATATTGAAACCTTCTACACAATAATTTTATTAAAAACAACTTTTTTATATTTCTCGAACCAAATTTTGTTTTCCTTATAGGCAAATGTTTGATCCCTATACCGCCTAATGATAAGCGGAGATTCGATCTAGGATGGAGCACATTTGACTAGAATATAAAGCCTCGGTTTGAAGACCCCATTGATATAGAACAAACACGTCGTAAATTACAAGTATGCTATGCTAGTAGAACATATACAGTTCTAAATTACAAGATGGTAGATTGGTATAGAACAAGTCCTAAATTACAAGTAGGCTATGCTAGTAGAACTTAAACAGTCCTAAATTACAAAATGGTAACTTATGACAGTATCACGACCATGTGTAGATGCATTGTTACGGTGGGGTGCGTCGGCGAGCAGCGTGCGTCGTGCATACCTTACCGACCTGGAAGTCGAACTTGCGCCACCGCTGCTCCGACTTGAAGCGGAACATGGTCGCCAGGACGGTACAAAGCGACCCGCCCGGCTTCATGTCCATGAATACTTTCATCTGGCAACAAAGAACACAATGATAATCTGACGGTTTTTGGCGGCATTCAACTATGGCGGACGCGATTTTTATTTCAGTGATTGTAATATTGTATCGGAGTGGATCTTGATGCGTAAAATCAGTGTAGTTTTGTGTAATAAGTGTCAATAATGAAGAGCAATATGGAGAATTATTGAAATAATCGTCAAGTGATGTGAAAAACGATGGGATTTTTATCGTGGTAATCCACCTCATCGAAGTAACATCACAGTGTCTACCATCGATCGTTTGACGCCAAACTCTCCCAAGATGCATTGAAATGCATTACACTAGCATTTCAATGCAAACTACTGAAGAAAAGTATGCTACTGTTAACGTGTGGCTCAAAAGGTGCTGCAGCCAGAGCCGTAAAACTGAATATTAAAAAAAAAATGATGATCTGATCTATCCAAATCTCTTTATCGGAATGACCAGTTAGAAAAAGGATGTTATTTAAATGGTTAGTAAAATATTCCAATTTTTGTCAGCAAAAAATACATATGATCAGGTAAAATAACTAATTGCAATCAGCAAATATTTCTGAATTGGTCAGCAAAATAAATTATTTGGCAGCAACTTATGGGCAGCATATTACTATATTGCTGACAAGGTATTTGTTTGCTGCCCAAATGATTTTTCGGGTGATTTTTATTTTGCTGACCAAATAATTAAGTGGCTTCCCAACTAATTATTTCCCTTAGAAAAACATCAACTTACTTAGGATGACATACACTAAAATTTCATTTCTCAAGGTAACTTTTTGAGGAGCTTGGTGGATTAGTGGTTGGTACGCTTTGGCCTTTAATTAAAAACAAAGCTACATTCACCATGGTCAGGCCGTGGATGGGTGACCAAAACGTTGTGATCTCGAGCTTGTCTGTGCTTCAGAAGGCACATTAAGCCATTGGTCCCACCAACCCGCATTGGGCCAGCATGGTGGTGTTGTGACACATACTCCGCATGTGTTTCTCCATGCAGAGTATGTGCCTTCGTGCTTAGCACGAAACATTGTCAACTCAGATGTTGGTGGAATTATTAAAATCTAACAAATATTAAAATTCATTGAAAAATCATATTGCAGTATAATATAATAAATAATTAATAAGTCCTGCAAGGTTGCTAGTGCCTCAGAAAACATCCTGTATATAGAAAAAAAAAAGGCTCTTGTGCAGTGAAAAGTTGTAAAGAGGGAAATTGAAATAATTTTTAACATAATCTGCCAATTTAATTTATTAAAAATTAAATTAGTTTCATTTCTAAAAGAGAACAAAGAAAATTTCAGTACTTACTGGAAGCCTCAAGAAAGGGGGATCTGATGCATTCTTCCCCAATTTGTTCTCCTGGTACTGGATAAGTTGAATGACCAGTTGGGCCAATCCTTCTTTCGTTGGCGGGTCAGTTTGGACATGCTGAAAAAAAGTAATGTTGGACTTTTAAGACAGAAAGCTTACTTCTAATAATTTTTAACACACTCATCGTAAAAAACCTGAATACCCTAGGTCTAGAAAGACCACCATAACACAATATGGTAAAGAAATTTATAAATATGTCACCAGCTAAAACAGACAAATTACAGAGTAATAGTTATGTTATCAGAGTCGTTAATGAATACAATAATTAATTTTATGAAAATATTACACATTTTCGTAGCCTTTTAAAGGCCACAAAGAATGTTAAAGCCACAAAAATCTAAAATTCATAAATTGGTTTTATGGTTCCTCTGAACTTATTTTATATTATCATGAATTTTTATATTGCACATTGAACAAATGTGCAAGGTTGTTCTGATCACACTGTTGTCTTTATCAACTATTGTTTTTGTATATGTTAGCAGTAAAATAAAAAGATTAATATGTAAAATAAAAAGGTTTATATTTCCTTAACAAATAAATAAATAAAAGAAATACTAATAAAATGTTGTTTTATTAGTCATGCATGCTAGTGGCCCCTGGAGGGTCAGCGCCAACACTGGTGTTAGCTAACAATAGTTGTTTATATTTTTTTTCATTTTTTTTTTCCTTTCTTTTTTTTTCGGGCCATTGTGTTGTTCGTCGACTATGTCAGTCCCATAGTACACAAAGATAAAAGTTGTGTCTATTGTGTAGTTTTCTGACCATTGAGAAGTTAATATCTTAGTGCAAATACATGTATAACTTAATTACACTTATTGTTATTAGATTTAGGGTAATTATCATTAAAAGCTAATGGCAACTGCCTAGCCGTACTTGAAATAAGGTAATGATAAAAGCAATTTTCCTATAGAATAAGCAGATTATTCATTCATTTACATAACCCTCAACTGTCAACTCCCATAATATGGAGTATAAAATTTTTCTATTATGGCTCAGAGACATGCACAGTTATATTATTTAAGCTGAACAGCCAGATAGCCAGCCAGCTATTACTCATATGATTAAATCTAATTATAAATTGGTATTATTATCATGTCCAGACCTTAATCCCTCAACAGCTTTTCTACATTGAGGAAACAAATACAAGGTATTAGATAAACACCAACATGGTGACTGAATCTGGATAGGTGGGATTGGTATACAGTCATGATTATTAACAAGAAATGTTTTGTGGGGTAGACAATATTGAGAAATGAGTGTGTTTTATTTGACACATATTTCTGGGACTTCAATAGCAGGAATGTTTACCATTTTGATAACAACAACAAGAAACTTATAATTCAGGAAATAAGCATCAATTGAAATTGTTTTTTAATTACTTTTATTTTCTGATGAGCAAATGTAGTTATTATGTCCTTTAGTGGCAGTGTGTTTTGAATCAACATAGAAAATAAGTTCAAGCTTTAAGTTATTTTAATTATATAATTTAGGATAGCCTTATTTACATAATTTTGAAAATAATAACAATATTGCTATATGAATTTGTTAATACCAGTCAAAAATAGTTAACATTGAACAAAATACTAACCTTTTTACAATTTTTCTGCAACCAAACACGAATTTGATCAAATTGAGCTAAACACTCGGACGATTGGAAGTACTCTACATTAGGCCCACCGTCCTTCTTGGGGCCTATAGTCGACATGCTGGATTGTTATTTTATGATCTTGTTGCAAATTTTACTGGAAATTCACAGTAAAAAGAAATCTAAGCAAATATTCTAAAAAACAATCTCCACAAGCGGCGTCTTCCTCGGCCTCTTTTTGACAGTTAAATAATTAGTTGCCAGTTAAATAAAATATGCGTGGACTTCAAAATTCAAACGCTGTGAACGCAGAAGCAGACGAGCGTTTTCCAATAGTGATGTAAAACGGTTATGGATGTGCATAATCGATAAAACGCCATTCCCGATTGTAACCAATAGGGAAGCCAAAGGGAACGCAGCCCATACAGCCAATTCTTCGGTATTTTAACGCCTTCAGTATTTGCATTGAAATGCAAGTGAAATGCATTTCAATGCATCTTGGGAGAGTTTGGCATCAAACGATCTATGGTAGAAACTGTGGTGCTACTTGGATGAGGTGGATTACCACTATAAAAAACTCATCACTTTTCACACCACTTGTGCTTATTTCGATAATCCTCCACATTGTACATCATCACAGACACTTGTTACACAAAACTACTCTGATTTTACGTAACAATATTACAATCATCGAAATAAAAACCTCGTCCGCCATAGTTGAATGCCGCCAAAAACTCGTATTTTCATTTTATAGGTTTCGTATGAGTAAATAAAAAAAATACTTTAGTCTTCAGTCTTTAATAAAATTTAATGGACAAAAATAATCTATTATTTTTATTTGCGTAATTTACATTATCTAATGAATTATTTGTCAAACATAACATTAACATAGCACATTATCACGCTTCTATCCCCAAAAGGGTAGGCAGAGGTGTTAATGTGTTAATTATATCTAATTTTCATAAATTATTCACATGACTGCTTACACCCAGATCTATCAGCAGAAAACTCTTTAGTGCTGCGGATAAACATAACTATAAAAAATGCATAATATTAAAAAAGACATGCCAGCGTAGGATTTTAAAATATACTAGGTTTCTATTTATAAAGAGTATCAATTCTACTTATAATAAAAATTACACTTCACACAAATCACAGTTGATTTTTCAAAACTTTTAAATTTTTTAGTAGACATCAGCTCCAGGAAAAACAAACTGATTCTGTGGCAAGCCTTTGGAGCCGGTCCCTTCGATCGCGAACAGAGAGCCCGCGTCCGGCTGCGTAGCCAGCTCCGCGGGCGTGAGGTCCCTGCGGCTGGTGGTGACGAACAGGGTGGCCATGTCGTGGCCGCCCCACATCACTGACGTCACTTTGGCCGCTTTGATCGTGTGCTGCTCCAGCAGCTTCCCGGCTCTTGAGTCGATTTTTATTACCTGAAAACAAGCAAATTATAACCGTTAGCCGATTAGGAAAATCCACGCAACTTGTTTTTCAACATGTCGTGAGTTTAATCTCCAGTAGACCTAACATGAACACCAACACATGATATGTTAAAACAATTTATATCTATGAACTGTTAAAATGCGTAAAGAAAACAATGACAAGATAACGGCTGTATCCTGCTGTATCCAAGATTCTTTTATCAATTCGTAATATTGAAAATCTTTTACCTACCATTCTACTAAAGTATATGATTTTCGTTGCTGATAGTACCCCCTAGCTATTAGCATAGGCGAGGCGAGAGAATAATTATAATATTTGTCAAAGAGAAATTTTATCATCTAAGTATTGATTGCCAGAGGCGCTGTGCAATCCCCGGCTTCATAAAAAAAATATTTTATAAAATTATATAAAACTTACCGGTGAAACTAATTGCTAAGACTGCTATCAATCTTATAAGTAATCTGACTTGGCATATATTTTTTATAGGAAAGTGTAATAGGTATAGATTACCTTTCCTCCGTCGTAGCAAGCGACCCATAAGTTTCCCTCGGTGTCTATCGTCATTCCGTCAGGAACACCAGTCACGTTATTGGCCTGGAAACTAAATAATGTTCTCCTGTTGTCTGTACAAAAAGAAAGAATGATTATGCATATTGATTTTAAAATTAAGGCAACAAAATATAAATAAAAAGATACAAATACAATATAACATAGACGAGAGCTATTGACACTGCCAGCTAGTGGAATCACCTAAGGGGCGATTGCCTGCCTATCAAAGATAAAATAAATGTCCACTGGTGACCAAATGCCCCATAAACTAGAGTGCCATTACAAAAAATCAATGGAAAATTAGACTTACGTAAATTTCCTGATTCTATTTCATAGTCGAATACATCAATATTTTTCGTGGGCGAATCGATATAAAACATGAACTTGCTATCGGGTGTCCACGCGATCCCATTGGAGACGGATACTGGCCGTACTTTTACTTCCGGGTGTCTGTAGTTGTCTTTGTCCAGCATGTACAGGGTGGCCATATCTTTGTCCAGCACATGGGAAACTTCCGCCCCAATAGTTCCTGGAAATAAGATAAATAAAAAAAAGGCATAATATATAAGGTAGTTTTGAAATTCGCTTTAACGCTATAAATACGTATTTGACTCCATTAATATTTTGTTTAGCGATAAAGAAGAGGCTGCCCGGCTGTTACGAAACAATGATATTAAATAAAAATGTTAGACTAACTTTCTACTCTTGTTTATTAGAAAGTCGTGATCAACTAATAATCATAGTACACATGTTTAAATTTTTGTGACGCGTCTTATTATGAGGTAATACTTGCCATTTTGATTGATTATGTGAATAACATCCTGTATAAGCGCGTTAGGTCTATTTTGCCTAGTCTACTTCGCGTTTTGCAACCATTAGAGATATGTCATGTTTTTTTTGTGTCCATATGATACTAACCAAACCATAGCCTGCCCTTGACGTCCACTTTCCCATCGTTGCAGCGGTTGTCGGGCAGGCCCACATCGACGACGCTGAGCAGCCGCAGTGCTGCGTCTCCGGGGGCGGAGTTCCAGTCCAGAAAGTAGAGGGCTGATCGCACCGCTACTACCACCAGCTTCGGGTAATCCTTCACTCTCACCACTAAGGACACGGGGCCGTAACCTGTTGGAAGATATGTCTTTAGGCGAAATTTAATTGTAAAGGTACAGATTATTTAAAACGAAAGGGTCGTTTCAGAGTCCAAGCCCACTCAACGCTCTCTATCAGAATAACCAGTTATTGGATAGTCGACATAATCTCTATAGACTATCAAAAACTGTAAAGTTTCTTTGACAAATTTGGCACTATACGTTCTACGAGTTTATGTTCGAAATCTATCAGAGAATTTTGACATTTCTGGCTATACCAACTAATCTGATGAGCTATTGACTCTATCAACACACTCCCTTTAAAATTCATACTATCTAACTTTTCTATAAAAAAATACAGCAGGCTTATGCGAATTACCTAGCCTAGAGTAATAGAAAAGTAGACTGTAGAAACTTTCCTCTTTTGATATGGAGGAAAAAAGTACCCACCAATGTCTTTGTAAGTAACATTGCCGCTCTCGTCATCCAGCCTGAAGACCTTTTGGGCCGAGATGTCCACCCAGTAGAGCGCATCCTCATCCCTGGACCAGTGCGGCCCTTCCAGGTGAATGCCTCCAGTGTATACCTGCAATAAATTATCAAGAGAGTTAATGTACTTAATATCTGTCATTACGTTTCATGTACTTGAAAATATAGGTTTTATATTGAATTTGGGTGTATAACAACTCCGCCTAGCATTTGAGGGATTAGAGCGTGATGATGATTTTTTGTGGTCGAAAAAAAAACCTACCTTAATTAATTTTAAGTCCGCTAATTGCTACCCATAAAAACACCGAATACCGAAATTCGGTTCAACTGCCGAACATTCGAACTCTTTGCTATTATCGACCCATCCCTAATTGTAACTGTATGTATTGAATTTAAAATTTTATAATCAGATACTTAATTTATGTAGGTATCTAATTAAAAAATTGTCGTTTTTTCATCTGTGACATTTTTATTTTCAATTCAACGGTTTGTGTTTTATGGCGACCTTTATTTTATCACTAACCAGCTATGCATACAAAAGACAACAAATGAACATTCTTTATCAATTTATCAGACAAGTGTTTATGAAATATTTTTTTTAGATTACCTATTGTCTTATTGTTAAGGTTGCTGGAAGTGATTTATTGTACGATCAGCAACGAACGTCGCGACGTTCGCTACGCGTCGCTTATCATCTATGTGGGTAGGTAAAGTTCGCGTAGGTAGGTATCAAGAATATATACTACAAATTCATGGTAGGTATAGAAGGCAATAGCTTTTTAAAAGAACAGTACATATTTTCTGCATCTCAGTTTAACTTTTAATGAATTGAAAACAGTCTATCTATCGTAACTTTTATAGAGTACCTGCTTTCTTATAGGTACCTTTACATTTCCCGTTCACTTTTTAATTTCGACAGCAGCATACAAGTCGATGGCTTATTATTGCGAAAATGACCTTTCGCGCCTAAACTTTTGTTCTCTTATGATTACGTAATGACATTTAAAGCTCAACAATAATGAATTGCTACCTACTTTATTATGCAGGTAAGTAAGTACTTTAGATCTAAATTATTTTTTCTTTACATATCACAGGCAAGCTCTTGGCCTTCATCTCACCTAATAGTAAGTGACGATAAGGCCGAAGGTGGAAGCGAGCTTCACCTGTATTCCTCTACAACTGAGGATCTGGCTATCTTACCTCTGATTGGAGGAACACAATGCTAATAAAACATTATTATTATGGCGACAGATTTAGGTAAGACGGTGGTGGTAGCTAGCCAGGCGATCCTAGCACAAACCAAACCGAGCAGCAAAACTCCTGCCCTCGTGGGGGATAGAGCTGGACCTCCTGATCAACACCCGGTGGTGTCAACCTATTCAATATTATTTAAAATTATAAGTACAATCATTATAAATCTCAAACATTTTAAGATTCAATTAAAATAAAATTAAGACTTGACTTAAAAAATATAAAATTATAACTACCTACCTTCTTTATCAGAGGAGAGGACCGTCGAGATGCGACAATAGCTATTAGGAACACAACAAAAACAATTACTTTTTGTATCGAAATCATAATAAACAGTAAGGCTCTACGACGCGTATCGCACGACTGCGCCGGCGCACACTCGGTCAATGCTGCGGCAAACTGCGACCGCAACGATTTGACAATTAGTTAACCTGGTAATTACTTACTTCATAACTTGTTCTTGTTTCGCAGGGTTAAAGTTTCCGAAGGCATATGGAATACTAGCTGTGCCCGCGATGTTGTTCGCGTGGCTATTGGTTTAACGCTGTTAATAAGTTTACAAAAACTTTTTGTGTGCTTGTTAACACTGCATTGGTTTTATTACAAAGTGCTCAACATTTCATTCCTACTTACCTCTTATTAGCAAAATCTTGATTGTTAATAGTTGAACTAAAACCTCTTATTATTAAAATAACATTTTTTTGTCAGTGTCATCTGATAAATTGTTGTCATGTTGATAAATCTACGTTGCCGTGTCATTATTTTACAATGCCGAGAAATTTTAAAATCCGAAATGAAATTACATTTTGATGGAATTTAATACACGGTCGAGCAGATATTGATACCCACGGTTCCGGCGGTACCAATTCCCATGGGAATATCGGGATAAAAAGTAGCCTATCTCCTTTCTCAGACTCTAAACTATCTGTGTACCAAAAATTCTATTGAATCGGTTCAGTAGTTTTGACGCGACAGCAAGACAGACAAACAGACAGACAGAGTTACTTTCGCATTTATAATATTATTATGGATCTATCATTTAGCGCATGATCGATATATTAGCCTGCAAGAGAGGCTTTGTCCGTCAGTGGACGTCTCCGAGTCCGGGTTTAAGAAATAAAACCAGCGCTACGAGCATAGAACATTCGGTAAGCCCAATTTGACGTCTAAGATCGACAATTGTCGATAAATTCGATAAATTTTACAGATAACCCAAAGGAGTGAAAAGGACGGATGCTTTTGTCGATCAAATATGGCGGCTTTCGAAGTTCTATGCTCGCACTGCAGTAGTCATTTCATTTCAATTTTCAAGTCCTTTTTTTAAATTAATACCTACACTTATATGCCGCTATTCTTGTTTGTGGTAATAAGCAGGGCCGTCTTTAACCCATTGGAGGGCCTATTAGGATGATGGGGCCCCTATGACTTTGACAGAACTTTTTTGTTAGAATAGACATATTTATTTTCATTAACAATCATGAACATGAAACGAATATATAAATGTAATATAGTCCACGAAAGTAACTCTTTTAGCATTAATTCGGATTATACTATTGTTTGGATGTGTTTTTGGTAATAAATAGTTATTGATTATCGTTTGATGATCTGGTACTTAGGAAATATAATAGGGATTTGTATTTGATCTGAAAAAGCCCCCCGTCGTTCGCGGGGCCCTGGGCACTTACCCACTGGGAAAGAGGGGTCTGGTCTGGAGTTCTATTTTGGAGTTGGTCCAAAATGATTTATTGTATTGTCTTTCGTCTCATTACGTCTTCAACTTTCCAATCTTTCTGATTTTTCATTTCAATCAAGGATTATGGAAATGATATTAATGAGTATGTATTACTATGTATTTTATTTATATATTTTTTTTTTACGTATGACAGGTAAGCTTTTGGCCTTCATCTCACCTGATGGTAAGTGACGATAAGGCCGAAGGTGGAAGCGAGCTTCACCTGTTATCCTCAACAACTGAAGAACTGGCTATCTTACCTCTTGATTGCCGGAACACAACAATGCTTAAAACATCGTTATTATAGCGACAAATTTAGGTAAGACGGTGGTAGCTAGCCAGCCTAGAGATGCATACTGGAACAAGAATACTTGTTTACCTTGCAAATAGACAAAACACAAAGTAAACACGACACTGTTAGGTATACTTACGTTGAAAAAGTTATATATATTGCAATTCACGAGTGCGAGTAAATCACTCGACTTTTGACTATCTTAAGGCGTTAAGAGTGAAGCTACTGGCCACTATATAATCCAAAAACTATACCAATTATACCATAAAAACGTGATTAAAACCGACCACTTTCCAGTTGGCCGACTCTACGTTGCTCCGCGGAAGGTGACCTTTGCTACCAAGGTCTTATAAGAGCAAATGCAATAACGTAAGCATTTTCCTTAGTTTTCTTTTCTCCTTAAATATCTCTCTAAAGTACGTAGGTACTAATAAATTTCCCATATGATCCAAGTCATCACCAGTTAAGTTCTTTATCATCAAATTACGGACTTTGGTTTCCTTTGCATACTACCTGGACTGACACTAATCCTGTTATGGACGAGACACAATTGATTTTCTATTGTGTTAAGAATCGTATCAGACACGGTATTAGATGATGAGATACACAGTCAACAGCACGAAAGATTATGCAAAACTTTAAGTTTTAAAATTATTCCTCAATACAACATCAGTGCATAATCATGAGATTTTTTTTTCGTGAGTCTGACGTAGTTCTACGTGGAGCAAACCCCTGCTGGTGGTAAATGGTTTTTGAAGCCTATGAATGTTTGCATCGCCGGAGCATCGAACCCCATCCATTCATCTACCCAAATAAATAATAAATAAATATCCTCAGACATTCACACCTATCAACTAATTCCATTTCAAGCAACTAAATGCTGCTTGTGTTACGGATACTAGATGACGGACAAATATATTTAATAGATAAATACACATAATTATTCAGAATACGGAAATCGGAACATCCAACATCATAAGGAACATCCATGACTGGAGAACAAATGTCTGAAAATTCATCACCCAAACACTTGCCTCCACTGGGGATCGAACCCAGGACCTCTCGAGATGGCGACGCCTTGAGACCAGCGTACAGACCACTCGACCACGGAGGTCGTCGCCAAACCTTAAAAGCTTCGGATTCACAATAACTGAAAGGTCCATTTAAAGGAAAACTCAGCATAGTTTTGTAATTCAAAATATATACAGGTAAATGATCAAAGTGCACATTAATTATTCTATTTCAGTCATAGTTCCTGCCTCGCCCATTGCGACCTTATGGGGTGTGGGTAATGAATAATGATCTACCTGTTATTAGTATAGCTAACTATGTTTATGAAGATTCAATGTTAACTAGCGTTTCAGAAAGTGGTATGTTAGTACAAGGCAATGAGTGTATCTAAGCGGCTGTGAATTTACTTCTATCATCACCATTAAAAAATCTGAATCACATTAGAATTTAACTAGCATTTCGAACATTAAATTAAGATTTATTTCACTTTCGATTGTGAAGTTCTTTAGTCATAGAAGTGAGACTATTCTCTGAGTTACTACAACTAGAACCATCGTAGTATACAGGTGTGGGTTTTGTTCAAACCGACATAGTGTGTGAAAATACGTTATAACTTTATAGGTCCTTATTCATCTAAGCAAGGTCATGGATGTTTATATTCATTACTGACCTTAATAGGAACCATATTATATTAATTATAGACAGCTATGACGATACACTGCCATTGTTTTAAATGTACAATCAACGCCACGTTAAACAATACTGACAAAAATTCATAAGATTTGCAACCTTAACAAGTTGAAGTGCAAAATTCAGAAAACACAATAAATTTGTTGACTAGTTGTGGATTATTAATATAATATTTCTTATACAGGTGGAAAATTTTTGTGGGCCCTGGAGGGGAAGTACCTTAAATATTTGAAACAGCTAAAATTTACGTAAAGGAAACACACTTTAAGTTTTAAAAAGAAACAAGACTGCATTCTTAGTTTTCTCAAAAAAACTTACCCATGCCGGGAATCGAATAAGGAAGAATTAAAGAAAAGTCCACGATTTTATTCCACTAATCGATTAAGTCATGGTTAAAAATAAAATTTCCCTTTTAAACATTTGGTCTTAAACATGTAGAACGTAATGAAATCTAACATTTATTAAACATTGAACCGGGAGTAGCGGAGGAAGTTTAAAAAAAACACAATGGAGTTATGTTTATTTTTAGAAATAATAGTTAGTTTCCTTTAAGTAATTTTAAATATTTGAGGTACTTCCCCTCGAGGGCCGATGAAAATTTTCCTAACTGTCAAAATACTATATAAATAAAAATTAAGACAGCCATATAACATTGTGTAATTATCATTATGATAAATTAAGTCTGTCCTGTTCTCATACTTAATAAGAGAAAGGCATGTGCACAACAAAAAAATCGGTTGAATGAAAAGGTTAACTCCTGTAATTTTATCGTTTACATACTAACCCCTGGACTGACAATAATCCTGTTCAAGACGTGACACGATTGATTTCTTATTGTTGATTATTTACATTATATTAAATAAAAACAATATGAATTACAAACATCTTATTTATTTTGAACAATCAACTTCACTTAACCTACGCTTACATAATATTATGTACAAATAATGAGAACAAACCTTTCTACTGTATTTTGAATCTCATATTTAACAACATAAGGTTGCTTTTCACTTCACTAGCAAATACAGAAAAAAATTAACAAAAGAACTGTTTTGTATATAATAATACAATTTTATACATAATCGACTGTATGATTAAAGAATAAAAACTATAATTATATGAGCTTAGGACTACAGAATGCAAATGGTGTGCAAATACCAAAAACAACTTAAAACAAATAGTGTTTAGAATGAGAGAGCGAGACTCAACATAGAGACAGAAAAGAAAGTAGGAGACAAATCTTTTTCAGAAACCATAATACAATTTTGGGACGTATGCTGGGCAATGAGAAGACTAGACTATTATCATAATACATAGAATTGAAATTACAATGCCACATTTAAACTAAGGATATTTTCAACTAAATTAAGACTACAGATCAGAAAAGAGGTTCAGGAACATCTGATAGGCCTGTATATTTAAAAAAAAATCACAACGTTCAATGTAAAATAAAGCTTAATACAAGCTAGTTAGAGTCTAAAGTGAAAGTATCGCATTTATATGAAATATATTGCTCGTTCACAAAGGCAGATGGACTTTTTAAACACCAGATGCAATCACTAAAATTTTTTAGCAGATGCCATTACAAAATCCTTGACTTATCCGTTAATAGGTAACGTCAAACTATAATTTACTATTTTTAAATGATTTTATGTTTTAAGCAGGTATTGCCAGGGCGCGAGTGGACTGCATGTCCAAGAAATAAGGTCCATATTTCAAAAACTTATTGTAGGCTAATAAGTGTGGAGTAGACATAGTGTATGTGAATGTGTCCTAAGTAATAGCCTATATTAAAATGGACGCACAAACTTATCAGACCATATTGGTTATACTATAAAAAGCATGGCGTACATAGACACAGATATATTTACAAACAGCTACCATTTTATTTTAAACTATTATGCGGGCTAATCTTACAAATGACTTCGGCGCTGATTTATCTAAAACCTTTATTGAATTATTTCAAGAGAAAGAATCTAGCACACAGCCATTTTTTATTTTACACTTACAGCTCTTAAGATTTAGATAAAAAAGCGCTTATTCATTTCTTCATTACAAAGTTATCCTATGAAAAAGATAGAAGGGCGAAGAGACATTTACTTGTCTGATGTATATTTAATTTTGTACTTTTCTTAATAATATCAACATCGCTTAATATTATCAACTGACTTTTGATGCTGAGCCTCTACCAAACTTCACACTTTTGGTTGTGACTGTAATCCAGATTGAGTAATTTGTGAAGGCCTTAGCGGACGAGCGACAGACAACAATGTACTTTTTATTCTTCAAAATATTGGGTCCTTACCTACGAAATTGGCGTTTTTATTCTGTCTTAGTATTTTGTCTGTAACTATTAAGATTCAAAGTATTCCTAAAAAATAGTTACCTCGCCTAAAAATAAACTATATTTTTGAGCTCTTTTGATTTGTTTTGATAATTTGTTGTAAGTTTAATTGTGTTAAAATTGGACACGGAGACAACTCTTTTTAAGTGCCTCCCGAATACATCATTTTATAAAACGATAAATAATTTTTATGAAGTGTGATATTACACATATTACTAAAGCTTGTCTAATATATGGCTGTCTTGGCTTGATATATGCCAAAAATTATTATCTTTGGATTTGTCGTTGTGAAGAAAACTGATAAAATGCAGACATCCCCAAAATCTCCATACAAAACACCAATTTCATAGGTAAGGACCTAATAGATTCCTTACAACTGTTGAATGTGCACACGGCACGGCATCGTATTCGCACGCGAAGTACAGCGTACTATAAGTCCCCCGAACAACCGAGGACTTTGATATACTGGACTAGAGAGAATTGAGGGAGTCCTTGAAAAAGAGGGACTAAAATGACTAAGCGCGGCAACACATAGCGAACTTCAGTCCGCGTTAAAACCGTAGAATTCGAGGAGAGTACTTAACATTTTATAGGATTTTGTCCAGCCTTGAGCCTTTAATTTTACAGCACGTTTAATATAACACCCTGTACAAGCCTAGTATTAAGTCTAATCTTAATAAGTCACAAAAACCTTATTAGGTCGCGCTCAATTTGAACGCGTTTTCGTACGAATTTCGCTCGTACACGTGAGAACACCCATGAACAATCCCGGTCTAAGAAGCACTACGGAAGCGCTCAGACTGCGTACGAATTAAATAAATAAATAATAAATAAATATCTTCAGACATTCACACCTATCAACTGGCCCATACTAGACATCTAATCTGTGTTATGGATACCAGATGACGGATAAATATATTTAATAGATAAATACACATAAATATTCAGAATATAATAAACATATATAACACCCAAGACTGGAGAACAAATGCCTGTTCACACAAATATTTGCCCCCACCGGGGATCGAACCCAGAACCTCTCGAGATGGCGACGCCTTGAGACCGGCGAACAGACTCGACCACGGAGGTTGTCAATTAGACGTACATATAGTTCCATAGTGGATTGGATTGTTCTCACGTGTACTTACGAGCGAAATTCGTACGAAAACGCGTTTAAGCTGTGCGCGGCCTTATTCTACAAAATATAAGTATTGAATCCAGATTGAATCCTATTCAATTGAAAAAAATATTTTTTCGAAAAATCTAGTTTAGGACCATTCAGGCTTAGTTCTTTTAGGTAAGTGTGCAAAGTTCACAAGACATAAGATACAATTAAAATAGTCTTTTTTAAATACTTCGTCGAAAAATATGAATTTATTTTCATTCAACTGCAAGGTTAAAATAAATATTACTGTAACTTAAACATACTTACAAACTGATTCGCAGCTTGTCTTACCGTTATAAAATTCCTAGTTTTATTGAGAATTATAAGGACAGATTAAAATGTTTTAGCTTGGATCCTCTCATCGCGTCGTAATTATATAGATATGTCCTACTTGCATTAACTCATGAACAACAATACTGACAGACCCGAATTGATCAGTCTTTTTGCCATTAATGTGCCTTCGAGAATGCTGAGATATCCTTGTGGTTTATTAAGGTTTTGTAGAACGAGAATGTGTGGCAGTTCTCCCGTTGTTCGCTTGTACAATGATTTAAGTTAAAAAAATCCGGAACTTAATATCCATTCTCAAAGCCTCTCTAAGTTTATTAAAGTACTTAAATCTGTTGAAGTACTATCGAAAAAATAGATTTCAGATCCACCATAATGTCATTTTGCCGTAGCATTTAAATTCACCTGCATACAGGTTTCCTTAGGAACGAACGTAAAAACGTCGTAAGTGCCTTACACTCAGTTGCACAAAGATTTTTAATGACGACATTTGTTAGTGAGACATTAAAACTTTAAAGTTCATTAAAGTTAAGGTTGTCACACAAAATAGTTCTAGCTAATGTCTCTTTAGCATTGACAGGGTGCTAATGTCGTTTTGTGCAACGTAAAACTACGCTAAGGTTGTCTTTTGACACTTCGATAAATAAATTTAATGGAGCATTAGAGATAATGCTGATATTAAATTTTAAAGTTCGTTTCTGCAACTGGGTGATAGACAGTTGTAATCGAAATATTGTCAAAGTGGGTCATAAATCTGCTTCCTCGATAGTTCCTCAGATGGCATATCCACAATTTTAGATTTTATTTTTCTATATTATACATTTTTGATTATAATAATAATATACTGTTTAATAAAAGCTGTGGTTAACCTATAATCGTAAGTGCAGTAAGCAATAAGCAACTTGTTCAGTGTATTTAGGTTTAATGTGCTGTAGCTTACGTTTTTATATAAATTAATCTATACATATAATAAAACTGTAGAGGTCGAATGTCTGTACATAGAAAAAAAAAAGCTTAAAATCATGTCCGGGGGATGTAAAAAGTGGGAAAATACTAGGGATGGGCCGAAATTCGTTAAACATTCGGTTTAACCGAATTTCGGTAGCTCGAGCCGAACTTCGTCATTCGGCCGAAATTCGATTTTAATGCCGAACATTGTGTAAAAAATATACATGCACCATCATAATAGATATTGATTAAAAAAACGTATGTAATACATAAGAATGAAATAAAATAAGCCTGGTATACTCATAACAGTGATCGGAGTAGGTAGAGCTATTTTATGTTCTTGCCATATAGTATGAATATATTAGAATAGTATGGTTATGAAACAATGAGGAGCAATACTAAAAGCTCGGAGCAGATGGCGCTCTAGACGACTGGTCTTTATAGTAGATATTTCTTTTTAATCTGTGTCTGTGCCTTGTTGACTTCTCGTGTCAAGTGTGTTGCGATTTTTATTCATTTTCTAACAGATTTTCTACGAAAATACGTTTAAAATGTATTCCTTTTTGTCTCTACGTGAGTTACAAATTGAACTAAAAAAGAGAAATGCGTCGGTAGCTAGAAATGAAGCTGATCTGGTAGAAAAGTAATATTGTAAGTATTGTATCATATGAGTCGTTATTTCAATGATTGTTCTGTGATTTTCGCTGTGAAAATATAGTTTTTTTCTTTTAGGTCAAGGGCTTATGATAGAAATCAGAACTTTGGTTTGAGTATTAATACGCAAGAAGACCAATCATATGTTTGCCCATTCACCTGATAAATACAAAGACGTCAATGCTGATTTGCCGCTTCCAAAATTATCCAGACTTAGTATACAAGATTATTTCCAAAGGTAAGCTATTAAGTGCATAAAAACATCACATAATATTCGTTTAGATTCAAATGGTGTATAACTTACTTATATTTTTTGCAGATTCAACACTATTGATAATGTTGACCCAATCGAAGTGTGTACTTCTCTATGAATCGCGACATCTTTTATCTGCTCGGTTCTGTTTCGAAAATAATTATAGGTATTTACGAGGGCAGTGCAAAGCGAGCATGAAGAAAGTGGTTTATTTATTGGACATAAGAACTAGCCAAGATGATCTTATTGAAGAATGTCACTGCGAGTGTTCAGCTGGAAGTGGAACCTAATCTAGCTGTAAACATGTTGCTGTTTTGTTGATAGGTGTTATAGTTGATCAATAAAGTTTATTCATGTAATAAATATATTTGATACTGTTGATTCTCTCACAATAAAGAATTTACCAAGCTTGGAATTTCATTTAATCTGCCTTAATTTCATTATTGTCAAAATAAATTGATCCTCTGCTGATAAGTTTATTACATTGCTACGATAATATTGTTTTTAGTGAACCATCGGCCTAAGATTTGAATAGTCTAGTTCCTGAAATAACCTTTTCTGTGTTCTCTTTTCAAGACGAAGTTGTCGTTCAAGAGATGCAGGAGTTTCTGGCTTTCCTTGAGTAAAATAAAATATGCCTGGTACCGCTGTTTTCTATACAATTTGCCAATGGTTCATGACCTCAAAATAATAAAAATATATTTTTTGGCATTGGTACAACACCAGTAGTAGGTTATTACTTATTATGTATGAATAGTCCTCCCAAAATAATCACTTTCTATAAAATATGCTGCACACAATCGCGCAGTATTATTTGCCTTGAAATTTTTGATACGCAAAGCATTTTCCCACATTAACTTCGTTTTGGATCCTTTGGAAATATATAGACTCCTAAATTTTTTCAAAATTTTGCACAACACTGGGTCATTTTGTAAGTAAAGTGTTTAACTGAGATGTTTACAAAACTTTTCAAACTTTCCAATGACAGCTACAGAAAGTACCACAGATTAGAGAGAATACGATAGTACACTTACTCCTACGCCACCTATCGGGATAAAAAGTCAGTACTGCTCCTCATTATATTTATACAAGATTCAACAATTATTTAAAATTTTCATTCCGTTATTTTACAAGAACAATTATCATATAAATTATTATTTGTATCTGAAAAATTGAAACATGATTGAAAAGAGCACACTATTTGTATTTAACTAGGTACAATTAAATCTTAAACAAAATTACCAACACGTTCAAACAATAATTTACTTATTGAAAAAAAAATACAATTTTTACTAAAGATAAAAAGAATTATAATATGGAGAAGAGAATTTGTCGGAATCCCGAGGAAACATCAATATTTGCGGTCAATGAACGTAAATAGCTCTACCTATTCCGATCAGTGCTCATAATAGTTTACTAGAATTGAAATAGTAATTTTACGCGATAAATGCAACAATAAATTGGCATTTTAACTTATAATATTTTACTTACTCAATTAAACAAAACAACAAAAAACCGCGGCAAAATTGAACCGAACTTCGGCCGAATTTTTCACTTTTACCGATTGTTCGGCCGAAGTTCGTATTCGGTTAAAACATTCGGCCCATCCCTAGAAAATACCAAAAAAAATATTTTTTTATTTCTCTGTTTGTGCGGGCTAATCTCCGAAATGGCTGGACCGATTTCAATGAAATTTTGCATGATACCTTATATCCCTGGTCAACATCTTAGATACAGATTAAAGGAAGCCCGTGCGATAATAAAAAAAACCATAGTAACCGCGGAGGAACTCGCTGGCAACAGCTAGAAAATAATAAATTAATAAATAAATACTACTTCAAAATTGACATTTTGTTATATCTAGACAAATACAAGTTCCTATCTGTGCCTTGTACACTCTGTCTCAAATAAATCACGGTATTAGCCACTAAAAGCGCTAGTGGGCAGGAATTATTTTACGCACTAGTATAAAAATTAAAATAATTATCTTTTTCCACATTAATGTTCTCTCTGTACATACTTCTTCATTTGTCAGAGTTATCGACGTAACTAAATTTCTTAAACTTGAAACTTATTTCGGATAAAATTATGTTAAGGTGAGTCCAAATGATGTAACATGTTTTATAATATTAAAATATATTCTAGAATTGTTATATTAGGTCCTTACCTATGAAATTGGTGATTTGTATGGAGATTTTGGGGAATTCTGCAATTTCCACACAATTTTTTTTTCAGATTTCTTCACAACGACAAATCCTAAGATAATAATATTTGGCATCTATCATTAGAAAAGCTTTAGTAATATGTGGTATATCACACTTCATAAAAATTATTTATCGTTTTTAAGTGAATGCAAATAAAATGATGTATTCGGGAGGCAATTAAAAAGAGTTGTCTCCGTGTCCAATTTTAACACAATTAAACTTACAACAAATTATCAAAACAAATCCGAAGAGCTCAAAGATAAAGTCTATTTTTAGACGAGGTAATTATTTTTTAGGAATACTCTAAATCTTAATAGTTACAGACAAAAAAAACTAAGAGAGAAATAAAACACCAATTTCATAGGTAAGGACCCAATATTTCCACCTTTACTACGTATGAAAGCAATAAATATCTATGAATCTATGAAATCCACATAAACAATATAACAAACGTTGTCATCTTTTAAAAATGGATTCAATCTCGTCCTCGGCTCATATAAGTTCCACTTCTGGGCGCAGGCCTACCTCACGAGGAGTATGGGCCGGGCAAAGCGGATTGGTGGGTGAAACGCTTGCAATAGAGACCGGGTCCGACGGCTTAAAATGCCTTTCGAAGCACAGAGGAGTTCGAGATCACAAAGTTTTGGTCACCCATCCAACGCCTGACCATGGCGAATGTAGCTTTGTTATATAACAAGTTCTTTTATAGTCAATACAATTTCTCAAATAAAGGGATGGATGTTTTCTGGAAAGGAAATAAATCGACATATTATTCAAATATAACACTTACGTCTTTATTTTTAAAGTCTTTTTGCCGTCACATCATTTAAACTTTACTTCGAGGCATTAAACTGAAGCTCAATACTCAATACTTTATTGCTTTTCACAGTGTGGTTACAGATATTACAGTACGTTTATGATCACTGTGAACCCTGTCGGGCACAACAACAATGGAGAGGAGGAACATTATACATAATATTAACTAATTTAAAGTTTTGCGCTATCACGAGTCAATCAAATATCACACCTATATTGACGTAAACACCGCTTACATTTCAATAACCAGAATCCTGACAACGTATTACTTAGTTTTAAATTTTAACATTGCAAAACCGTCAAAATACTTTTAGTACGATGACGTCAGAATCCACACCTTTGTACACATGTATATGTAATGATAACATACAGTTTGTTTACAAGTCCATGGCGGTTTTCATATAGGTGTCTAGTTCTGCGTCGAGGGCGGCCTTGGTGCCCGCCATGTATTGGTCCAGCTGTAAGTCTAGCTCCTCTTTGGTCACCGCTGGCTTTTCGGTTTGGTTCCTTTGCGCAGCACCTGGAAGCGAAACAAAAATTTGAAATTAACAAGTATGCTTTTGGCAATCACCATACCATTTTATATGTCACTCATACATTGTATGTCGCGCAATGCATGAGTGACATATACGGTCGCGGTGAGAAAATGTTTATCAGTTTTCAAATTAGATTCTTTATCTTCTTCTTCTTCTTTTAAGTTTATGGCTTCTCGTTTAAACGCATTCTGCCAGTGTCAAGTAGTTTGAGAACGTATACGGTTATAAGAATTGACAAATATTTATGTGCTTTCAAGATCCCTGAAACAATAGACACAACACAATACAAATACCACCACCATATTAATTTCATAAAAATATTATCTATGAGTAACATTAGTATTATAATTTTATTTTATTTATTAATATAAATTTTGATAAAATTAAAATAAAAGGGGATAATGTATACATTAAAAGGGATTTGAAATCACTCGGACGTGGAATATCACGAGGAATAATATCGTAAAGGGAGGGAGGAATATAATTATGTTTGAAGTAGTTACCTCTAGGCTGCCCCCTGCCTCTGCCCCGTCCTCTACCGCGGCCGCGCCCAAAGTTTAGGGCTTCGCCCCCTCGAGCCCTGCCCGGCGTACGCGTTACGCGACCGAAGCCACGCCCGCCCCTGTTAAATACACAATATTACTATTGACGACCGTCCGTATCGTCTATTCACACACTTATTTTGCGAGCGCCAGACAAAGGAAAGTCATAAGTTATACAATAGCCATACAAGAATAGTTCGTGAAGCGATTGGGTTTAAAGAAATACAAGAATGTCAATCGGGAGGACGGGTTTAATTGTCATTGTGGAATCCAGTGATTAACAAATGACGCCGCGGACTGTACCTTTACAAACCAACCCCGATACTGTTAGTGTGGTATGCCGAAGTGACTGCAATATTAATAATATGTAGGTAGAAGAAGAATCACGGGCCCGCCCGAGCAGACGACGCCGCGTCAGTCAGCTCGTGACCACGGTTGGTGTGACCCAGCCGAAACGTCGGGCAGTTACTAGTATCTATATACTACATAATATACGTCGCGTTATAACTTTTATATACAATAGCCAGTAACAAAAGGATGATAACGCTATCCCTTTCTCACTACAACATTTTAATGCCAATAATGTCTATTTTACTCGCTTATTCAGCTGCAAAATATTTAAGTTGGTAAATAAATATTTTTAATCAATAGGAAACAAACTAGAAACAGGATTAAGACAATTAGCGACTACGGATTTTAGGTGCAGCTTACAGCCAGAGGAACTCAAAAGACATTTCCCCAGTCCCATAACGTTTTTTAAATCACATCCATCTCCATCCATCGCCATCTCGAGAGGTTCTGGGTTCGATCCCCAATGGGGGCAAATGTTTGGGTGATGAATTTTCGGGTATTTGTTCTCCAGTCTTGGATGTTTATATATATTCAAGATATTTGTATGTATTTATCTATTAAATATATTTATCCGTCATCTAATGTCCGTAACACAAGCAGCATTAGTTGCTTAAAATGGGGTTAGTTGATAAGTGTGAATGCCTGAAGATATTATATTATATTATTATTACATCAAATCAAAATCTTTATTGCGTTCCTTAAGTATTTACACAATTGACAATTGTAATTATATTATCATTAACGGCCTTGTTTAAGGCATAGCAATAATTGGAAGAATCTATACAATTAAATAAAATATGTCACTAATTGTTTAATTTAAATGCCCTGCGAGGAAAAAGGTCGATCATTTAAGTGTCGATAATTCGGATAAACATAAGTCGCAGGTGGAAGAAATCATCATATTAACCCTCTGTAAAGAACTGTCTGTTTTTTCAGAGCTTTTGGGTGATCACAGGAAAGACTGAATGCAGAAGGGAGAGTACAAAAAGACCAAAGAATAGAAATAGGAATTTTTAAGAAGCTAATTTCCCATAATAAGCGGGAGTTGGCTTATGTTCCGCCGGGGCCACCTGCAGGGAGACACATAAAAATATTGTTCGCGACACATCATAGTTTATAGTTTATAATTTTGTTATTAGTTTGTAAGATAAAGACTTATCCCATTGATCGTTTTATTACCCTTTATAGTTTATAGTTAGTCATAGTTTTTGTTAAATAGATTTTATAGAATGTAATATGTAATGTGTAATAAAGTCGTAGTATGAGGCAGGGAGAGAGGGCTATGTGCAGGCCGCTAGATGCAATACGCCGCGGGGCAATATAGGCTGGTAAAAATATCGTTACAGTGTGATCTAACTTCCATTCGATCGAAACTCATCGAGACTAATAGTCATCACCGCGGCTGCACATAGCCCTTCATAGCTCCTTAATAGAAGCAACCCTCCTGAGCTTCATCTACTCACCTGCATTCCATCTTTAATTCAAGAACCCATCGGATAAATGTGAAGAAAAAGGGATAGTGCTCGGTCATTCGCTATCGACGGAGACAGCACTGCAATAGTCCAACAGATACAGTCCACTACTCCACCGACTTAGCGCTATCCCCCACAAATATGTTCAGTAACCACTACACCATCGTCATAATAGCAATAAAGAATATGATTATGATTATAACGCGGGCTGCACTAAAAGTATCGGGAATGGAATATTTCCTGTCATATTAAAATCTTTTTAATTAAAAACTCCTTGGTTTTAAAAACCGAATACCATTTATTTATTTAAAAAAAGATTCTCGGTCTTGTCACAAGGTTTTGTTAAACTTGTTTAGTCGTTGAGAAAATGGAATTGACTAGAGAAAATTCATATAACCCGAGTCGCTTGAGTATGAGTAGCGCATATTTTGGTGATAACCGTTACGTGGAAGTAAAAGCTACCAATAGCTGCGCATGGAATACTGACGAAGCACCAATAAGAAAATTATAGGGCTCCCGTGGGATAGTTAAAAAACCAGTAACCGCGGACGAAGTCACGGGCAACAGCTAGTGAAACATAAGTCTGTTATTTCAGTATAGTAAGTTACCTGAAGCGCCCGCGCATGACCCTTTGTCCGCCGCCGCGGCGCCGGAAGCCGCGCCACGTGCCGGACGACAGGTTGCCGAACGACGCTGAACGACTAGTAATGGAAATAATAAATTATCATAACATTTATCATAGTGTAAAATAATAATTATCATTTCTCAACACTCAACAAAAGGAGGTAGTGGCAAATCAAGGTAATAAAATAACCCACAGATATATATTTACATAGATGGCGCAAAGGCATGTACTGTGCTGCTGCGCGTCTGAAAACCCCGACCAAATGTCGGGGTTGGCCGCTGCAAACTAGTTTGTTCGCGTCTAAATGGCTGCAAAAACTAAAAAAAATGCCTCGTTGGTGATAATTGGCGGAGAGGCATCAGCGGTATCGGTATCTTCAATCAGTTTGGATACCCCGTCCCAAAATTACGGCTATGACGTCACCATAGACGTCGATAAGTTGACATACTTGGTTCCAATTCAAATCGTTACTTGTATTATCTATGTAAATCTATATCTGTTAATAACTTCTCCCAGCTTTGTAGCATATAATATAATTATTTTAGCTTTAACAAAGAAAGAGAGAGTAATATATATTATGTCAAAGATCATGGAAGTTATATGAGACAACAGAATTGAATAAAAAATAGGCACAATCTGGCTTATCAGCTGTTTTACCAAAATGTATTTTTGTATTATAATTAGTAAATATTTCATAGTGCACTAACCTTAAGTTTCCATTGGACTGTCTCCAGGAAATTCGGTTTGTAACACTATTTTGACTTAGATTACTAAAACTGTTCGCTCGTCGAAGGCCGGGCAAGCTGCTCTCGCTGCCAAAGCGTCTCAGCATGCCCAAACGCTGCTTTACTGTTTGCTATAAAATTAGAGGATTATTCATTATAATTTATTTTTTTATTTTAATTATGGGAGTAACATTAATGTCAGTGGAGAATGGAAACACGGCTTGAAAATTTTCACACCCAATTGTAAGCCTGCATTCATTTTAATGTTTTAAAACAAGATTTAACGTAAATATATATTGACATATTTAAATTTGTTTCATTATTTCTTGCTGTCTCTTAATACAATATTTGTATATGTGAATTGTAATGTTGCTGGTGTATGGAAAATAAATCAATCCTTACATTTATGATCAAATAGATAATAAAATAAAATACAAAAAACCTATCAACATTCACAGTTTGTCTCTAGCACTACCAATAAAAGATAGAAACATATATAAAACCACACACTTGATCAAACACAAACATTAATATTCCTAGCTTTTAATTAAGTGAATTAATTCAATGTCAGCAGTATTTTTATTAATATCTCTATACCTTTTAATGTTTTGCCACAAGTTACTAACAATATAAAAACATCTGGTTTATAACTGTTTAATGAAAAAGGGGTATTATAAGATAGAAGATTATTTTACAGATAAAAATTCGTGGCTACTATAATTTGCTCCTCTGCACATACTTATTTTACAATATTTAAAATGTTCTATATTCCTTTTGTTATTATGGCTGTTTAAAAAAGGCTAACTGTTGAGTTTCTTGCGGCACTTCTTCTCAACAGGCCATTCACGTCGAAGTGCTAGTAGGAAAAAAAATATTGACGTGCAAAAGTATTTCATGTAAATCTAATTGCAGAATAAATGATTTCATTTCATTTCATAACTGTATTATATCTCTACAATTTCTGCTAAAATCAATCCATTCATTTATTCACATTATTTATATTCACAAATTTATTCATTTCATGAAACAAAACACACCAACTCTTAACCCCAAGGGATGCCTGGTTTTCCAGATAGTTATGTAGCCTCACTGGTCAGAAGACCAGACACAATGGAAACATAATTTTTTGCTAACACTGGTGAACATGCTGACTCTCAAGGGGTTAAAGTAGTCATTTTGCTTGGTGCTATCATAATTTTTGGTCAAGATAATGATTGCATGGTTATATTCTGTAATGTAAGAGTATTCTCCACTCCACACTTGTGCAAACATTGTTTTGAATATAGAATGTTATCTGAACAGTGGTACTTGCAACAAAAACAATAATCTACCTTACATGCATTGGATTCACTAAATTTAAATGGCTTTAACAAGAAAAAGGAGATTTATTAATTAATGTATTAGATCAGCGAGAAAACAACACGCTCTTTTTTTAAATATCGACATCAACACGTGAGTGCCTGTTGACATTATAATATTAAAATACAAAATAACATTCTAAACAAAAATCTAAACCAGGCAAATCTATAGTCATGCCAACTCTAAGTCAATGGACATACCCTCTTGGCTTGCATCTCCAGACGCCGGGCTATTTGGTCGATGAAGTTACGATTCTTCATGTTGAAATTCTGGTTGAAGAACCCAGCGCTCGGACGCCGCCGCGGCCTCATGGGTGCGCGGTCTGGTATCAGCGTCGCTAACATCGAGAACCGCTCATTCATGCTGATGCTTGTAGCGTGAAGACCATGTACTTTTTCTATTACCATGTTGGTAAACAAAGATTTAAGAGATTGGTATAAAATTTTGGCAGTTATAATTATTAGATGTTAGGTTAATATTGCAAAAAGAGTGTTCGATATCGAGGTAACTTGATATTAGTGCATTTTTTAGCTGACACAAAATATTTAAGACTTCTTCCTTCGCACAACGCGCGTCAATTTTTTCAATTGTCAATGTCACATTCACAGATTATAAACTTTTTTCGTCTTTTTTTTTTTTTTTTTTTTTTTTGTAAAATTCTCCCGTAGGGAAGGCAAAGGGAACGAAGCCCATACAGCCATGTCTGCAATATATATATCTTCAGTAGTTTGCATTGAAATGCTAGTGTAATGCATTTCAATGCATCTTGGGAGAGTTTGGCGTCAAACGATCGATGGCAGACACTGTGGTGCTACTTGGATGAGGTGGATTACCACGATAAAAAACTCATCACTTTTCACACCACTTGACGTTTATTTCGATAATCCTCCATATTGCACATCATCACAGACACTTATTACACAAAACTACACTGATTTTACGTAACAATATCCACTCCGTACAATATTACAATCATCGAAATAAAAATCACGTCCGCCATAGTTGAATGCCGCCAAAAACCTCGTCTTTTTTTTGTTGTAAAATTGTCCCATGTAGGGAAGGCAAAGGGAACGAAGCCCATACAGCCAAGTCTTCCGTGTTTATTTCTTCAGTAGTTTGCATTGAAATGCTAGTGTAATGCATTTCAATCTCAGAGTAAACAGAACTGGAGTAGCCATTAGTCAATTTCTCAAACATTTTTTTCTGCCATTTCTTGCGGGGGGTGAGGTTACCACTACACTCAAAGCCAGCCGTTTTTACAAATGCACACATGCATAATTCGACACACAAATTTAAATTTCACGCACACACACGCTTAAAATAGTCACGTGGGGTGTGCGTTTTGACAACGTCACAGCCGCACTCCCCACGAGACTAGCGTTCGAAATTTGAAATCGTAGAATTCTAAAACATGAAATAATGAAGTAAATAATCATGAAATCTTAAAAATTATAATTACAAATAAATGGTGACACCATCTTTTAGCATACTTGATGTTTTCTATTTATTTTTACAACAAAAAACAGCACAGGCAGGCATTTTTGCGGGAGCTCTGTTCGCCGCAACGTTTACAATGTTATGGCTGACAAAATGGCGGCTCAACTAGTTTTATTAAACGTGTAAGCATCCGATGCTTGTGCATTTGGCAGAGGGGAATGTTAGACAAAGGCTACTCCAGTTCTGTTTACTCTGAGATTTCAATGCATCTTGGGAGAGTTTGGCGTCAAACGATCGATGGTAGACACTGTGGTGCTAATCAGAAAATATCTTTAAATATACAAACCAAGGTTGACCACCGTTTTTATTATTTATTTTGTTAAATCATTTTCCTTTACTTATTAAGGTATTTTGCCAATCAATTAGATAATGGCAACAAATAGGAAAAGGGAATGGTAACATTTTCGATGACATTGACATGTGCCGATGCCCGATGCCGATTGTGCCGCATTGTTTTGTTCTCTATAATCTGTGCTATTTAAATAAAGTTTATGTAAACTTGTAAGGCGAAATCCTAAATTTTTGCACTATAAACTTTATAAGCTTCGTTCCTATCAAGAATGGCTTAATTAGAAGTGTAAGCACTTTTATTGTAAAAGTATTATTCTAAATATTATTCTTAATTGATAAAATGTTTCAAAAAAGGTTAGAAACATCTGACTTCATCATGAAGTTCGATTTCCATAAATACGGATGCCGGGAGAACCGCCGAGTCATTTCGATTCAACCAACGATGTCGGAGGTTGTCATCGCGGCGGCAGTTAACGAAAATTGTTTGTTCGATATGGACGCGTGCTATGAAACATTTGATAAGGATGGGTAAGTTTTCCATGAAACTCCAAAGTCTAGAATATTTTTCTTAATGAAAAAAACGCAGTTTTAGTTATTTTTTTCATTTATCATACAAATAATAATTAGTTTTATGGTATTGTATCCAAGTTTGTGGAGTTTCTTGTTTGAAATTAATAAAAACTTGTTTCAATAGAAACAGAAGTGTTGCTCAATAATTTGATTATACTACTTTATTCACCCACTCGCTAAGCCGACTCGTTTTTGCTTATAAAAACATTTAAATCACATATTAAAAATTACAGATACTTATTGTACCTATATTCCAAAGATGGTCAATCCTTTAGAAGTTGTTCAGACATTATTATTCTGATTGAAAGATACAATAATAATAATTATTATATAATAATTTAAATTGAGTTGCATAGGTAATTATTAAAAAGAATTTCTAGTTAAGTTTTTAACAATATTTTAAATAAAATAAATACACAAAAAATTATCTTTAATCAGCAAGAAATAATTTATTTGTTTTAGTTTAAAGGTATTGTTGTTTTAGTTTAAAGGTATTGTTCTATAAAGTTAATTATTTAACACACATGAAATTCTTTTGTTTTTTATATTGTAAACTTAATTTAAACTGGCACATATCTTTAACAGTATACATTGATATTTTAAATTCTTTTTACTTGGGGTTTTTATAAGAAGTCAAGACTAAAGTTTCCCTATTAAATGGGTTAGAAATGAGACAATAGAAAAATCAATTGTTTGCGAACATCGGTGTTCGTGATGTTCTCCAAGGGGTTAAATAAAAATAATGTTTATGTTACTATATTATGTTACCTGACAGTCCGCACGCACACACTACAGCATTAAATTGAATACAAAAAAATATTAACTCTATATCTCTACCTGATGATTAATATTTATTTTAGTTTTGTTATAAAAAAACTATAGAACATCCTGTTGTTAAAATTACTCAAAATGTTTCATCCATAAGTTAAGGAATTCTAAATAGATAAATCAGTTCAATGGTTGAACAAATTTGTCTATAATTTAGTTAATGTAGCCATATACCATATAAACTGAATTTAAGTGGGAATCGCAGGCGCCCTAATGCACAAGCCGCGCTGTATTTCCCACACAGCTATCGCAATATGTGTAACTTAGGTGAAACTCAAGAATGTGACAAAATTGGATACAAATCCATATAATGATGCGATTTTTACGAATAACATCAGCTGCAGATGCAGCTGTCGACGATCCTCGGATATATCTTTATCTTGCACTACTCTCATTGCTAACCAAACATGCCCACGTTTTGGAGCTGTTCTGGACGGCAGCTGGCGGCGAAGCGTGTGTGATCATCATAGTGCATAGTTGTATGAAACCATCCCAATCGCTCGCTGCCATCGCACGGCCGCTCACGTAAAAACCAGTCATCTGCGTTTGGCAATACAGCAAGAAGAGCCCAAGGGGCACAGAGCAATAGAACATAGCAGTAGGACTAAATTGACGAAGATAGTTCGCCGGTTCTTTGACTTAGGCGCACATTATCGGCAAAGGAAAGGTATCCTTCGGCATCCCTACATGCAAGCGCACACTGTTGGCAACTATGCCTTGGAATGTTGCAACGTCCTTAGGGATGACGAAGCGTCCTTAAGCATGCCGTACCGTCCAAACTACCCCCGAGTGTTGCCTTGGCGCGGCGGCGGCGTACTGAAGGATGTCGAAGTATCCCGAAGCAACCTCAAGGCCGCCGATGCAGCAACCTCAAGCATACCGAAGCGGTATTTTTGCTACGGCCATATATCATGGAAATTTCTACTTTGTTGTCATGAAGTTAATATATGAATCTATTTATCACCTAAAATCCTGAGCCGTGCCGGTGCCGATAATGTGCGCCGGGCTTAAGTAATCATCCGTGACGTTTGCAGGCACAATAGAAAAACAATTGTGTCGCAGCTGATTTCAACCACCTCAAGACTAGGGGATAATAATCCGTTGAGGAAATATATAGTGTTGAATACATTAAGATACATTTAAGGTACAAATAAGAAGCAGTGTAAAATCGCAGCCAGTGATTAAATCTCTGTGACCTCGTGTTCGAGCCACAAGCCGAACATTGGACTCCGGCAACAGCGCGGTCAGCAGCGGGCCAACCTACATTCCACATTAACAGCAGCATCGTGCACCGTCGGCACTTTACACCGATCAGCCACATACAAAAACTAGCATTGTGTACATTTAGGTCTTTACCTATAAAATTACCTTTTTTCTCTCTCATAGTATTTAGTCTGTAACTATTAAGCTTCAGAGTATTCTTAAAAAATAATTATCTCCTCTAAAAATAGACCATATTTTTGAGCTCTTTTGATTTGTTTTGATAATTTTTTGTAAGATTTATTGTGTTAAAATTAGAAATGAAGACAACTCTTTTTAATTATTTAACACACATGCCTCCCGAATATGTATATCATTTGATTTGCATTCACTTAAAAACGATACATTATTTTTTAGAAGAGAGATGTCACTCACACATATTGCTAAAGCTTGTCTAAATACATGCCAAAAATTCTTATCTCTGGATTTGTCTTTGTGAAGAAACCTGAAAAAATGTTAGTATGGAAAATGTAGACTTCCTCAAAATCTCCATACATAAGACCAATTTCATAGGTAATGACCTATGATATAAACAATACTGTTATGAACAATAAACTAGATTTCAATCTCGCTGCCGCACAGGGCTACTCTCTGGTGCAGTCTGGGGTTGCCTCCACTAACATTAACATATCACGAACGTGCAGGTCGCGGCGCCTTACAACCGCTAGCGGTCTGCCCGAACCTTGGTTTCCTCCACGTTTCAGAAGGCGCCACATATTTCCAACCTCAGGCGAAATAAGCGAGCGTGGTGGTATTACTGTTCCTCTTTTTTGTTGTCAGTCTAATTGTTAACCCCTTGAGGGTCAGCGCGAGCGCCGGTGTTCGCAAACAATAGATGTTTCTATTGCGTCTACACTATTCTGACCATTGAGAGACTACATTGTTACTCGTAATAGATATGTAAAAGAACCAACCTGCATTGGGCCAACGTGGTGGTGTTACGACCCATGCTCCTCATGTGTTTCTCCATGAGGAAGGGCTGTGCCCAGCAGCGGGACGTATATAGGCTGAGGACGATGTAAAGAATGCCAGTATTATGAAACAAATAAAGTAGCGGTTTTGACAATTTAGAAGTCATTTAGAGTTTAATCTCTTGGCGGGCACCGCGAACACCGATCTCCGCAAACAATAGAATTTTTTATTTTTATATAATCAAAAAGATATAGTTACAGTTTCACACATAATCATTACAATGTACAGGAAACTTTTGCTAAGATTGCTCTAAGTTTATCGCAGACTTGATTAATATGTACTTTCCAGTGAAGTCATCAACTGTTAGTCCTAGATACGTGTGACTTTCGACACTTTCAATACTCAGATAACGAATACTCAGATACAAACAATGCCTAGATCCCCCACTATTATTATTATGTAGGCAGTCGTGATCATGCGCTATAAGTTGTCCTATTTATCCTATATTATCCTGTTTTGACTGGAGCTGATACACACAAGTTTAGTTCTGTAACACTCAGTTGCACAAAGTTTTTTTAAGGACGACATTTGTTAATGAGACATTAAAACTTTAAAGTTCATTAAATTTAAAGTTGGAACACAAAACAGTTCTAGCTAATGTCTCTTTAGCATTGACAGGGTGCTAATGTCGTTTTATGCAACGTAAAACTACGCTAAGGTGTTCTTTTGACACTTCAATAAATAAATTTAATGGAGCATTAGAGATAATGCTGACATTAAATTTTAAAGTTCGTTTCTGCAACTGGGTGTTAGAGTTTAATATTAGACCAGAGTCATGTGACCATTTTGATAGCACATCAAAATCAATTTGTAGCATTAGCAAGACAGTTCCAAAGTCACGATCAGCAGCTAAAAGGCAAGTGTCATCAGCATACAAAAATAAGTCAAATGAGTGATAAGCTGATTTAATACGTTTGTGTAAGTGATAAAATGCAATGGACCTAACACTGACCCCTGAGCCGTACCATCCGTCTCAGCAACCCTTTGACTAAAACAGTCTCCTATTTTGACAAAATAAGATCTATTACTTAAATAGTTTTTACACCATCTCAGCAGCGGCCCACGAGATTCAGACTTTCGGCTATTACACTATGCTGAAGAGTGTCAAAAGCCCTGCTGTAATCAATGAATAGTGCCAAAACATGTTTTTTCTTGTCCAGATTTTCATTAATTTTATCAGTAAAATCACTTAGTAGCTGGGTTGTGCTTTTGCTTGGCCCATATCCATATTGCTTATTCGATAATATATGATTACGTTGATAGAATGTGTGTATATATATTTTGCTATAACTTTGTTGACAACTGGTAAAATAGTAATTGGCCTATAGTTTTCGACGCTATTCCGAGGCCCTTTTTTATGAACAGGCCTGATAACACCCTCTTTTAGACTGTCGGGGTATATACTTGGTCGAACACTACTATTTATAAGATTGACTATAACCCCCGCAATTTTATTACTCACTGATACTAAATCAATACTGCGAATGCTATCATGTCCCGATGATTTATTAGTATTTAGAGATTTGATAATCTTTCCCACGTTATTTGCATTCGCTTTCTGAAAGTACATGGTTACCTTGCATAGATCAGCCTTTCTTTCGTTTTTCAAGAGAGTTGAGTTACAGTTATATAAAATATTTTGTACACTTGCTTTAAAGGTATCGGCAAAGTTATTTTTAATACTCTGAAAACCGTCGGTAAAATTTTTGAATGACTTTTGTATAACTTCATCAATAGATAACTTTATGCGTCCAGTCATTTTATTTAAAATTAGCCAAAGTTCCTTGATATTATTTTTACTTTTGTTTTTGATTTTTTCTATAAGTATATTAGCGAGTTTCTGGCCTTTTTATTTGTGTAATAATTTTTCCAATCTATGATTCTTAGATGATTCTATTGTGTCTCGTTTTGTGCCCCTTGACTAGACTACCTACATATTTTTTGACGTAACCCAAGATATAGAAATTGAAAACATGTGCCTAGTAGAACGTTACATACATCCCATATTAACCTTCTTTTTTTCCTCAGGGATGGAAAACTAAACTTCGACGAGTTTCGCCTGATCTGCAAGGCCCTGTTCCGCAACGAGAAGGGGCACATCTACCCGCTTCCCGAGGAGAGAGCAAACCACATATTCCAGGTTTTCGACAAGAATGGGGATGGCTACGTGGATAAGGAGGAGTTCACCTTCTGCTGGAATCATTGGATCAAAGTGGTGAGTTTAGTAAATAATAATAATAATAAATATCTTTAAACATTCACACCTATCAACCAGCCCCGGACGGCCCGGGCGGTTGTGTTACGGATACTAGATGACGGATAAATATATTTAATAAGTAGATAAATACATATAAATATCCTTTGCCCTCACCGGGGATCGAACCCAGAACCTCTCGAGATGGCGGACGCCTTGAGACCGGCATACAGACCACTCGACCACGGAGGTCGTCAATAAATAAAAATAATAAAAAAATCGTCGTACTAAATAGCTTTTGATGTTCACATCTCCCAAGACCAATGTAATGAGCTTTCGCGTTTGTTTTATAGGTTAGGTAACGGATACGTAATAATTTCTATAATATATAATTATCTAAATATTAGAAAGTAAACTAAATCTTTATTAGAGATTAGTCCTCCCTTGCATACTCTTGTAAAATTGTTTGTATTTTGTACAATATACAGTTATTTTAAACTTCCACGTACAATATTAAAAAACGCGGTGTTTTAGCTGCGGGTAATTAATATCATAGAACATTTTCTCAAAGAACAAATTTTAACTTTCCGTTGTTAAATCGGCTTGTGTATTTAATATTAGCACGCGGTTTATATATAAATCTAAATAACTAGATAACTATATGATTGTACCTATTCATCTCCAACACAAAGCCAGTAGACCATGGAGGTCGTTATATAAATTGTACATTGATGACTTGCGGTCCAATATCGTTAAAAAATATCGTTCGATTCGTTATTCATCACACAATCGATTGTCCATCAAAAGCTTGTCAGCATTAGAACTTCATAGAAGACAGAAGAAGCAAATAATTCTACTCCTTATGTTTCTCCATGAGGAAGGCCTGTGTCCTTTGGGACGTGTACCTAAAGGCCGAGGATGACGATATAATGACTACGAATGGTTATTGGTGTCTTGTGTATAAATGACGATACCGGACTACATCAACACTTTAATAAAGTCTTAATTATAAGTTTCCATTCTCGGTCATATACTCGTATAGAGCAGACTTAATAGTTCCTTAGACACGCAAATTATCCGTAAAGCGATTAAGGATTTATCAGAAACTAGCTGTTGCCCGCGACTAAGTCCACAGTTACTATGGTTTTTAAGTACCCCACGGGAACCCTTTAATTTTCCGGAATAAAAAGTATCTTAGAAGTTGACCAGGGATATATGGTATCACCATGCAAAATTTCACTGAAATCGGTCCATCCATTTCGGAGATTAGCCCGTACAAACAGACAAACTGACAAAGAAACAAAAAAAAACATTTTTTGGTATTCTCCCTCTTTTGCCATCCCCTGACTTGGTTTTAAGCATTTTTTTATGTACAGACATTCGACCTATACAGTTTTATAATATGTATAGATATGATTGCAAAGGGTCTTTTGAGATCTACATTCATACTATCCATTCAGTTTACCGGGACCCTTGCTTTGCTTGTCTCCTTTAGGCTTCTCTATATACCTACTATATTAATGAAGCTTGTCCGGTGTGGGTTGATTTTAACGTTATTGCTATTATTCTCATTAATGTCTACGTTTTTTAGAGAATATTTGGTCCTTACCTATGAAATTGTTGTTTTGTATGGAGATTTTGGGGAATTCTGCATTTTCCATACTAAATTTTTTTCAGTTTTCTTCACAACGACAAACTCAAAGATAATAATATTTGGCATCTATCATTAGACAAGCTTTAGTAATATGCTAATATGTGTAATATCACACTTCATAAAAATTATTTATCGTTTTTAAGTAAATGCAAATAAAATGATGTATTCGGTAGGCACTTAAAAAGAGTTGTCTCCGTGTCCAATTTTAACACAATTAAACTTACAACAAATTATCAAAACAAATCAAAACAGCTCAAAAATATAGTCTATTTTTAGACGAGGTAATTATTTTTTAGGAATACTCTGAATCTTAATAGTTACATACAAAATACTAAGAGAAAAAAAACACCAATTTCATAGGTAAGGACCCAATATTATAATATTATTGATTAGCGTCGAGGTAATCGCGAAAACACTAGTACGTCATAACATTGTCTAAAATGATGTTGAAATAATGTTGAAATCGACCCGTGTATTGAATTAACCCTCCTTGTCCAGATAGTGCGTCCGGTGAGCGCGTTTCTGATCGTGGACGTGCAGAACGACTTCATCTCCGGCACCCTCAACATCAGCAAGTGCAGCGCGCAGCAAGACGGCAGCGAGGTGAGAGCCAACATTATACTAAGTATATTTTTCTTCTAAGGCAGTGTTTCTCAAACAGCCCTTAGGGGTTCGTCATTCGATAAAGTTCGCGACAAGATTTACGTGATAGCGGAGTGAATTTGACTCAACTTGCGACAAGAAACATCCACTCATCACATAGTATGATATTGAAAAGATATTTCTTTTGACAGTGTATTTATTAGCTTTTGTTGAAATAAGAACCTTATTTTCTTCACCAGTCGACTTTTTGAGATTTTGTTTGGTTAGTCGAGGGGTTCACTGTCATCAAGCTAACATTAACAGGGGCTCGTACAGCCAAAACTTTGAGAAACCCTGCTCTAAGAGGTTCGACTGGTTGTATTCTTAAGTTGCGCGTTGCGTCCACAAGAATCAATTTTTTTTTGCTCAGTAAGATTTAAGTTGTGACCTTGTTGTGACATTGATAACATTATTACCCCTAAGGTAATAATGTTATCAATCATAATAATTTTTATCGCTGAAATAAATGCATACTGCATTTATTCAATCATACATGTTATGAATAATAATGATTATGGCTTAATACAATATGCTATTGTATTTTAATATTTTAGCTTTAACAGTTATGTATCATAAATGTATTTTATTTGCCACAGCTTAGATGAGTTTGACTCTAGATAGAGTCCAATTGAAATATAATGTATGTACAAAGATAATTTCCAATAAATATTTACGGTCACGTAGTAGTTAGTACGCTTTGGCTTTTGATATCGCAAACAAAGCTACCTTCGCCATGCTCAGGCATTGGATGGGTGACCAAAACTTTCCCACCAACCCGCGGCCAGCAGCGTGGTGGTGTTACTGTGTAAAACATGGCGAGTCTGTTACCATGGACCGGAAACAATGTCTTGCTAGTGATATTCACATAAGTTTTATTCAAACTCAGTGGTACAGGAGGTAGGATCGCAGTGCCGTTTCTCAAATTTTTTCATCAATGCCTGTAAATAGGAAATGTAGAAATGAAAAATAGCCACTTTAGAACATAGAGATAGATAGATAAACTCTATATAGAGATCTATATAGAGAACTCTATATAGAGAACAAGCTCCAACCTAAAAATAAAGGTATAACGCCTAACATAACATTATCATCACGCGTCTATCCCCGATGGGGTGAGAGGGATATTTCGTCAGTATTTTAAGTCCCCATGTGGACGAGCCTGTTGCCATGCACCGGGCACAATGTGAGGTATTGACCACAAACTCAAAACCAACACAAAGTTGTAACAAGTTACACCAAGATAAGCACGATCAACTATCATTTTGCCATAATCCAAAACGACTCGCATTCGAAGCAAAGGTCGGGCCAAAGCATGGACGCGTGGGTACTATCGATCAAACACACGAGTACGCATCACACACACTATCGGCAGGTACTGTGTCACAACTCAATAATACGATATGTACAGGCGACACCACGATAAGGTTACTTCTTAATTCTGACAAAATACAGATTTTTTGTCACAATGAATGGACCACCACCGTAGAAAAACGATGAAACTTCTGCAAAAATAATTAATAAATGATACTTAATATGAAATGTTGTTAAATGTTTACATGATTGTTTATTTCATAAGAATTTAAACACAGATGTGAGTAATACTTACTCAATTTCAAATCTTGTCTGATATGATAAATCACCATGCCGCCGAAGGTAAAAACCGTATGTTTTAGTTAAGGCGAAGGGATAGGCAAATGTTCATAATGAGGTGTTTTTGGTACAGTAGTCTGGCAAAAATACAGCACAAGGGATGATCAGATTATTTGATGTTATTACATATATCATAAACTTGTTCGTGACGGTCCAAAATACTAGTAATTATTTATAGCAATATATGGAGAGCATTCAATTTATCATAATTTATTGAAATTTCTTTTACACTTTTTTCTTTTAACGACTTTTCTGTTTATTATCAAACTCAGTTTACATATCCGTTACATTAATACCTAGTCTCCGACGGTGAGTTTTTTTAGAAATGACCACATTTTTATTAAATGCAATGATTTTCCTAGTAGCGCCTACTAAAATATTATAGTTGCATAATTGTACATTTGCTGGCAAAATTTCGTAGGCGCTTTTGCAAAAAAATGACATCGTTGCTAAGCAACGGTTAATTATTAAACATTCTACATAATTATTATTTGTCTAGAGCAAAATATTGATAATACACTATAGTAAGTACCACCCTCCTTAATTACCTTGCCTATCCTCGTCATAATGTAGATAATTGTACCTTCAGATCTGTGTGCAAGAACAATCGAGCTACCAAAAATTACTTCTCACTACTAAAATGCACAGAGTAGTGGCCGATACAGAGTCTACGCAGGAAAGATTGTATTATTAATAGAAATGGGTTTCTCTAATGTTTTCTTTAGACGTATGCTCTCTAATCACTGGCTGATAGTGAAATTGTCACATTATTTAGTGTTTATAACAAACGAAGAATAATGATACACTTTTACTACGTTTTTCTTAGCTTGCTTTCTTGTCTGTGGCGATCGATTTTTCGACCACTTCCCGACATCCGATTGAGTTGAATTTTAACATACAGGCTTGCTCCCAGTGACAATAAAATATTAAATAAAAATATATAAAAATAAAATAAAAAAGGGTTACATAAATACTGTATAAAACGTTTTACTAATGGCCTAAAAAGGAGAAAATAAATATTTTGGTTATAAGAATTTTCGAAAATTTTACTTAATATGATAAATAATTATATCACTAGGCAAATCACTGAAAATTCGCATTACGTTTAAATTTTCTAACATCATTTTACGATAAAAATTTTATTTTATAAAATAATCGCTCCGAAAGTTAAAAAAAAGTACCACCCCCCCTTTAACTTTTGAACCATAAGTTCAAAAAATAAAAAAAGTTCTAAAAAGTAGAACTTTATAAGTACTTTCTATGAAAATTATTTTGAACTTGATAGGTTGAACAGTTTTTGATAAATTTTACAAAATAATTTTTGAACTACATTTGTGACTTAACGATATATGCAAGCATTTTTTTTATCTCATTTTACATATTTTATGATAAAGAACATATCGTCTTTCAAATAAAAAAAGAATTATTAAAATTGGTTCACGCAATCAAAATTGTGACGGATGGAAAACTACGGAACCCTATATTGAGCGTGGCCCAACACGTTGGGTGGGATTTTATTATAAAATTGTTAACATTCTCCCATAAATGCACAGCAAGTTAATTTTTGCTTCTAGTATTTTAATTATGGCATTCATTGTTTATCTTAAATGTGTGGTTATGTTTATAAACATATATAATATTTTCACAGATGTATTCGGCTACAGTTAATATATCAATTTCCCTGAATAACTCTCTGAGTGAGTCTCGTGGTTTAAGCTTGTAAATGGCTCATACAGCTTGTTTTTGTAAAATAAAAATATTCCCATTATCAGCTGCTGACTCCCATAGCAACAAGCCATACGACATCACACTATGAAAATAACTAAAGTAGACAAGTCTTGCCATTTCAACGTCAGATAATAGTCTGATTTTCTTTACTGCAAAGGCAGCAGAGCTATGTATTTTTTTTTGCAATTAGATTTACATGAAATACTTTTGCACGTCTCCTACTAGCACTTTGACGTGAATGGCCTGTTGAGAAGAAGTGCCACAAGAAACTCAACAGTTAGCCTTTTTTATACAGCCATAATAACAAAAGGAATTTAGAACATTTCAAATATTGAGACGCCAGAGTTAATATATCAATTTCCTTAAATAATTCCTTGAGCGAGTCACGTGGTCTAAGGTTGTAAATGGCACGAATGGCTCTCGTTTGAAGTACAAAGATAGTCTGAATGTCAGCAGCGGAGCCCCACTACAGTAGACTATACGACATTATGCTGTGAAAATAGCTAAAATAAACTAATTTCGCCGTTTCAACATCAGTGAGTCGCCATATTAGATCGATAAAGTCATCCGTTCTTTTCACTCTTAAGAGTTATCTGTCAAATTTACCGAATTTTTCGACAATATTGTCAATCTTAGTCGTCAAATTTGGCTTATCGAAAGTTTTATGCTCGTAGCGAAGGTCAATATGTGTGGATTCCACTGTAGGCGTGAATATATCGTAATGCCTAGAAATAATAATCATTTACGTTAATTAATATAGTATAGCCACAGTGACTGTTATTCAATTTAATTAAAATTTCGTTACAAAATGCTCTTTATTTCCTTATTGGTATTAATCCTTATCAAAATAAATAACTTTATGTTCAAGACTGGTTCGATACCTTTATATTACTTTTGAATCATTTAATGACAGTCCGTTCGATAGTTCTCGCGATTTATAAATGTATACCTACGTCCCAACCGGCCTGCGTGTATATGATGACGACATACGATGTTTTTACATGTACAAACTAAAAATATAAGGGACAGTTTCACTAAACTCACAAAACATGTCAAGTGTAAGCAAATTACTTGGTGTGCATTCCCCTATTCACAGTCCCTAGATAAAACAAATAATGACAAGATTTATACCTTAAATAAAGTATTGCATCATTTAATAAGTCGTCATAGCTATTTATTTCATTTCTTTGACACTAATAATTTTGTAAATAAATTTTATTTGACAAAAAACAAAATGTATTTATCCAAGAAATGTAGGCAAAATATAGCTACATTATTAGGAAATAGAATAAATCATAACAACACGGTATCCAATAGTTTTACTACTGGCTCCGGGGCAAATTCTTTTTTAGTAATGTAAGTATGACAAAAGAGACGAATAATGACAACTGCATAGTTTTATTACATCAAAACATTAACCGCTTCTCTTGCAAAATAATTGATATTGAACTATATCTAGACAAAACTAATGTAGATATACTTTGTCTAACTGAAACGTGGCTAAAGCCAGACACCATGTCTTTTAATATAGAGAGTTATGAGGTGGCCAGTGTATTCAACAGAGTGTCTGCTGTTGGGGGCGGTTGTATTATTTTTATGAAGAATGGAATAAAATACAAGGAACGCAATGATATTATCCGTCTTTCTGTTGATCGCGTTTGTGAGATTGCTAGTGTGGAATTAAAGGAATTTTTAATTGTTTACATATATAGGCCACCTGCAACTTCAAACTTTAAAGGATTTTTAATAATTTTAGAAGAATTGTTAGACAAGATTTTTAATGTTAAGAAACCTATTGTGATTTGTGGCGATTTTAACATTGATTTATTATCTACAACTTTAGAGAGAGATAACTTTGTTACACTGTTGAAAAGTTATAATTTGGACTTTCTATTCAAAGAACCCACTAGAGTGACAACTTTGTCTTCTACATGTATTGACAATGTCATTGTTAGCTGTGATACAAACATTGGCACTAAAAGCCTGATCACAGATTTGCCTTCGGATCATATGGGTCAAAAAGTTGAAGTAATATGCAAACAAAAAAAACTTGTTGAGAAAATAATAACATTCAGACCCATGAGTACCGAAAGGTCAACTCGATTTAGGCAAAGTGTTATTGAGAAGTTGCCTGAACTTACAACTGAGGTCAACGATGACCCCAATGAACTATACGATAGATTATTTAATGTTATTAGTAGCGAGTATAATCATATTTATACGGAACGTAAAATTGTAGTTCAGAAGAAAATGGTATTTAGTCAATGGGCAACTAAAGGTATTAGGAAAAGTAGGAATACGCTCTATGAATTATACAGTCAAAAATCATACAACACTAGTTCTGAGTTTCAAGACTACGTGAAAAAATACTCCAAGCTATTTAAGAAAGTATGCATTCAAGCAAAATCTTTATATTTGAGTCACAAAATACGGGATGCTAAAGATAAAATTAAAACTACATGGAATGTAATTAATACTGAAACAGGAAAGAAACCCAAAAGAGAAGTTACACAGTATTTGAAAATAGGAAGTAATATTATATCAGATAAGAAAGCCATTGCTAGCACTTTTGAAACTTTTTTTGAAAATATTCCAATAGAAACAACGCGACATCTTCATTCTTCTACGGAGCGAGCTGAAATTTTTCTGAAGCAATATTTAATGAAAGATATTCCGGTCTTTGAATTTAGAGCCATATCACATACGGATATAATTAAAACATTCAAAACCTTAAATAAGAAGAAAACCGAAGACATATGGGGAATGTCTGTTAAAGTAATAGAACATATAATTGAACCTATCGCCCCTATGTTGGCACTGATTTTTAATAACTGTATAGAATCAGGTGTTTTTCCAAATTTAATGAAACATAGTAAAATAACGCCTATATTCAAGTCAGGCAAACACCATAACCCTACCGATTATCGACCCGTCTCGGTACTTCCTGCATTAAGTAAAATTTTTGAGAGCATTTTATATACACAATTAGCAGCTCATTTTAGAACTAATTATTTACTACATGACCAACAGTTTGGTTTTACAAAAGGAAAGTCAACCACAGACGCGGGCGCGAAACTAATGAAGTATATATTGGAAAGTTGGGAGGACTCACACGACACAGTAGGTGTATTTTGTGACCTATCGAAGGCATTCGATTGTGTGGAGCACAAAACGCTAATTTCCAAATTAAATCATTATGGTATACGCGGAAAATCTCTAAATCTTATTTATTCGTATTTATCACAGCGTATACAGAAAGTAGGATTTAATGGTGCCGTCTCTCAGGGATCAATAGTAAAAACGGGTGTTCCCCAAGGCTCAATTTTAGGACCATTTCTATTTCTCGTCTATATTAATGACCTTCCTTTCATGGTTACAGAAATGGCTGACATAGTTTTATTCGCGGATGACACGTCTCTCCTATTTAGGGTTAATAGAAATAATGCAAAGACAGGAGAGCTAGTTATAAATAATACGTTGAATAAGGTTTGCGAATGGTTTTCGGCTAATAATCTTATGTTAAATTCAAAGAAAACTAAATGTATAAAATTTTCTCCCCCAAATACGCGCTGTTATGATTTGGAAGTAAACATAGGCGGAAACAGCTTAGACCTTGTAAAAGATTCTGTATTTCTTGGGATACATATTGATTCCAGACTTCAGTGGGGATCCCATATCAAAAGTTTATCAGGAAAGCTTAGCTCGGCTGCTTACGCAATAAAAAAGATAAGACAATTGACAGACATACCAACAGCTCGCTTAGTCTATTTTGCCTACTTTCATAGTCTTATGTCTTATGCGGTCATTTTGTGGGGATCTGCTGCTGATTTGGAGTCTATATTTATTCTACAAAAGAGGGCTATTCGAAATATATATAAAATGAAGACAAGGGAATCCCTAAGAGAATTGTTTAAACAGATTAATATTCTTACTTTGCCATGTTTATACATATTTGTAAATATTATGTTTGTTCGCCAACATATTCACAGCTACGTTCAGATTAGTGAAGGTCATTGTCTCAATACAAGAAATAAATATAAACTTCGTCTTCCAAGTTACAAGAGAAGTAAGACGAATAAATCTTTCTTAATGAATTCTGTTAGATTTTATAATATGCTACCAATCAATGTTACCCAAATGACCGATACAAAGTTTAAAGAATTTGTAAAAAAAACCCTCATGAAAAAAGCCTATTACAAAATTAATGATTATTTAAATGATAGTCAAGCATGGGACATATAGATTGCTCCACACTGCAATCTTACATTTGGTCACTTTCATGATTGTATAATGAAATGTTTACTTTTTTATTATACATTTTGTTTAGCTATCATAAATTCCTTTTTTTTCTATTATATTAACACAAAACTTTTTTGTGAAACATAGGTATTATTATTGTATCCATTCATATTAGATATAATTTTTTTTTTGTTTTGGCCAGGAGAGTGTTCCGAATAGACATGACAATTAATTAACTACTTCAGTATAACTATTACAATCACTTGTATATATTGATACGTCGCTTTTGGAGCATTTTCCTTCCAATTCAATTTTGACATTTGTGACTAAGAGTATTATATAATACACGTAAATTTTATTAGGTTGTAGAATATATTGATGTAAAGGGAGGACGGAACCCTTGCAGAGTTTCTTGCCTGTATCTTCTCTAGACAAGGCCTCCCGGTAGTGAACAGGCCGAAAAAAAAGTAGTGGTATTATCAATTTAAGGATACTTATAATTTATTTTGTTTGTTTTGACTTGTCAAAAGTGTATTTGATGATACCAATTTGATTAAATGACTTTGAGTTTGAGTTTGAGTTTTTCATGCTTGGAAGCGGAACTTAGACTTTTAGATAAGTCTAAAATCAAAAATACTGATTCGTTTTGAATGAAACAAAAACTAGTGTAGGCTTGTATTCATACAACCTATACTGTAAAAAAAATTGAATCGTGACATTTTCCATTATTAAATGTATTTACTTGAGACGTCATATTATTTTACGATTTTTATCAGTAAATATTATTATTAAACTCTTTATTGCACCAACAAAAAGAAACAAAACAGTGAAAAATACAAGTTTGCAAGGGAGAACTTATCCCTATTATCCAGAGAAAATATGAGAATATTATGTTTCTATTGACAAAAAATAAAAAAATTCGGACAAAACTATATAATGTCATTTTTTCAGTTCTGATCCTAGTTGCACAAACAATAACAGTAATGATGATACAAAAAAAGAGACACTAAAATTCTTTAAAAAGAAAACACATTTCAGAGACAGATTAGCAAGGTACAGTATCTAAAAGACAAAAAAGAATTGTACATGTTCTTTTGGTTCTGGCTGTATAATCAAATTTTTGTGCGGATAAGAGCTCATCAGACTACCACAAATTAATTTATCGATAGATAATGAACTCAATTCTTACACAAAACATTGAGGTGGAAATCAATTGAGAAAACTTGATTTGATTTTGGATCGTCTGACATGCTGGAAACTGGATACATGAACTGAGGCGATCCCATTACTATCAGGTTATTTTATTTACGAACTATCAATTGTACATTTTAATTTTTTTAGAAACCCTTAGTTTTCTCTGTCGATGAAATTACTCTGTGATAAACACTAGCCGTCATAGCTATCAAAACATGGCGCTACGGTGCAATGTGCTTTGTGACGCACCTCAAGTTTTCAATAGATGTCGCTGTCGCTCAATTTCGATTACGCCAAACGCTGAAAGTCATTTGCCTTACCTTTCGCCTTAAACGTGTCAGCCATCGTTTATGGGCAAAACTAGTATACTAACAAAAGACTTCCCCTATTGGGAATACAACCTTGTCATATGATTGGTGTGCAAGAAAATTATCATCTCTGTAAATATAAGGGACTTCTCACATGTTCAGTTCCATTCAGCGTTTTTCTATGTAAAATGAAGATCTTATATGAGATGCTTACGCAGCTGAATAGACGCGGAAAGCCGAAGAAGATCCATACAAAAACGGGCGTTTTTATGGACAAACGCTGAATGCAGCTGAATAAGTGTGGGTAGTCCCTAATGTTAAACTGGTCAGACAGATTAAAATATTCAATATGTTGTTACTGTTAGCAAACCACACAAAAAAAGCAGATAGAAAACTCTTTATAGGCCTAATAAAAACACGTTTAGAAGCAAACCAAATGAATAAAATTAATAAATATGCGAATTAAAATTTTTATAGTTGAGTTGAAAAAAATGTTTATAAGTAAATGGCTGGTCCTGAAATTATGAATACTACAATTTCATTGTGAATTCTATTGATTTATGCAAAGAATAGCTATACCTATATATATTTTTGCCGTTGCAAATTAACTAAGGTTGGGTATTACTTTACTGAATGGACGTAGCTTATCAACAATGTGTTTTTAGTTCAGCCATGCGTGGAACAATCCAACTCATTTAAATACTGTACGGAAGTTTATTGTACTAGTTATTAGAAGGGCACAGCATTGTTGATCGGAAAGTATAATGAATACGAGGGAATTTATCAGATAATTTTGATCCATAATGTTAAGGCACAAGCGCACAAGCAAATACAACGAGACAAGACAAGCAAAAAAACTGTAATTAAAAATAAAATGAATCAAACAATACTTAACATGAAAACAATAGAAAATCCGGTTTGAAATTGGTGTACTATGCAAACGAGGTTTAAAGTTCACAGAAACTGGATAGTTCTATAAATAAACCATTTGTAATTGCTTTATCAAAAATTGGCAATATACGTGGATTCCTTTATATTCAGCAGGAGCTTAAAGTTCGCTAAAGATGTTGCATAGAAGACATGACCTTTTCAATTTGATTGGATTAAGTAAAACATACGATACTTTCGATGAATCATTAGAAGTTCAGCAATTTTTCTATTAAGCTTGCGTGCCACAATGACTTGGATCTGGTCCAAAAGAAGCGGAAAGCGAAGTTTCCCATCAGCCCTTTGCGTGTTCGTCTTAAGTCTCAATTTAACTTGAATTCACTTATAACCGCAAAAACTGCAGTGAAATTCATTGTGCATATCGTGACTTCCGCCAAGGTCCTCCTGATGGTAGCTTTATTCGGTTTCGGTTCTGGTTTGACCTGAATACCTTCGCATGATCAAGTTCCGACTGATTTGTAGGTTGCTCAGTTATATCACTTGTCTTTGGTACCACAAATTACATTTTAATTTTCCTTAATTCAAAAGTTTGTTTCAATTCTTATTTCATAGCCTGCTTATGGAAAGCGACGTAACTTATTATCTAATTCACCAAAAAGGTAGGCAGAAGTATTAACGCCCTATATCTTAATTTACCAGGGGGCGAGCCTGTCGCCCCTGCACTAAATGACATATTGGCAAGTGAAATTCAGAATATTTTAGTACTTAAGTTCAAACTTAGGCCCGTATTACGGAACTAAACTCAAGCGTAGATCTCTGCTTGAGCACTGTTAGAGAGGGATGGCGCTATAGATCCCACACAGCGCCATCCCTTTTTAACTGCGCTCAAGCAAAAATCTACGCTTGAATTTGTAATACGGGCCTTAGTATGATACGTGGGGATTGAACGAACGATTTTTATGATCTGTCTGGACTAGTAGAAGAACCTAGTAGAACCTAGTAGAAGAAGAGTAGAACCGGTTTTTCATAATCTACTATCGCTGCTTTTAAGTTCCACAAAATATAGTTCTAATACTAAAGACTATTACAAATTTTACAACCGGACAGGACTAAATTGGCTGACGAAATATAAGTTTATAGTAAGTAAGTAGTTTAGATTCTGACATTTCATCAATCTTAAGGTCTATGATAGACTTATTGAACTTAACTAGCTAGACAAATCTTTTTCTTAATGCATATTCGTGCAATAATCCGTTTATTATTACTTAATAATAAACGTTGATAAATATACCTAGATCCGTCATTGTAGCTAAATTTATACTCACCTCGTAAACTTTTGCAACTTTTGAGGATCGGAACTGTCATTAAAAAGTTAGTGCCTACCTGTCTAGACCGCGAAGCGTCGCTAAGGTTTGATCCTAGCTACTAACTAATTGTACTTTAGTGGATTATTGTTGCTTAAGTTTCTAGTGTAGTGCATGGATATTTTGTACCATTTAAAAGAGTGCCGAGGAGTGTGAAAGCTCCTCGAATGTTGAGCTCCTAAACTGTGCTTACACCGCTACTATACAGAAGTATTCGAAAAGGCAAAAGTACCTGCAATTTTTCCGGTGTTGTAAATGCTGTCAAATGTCAAAATAAGTTTTAAAAATATATTTTAAATATACATTAAAAGCAAAAAAACTATTTTTGATTTGTAACTAATGAATAGAAGTGCTTATGTAACTACCTTAGGCCTCCAGTTGAATATAATTCCAAATGTCCCATCAAGTGTGTACAAAAGCGACTCGTTCCACACAGGACAATATCCGTTACAAAGCATGCGAGCTCATGAAAAATCGCTTGGAGGCTAATTCGCCCATTCTCTAATAGGGCGGTACCAACTTACCGCGGTTTTCGTTAGGCTGATAGAACAGATAATGTTACACAATTTAGGGACATTACATAACGTTAGAAGATATCAATATGTTACGGTAAAGTAATACCGAAATGTACAAAACACACTTTATAGATTGCGCAAAGAAGGTTACATTTTAAATGAGATAATACTCATAGACACATGTTTTTATTGCTATTCTTTGGTCTTCCTTTTATTCTAGGTCCGTCTACATTCATCTTTAGCATTCTTTTTGTTATGATACATAAATTCCTCCTCATCACATGTCCGTCCGTACTCCGAACCACACTTGTCTATTGCACCACAATTTTTTTTTCAAACTTCCTCTTACACACTTTTTAATCCTACCCGTTCTAGTGACTTCATCCATTTCATCATTCGCAGGTCTGCTACGCTTTCTTCGGTTGGTTTCCTTACCAAATATTCTATAATACATTAGATACTTTAAGAAAGGATATCTAATCAACTAATGAAAAACCCAAAATGCTTTTTATTGCGAATTGAATAAAAATAGCGGCATTGTTCGGAAACCTATGTAGTTGACCTCAGCAAGTGACGACATCTCCACGGCACGATTAAAAACCTTTCAAAACTATCAAACTAGCGCCATTGCAGCAAAGTAAATTGGATTACCTGTCAGTGGAGGCATCAACTAAAAATAAATCGGCGCGAAACTTAATTCAGAGCGCTCGAGTTAACGGGGTAACACCTCTGGTGCCTGGTACGGTATCGGTAGATTGGCGATATGGCCGATGCTTGAATAGGTGCTGCTGCTTTATTGCTCGGAGGATAAGCTGGCGTTTACACAACACTCCTAGTAATGCTAATTTATCACACTCAAAACTTTGAGTTTTAACACGGTTGAAGTCTGGAGACAGTTGGTTATGTTCAAGTAATTGAGCTTTTATTGTTTTGAATTTTTCATATAAATTGCGTAGCTAAAGAATGGTCAACTGATGGTGAAAAATTATAAATGGCTTTCTGGTAGAATTCAGTGGTTGCCATCTTGCAGGTGTCCAGAACGGCATATCTTCCTTATTTATAAAAGATTGACTTATGATATAAAATTTTCATATCCGAAAAACAAGAGATCAGGTGGTCCTTTCATTTAAACGTAGGTTCATAAAAGCCTATTTTAAAAGATTATCATTCAATCAACAAATCCGTTTAAACGTAAAATTTTAATAGCCAGCCAAAACAGAAATGTAAAACAATAGGTAGCTATTTAAATTAATAGCCAATGATAACGGCGGGCCCTACATCGAATGGCCAATAAAAAGCGTGCTAAACTCCGGTGGCAGCGTGGCGTGCGCAACTTTGACTGCAAGCCCCTATTTCCGACTTTAATGCAGTAACTTGTCATCTCAGAGTAAACAGAACTGGAGTAGCCTTTGTCTAACATTCCCCTCTGCCAAATGCACAAGCATCGGATGCTTGCACGTTTAATAAAACTAGTTGAGCCGCCATTTTGACAGCCATTACATTGTAAACGTTGCGGCGAACAGAGCTCCCGCAAAAATGCCTGCCTGTGCTGTTTTTTGTTGTAAAAATAAATAGAAAACATCGAATATGCTAAAAGATGGTGTCACCTTTTATTTGTAATTATAATTTTTAAGATTTCATGATTATTTACTTCATTATTTCATGTTTTAGAATTCTACGATTTCAAATTTCGAGCGCTAGTCTCGTGGGGAGTGCGGCTGTGACGTTGTCAAAACGCACACCCCACGTGACTATTTTAAGCGTGTGTGTGCGTGAAATTTAAATTTGTGTGTCGAATTATGCATGTGTGCATTTGTAAGAACGGCTGGCTTTGGGTGTAGTGGTAACCTCACCCCCCGCAAGAAATGGCAGAAAAAAATGTTTGAGAAATTGACTAATGGCTACTCCAGTTCTGTTTACTCTGAGCTTGTCATAGACAACAATTTAAACTTTTTACGAGGTTTTATAATGATTCGAGTTTTGCATGCGTACAAAATGATAATGACGTGTTTTGCAAAATTATGTGACATTTATGAAAATATTACGTTAACTTTTGGAGTGTTATGTATGACCGATCGGTGGGGCCATAGATATAGAAAATACTGACGTAGTGTGGCTTGAAGTGTTGTTGATGGTCAGTCAAGAGTCCGTACATTTAGGAAAGCCTTATGTCTAAGAGTGAAATCTCTTGACTATGATATAGTGTATATACCTTTCTCGTGTTGAGGACTTGGTTGAAAAATGTATACTTAGACATCCTTATACAAATATACTCAGAAGCCTCAGAGGATATACATATTGTGCCCAATTCCATGTTTCTTACTAAGGCAAATTGTAATACATCAATAGTTGTACCATAGCCGAAAGTAAATGTCATCGTACGTATCCGCGGATATGTTGTTCACATTTCTTTCTCCTCAGAAACAATAATATCGTATCGACAGTCAAATATTTCCCACCTGCACGGAAGCCGCGGGGTCGTATGTCAATGGTTTCGAAGCGGCAAAATAAATTACTGATTTCATATGAATCACGCAATAAGAACTACCTAGGTAGGTACTGTGAGTACCGGGCGTTCGAATTGAAAGCAGGAAAATATTGCAAAAGAATTGTTACATTTCACAATTGGGAAATTCCACAATGTGACTTTTTAAGAATTTAAGAAGAATTCTCTTTGTCGTTTCGTTTCCTCGTCGCTGTATCATGGAATTCACTGGAATCACATAACCCCACAAATAAATCCACCCTCAATCTCAATAGGTATTCACCAACGTGAGTAATAACATTTTACCACTAACGAACAGTGGTGATGAGTAAAAGCATACACCTTTATATTGGTGAATGTTTAAATTTTTTCTGACGTAAAGTTTAGAACAGTTTTAGAGTCAACAATTCTAAGCGTCGGTTTTTGATCCATAGTAATGTTGACTAGTTGGTTATAACATTTACCAATGGCGTAAGACCCGACATAAACTGTGAGGGCTATGTTATAGTATTTTATTGGTCTTTGTATTTTTTATTTTGTTTACTATAAGTATTGTTTTCTCACACAAAATAATAATAATTCTAGGCAAACTAAGCAAACATATTTTGATATGGTTATGTATACTCGTATTTTAATTAATAGAAATATCTTGCCCACTACCTATACACGTCCCAATGCTGGGCACAGGCCTTCCTCGTGGAGAAACACATGAAATATAATTATAAGAATTATAATTATATTAAATTAATAGCCATAGTATATATCTGAGCTGACCGTATTAACATTGGCTTTTTATCAGTAAAGTGCATTGATATTATGTTCATCGATAAACATTATCATAATAGATTATAAATACTTTATTTTTGCATTAAGCTTTGACAATTTAATATTCATTGATAAATTATTTTCATATTTGGTCATCGTTTCTGTAATGCCTGAATGAAATCTCGCCGCCTCTCGAGCGAGTAGTGCTCCGTCTGTCCCAACTCGGGTACCGCTGCCTGCTGCAAGTGATTTTAAATTAAAATCAATATAGTTCAAATTTGGGTGAGGCCTGTAGAGTTATTCATTTTGGTACATTACCATACAATTGCAAACTTTAAAGTCTGCTACGCCATCCGTTCGGAAAACTACATGAAGCCCTTATCTTAAAGTAATTTTTTTTTAATATTCCCTCTTTTTACGTCCCCCTGACTTCATTTTAAGCATTTTTTTTCTATGTACAGACATTCGACCTCTACAGTTTTATTATATGTATAATAAAAACAAAAAACAAACATTATCTATGTTTGTGTTGATAATGTTATGTTTTTATTATATTATAATTGTTGTTGATAATGTTATGTTTTTATTATATTATAATTGTTGTTGATAATGTTATGTTTTTATTATATTATAATTGTTGTTGATAATGTTTGTTTTTTGTTTTTATTATACATATAATAAAACTGTAGAGGTCGAATGTCTGTACATATTATGTGTAGAGGCGTGTAAAGGCATCTTATGAGCCAGCAAGGTGGAGGTCGCTAGGCCTGCATTCTTTGGTGCTGTCCTAGCATCCTTCGCAAATGGACTTATCTACTGCTTACCATCAGGTGGTGTTGAGTCATTTGCTGGGCTGATTATAAAAAAAAACGATTTGAGAGCTTAAACGTAAACATATGCTGACATACTATCTACCATTGATAATTAGCCCAAGCTATGGAGGCCGACAAATCAACGTCATATCAGTAATGATCATATGAGAATGATGAGAAGAATGGAAGCATTCTTCGAACGTGCGTGCTAATGTTGTTTCGCGCGAAAGTAAAAACCTGTGTCAACATGCCTAGGTACGTCTAATATCTCTAATTTTTTATCGTTTAGCATTCGGCTGACGCTGCGCAAGTAGAACGCCATTCAGGCAGCTTTTAAACATAATAATATTAGGTTGGGGAAAAAGTCTTTTCGCATTATAGTATGTATAAACTTGTAATAAAATCTCTTTAGCTATACTATTTGTATCTGGCTGGTTTTGGTATCATTGAAAGTTTAAATTTTAAGGAAAATAATTCCAAATTCAAATTAGGAAAATGTGTGATTTTCATTTGTTTTCGTACCGCCAAGATGAGTGAATCTAATGAAGAAATTCGATACATTTTAAAATTTTACTACAAAAAAGGTAAAAATGCAACGCAAGCCGCGAAAAACAATTTGCGGTGTTTATGGACCTAGTGCAGTGTTTGTGAGAGCACAAATTTGGTTTAAGCGTTTTCAATCCGGAAATTTTGATGTCAAAGATGCACGTCGCTTTGGTCGCCCTATTACAGATAAAATGGATGAAAAAGTGGAGCAAGATCAGCATGTCAGTAGTTACGACGTAGCTGAAGAACTGGGAATTGACCACAAAACCGTTTTGGCGCATTTGAAAAAAACTGGGTACACAAAAAAGCTCGACATTTGGGTACCTCACGAGCTCACTGAAAGAAACCTAATGAACCGTGTACTCATTTGTGATTCTTTATTACGACGTAATGAAACCGAACCATTTTTGAAGAAGCTGATAACTGGTGATGAAAAGTGGATCACGTACGACAAGAACGTGCGAAAAAGGTCGTGGTCAAAGGCCGGTCAGGCTTCACAGACTGTGGCGAAACCCGGGTTAACTTGCAACAAGGTGATGCTGTGTGTGTGGTGGGATTGGAAGGGCATTATTCATTATGAGCTGTTACCACCAGGCAGGACCATCGATTCTGAATTCTACTGCGAACAACTGATGAGATTAAAGCAAGAAGTTGAGAGAAAGCGGCCGGAATTAATCAACAGAAGGGGTGTGGTTTTTTATCATGATAACGCTAGACCTCACACATCTTTAGCCACTCAGCAAAAATTAAGAGAGTTTGGCTGGGAGGTGTTAATGCATCCGCCGTATAGTCCTGACCTTGCACCTTCAGATTTTCACCTGTTTCGGTCTCTTCAGAATTCTTTAGGCAGTGTCAGGTTAACATCACGAGAGGACTGCCAAAACCACTTGTCGCGGTATTTTGACCAGAAGTCCCAAAATTTCTATAGCAATGGGATCATGTCCCTACCTACAAGATGGCAAAAAGTTATCGAACAAAATGGTACCTACATACTTTAGTTAAATGTAAATAAACTATATTAAAAAATGTTTTGAATTTTCTTAAAAAATGCGAAGAAACTTTTTCCCCAACCTATTATATTAATGGAAGTCACCATTCGCTAGTTGAATAATACGTGGAAAACCCAAAACGTCTTAGTCAGAAGAAATTTTTATTGACAATCGCACAAAAGTGACATGCGTCGTAACTAGATTATTTTATAAACCAGCCTGTATTAATTAACTGGCCTATTACAGCCTCCAAAATATGACTTGCATATTTTAGTTGTCAATGAATATGGAGGAACCAGAACTTGTTAATGGGTAGTTTTATATAGACACACGAGGGAATACAGATAAATATGTGTTTTACCAAAGCCACTCATTATTACTTACTTCAAAACTGTTTTTTAACTGGGTAGCTACTTCTAAACCGAACGTAGCTCCGTAAAAACGTAGCTCGAACGTAGCTCCGTAAAAAATTAAATTAAAAATAGTAATAGTGTAAAAATATAAGTAAATTATACTGTGCTTGATTGTTTATATCCTAATTGCTCTCGTTTATCGTTATTCAGCATCTGTGTGACATTAAAGTGTTTAAAATGAACATCAAACCGAATAGCCGAATAACCGTTTGGAGAATACTGCGCTAAATGACTCAAATTACGTTACTATTCGAAAAAATAGAATATCTCTACCAGACCTAACGCTAGCAGAGTCATATCTATCTATGGATGATACGCCTCCCTGCACAAAAAGCTTTAACAAGACACATAGCAGTTTACCGGATACTAACAACTGTAGCAGCCTGATTGATGATTTAAAATTAGAGATTCAAAGATTAAATAATGAATTAACTATTGCACACAACGAAATAGACAATCTGAATGTTATAAATTCTGAATTATTGAGGAAAACTCAAGAACAAGAAAAAATAATAAAAATATATAAAACTGTAAGCATAGATGATATCAACACCAGTACTAGTAATTTTTTAAAAGGACCATATATGTCTACTCCGATAAGATGTAATTCAAATAAAAAGAAGACTACAACACAAATGATAAAAAAAACATCGGAAAACACTTACATACCCAGAGAGCAACAAAAAAGCGCTGTTTCGATCAACAACGAGATGCGTAGCTCAGAAGACAAAAGTGATTCTCAGTCTGTGAATGACGTGAGGCCGTCAAATTCAACCATTATTAAACCAAAACTTTATTTAATTAGCAGCTTAAACCAAAATAGAACCTCATCCAAAGCGAGACAACACTTTGCAGACAAAAATATGTGTTGTCATTACCGTATGCCTGGAGCAGGCATAGAAGAACTCACGAAAGAACTGCACATTAAGCTTAAAGACTTTACATTAAATGATTTCTGTGTAATATTAATTGGAGATACTGATTTTAATTCATCAAAAAATTATGTTAACATTGTTCAAGAACTGCGGGAGACACTTCTAACTGTATTGCACACAAATATAATAATATGTGTCCCGACATTTAACTATAGTTATAAGTCAAATATTTATAATAGAAGAGTAGAAATATTTAATGATTTGTTGTATAAAGATAATTTAGTTCACGAATATTGTTATATCCTAGATTCGAATAAAAATCTAGAGTACTCATATAATATGTTTTCAAGGAATCATGGTAAAATAAATATTCGCGGATTATCTACAATATTGAATGATACTGATGCTTTGATGTTTGACATTAGAAACGAATTGTTTATAAGTGGTAAAAATTATTCTGTACTAGACTCAAATTTAGATAAACTTACGGAAAAGGAAAAACATTCCTTTCGTATCTTTAAATAATACACGTACAAAAACAGATATTTCGGCTCATTATCCTCCAGATAAAATAAATATGTTTAATATATTACATCAAAACATACAAGGAATCAGATCAAAGCTCAGTCAAATAGAAATGTTTTTAACAACATGTGATATAGATGTTTTATGCTTTAGTGAAACTTTTCTTAAATGTCACAATGAAAATATATTACAAATTAAAAATTATAAAATTGCTGCTTCTTATTGCAGAAATAAATCCAGAGGAGGAGTTGGCATTTACGTGAGGAATAATATTAATTTTGAATTGTTACAATGTTTAAATTCTTTGAGTATGGATTTTAATTTTGAGTGTTGTGGGATACTACTACCAGAATCAAATTGCATTGTAATTTGCATTTACAGAACACCTGATTCAAATTTTGATTTGTTTATCAAAGCTTTACAACTACTATTGCATAAAATAACCATCCGCTCCCGATATGCAAGGAAAATGGTCGTTATAACAGGCGACTTTAACATTAATATACTTGAAAACAGTCAAAAATGTACTATCTTTAAAAATACTTTAAGAAAATATAATTTAAAACTAACTATTAATGAACCCACTAGAATAACGCTCCGCTCAGAAACTTGTATCGATAACATCATAACGAATATAAAAACCTTCACTTCCAAAGTTTTGCATCTGGGTCTATCTGACCATTCCACACAACTTATAACATTGCCATATTGTAATAAAAAGACTGAAAAGTACTGGTTTGTTAAGGCACGAAAGGTGGACAAATATATGGAGGTTTTTGTACATTATATATCTCAGTTAAGCTTTTCAGATGTTTATTTGCATGATGATGTAAACCTTGCATATAATACATTTATAAGTATTTTTTCTTTATTATATAATCTCTGTATACCGATGGAAAAACATAAAGTGTATTCAAAGAGAAAAGCAAATTGGCAAACAAAAGGAATTCATATAGCGTGTAGAGTAAAAAGGAATCTACATAAACAAATATTACGTGAAAAAAAATCATCCCTAATTATGTACTACAAAAAATATTGTAAAATATTAAAATCTGCTACTCGATTAGCTAAGCAAAAATCTAATATTACATATATACAACGCAGTACTAATATTAATAAAGCTACTTGGAATTTAATTAGCAGACAAACATCTGCCCAAAATACATTCAAAAATACAATTAATAACATAAAGGATTTAAAAAATAATGAAATCACCCATGTTGATGACATTGCAAACACTTTCAATAATCACTTCGTAACCACAAATACTTACAACAATATAGGCAAATATCATGCTTTTTCAACAGCACACACACAAAGTATATTTTTAACACCAATAAATGTAGATGAATTAAGAAAAATCGTAATGAGTTTTAAAAATAAAAAAAGTTGTGGTTTAGATAATATACCAATTCAAGTGATCAAAAACTCTTTCGAGTACATAAATGAGCCTCTTTTATATACTCTTAATTTAATGATGCAAACCGGAGTATTTCCAGATAAACTAAAAACAGCTAAAATAAAACCATTATTCAAAAAAGGTTGTAAGCAGAATGTTGATCACTATAGACCGATAGCGTTATTGTCTAATTTTTCCAAAATATTTGAAAAAATTATATATAATAGATTATTGGATTTTTTCAACAAATACAATTTAATAAGTCCAAATCAATTTGGTTTTAGAAAAAACAAGTCTACTACTCTTGCAATTTATAAATTTCTTGGAAAAGTATGGGAATCTTTGAACCTGAAATCACGATGTGTTGGTCTTTTCTTAGATATGTCCAAGGCATTTGACTGCGTAGTTCACGATATTTTGCTTAATATGTTGGATAATATGGGCATACGAGGATTAGCAAACAATCTAATAAAAAGTTATTTAACAAAAAGACAGCAAGTTACAATAATTGAGTATTTTGATAATGTAAAAAAACAATTTAAGGAAGTACATTCGAAACCTGCTGAAGTTACATTAGGCTTACCACAGGGAAGTATACTTGGCCCTCTACTTTTTCTTGTATACATAAACCAGTTACCAAGCGCTGTAGATAACTTATGTATAATGTTCGCCGATGATGCAACAATTTTTATTTCTGACACTCTAAAAAATAGCATTGATTTCGAAAATAATATAAATGATACACTAAAAAAAACTATAAATTGGCTAAAAACAATAAATTTAAGCGTTAATTTATCAAAAACGAAAGTAATCCAATTTCGAAATTACAAAACATGTCCCTATTATTTAAATATATTTGAAAGTAACACTCAAATAAATGAAGTCGACGACATAAATTTTCTTGGAGTGAATATAGACGCTCACTTGAATTGGAAATCACATGTTTTGAACTTAAACAAAAGGATATCCAGTTATTGTTATGCTCTTTCTGTACTTGCCGAAACCACATCCAGACAGATTACCAGAGCGGCATATTACGGTCAGATTTATCCATTACTTAGTTACGGTATAATTTTTTGGGGTAATTCTGTTAACGTGCAATCGGTTTTTATTTTACAGAAAAGATGCTTAAGAATCATCTATAACATGTACTCAGATCAAACTGTTAGAAATATTTTTAAGGACAAGGGTTACCTAACCTTAACTAGCCTATATATTTTTCAAATTTGCATATTTATTAAGGAAAATACAGATTTTTTTAAAAACAAGATAGATTACCATCAAAACCTACGTAGCAAATATAAACATGATCTTCTTATACCTACAATTAATAATCATATGTATTATAAGAGCGCATATTGTACTGGAATTAAAATATTTAACAATTTACCTATAGAAATAAAATGCCTAAATATGCCAAAATTTAAAAAAACCCTAAAGTCCTGGTTGGTTTCAAATGTATTTTACACATTAGCTGAATTTTTTGATCACAGACATTAGTTAAGTTTAGGTTTAAGGCATTGAAATTGTAATATTTAATATTGCATGTCCGTTACGGACAAACTGTTGTTTCCATTTTTTTGTAAGATCAACTGCAAAACTGTACACAGTATTGGCAATAAAGTTTTTATTATTATTATTATTAAACTTGTTCACATATTTTGACATGACAAGATTGTAATAGTTTATTCCCAATAATCATAATGTTAATAAATAAGCAGTAACATATTTGGAAAAATAAAACCACTTTTGTATTGTTGTTATTTTTTATTTTATTTTATTTTTCTTGGGAGAATAAACATTATCACAGTAGAATAATATTACTCAAGATTAAAATACATATAAAAAAAAGTAATTGTGGAACCCACAACATTCTCCACAAATTAAGTTAAAAATCATGCCAAAGACGTATTATTAACAAATATAAGTATATATCCCGTCCCGTCCCGTGTTGGTCCAGGACACAAAAAGAATGTAGCAACTGTTTTTCTTGGCTTTTTTTTTCTTTTTCACCACAAAAACAGTCCTTTGCCATAGTCCGCGCTTCACCAAGCAGTGACTACACTCAGCGTGACAGGTGGTGAGCCCGTCGCCGCTGTAAGCTGTTAGATGTTTGTGTAGTTCTAAATCCATTAGTCGCCTTTTACGACACCCAAGGGAAGAGAATATTTTAATTTTAATAAATACTTACAGATTTTACAATAACTACAGCTTCCCTTTCTTGAACAGAACTATTGGTGTTATCAGTTGTACTAGAACTCTGAAAACAGTTTTGAACAAGCAGTTTAATAAACAAAACATATCCAAAATTTTAATTCCATAACGCTATTTTAATTGTAATGAATTTACCACAATCAGAATATCTTGTTGAATCGTAGCATCTAGGGGTTCATTAAGTACTTTATCATCATAATTCTGAAAATCAGAAAACAGACATAGAATTCAAAATATATTCAGTTCATTTTTAGTTCTTTGTTTAAAAATACACAAGAATTTATTTTGAACTACTTTTCAAAAAAAAAATTTTGAAATCAAAGAATCAACAACATGTATCCACAATTTTGGAAATGCACTTTTATCCAAAAATACTTTGCGTAGAGTCTTGCGAAAGAATCGGCTCTCAAAATGCTTAGAGCATAATGCCAGCCATCTACAATTATTTGTTGTTATTTAAAAAATATAGTGAATAATAAGCATAGACTACATACTTTTCTAACAGTCCGGCATAACCCAAATGTAATCTTACTTAAAGAATCCATAGGAGTTCTTATCACACCCAGGATTAATTTATAAATATGCAATTTCACAAACAACCTAAATGGGGCTAATTAATATCTAAGATAGTCATGTTTCAAAAAGTGACTTAGTGCAGAATTTACCAATTATTTGCGATAATTGGTATAACAAAGAACTATGTATAAATCAAGTAAATTGTAAAAAATGGCAGGTAATCTATTAAGAATATTTAAAATAACTAATTTTAAATATTTCCCTTTAAGTATGGGTAATTTACATTTTTTTCGACAGGTATCCCTAAAACGCATAAAACCCGGCTAAAATCAGATAACACTTAAAATGGCAGCCTCCCTTGACTTTCGTTGACATGTTTTCTTAGCCGGCAAATACGATAAAGCAACAAATTTTCATTAGCTATTTATCGTATTTTTTCACGCTATTTTGTACACGATTTAATGTAAATAAGCGGTAACTAGTAATAGTACACTTAGTGATTTAGATAAAACGATGAAATATGGGACTTACGTGTGAAACGTTATGTTTTCGTGTTTTCGTTCACTGCGACTTTTGCAGCCGATAATACAACACTGTACCATTGCTTATAAAGGTAGTGGAGTAAAACCCAATAAATACTTGTATGATTAAGCAGTAATCACAGTCCAAAACGTAATATTTCACGACGACACAAAGAAACACACATTACTGTTTGGCACATACGGTACGTGTCAGACAAATAAAAACACGAACTCTAATAAGGACAGAAAATAGTATACCTATCTCTACCGCACGTAGGAAAACACTGTTTAACTAGCTTGTTCGCTCTTGACATTGACATAAGCATGTCAGTTCTATATCATCCATTTTCTAAGTATTTGGAATATTCTTTTTATTTGTATATAACATATATATATTACGTTAGCATGTTGTGAGTGGTTACCTTCTTCATAAACCACAAAATGACTAGTGAAGTTCAGATGTAAGAATAATTGGTGGAGCAAAGAACTGCATCATCCACCCTCACCTAGTCGACTTACACGCCTCTGAAGGAACAAATGCCTTACTTTTAGGACCAAGGGCCTTTGAAGCGTGACTAGGCACTGCGACAGATTTTCCTGCTTTTTGACGTCGATTAGATAATCCATTTGTGAATTGTTTTAAGGTACCTGCCCTGAGTTTGAATAAAACTTATGTACAGTTGATTGTAAATACCGCAGTACCGCTTACCTCACAATGTGCCTGGTGCAACATATCTGGCGAAATGGGGGTGTTAGCACCTCTGCCTACCCCTACGGGAAAGACGTGCGATGATATGTTGTGTCGTTTATTAGTTGAGTCTGGGATTGAACGGGCAACCCCCGTATTGCTGTTTTGCCAACGCTATCGCTTCAAAAGGAAATAATGACACGGAATCGATAGCTACAAAGGAATCTTCAATAACGATATTAGTCGAGCCCGGTACATTTAATTCGACAATAGGTTCCGGAAGCAACCCCGACAATGTCTATGAAAGTGAATTATATACTACGCCAAAACGATTTGTGTGGCGAACCATCGCGTTTACATTAAACCTATTAATTTATTGCCCTATTGTCGTAAGAAATGAGCTAGTGAGTCGATTTTTCTTTATTATGTCTATCTATTATATACCTTATTTTTTATACGATGAAGGTGTCCGTATTGTATGGAAATCGGGCACAGCAATCTCTCCATATGAATCAGACTGATATAAGTTGCTGTCTAATTTAATTAGTTATTTTAGCTGACCTAAATTCGAATATTTTTTTAACCGTTTAAATAACATTCGACTCGTAACCAGTATCTCAGAGTTTGCAACACCTTGAAGCTGGCTTGTTCATTGCCATTTGCAAAAGCTTGCGTTGATTAATATTGGGTCCTTACCTATGAAATTGGTGTGTTTCTTCTCTCTTAGAATTTTGTTAGTAACTATTAAGTTTCAGAGTATTCTTAAAAAATAATTACCTCCTCTAAAAATAGACCATATTTTCTAACTCTTTTGATTTGTTTTGATAATTCTTTGTAAGTTTTATTGTGTTAAAATTGGACACGGAGACAACTTCTTTTCAGTGCCTTCCGAATACATAATTTGATTTACATTCACATAAAAAAGATAAATAATTTTTAAGAAGTGTGATATCACACATATAGCTAAAGCTTGTCTAATGATACATGCCAAATATTATTATCTTTGGATTTGTCGTTGTGAAGAAAACTGAAAAAATGTTAGTATGGAAAAAGCAGAGTTCCCCAAAATCTACATACAATATGCCAATTTCATAGGTCCTAATAAAAGGACCTAATAAAATCGTTAAATCCCAGGTGGTGGAGCCGATCAACCGCCTGCTGGACACGGTGTCGTTCGACTCGGTGTTCTACTCGCTGGACTGGCACCCGCCCGACCACGTGTCCTTCATCGACAACGTGCACATGAGGGAATTGCATCCTTCTAGCTCGGTAAGTACGTCATCATCATAATCTTCTTCGGTCTTCTTTAGTTGACGAGGAATCCATTTACAGCCGGACCTATGGTCCAATGTTCTTGTGTCATGTTCATGTTTCAATGTTCTTTAATATGTACATAATTTAATTAATTTGAAAGATTAATTCAGTAATTGTGTAGTTGAACGATTAAATTTTTCACCGCCTATGAAACTGAGACTAATCACTTTTATTTTCTTCGTCAAGACTTATAGGTTATAACTTTCAAAATCATTAAAACATGTTATTGTTGTTAAAATTTGTGATTCAGATAAGATTCCAACAGCAAATTAGATATGATTCCAATAGCAAATTGTTCGCGGAATATTTTTCGATGATTAATGTTAATTTGAATGTTAAATTCTTTCGATCCGACAGTTCTGAATCGCTCGGGTTTCTGCTGATAATAATAATATAATAATAATAATATCCTCAGACATTCACACCTATCGAGTAGCCCCATTTTAAGCAACTAATGCTGCTTGTGTTACGGACACTAGGTGACGGATAAATATATTTAATAGATAAATACATATAAATAACCAGAATATATAGAAATATATATAAACATCCAAGACTGGAGAACAAATGCCTGAAAATTCATCACCCAAACATTTGCCCCCACCGGGGATCAAACCCAGAACCTCTCGAGATGGCGACGCCTTGAGACTGGCATACAGACCAGTCGACCACGGAGGTCGTCAATAATTATTCTGCTGACCAAATATTTATTCTGCTGTCCAAATAACTGACAAAATATATTGCTGACAAAATATGAATGGTAAGAGAGCCAGTTCCTCAACAACTGAAGAACTGGCTATCTTACGTCTGATTGCCGGAACACAACAATGCTTAAAACATTGTTATTATGGCGACAAATTTAGGTAAAACGGTTGTTAACTATAGCCAGGCGGGCTTAGAAGCCCTACCACTAACCAAACCGAGCAGAAAAACTTCTGCCTCCATGGGGAATCGGACCCGGACCTCCCGATCAATACCCGGTGGTGTGAACCACTAGACCAGAGAGGCGATTTTTTGCCTCATCTGAATGCGCATGCTGTGATACAATTTAATATACTTGCAGGTGTCGGCAGATAAAGCGCAGGCGTACGACACAGTGGTGTTCGCGGGCCCGCCGCCCATGAAGCAGCGGCTGTGGCCGCGCCACTGCGTGCAGGACACCTGGGGCGCCGAGCTGCACAGGGACCTGAAGGTATAGTGAGTGGCCGCTGCAGGTGCAGACCGCCGCCCATGAAGCAGCGGCTGTGGCCGCGCCACTGCGTGCAGGACACCTGGGGCGCCGAGCTGCACAGGGACCTGAAGGTATAGTGAGTGGCCGCTGCAGGTGCAGACCGCCGCCCATGAAGCAGCGGCTGTGGCCGCGCCACTGCGTGCAGGACACCTGGGGCGCCGAGCTGCACAGGGACCTGAAGGTATAGTGAGTGGCCGCTGCAGGTGCAGACCGCCGCCCATGAAGCAGCGGCTGTGGCCGCGCCACTGCGTGCAGGACACCTGGGGCGCCGAGCTGCACAGGGACCTGAAGGTATAGTGAGTGGCCGCTGCAGGTGCAGACCGCCGCCCATGAAGCAGCGGCTGTGGCCGCGCCACTGCGTGCAGGACACCTGGGGCGCCGAGCTGCACAGGGACCTGAAGGTATAGTGAGTGGCCGCTGCAGGTGCAGACCGCCGCCCATGAAGCAGCGGCTGTGGCCGCGCCACTGCGTGCAGGACACCTGGGGCGCCGAGCTGCACGGAAAAATCTTCTCATTTTGAGTAGCGTTAAAAATTGTCAAGAATGAATTTTTTTATGGGAAACGTGAAATGCGCCCCTAGCGGAAACTAGTTGAAAACACATTTCTCATAGAAATTGTCTTTTTTGACATTTCTTAACGCAACTCAAAGTGAGAAGTATTTTTACAAAAATAACTTACTCTTTAAACGGAAAGACGGTTTATTTGGTTTATTTTCCGATGCAAACAAAACGAACACAGTTCTCATTGCGTGAATATGAAATCAGCCAGTTATTTTTACCGCATCGAAACATTTGACATACGACCCCTCGGCTTCCGTGCAGGTGGGAAATATTTGGTTGTCGATACGGTATACCTATTTTCGTTTGAATTGAAAGAATTGTGAGCACATCGACGGATATGCATTTACTTGCGGACATATGACATGACAACTATTGAAGTATTGCAAGGTCGATAACAATAGCACATGGAATTAGAATTTCTATGAAAGGAAGTAAAAGGAAATCATAATTATTTCAATATTCCAATACCTATAACTTAGTTTTAAAGCTCAGGGTAATTCAGCCAGTTATGATATAACAGTGAAAACCGCTCACAGAATTAAAATGACTGGCTACGGAAGATTTATTTTGTCCCAACTAATAATTTGCGAACGTTTTTGTAATTTTATTACAAACAGTTAACCAAGGTCGGGAGTAGATGTCGAGCTATTTTCTTACTTGTGACGACACTGTAATTATATAAAAGTACATCATTTTTTATTGAAATAAATCGTTGAAGGAGTATTGTCTCGTAATGGTTGGAATTCTTCAGTTTGTTTATAAGAGTGGTTTCAAAGGTACGATGGCCGCCGCGCTTACAAATTACATGATATAGCTTACATCGTTTCACAGCCACACGCGCGCGCTTATACATCAAAATGTATAGAAATCTTGCCGGCGCTGTTGGCCAGCGTAGTTGTGAAACGTCCATAAAAAACAAACCAAATTTTGTACAAATAACAATATGACAAAGTTTCAAATGTGAAAGTAACTCTGTCTGTCAGTCTGTCTTTGAAATTGAAATTTGGTACCCATATAGTCTAGAGCCTGAGAAAGGACATAGGCTACTATTTATCTCGATATTCCCAGGAACGGGTACCGCGCGGGTGTAACCGTGGTTATAAATATCTGCTCAACCGAGTATAATGTGACGTATTCCGTCAAAATGTAATTTCATTTCGAATTCTAAAATTTTTCGACGTTGTAAAATAATGACACGACAACAGAGATTTATCACCATGACAACAATTTATAAAATGACACTGACAAGAAATGTTATTTTCATTATTTTAATTATTAGTTTAGTTCAACTATTAACAATCAACATTTTGCTAATAAGAAGTAGGAATGTAATGTTTAGCATTTTGTAAAAAAACAACGCCGTTGAACCTATAGTGAACGACGTCGCGGACACGGCTTGTTTCCAACATACGGTTGGACCATAACTTGTTGTTTTCAGTTTACCACCGGTGTTGAGTCATTTCCTGGACTTTTTATAATAAAAAGGCTAAACAATACCACCAAGTTTGGTCCCATTCACAAATTGTAAACATTGCGATGGTTTCGCTTTTAATTTCAAAGCTAGTATTCTAATCATAGATTAAGGATTTTTCGCTACGCCAAAAGATACTTAAAGCGTGGGAGCGAGAAATACAAATCAGATCGCCCGAAAGAAAGAGAGAAAGCGAATGAATGACAGATATGTTGTTTTCGCGAGTAGTAAGAGGCCATAGCGTCCCCGTTTGTTCTACGAGACGAATAAATTTGACATTTACCAGCACAATGACTTAAATTTTTTAGTCATATCTCGAAGCCGCTTAACTTGTACAGTCAGCATCAGAAGTAGCTCATCACTTTAGTACTGTGTCACATTTCACATGTACGACATTTTCCTAGACACATCATGACTTTACTTCGATATTCTTCGTAAATCTTTTCTTGCAACTTTATATTGGGTCCTTGCCTATGAAATTGGTGTTTTTATTCTGTCTTAGCAATTTGTCCGTAACTATTAAGTTTCAGAACATTCTTATAAAATAATTGCATCTTCTAAAAATAGACCATATATTTGAGCTCGTATTATTTAATTTGATAATTTTTTGTAAGTTTAATTGTGTTAAAATTAGACACAAAGACAATTATTTTTAACTGCCTCCCGAATACATCATTTAATTTGCATTAACATAAAAACGATGAATAATTTTTATCAAGCGTGTTCACACACATATTGCTAAAGCTTGTCTAATGATACATGCCAAATATCATTATCGTTGTGAAGTATCGTATGGAATTGTCGTTGTGAAGAAAACTCAAAAAATGTTAGTATGTAAAATGCAGACATCCCCAAAATCTCCATACAAAACACCAATTTCATAGGTAAGGACCTAATATTATCGAAATAAAAGGCATGATGTATGTGTATGTTGTGTGTATATGGACCTTATATATAAGTTTTTGAATACTTTTGTAAACAATTTCAAAAATTTTGACTCCTTAAATAACGCATTGAATATATTCTTGCGCCAGGTGGTGGATGGCGCGGTGAAGGTGTACAAGGGCACCAACCCCGAGGTGGACTCGTACTCGGTGTTCTGGGACAACAAGAAGCTGACCGACACCAGCCTCATCTCGCAGCTGCGCCTGCGCGGCGCCTCCGATATCTACATCTGCGGCCTGGCCTACGACGTCTGCGTCGGTTGGTCTGCTCTTACCAACATCTAGTCATTTTTTTTCATATGACAGGTAAGCTCTTGGCCTTCATCTCACCTGATGGTAAGTGACGATAAGGCCGAAGGTGGAAGCGAGCTTCACGTGTAATCCTCAACAACTGAGGAACTGGCTATCTTACCTCTGATTGTCCGAACACAACAATGAAAGACATTGTTTTTATAGTGACAAATTTAGTTAAGACGGTGTAAGCTAGCCAGGCGGGCTTGGAAGCCCTACCACCAATCAAACCGAGCAGAAAAACTTTTGCCCCCCTGGGGAATCGAACCCGGACCTCCCGATCAACACCCGGTGGTGTGAACCACTAGACCAGAGAGGCGGTTAAACGTCAACGTCAAAACGATGGTAATTTGTAAAATTACATATTATTTATTACTCCAGTGGCTATTGAGGAGCTCAGCGGCGTATTGGTTAGTAGGCTTTGGCGTTCGATATTACGGAAACAGGGCTACCTTCTCAATGGTCAGCCTTGGGTGGGTGACCAAAAACTTTGTGATCTCGAACTCCTCCGTGCTTTGGAAAGCACGTTAAGCCGTTGGTCCGTGTCGCAACCGTTTCTACCCAGCATGCATTCGGCTTCGGCCCATACTCCTCATGTGTTTCTCCATAAGGAAGGCCTGCGCCTGGCAGTGGGAGGTATATAGGCTGAGAACGGCCGTCAATTGCGACCGTTTTCATTCACCAATCTTTTTGTTCATACTTTTTTTGTAATTCAAATCACCAAACTGTCCAACTGTAGCGAAAGTTGCTTCGTTTTTAACGTCAAACTAAATTGAACAGGTGCAACGATAGCAGACGCGCTTGCGATCGGTTACCGCGCGGTGCTGATCGACGACGCGAGCCGCGGCGTGGAGCTGGCGGACATCGCGCAGACCAAGGACACCATCGTGCGCAACCACGGGGTCATCGTGCACTCGCATGAGGTGAGGGGGCACGCAGTGGGGGCACTGATACACGACGCGAGCCGCGGCGTGGAGCTGGCGGACATCGCGCAGACCAAGGACACCATCGTGCGCAACCACGGGGTCATCGTGCACTCGCATGAGGTGAGGGGGCACGCAGTGGGGGCACTGATACACGACGCGAGCCGCGGCGTGGAGCTGGCGGACATCGCGCAGACCAAGGACACCATCGTGCGCAACCACGGGGTCATCGTGCACTCGCATGAGGTGAGGGGGCACGCAGTGGGGGCACTGATACACGACGCGAGCCGCGGCGTGGAGCTGGCGGACATCGCGCAGACCAAGGACACCATCGTGCGCAACCACGGGGTCATCGTGCACTCGCATGAGGTGAGGGGGCACGCAGTGGGGGCACTGATACACGACGCGAGCCAAGGCGTGGAGCTGGCGGACATCGCGCAGACCAAGGACACCATCGTGCGCAACCACGGGGTCATCGTGCACTCGCATGAGGTGAGGGGGCACGCAGTGGGGGCACTGATACACGACGCGAGCCAAGGCGTGGAGCTGGCTTATTTGTATATGCCGGTGAAACCGCAGGAAGCCATTAGTTTCTAATATTTAGGTATACCCATTAAAGGTATCTGCCCACTATAACACTTAAACGATCAAAGTGGGTCAAGATCTTTATTTTTTTTTATAAGTTACCTAGTAATTCTAGTATCCATCACACAAACACTTACCTTGGGATAGCTGATAGGTATAAATGTCACAGGCTATAAATGTTCTTTTTTTTTCAAATGTTCTCGTACAGGTAGCGCCTATGGTAGAGGGCCGAGACAGGCGGCCGGAGCTAGGCTACAAGCTCGCTATGGAGCTCAAGAACGCCATGGAAGATGCCCAGTGAACACCACGCCTTACTGCTTACACCACGCGGGAGCTCACCCAACACTGGTCGTATGCTTTGACTGTTACATTCTAATCTGAGCTCTAAGCTTTGGTGATAAGGATCACACAAAATTTTAGTTGAGTACTTATTTTACATGCTGATTAGTTCAGTCTTTAGTACAAATCTGAGGCCTATTACAAATCTAATCACAGATTGAGATGTATTTCGTCATATTTTACAAAAATGTTTAGTACTTAGTACCGAGATTCAATCCCAGTGCCTTCAACTGTAGAAACTTATACCTTAAAACTATGTGGTAAGGTTGATATTCGTTTATATCTCATCGAACAAATCTTAATAAATAACAGTTTAACTTGAACTACCATTATTTAAAATGATAAGGTTTAAAATTTTAATTTATTTATTTATACAAAAGGTATAATGGTTTATATTTTCTAAATGATTATACGTAACGTATAGCACTTATATTTAGTTAATTAAGTATAAAATCACACTCATACAGCACTGCCTCAGACATTTTAAAACTAAAGAGATGGGGATATTATTGAGTAAATTATTAAGAACACGACACTATTAAGACTTATGTTTATTAATTATTTATATAATATATTACAATATTTAAATGACTGCTTTTAGACTGTAATTATTTAATTCAGTTTTTATCGTACATTGACAAGAATTTTTTCAGGCTAGAATCAAATGGACTTAATACCCTTGGAATTGAGTTTAGTTTAGTCTGAAATAATAACGGCTACATTAATGTATCTAATTTATTGAATTATTTTAACGTAAAATCAAATTTGTACCCTAAACTCAATAGAATTGAGTTTTCCTATATTTTTAATGTAACTCTATGATTTTTTTATAGCTCCAATATTATGTTTCCCAAGTGTTGAAACGGATGCTATGAATCTGTTCAAAACATAAAAATAAAATTATTTATTTATGAAATATATTTATAAAAAAATACTTATAATTGTTCCGTTTGATGGCCGTAACCTCTTGTGTTAATCTTATAATAATCAAATTGGTAGAGATGATGCCAACATTTTATTTTGCATAGTTATTAGAATGATCAAATAAGGCCCAATTGCACGATCGAGAGTTAGCGCCTAACCCAGGGTTTGTCTAGACACCGCAAGTGATGGGCCTTACAAACGCAGCAATTTTTTTTTATGAAGTGAGCTATCTCTCTTCCGCGTTGTAACACTATGTCGTAACGGCTAATTTATCGATATCGAATTATCGACCGTTTAAAGGTATAACTATTTTATCACTGAACAACTGTAATGTCTAGCTTGATAACGACGAACAAATATGGCTTCATATCTATTAAGAACAGAAATACGAATAAACTATGTTGAATGTTTTGTCTCTCTTGTCGCTTCTTTTAAAGGTAAATCTCACTGCGAATGGAGAATGCTCAGGTCGATCTTAAATAAATCATAATAATAACAAACGCCTTATTAAAAATAGATACGTAGGCCATATCAATAGTTTTAAAATCATTAGAAATGTACAAATGAATATTAATTAAAATAATGGTGCGATTGTAAATGATATTACTGAAATTAAATTTATTTTTTTACAATCAACAAAACTTGAGTAAAAATCTATGAACTTAAAAAAATTTGAATAGCCAAAGCTATTTAATTAAAATAAATTCAATTTTAGTAATCATTTCATTCTTTTAAAGAATGGAAATTGAAATGTTTTTTTTTCAGCCAGTGACATGTCTACACATTACTTTATCTATAATCCGCACTGTACATTGTTGATAATTTATTTTCAAATATTTGTTAACCCTCTTTTTGCATTGTGGGAAAAAGAGATTTTAAATTTCTTTGAGTATAAAATGAGTGTTGCCTTAATTAAATAATAAAGATGTTGCCAGATAAGAACGGTGTAGTATTGACCAAAATGATAAGTGGCTTTCTACTACATAGGGTAGACCATAAGATCTCCGATTAACAAATTTTAAAGGTTCACAAATTGATATAGGCAACAACAAAATCATGCACGCACGTACCTCGGACTGCTGCTGCACTCGATGAACTTTCACCACGATTAACACTCCACGAGCAGACGTTGAAGGAATCGATATTAGTAACTGATAACACGCGAAGATGGTATCAGAGGTGTACGTGTTCACACGATTGAGAAGCAATTGCTAGTGATTGTATTTTCGATGCATATGTGGCGGGGGCGGGTTCGCTACCCGCGAATGCAAAAGCACCGATTATTTACAAGTACCGCGCACATAACAGCTGTGAATTTGGCTGTTTTTCTACCATAAATTTATGAAACTTCAATACATTATGAATTATGGGAACGGAACAAACGGATCACTTTCAATGATAAGTAAAACCGTCAAAGTTTTAACTAGAGATCGGATATTCGGATGCACATTTACCTAAAGTTAAGGTAGTTATTGCAGAAAGCCCTTTGTTATCGAAAATTATTAAATATTTTGTAATGGTGAAATAAGAGACACCAACCCGCTTGGGGCCACCTGGTGGTGTTGCGGCCCATACTCCTCATGTGTTTCTCCATGAGGAATACCTGTGCCCAGCAGTGGGACGTATATAGGCTGAGGACAGGTGAAATAAGTAGAAGACCATCTTTTCTCTTACATCTTCATTAAATTGTAACCGACCGTTCAAGTTTGGATGTTTTACATACTTAAATGGTAGGTTAAAATTTTACGTCTACTAAATATGCATCAGATCAGTTGCGATCCCGAAATCCCGCGATTTTATTTTTAATAAAATTATTTTAAGATGCCGCTTCCATAATATGTTAGTCAAAGATATGTTACGTAAATATGCTTCCGAATATCCGATCTCTAGTTATAACATTATTTTAAACCCTAACCCATTAAAAAAACCGACCAAGAGCGTGTCGGGCCGCGCTCAGTATAGGGTTCCGTAGTTTTCCATATGAGATAAAAAAATGCTTGCATATATGGTAAAGTCACAAATTTATTCAACCCATTAAGTTCAAAATAATTTTCCAAGAAAGTACTTATAAAGTTCTACTTTTGAGATTTTTTTAATATTTTTTGAACTTATGTACACGTTAGGATCCAGAAATTAATCAGTCAGGCACCCCCATTTAATATTTTATTCCACTTTATTCAAAATTTCAGCTCTCTAGTGCTAACGGTCACTGAGATTATCTGCGGACGGACAGACAGACAGACATGGCGAAACTATAAGGGTTCTTAGTTTACTACAGAACCCTAAAAAATAAAAATAAAAATTTGTAATCTCAATAATTTTCATATGACAATATGCCACTTACTTGGTTCCTATTTGATGAGCTTTTTTATTAATTATTCTATTTATTCAACATTGTGTTTGTTTTTATTTGTGAATTTAATTTTTGTTTATGAATGATTAATTTATCACGTTGCGTGACAACGATTTATGGAAGAAAAGCTGTAAACATATTTTTGGAGCTTTGATTGAAAAGATTAATATTTCACATTCCTTGTAAGCAAGTATTTGTAACTTCGTCTGTAAACTTATTCAAATGTTAAGATATCTTTGACGTCGATTGTACTAAACTTGCATTCAAATTTAAGACCTAAGAGCAACATATTAAGGTTGCAAATCGATGACTTCCTTTGGGAGGTATAGGCGTGGAGAATTGTTTTCATTTCATCCGATGAGTATGATCATTGTTAATTTAGTTTTAATACTTAAACCACGTGTGCATTTAGATTATCGTTAGTTATTTGTTTTGTTTTTCTTTGACCAGTGTATAGATTAAGAATTGGTGTTGTTAGTAATGTTTTAAATAAGACTTCTCGATTATTTTAGCTCAAAGCGACATCTAGTGATAGTTTGAAAATTAATTGTATTTGGTATGTTTACACGATAAAAGTTGTCGAGTGGCGAACATTAAGCGTCTTGTCTAGTGGTAATTTTGTAAATAAGATTTTTATCTTTACCGACACATTGACTGTTATTGTGCCCGGTGCATGGCAAGGTGCGCAGGAACTGAGGGTGGTTGCATAGATAGGCTGTCCGCTGGCGCTGGCAATGCGCGTGCGCATGCAATTACAGAGATAGCTAACATCTCTTCACAGCCACTCGCGCGCACTTTACTTCAAAATGTATGGAAATGTCACCGGCGCTGTCGGCCAGCCCACCGATGAAACGATCCTCAAACATATCAGATAAAATGTGGGTGTAACCAATTTCACACTCTTCAGGGATATAATATAAAAATATAATAATTTTAATTAAAAATAATAATATAATTTAATACATAATATTATTATTTATTTCTTATAAAAGAGAACAATAAAAAATTTGGTAAAATACAATATAATGTTTGTAAGAGGAGCTCGGTGGCGTAGTGGCCAGTGCGCTTTGGCTTCGGTCAAAAAACAAAGCTACCTTCGCCATGGTCAGGCCGTGGATGGGTGACCAAGACTTTGTGATCTCGAGCTCCTCCGTGCTTCGGAAGGCACGTTAAGCCGTTGGTCACGGTCGCATTTGTGACCGTTTCTACCCACCAACCCGCATTGGGCCAGCGTGGTGGTGTTACGGCCCATACTCCTCATGTGTTTCTCCATGAGGAAGGCCTGTCCCAGCAGTGGGACATATAAAGGCTGATGACGTAGCTAATGTTATGATTGTTTGTTTGTTACCTAACTAGTCGCAGGGCACAAAACGAGATACAATAGAAACATCTATTGTTAACGATCACCGGCTCGCGGTGCCCGCTAAGAGGTTGATGACTAGAATCGTGTAAAAAGATCAATTTTAATATTTAAAATATTTAAAACGAAGAAGGGCGAAAATGACATCCATTTAGCTTATCATAGATGAACACTCTCTAGCATTAACATTATATTTATGATATAGAACCGGTTTTATCACGTTCAACTGCCAAAGTAAAAAAGGCAGTGCGGCGTAATAAAATCTTAATATATTTTATTATAGTAACATATATCTCTAGCCAGTCTTATATTGGTTTTAGTATGTGTACGGCTGATTCAATGTAAATGCACTTATCGAGTAAAAACCTACGTTTTAATCATTAAATGAATAATAATTTTATGTATAATATGATTAAAAAGTAGATTTATGTTTCTCGGTTTTAAAGTAGGTTATAACATAATTTCATGTAATGTCGGTCTTAAAATCCTATCTGTCTATATTAGAGTCAACACTTCACATGAATCATAACTATTTAACATTGCCTGGATCCTCGGTAAAATACTACCAACCATTTTACCAGCATTTACACGGCCGCAACATTTAACCAATATTAATAGAAATAAGTTGTGAATTATATAGTTTAGTGTCATTGTGATAGCGTCTGCTGTCACGTGGAATGTGAACAGTACCCGTAGTGTAAGTTTTCATTGTAAAAAACTTCTCACTTATAGTTGCGTTATGAAATGTCAAGAATGTCAATTTATATGGGAAACAAGAAAAGCGCCCCTAGCGGAAACTAGTTGAAATCATATTTCTCATAAAAATTGACATTTCTTGATGCAACTAAAAGTGAGAAGTTTTTTACAATGAAAACTTACACTACGGGTACAGATTGCTACTGTCAAAATTTAGACAGTAAAGTTAAACACTATTTTTAGTAATATCGGAGCCTATTGTTCGTTGTTTGTGATGGTGCACTAAATAAATTATTGTCATGTTAGTTTGTTGTTTTATTCATTAACTAGTGACTAACCGTGGTTCCGCCCGCGCGGTACCCGTCCCCATGGGAATATCGAGATTATATGTATTGTCCTTTCTCTGGCTAGACTATCTGAAGTTTTGACGTGAAAGTCAGACATACAGTCTTTTGTTTGCTTAAATTAATGCAATTTCATACGGTACCTAGCAATAATACAAGCCCATAAAATACAGTAAGTAGGTACGTACTTCATACGACAAAAATAAACATTATGGCGCTTCCTCTGAGCAATAACTTAGTCAAAACATCACAACAGTAGTGTCTGTGAAAAAAAAAAACAACATATAGTTAAAAAAATATATATTGAATTATTTTACATCTTACACTATCAACTATTGAGCAAGTTTATAAAATGTTTTAAACTATTGTCAAAGTCCACATACAGTGAAGGAACAATATAGTGAATAATTAAGTAAAATCATTATTTTTAATACTGAAGTAGGTAATATTTTATATAACATAAAACAGTAGATATCATTTGATTTTGTTCATTACATAAATAACTTACACAAAATGACTCTTTGGTATACATAAAACTTTTATTCTAAGTATCTACATAATTTCATTGGTTAATTTAAACACTAGTTTCTTGGTGTAACAATAATACAAAAATTTCGATATGTATAATTTTAATGCAAGGCACTTCATTTGAACTGTATCTGTATTGTCAAATATAATTAAAAATTAAATTGATAATAAATACCATTATTATAAAAGGATAAGGGACTGAAAATTTACGACTCTTTATCACTGCTCAAGTGAATACGTCTACTATGACTAGTCCCTGAGAGTCAGGTACATTCTATTAGTTTAAATATAAAACGAGGTATTAAGTAGGCACTTGGCTCAAATCACTCTGTAAATACTACCAACTAATTTTTATAGTAACATACAATGCTACTTTTATGTTATAAGTAGCGTGAAAAAGAAAGAATAAGCTTCCAGAGCCTGTTCTACAAAAAACGTAAAAAATAAAATATAAAAATCAATAATCCAAGACTCTTCTCTTGACCAGTAATGAGTCATTTTGGCGGCAGGTACAAGAATTAACCATACTAGCCATTATTCCATTGCAAAAAATGTTATTTTCATTCATACATACCTAATTTGTGATACTCAGTACAAAATATATTTTTCTTTTTGTTATTATTTGACTTACTAGTAAAAAATACTCGTAATTGTGCTGTATTAAAGCCTCCTCTACCATATAAATAATAACAATGAATAACAAATTAAAACACCTTAACCTACCTGCAGAAACATAATAATTTTGTGAGCAACTATTTCTCGGTGGAGGAGCTCGGTGGCGTAGTGGTCAGTGCGCTTTGGCTTCGATCGAGAACAAAGCTACCTTCGCCATGGTCAGGCCGTGGATGGGTGACCAAGACTTTGTGATCTCGAGCTCCTCCGTGCTCCTCCGTGCTTCGGAAGGCACGTTAAGCCGTTGGTCCCGGTCGCATTTGTGACCGTTTCTACCCACCAACCCGCATTGGGCCAGCGTGGTGGTGTTACGGCCCATACTCCTCATGTATTTCTTTATGAGGAAGGCCTGTCCCAGCAGTGGGACGTATATAGGCTGATGACGAGCAACTATTTCAGAAAAAAATTCTAGTGACCTATATAGAACAATGTATTAAGAATATTATGCAACTGTAATATTAGAAAACACTTCCCTGCCAAGTTTGTGGGCCAAGAAGTCTAAGATAGTGAACACCAGCTCCCTTCGGCTGGCGGTGCAGGCCATGAGCACCTCGAAGGCCCGGGCATAGTCTACCGGGTCCAGCCGCCGAAGGTAGTTCAACACTATGAACAGCAGTTCCATAAGCTTGTCTTTAACTATATCCCATATCTCTCGGAGTGATACCAATGCTGAAATAAATTAAAAAAAGTTATAAATTGTTTTTTGGAGTCAAAATGTTTTTGATTGGAGATAGTGTCTAGGTAAACATATGTGGGATGCCCTGTCACAAAATGGGATCACGATATTCCTATGTTGATTGGTGTGGTCTTAATGAAACAGCTGAAAAACAAGATGGTGATATGGCATTAAGAATATCTTATCTTTTTTAGCTGATAATTAAAATAATCTTTAATGCACAGAAAATAAAAATTCAAACTTAAAAAAACAAAAGTATGCAAGAGAGGATTTACATATGGTGTAAATGTTAATTGTGACCAGGTTATTATTCCGTAAATAAAACAGATATAACACAGCTTGAAACTTATATTGAAAGTGGGTCATCCAATGTGACTTTATTCTGATTCTAAGCTCTATTATTTCAGACCACATGCAGATGAAAAATAAAACTAAAAATATTAATACTTAATTATTATACAGTAAATGGCTAAACTATCCCCAAAACTTGAGATGATATAGCTAAACATTTTCAGGCTCAAACAGTGCACAGGTGTGTGCAGTCTACAGTGCTGCATAACTTACTAGAGACACCAAGTCCTGTAGCGCTTCCAATACCTGCCCCAAGTGCTGCCCCCATCCGGCCACCTGCATACCCCCCAATCAAGCCACCCGCTACAGCCATCACACCAGTCAGCACTGCTGTATCTCTGTCCCATAATACTCTTATGTCAAATGCATCCGCTGCAAACAAAATTTTACATATATTAAAATAAAAAAAGTATTATTATATTCTTTTTGTTATAGTTAGATGTTTGTATAATTATAGGCTGTTATTTAAAGGGTCAGCAAAATAGTAAAATTTTGGTCAGCAAAAAATACAATAGGTCAGCAACATGGGCAGCAAAAAATTTCTTAATTGGTCAGCAAAATAACAAATTAGCCAGCAACTTATGGGGAGCCGATATTTCTAATTTGTCAGCAAAATAGCTAATTGGGTAGCAACTCAAAACATTTGAGTTTGTGTTGCCAAATTGTTGAATAAATGTTTTGATGACACAAATATTGTTTAAGAGTCATAAAAAAAACCTTAACCTAATATCTATCAGAATACATTTCCTATGAATTGTATCAATTCTTTGATCTTTCATAACCCTTTACCTTGATTTTATTTACTTCGGGTAACATATATTGCTGCCTAAATAATTATTTTGCAGCTCAACTCATTATTTTGCTGACTAAATAATTTTTTTGCTGCCCAATTAATTATTCTACTGACCAAGAATTTATTTTGCTGTCCAAATACTGATATTGCTGACATAATATAAGTTTGCCACCCAAATTATTTTTCTGCTGACCTTTTTGTTGCTGACCAATTAAATGGCAGCCCAATTAATTACTTCCCATTATATTATGATCTGTTCAATGAATTTAATGTACACCTATTTTACATGCATTTTTAGTTGTTTCCCAGTCATACACAAAACAATTCTAAGAATTTAATATATTCAAAAAGATACTGAAAGATACTTATTATTGAGCTAAACATATTTGAGTTACTATACTATAAAACTAATAACCAATTTGAAGTAATTCGTTTCGAATGGACGGTCACAGGAGCTTCAATTTCGTGGGATTTCCTTTTATTGCAAAATGAATGTATGTAAACATTACTTACCCAATTGCAAAATAACATTTTCGATCAATCTGTAATCAAATGCAACGTTGTTTACTACGTGAACAATCTGGTTTTCATCGCGTCGCAATTGTAAAGCCATTATCAGAAGATTCAGAAGCAATCTTTAATACGTATTTAATGAATTTGTTGAATATTAAGGCAGATTTTTGGCAACGATCAAAAAATTCGTTTCGTTTAGGGGCACAGCAGCACAGATAAGACAGATAGAAATGAAAGATATAAGGAAGGCAAAGGGAACGATGCCTATACAGCCATGGCTTCGGTATTTTTGTCTTCAGTATAATAATATCTATTCAATGCATCTTGGGAGAATTTGGCGTCAAGCAATCGATGCCAGCAATGTCAAAGATTACAGGGTGGGTATTTAAATAGCAAAAAACAATCTGATTTTAGTAATAAATAATTATCTATTTTGTGCATTAAAAATTCAATTTAAAATAAATCTAAATTATTATTAACTCGTCATTATAAGTAAACATCACATTTATGTTTTCATTTATTCATTTTATGTTTTCACAATTGGATTTTCATAATATTCGCTTAAAAGTCCAGAAATCACAGTCAACAATCACAATAATTATTACATAAAAAAAACTTGAAGACATGGCTCCCTCTATAGGGAGAATTTTACAAAAGAAAAACATGATAGTCAAAAAATAATAGGTATTACTCTCAACTAGTTTTTATATATAAAAATTCATAGAATTATTAAAATAGTATTAAATTAATTTTGTTTTCAGTTCTCTTTATAACAAAAGTCAAAACAAAATAAGTTGTACAATTAGGTATATAAAAAGACCTGCTTCTAGCTAAATAATGTCAAAATTAATAATAATCATTCTAAAAATTACACCAATTTATCACTTTGCATGCATTATCTTATTATAATCAGAGTGACAAGAAACTAAGCCATACTATTTAAGCTTGATAAGATTCTTTTGCCAAGGATTCCAGAGGTAGTTTGCATGACGACTTGAGCGAGCTGTACAGTTGAGCTGCTATTCTGTGCCAGAAACATGGCCGCCTTCTGGTAGTCCTCCAGCCCCATGCCAGCCAGGTAGTCATACACAATTTCAAACACCTCGGACAACTTCGCTTTCACATCAGACCATATTTCTCTCATTGATATAGCTGAAACAAATTATATTATTTTAGAAACTCAACAAGATTCGCCGAGGGTAGTTTTTTAATATTCATGATAATATCGATATAAACTACATATATATAAACCTCTGAGTAAACAGAACTGGAGTAGCCTTTGTCTAACATTCCCCTCTGCCAAATGCACAAGCATCGGATGCTTGCACGTTTAATAAAACTAGTTGAGCCTGAGATATAAACATATCACTTCTATAAACACAATTCATACATTTTATTAGAATGCGACGCACACGTGTGGCCGGTAGCGGCTACTCGCTACATAATCCAATGTCTGAAAAATTGTATCGAGTGCTTGTTGCTGGCCATTGATGGCTGTGGCTGGTGGCACATCAGCATAGAGCCTAAGAGCGCTCGGCCACGCGCCACAGCGACTTTTTGTAGAGATGCAGTAGCGATACTGTCGCGCTTCTATCGCGATGCAAGTGCGATTCCGTATTGCACTTGTTCAGTTCTCCACTCACCTACCCTCCCTCTGTTCTCTCCCTGATGCATGTCGTCCGACACGGTCGTGCGTTTGGATCGATTCAGTTGCAAATGCGACTAACACGCGTTAGTAGCGATGCTGTCGCATGTATAGTCGCTATAAAAAGTCGCCGTGTGCGACCGCTGCCTACCGCGAGTGGCAGAGAGGTAGGTAACGATATAAACACGCACATTCGCCTGATATATTTGTACAATATTTTTGAAACAGGGACGAGCCTGTCGCCAACCATCGGGTACAATGTGAGGCAAACGATTAATAGATACCTACATTGTTATGAACGGAAAAAAGGTCTCAAAACTATAATGTAATTTTCAATAACAGGTTCTTACCCACGATCCCAAGACCGCAAGCTCCCCCAACGACGCCCCCCACCGCGGCGCCGACCTTCCCCGCGACGTGTCTCCCGATCAAGCCGCCAGCCAAAGCAAGCCCTCCCGTAACCAACATCGCGCTTCTGGCTCGCTGATCGCTAAGCACCACTCTAAAGTCGAAGCTATCGCATATCGTCAAAATCACGTTCTCTATAGACGTTGGATCAAAAGGCAATGCGTAAGAATTAGACCCTCGCCGACAAATCTCAAAACTGTTGTCCGCATCGGAATAGTCGGTTTCGGAATCATCGTTAGAACTCATTTTTTAATAGTAACGCGAGCACCAAACTAGCGAACTTGTAACTACTTTGTTTTATTGGAGGTAAGCAGTAAGCACTAAGCGAATCAGACGATTAACAATTAATTATGTGATGTAACGAATTATCTTCTTGACAAGACGTTATATTAAATCAATTTGGGTATTGGTGGGTATTTTTAGAATTCCAAATTCCTTCCTCAAAAAGTATTGCCACTGAAAAAAAAATCCTATGGGACGGCAAAGGGAACTAAGCCCATACAACCATATCTTTCGTAATAATAATGTTCAGTCAAACGATAGATGGCACACACTAGGGCCGATTCCGTTGTCACCAGTTGTCACAAACTAGACTACACTTAACTTAATTTTATATCTATCCTTTTCTAACTTTAGGAAGAAGAGAAGGATAGGTACACTGTAAAGGGCTACCTTAGCGCGGAGTCTAGCTTCAGCACCCTTAGTTAATATGTATTGCAAATAAGAAGCCCGAGAGTTCCATAAAATTGTATAATAAACAAAATGAACCACAACAATGAAACTATGAATAAAATATAAAATCACTAAAATAACTATTACAAGAAATGGTCAAAATGGTACATGAAAATGGTAAGAAATGGTTATACGAGCACGCGTTGCATGAATGGTAGCTGTTTACGTACTGAAGTTAAGGTGCAAATTGCGAAAACGCAAATTGCTGAGCTGTTCGTTTGCGTAGCACCGAACATACACATTAGGCTAGTTTGTGACAACGGAATCGGCCCTACTGTAACGTTACTACGATGAGGTGGATTACCACGATAAAAATCTCATCTTTTTTCACACCACTTGACGCTTATTTTAATAGTAATGTCCTCCACATTACTCGTCAATACAGACACTTAATACACAAAACTACACTGATTTTACGCAACAAGATCCACTCCGAGACAACATTACAATCGCTGAAATAAAAATCACGTCCGCCATAGTTGAATGCCGCCAAAAACTCCTATCCATAATGATTACGGAAAAAATAAGTATTTTGTTAAGGCCAACGCACTTATTAAATCTGTGATTAAATCTAAGATTCAGTAATCAATATCGTTTATTCAATTTAGATGTCAAAAGCATTTTATAAACTTTTGGTAAAAGCGTTAAACTATGCCGTCCGTTCACAAAACTACTATACCTAGTACGATTAGTACGTCTCAATCTAAATTGCCAAAAAGGTAAACAAAACAAAGGTAATGTTTCATCTCTAAAATGTTTTGTGATGACTGTAGGTAATTGAAATCCATTGAAACGGACAACAATTGTTACCGTTAATTATATTTACGTGCCAATGTCCAAAAAAAGTGTGTGTAAAAAGTGTGATTATTGAATAACAAATTCGGTAAGTCGGCTTTTTTGTTTGCCCTTTTGGCAACTTGGATTGAGACGTACTATAGAAGGCCTTGTTCTGAGAAAAACAGGCAAGAAACATAGCAATTTTCTAGCCTCCCTTACATTAACATTAAAAAAAATGAATTAAAAAAAATCTGTTTTTACTTATTCTCTTACTAGTGTTTAGACCAAATTAATTACAGATTTTTTAAACTGTGTAGTGATTTTTAAGTAAAATTATTAGCTTGGAACTGAAATCTTCATAAAATTCATTTCATTGCATTTTGGTTGTTTTTGTGCATTAGAATGCTAAAATGTTAATTTTAAGTATTATAATAATAACAAGAAAAAATAGGATTATGGAAAATTTTACTTGTTTAAGGAAGTATTTATAATGTGTGCATTTGGATGTAATATTATTAATTTAATTCAAAACAACAACCTGTACAAAAATAGAGGTGTTTTGATCACATGAAAAAACGATGTAAAGAATGGGTTAAGATGACAGGAAAAGAAGATCTAGCGTATATTCCCGTTGAGAAACTCCACCAGTTAAAATTTGTTTCTGAATAATAAAACTCTGCTAAAGAAAAGTGCTGTTCCATCGATACGACTCACTGCTAAACCACTTCCAGATGAGAAATTAGAAGGATTTCCTTATCACCTTTATTTCGGCACAATTGCACGCGCCATGGTCACGGTGGTACAAAATATCGGGAAAATATGAAAACAAAGGTAAGCTGAATCAAGAAAAGTCGAGATGAGAAAGCAGCTCAGAGTAAACAGAACTGGAGTAGCCTTTGTCTAACATTCCCCTCTGCCAAATGCACAAGCATCGGATGCTTGCACGTTTAATAAAACTAGTTGAGCCGCCATTTTTTTTTTTCAATTCAATTCAATATATTTATTTGCATGAATACGAGTAGGTACAATATGGTGTTACATTAATTTTTTATGTAAGTTCTGAGCATATTCACCCATTACAGGCGTGCAAAAAATCAAATTTAACCAATTGGAATATATAAACATGTCAAAATTATTATTAAATCTAATCAAAAAACATATTCTTTAAATGTCAAAATCGTACTTTTTGGTCAATAATCAATCTAGTTGGGTTAAAAAAAACATATCAACTTATGTTCAAATGAGGAATAAAGAAAATAAAACATTTAAATTAATCACAATTTGTCAGTTAGAAATTCCTTTACAGAATAATATGCCTTGCCAATTAAAAATCTCTTCAAATGCCTTTTGAAATTATTTTGTGTCATCATTTTTAAGTGTAGGGGAAGTTTATTATAAATGTATATTGACATACAGAAAACACTATTGTTCATCGCAGTGGTTCTATACCGTAATGATTTTAATACCACATTATGTCTCTTACTATTTAATGTTTTGTAATCAACAATGTTATTTTTCGCATATAAGGCAGCTTCGTAGATATATATGGAAGGGAGGGTTAACATTTTCAATTTTTGAAAGTACGGTTTGCAAGAATCCATTTGCTGTAGCTTATACATAGACCTTATGCACTTTTTCTGGGCTCTGAACGCGATTTCCTTATCTGCAGAGAATCCCCAGAATAGGATGCCATATTTTAGTGTTGACCCTACATAAGCATGGTATGCACTTAAAAGTGTGTCCTCATTTGCAACCTTTCTCAGCATAAATAAAGCGTAAGAAAACTGATTTAACTTTTTTGTTATATTCCCTATATGCGTTTTCCACGAAAGATTTGCGTCGATGTGTATGCCTAAAAATTTCGCACATTGAGTTTCTAAAATTTGAATACCGTCATATTTAATATTTAATTTATCAAAATTTGAATTTTTATTTTTAAATGTCATTATGTTAGTTTTATTTAAATTAATTTTTAGGTTATTTAATTGTAACCAGTCGATAATATTTGAGAGCGTTTTGGTTATATCGTTTTCATGCTCTTTGCTACTATTCGTGTTGTCGGTGATAATGGCAGTGCTGTCGTCGGCAAACAGAACCATCGGTTGATTTATTGCTTTAGGCAAGTCATTAATATAGATAAGGAATAGAAATGGTCCCAATATACTTCCTTGAGGTACTCCGTATTCAACATCTCTTAAATCTGACAAGTGTGTGTCTTCTACTTTCGACAATCTATTTATTCTGGTTATTAACGTCTGTTGTTTACGGTTTGTTATGTATGACTGAAGAAGATTTAATACATTTCCTCTAACCCCATAAAATTCGAGTTTTTTAATTAATATACCATGATCTACATAGTCAAACGCCTTAGTCATATCCATGTACAGAGCAGTGACACGTTTTTTGGAATCTAAACCGTTGAGTATTATTCCTAACAGCTTAAGAACAGCCATATCTATTGATTTATTTTTCCTAAATCCAAATTGTTCTTTAGTTATCATATTAAATTTTTCAAAATATCTGTACAAATTATTATAAATAACCTTTTCAAAGATTTTGGAAATAATTGGTATTAATGCGATAGGTCTGTAACAACTCATATCTTCCTTATTATCTTTTTTTGAACATTGGAATGACTAAAGTGATTTTTAGTTTTTCCGGAAAAATACCATATTCAATGCACTTATTAATTATATGGGCAAGCAATGGTGCTATATATTTAGACGTCTCTTTAATCACCTTAGTGCATAGAATGTCATAACCCGTGCTTTTAGTATTTTTTAAATATTTAATAATATTCATTATTTCGTGCTTGTTTGTTGGTGCCATGAAACAAGATTGTGTGTGATTCTTCAAATAATCGATTTGAGATGCACCGTTGCTAGATTTTGTCGGTTTTGTAACATCAACGAAAAAATTATTAAACGACTGTGCAATGTCATGTGGGTTATTTATAAGTTTGTTATTATTTTTTATTTGCACAATTTCTTCTTTAATGTCATATTTTTTGTAATTATTAATAATATTCCAAACAGCTTTAGATTTGTTTGTCGATTGAGTAATGTAAACATTATTTTGGGTTTTCTGCGTTTGTTTTATGACAGATTTTAGCCATTTTGTGTATTTTTTAAGTAAGGATTAACTCGATACTGTTGTAACAAAGAACGTTTTCGTTTTGAACAAAGCTTAATGCCCTTACTCAGCCATTTATGTTTCTTGCGCAAATTTATTTTAATTTTAATAACAGGGAAACATAATATATTAAACAGACTGTACAAGTCGAGAAATCTGTTATACGCAATATTAGGATCTTCAGCTGCGTATATATCTCTAAAGGATAAAGCTTCTAAACAGGTTTTAAACTTATTTATATTGTCTTTGCTAAGGTCTCGTTTTAATTTAAAGTAGTGATCTATATAGAAACTTTTCCTAACAGGGCATTTCATTATTTGGGCTGTGTGATCCGATAGACCTAATTCAACTACGGAAGTTTTGGATCTTTTGACATTGTAAGCAAAATTATCTAAACACGTTTTGCTACTATGTCTAGTGGGTTCATTTATACTCAACTTGAGATTATATCCTGCTAACATTTATTTATTTATTTATATATACTTTATTGCACATAATAATACAAAGAACTTATACGATAACAAAAAAGCAATTGGCGGCCTTATTGCTAAACAGCAATCTCTGCCAGGCAACCTGTTTGAGAGACAATAGCAAAAAAAAAACAAAAAAAACATGTGGGGGTGCAACAAATAAATGAATATATATATTATAATAATATATACATAATTATATGATCAATATCACTACACAAAAATAAAAATAAAACTATATAATATCCTGAAGATAAACACAGGCTAACAGCTAGTCTGAGTAAGCTGATCCAGAAAATTACTCTTTACCTGACTCTGAAAGGACTTCAGAGTCTGAGTATACCTTATATTCTCCGGAAGAGAGTTCCACAATCGAACAGCCTGCACTTGAAAAGAATGGGATAGGAATTTCGTTGTGTGAGGTGGCGTGTCTAACCGGAGTTTTATAGAGGAACGTACGGGACGATTTGTAGAGGAAGTGTGGAAGGAAAAGGAGCTCTTAAAATAGCTTGGACAAGTGGGGAAAAAAAGAATTTTGTAAAGAAGGGTGAGAACATGTAAGTCCCGCCGGTGACGAATCGGTAGCCATTTAAGCTTGGCACGATAATTAGACGTGGTCAAATTTTCTTAAATTAAAAATAAATCTCAGACAGAGATTCTGCAGTCGCTCCAACTTATCGAGGAGTTCCTCCGTAGGGTCGACGCAGCAAACATCGGCGTAATCTAAGACGGAGAGTAAGAGAGACTGGGCTAACATAATTTTAGTACTGATGGGCAAGAAATTACGTAGGCGTCTTATAGAGCTGTACGCCGCAAAAACTTTGCGTCTTATTTCAGCAACTTGAGGTTTCCATGTCAGACACTGATCTAAGATAACACCAAGATTTCTTACAGTGTCAGTGTATGGAATGATAATACCATAAAACACTATAGGAGGATGTTTATCAAAATCAATCTTCGTCACAAAGAAAGAACTACCAATAATTATCGTCTGACTTTTAGTTGGATTTACTTTAAGGCCATAAGATTTACTCCAGATGCTAATAGATTCAAGATCCTTGTTTATAGATGCAATAGCATTCGTTAAATGATCCAATGGTGCCTGCCGATAGATTTGAAGGTCATCGGCATATAGATGATAGTGACTAGCGATTAACTGAGAAACAGAATTAATAAATATTGAGAACAAAAGAGGCGACAGAACACCGCCCTGTGGCACTCCAGCATTAATAGCATTCCAAGTAGAAAAAGTTTCCTCCACACGTACACACTGTCGACGGCCCAACAGGTAACTTTTAAACCACTCAACAACAGCCGCAGACATATTGATCGATCTTAAGACAGCTGTCATAATGTCAAAATCTACAGTATTAAAGGCGTTACTGAAGTCGAGTAGCGTGAGCAGTGTGAGATGTTTATTTTCCATACCTCGCCGAATATCATCAGTGATCTTTACCAGCGCTGTAGTCGTACTATGACCCGGTCGGAATCCGGATTGACAGGGGTCAAGGAGAGAGTTTTGGTTGAGAAATGTAGCAAGTTGGCGATGAATCAGCTTCTCAATAACCTTGGAGAGGAAAGGCAGGATAGATATTGGACGGTAATCGGAAAAAGAGGCTGGATTGGGTTTTTTAGGAATAGGAATAATTTGGGCCTCTTTCCATTTTGTCGGAAAAACTGAAGCAGATACAGAATTATTAAGGATTGCTGTGATTGTGGAAAGGATGATATCTAAAATTGGAACGATCATATTACGACTAACAGAATCACTGCCTACTGCATTAGAGGAAATAGAAGTTACAGCACTTTTCACATCGCCATTCGAAAACTGTGTGATACTGAAAGATGGAAAATCCGGAACTGGCAAAGTAGAAAGGCGACCTATAGTATCGGCTTTATATCTGCTATCAATAGGCAACACAGATGAAAAATGGTTGTTCAAAAGATTTATATCCAAATTGTTGCCTACTGAGTCCGCCTGACTTATACCAACCCCTAGAGATTTTAAAAATTTCCAAACTCTGGCAGGATTGCCATTTTCAACTGATTTATGAATGTGTCGTCTTTGGGCATCCCTTATCACTGTATTACACCGGTTTCTTAATGAGTGATATTTATCTTCATTAGTAATTGATGGGTTCCTCTTGTACTTCGCCTTTGCTCTGTTTCTTCGAGCCATCAGCTCACGAATCTCATTAGTCAACCATGGTGCCGGAAGATGTTTCATTTTAATCGGTCTGATGGGTGCATGTAAATCATAAAGCTCTATTATGAGATTATTGAAACGATTAACCTGCCCATCAATACCACTCTCATCAAATATGGATTGCCAATTAATTCCTACTGCATCCCGGCGAAGACTATCTAAATTCATTCCAGCAAAGTTACGCTGCATCAAAATACGCGGCTTAAATTTTGGTATGCGAACTCGGTATGATAAAAATACGAGATCATGATACGAAAAAGCGTCTGCAGAGAACTGACCATGCTGACTAACACGATCAAGAGAAGAGACAATCATAAGGTCGAGAAGAGATGGAGAACAGTTTGGAGCATGGTGGGTAGCCTGTAAAGGTAAAAGATGCAAATTACTAGAGTTAATCAAAGAAATAAATTTGTGAGTACGATAGTCATTTTTTAAAATACACGTGTTAAAGTCACCCATTATTATAGTGTGTTCATAGGCGGTAACCAGGCCTTCCAAGAGCTGTTCAAATGTAGTAAAATAGTCTACTCTCAAAGATGGACTGTAAAAAACTCCTAGCAGAACCTTTGTATGTGAAAGGGAAATTTCAAGGAATAGGTGTTCAGCAGTATTAGGGGGTGGTGGTTGAGGCGACTTATTTAGGATCGAGTATGGAATGTGAGAGCGTAAGTATATACCTACTCCTCCATGAGAAGAACTTACACGGTCGTTTCGAATTAGTTTGAAACCAGGAAGGGAATAAGAAGTGGATGGAAGATTAGGATTAAGAAAAGTTTCGGAAACAAGAATCGCGTGAATATTTTTGTTATCAAAAGTAGCAAGCATATCCCCATAGTGCGCATGTATGCTTTGAGCATTAATGTGAATTACGTTAAAATTTTTAGGATAAGATAAAAACGATTCCTCTAAGAGTTCACAGCTCAGAGTAAACAGAACTGGAGTAGCCATTAGTCAATTTCTCAAACATTTTTTTCTGCCATTTCTTGCGGGGGGTGTGGTTACCACTACACTCAAAGCTAGCCGTTCTTACAAACGCACACATGCATAATTCGACACACAAATTTAAATTTCACGCACACACACGCTTAAAATAGTCACGTGGGGTGTGCGTTTTGACAACGTCACAGCCGCACTCCCCACGAGACTAGCGCTCGAAATTTGAAATCGTAGAATTCTAAAACAAGAAATAATGAAGTAAATAATCATGAAATCTTAAAAATTATAATTACAAATAAAAGGTGACACCATCTTTTAGCATACTCGATGTTTTCTATTTATTTTTACAACAAAAAACAGCACAGGCAGGCATTTTTGCGGGAGCTCTGTTCGCCGCAACGTTTACAATGTTATGGCTGTCAAAATGGCGCCTCAACTAGTTTCATTAAACGTGCAAGCATCCGATGCTTGTACTTTGGCAGAGGGGGATGTTAGACAAAGGCTACTCCAGTTCTGTTTACTCTGAGGTTCACAGAGAGGTCGATCCAGACTCTGAAAGCTTGTGTCAGTTAAAGAAGAGGAAGAACATGAAAGGAAAACGTCACTATTCAAAGATATTTCCATTAAAAATGTATTATAATCCGCAGAATAAATAGTGATACCATCTGTAAAATTATAATAATAATAAATAAATAGGTATAAAAAATACTTAAATTAAAAATAAAAATCTAATTAATTAAGAAAAAAAAAAGATATGTAAGTAATAGTTTCAAAAATAGATGATGTAATAAATACAACAACAATACGTAATAATAGGTTCCTAAATATATTACATTCAAAATATACCTACTGTTGGTTTAAACAGGTTGACTGTAAGGGAAAACACAAGAAAAACCATACCAGCAATACATTATCTTAGCAAATATGTTAGTTCTGCAAAAACTAGCTGCTAGAGTGTAATGTCCCAGATTCAATACCGATAAATCACTTTTAATCATGTTATGTTCGGAAATACAGATTATGTCAATAAAATTGTTATTATTCTTTAAATCGTCTAAATGAATAATTACTCTTCAAATTTGGAAATTAAGCCATTAATATTTTGATGAATTATATTTATGTAATTATATGCGAAAAAAATCATTATTATTATTATTAGGTGTAAGGTGTATGTTTGTATTGTAATTTGAATCAGTTTGTGTAAATCGGTCAATTTTTGTCGAAATAATTTTTTTATTATTATATTTATCTAATTTTTGTTTATATTCTAAGCGCAATATATCACGAAGTATATATCTTGCAATGTATAATGCTATTTTATTTCGTCCCTTCGGTATATATCCACGATTGACGAAAGTCACCAGAGTTACATGATCATGACGAGAACAGCATGATTTTAAATCATTATTAATTTTTGTTACATGTACTAATGGGTTATATAAAGTTTCACAAACTAGTATATTTGTATTAGAGAAATAAGTCAAAAAATCGTTCAAGTGCGTATAGTATCCAGCAGGACTCGATTCATTTGCTCCACCCATTAGAATGATGAAATCTTCCTTATCCATGTTTTGCAAGTCATCTTTATAAGTTGACACGATGTTCTTGAATTTTGACAGCCACAACATTGTAAACGTTGCGGCGAACTGAGCTCCCGCAAAAATGCCTGCCTGTGCTGTTTTTTGTTGTAAAAATAAATAGAAAACATCGAGTATGCTAAAAGATGATGTCACCTTTTATTTGTTATTATAATTTATAAGATTTCATGATTATTTACTTCATTATTTCATGTTTTAGAATTCTACGATTTCAAATTTCGAACGCTAGTCTCGTGGGGAGTGCGGCTGTGACGTTGTCAAAACGCACACCCCACGTGACTATTTTAAGCGTGTGTGTGCGTGAAATTTAAATGTGTGTGTCGAATTATGCATGTGTGCATTTGTAAGAACGGCTGGCTTTGAGTGTAGTGGTAACCTCACCCCCCGCAAGAAATGGCAGAAAAAAATGTTTTAGAAATTGACAAATGGCTACTCCAGTTCTGTTTACTCTGAGGAAAGCAGAGTAAAGAGTTACAAGGTTAGTTATAAACTTTAGTAAAGGATTGGTAATTTTACATAATAACTTGTTCATTCTATGTTATCAAAGCAATACCTACTTAACAATATGATTTTAATAAATAAAAAAATATTTCATTACAGATGTTTCGAGCATTATTTCTGTTTAAGATGAATGAAAACAAGTTGAGGCGATAAAAGAGTTAAGGCTAGGCTTTGCAAGGTTAGTTAACATCTTAAATAAAATATTCATTAATAGTAATTAATATAGTTATTAAATCATATAAATTTATTACATTTCAGTTGTAAGAAAGCGAAGACCCAAGCCTGATTCTAAAAGTTGTAAGATGCAGTTAAGTCCTTTAAAAAAGCAACTTATTCATAAAATAACAAAATACAAACATAGGTTAAAAACAGTGCAACAGAAACTAAAAACATTTGACAATATTAACTCTATGGGCACTGAAAACCATGTACCTAAATGAATAAATAAATTTTGACTTTATTTTATGATTTTTTTATAAAATATCAAATTGAACTCATACTCCGTTTTTTAATAAGCAGTACTGCCCATAGAATATATTTAGCCTTTATAATTTATTTACTAAAATATAATTGTTTGATTCAGTACTTTAAAGATAAAAAACGAGGTATAGTGTATCAATATAAAAATTAAAATTATTGTTTTATATTAAATAAAGCGCAGGTCGATTCGTTCGTCGATATCGATAAAATTTTGAATAGCTGCTGGCACATATCTATTTTTCTCTTTAGGTTGGCAGAACTCTGCTTAACATTTCTTAGGTTGGCTACTTTTAGGTAACCCCGTTTTGACATTTCTTTGGATTAATTTCTCTCTATGGAAGACGTAGTTATTGTATACTCTTTGGTAGTTATTGTATACTCTTTGAAATTTTTGTTGTTGTTGTTTAAAATGAATGGTATTTAATTTCTTGTATCAAATCAGTGCGGTCAAATTAAGTGTGTTTGTTTAATAAAGAACTTGTTACTCACTGCTCTTTTCTACGTTGATATAAAACAAGGAGATTAAATAAGGAATCAAAATCATGAGTCGGAGAACAATCCGCACATTGGCTCACAGTGTAGCTGCAGAGGCACAGTTGCTAGCCGAAGAGAAATGGATAATAGAGGCTCTGAATAAAATCAAAACGCAGCGAAATTGCTTACAGGTATGTTTATAACTTACATAAATAAATATGCACTGAACTTGTGTATTTCTTTATTATCACTTTTACTACAAAACAGTTCAGATATTATTTAACATATTTTTAAGGAAACATTGTATTGACACAATAGTAAGATGGGGCTTAAAGACATATCAGGCAAAATGTAGTGTTTCTCTGTCTACCCCTGGGGATTAAGTATGATAATATGTATTGTTGGTATTTAAAGAAATTTCCTGATTTTCTCATGTCCAGATTGAAAGGCTTCAGTTAGAGAGTATGAAGAATCAGATGACAGTGTTCTCTATAAAAGTGTCCGCTGCTGAAAACCCACCACCGAAAAACAAGGAACCAAGCATTCCGCTTAGCAGGATGCAGAACACCATGGAGGCCCAACCCGCTGGACTGTCCACTGATGACCAATTCTTTGAGACTGAGGCACTCTGCAATAATGAGGAATTGAATCTCAACGTCACTAACTCTATATTCAGTATGTATAGTTTAATTTTTTAATAAAACAATAAGCTTTTTTTTTGTTGTCTGAATAAATTTTGTTTTAAAATATTATTGTAAAAATGAAAGCAGTTGAAGCACATGAAATCTGTAAAAGTATAAACATCATACTATATTTGTAAAATAGAGGTGTTACTTAAGCAAAAATATTTAATTGTTTTAGACAAAATATCCACTACAGAGCTCAACATGGAGGAAGACGAAGAAGATGAAGAGATTGACAACTGTGAGGATCTGCTCATTGATATGAACATGTTCATGAATGGCTGTAACTTACCTTAGAAGTAGAAGTTGATTAGTTAAATTTGTACCCACTGAGAATTAAAAACATAGGACTGGGTTATTTTGGATGCCTGGTGCATTGTGAAAGGCTTACCCTATGTAAAATAAGGACCTTACCACAAAAGATGTAATGTAGCCTCTATTGAGAAAACAGACTACACAATGTAGGCAGAATATTTGATTCGTGCTTACAGAACTATGTAATATATTGTTAAACTAAGGAGCATCTTAGAAGATAAGAATGCATCCATTTTCTTAACCTTTATATAAATGTAAGAGACTGGGTTGTGGAGAAGGGGCAACAAGTAGGCTCCATAACATTCTTTACATTGCATAATATGTATAATTAGGGCTTATATTTTTATTATCTGTGATCTTTTTGTATTTAAAATATTAATAACCTTGGATTCCTTTATACAGCAGTGGATGATGATGAAGTTATAAGAATCATAGCAAAATGAATTGCAGTATTACTTAATAGTAACTAGTAGTTTAATGTTCAGGTATGTACCTCAAAAAGTATATGTTTATGGAGACTTATATCACAAAATAAACACACTTGTATATTAACAAAGAATTTAATAAAGTTTGTCTTACATTTAGGTTTATTAAACCATTCTTGTACAATTACCATGTGAGAAACAAATTATTTACTTTTGAAATAAAACAGCTACAGCAATGTTATTGGCGATGGCACAGCTCTGCCTGTATTGTTAACATCCATAGGCACTGCAATCATTATAATTTATAAGTTTTAAACAGGCCACACACTAGGGTTTAACCTCACCTTGCATGTATACAGTTTACCCTACATTTATCTGCATATGTAAACCAGTGTGTGTATTCTGCAACTGTACTGAACCCTTTTCTCAACTGTCATAAAACAAACTAATAACTTTTGTATATCTGTCTAAGGCAGACAAGATATTATTTTTCAAAAATCGCTATTGGTACCGCTGTATAAAAAATATATAAGATTTGACTGAAAACTAATGTTGCTCTTCCTGATAACCTAATGCAAGCCAAGCTACTGTTCATTTATTATGACTGCCTACTTTAAAATATTTATTTTTACTCGGAGTTTGGCAGAAATGATTGTTCCTTCAATGAAAGACCGGTTGCCACATTTAAAGTGAACTCATGTCAAATCACATATATTTTCTGATGGACGATGTCGATAGCTGCAACACATAACAATACATTCATACAGCCCCCCACGAGGTGCCTCGACGATCTAGTGAAGGTCGCGGGAAGCCGATGAATGTAGCCAGCGCAAGGCCGATTGTTAAGGAAATATTTGGGGTAGGCCTATGTCCAGCAGGGGACTTCATACCGCTGATGATGATGATGATGTCGATAGCGAATTTCAAAATGCATCTTGTATATAGACCCTGCCCGTCTCTTTATATTGAGGCGAATCAGAGCGAGACGGGACTTTCCAAATCAAATTTTTGAACTGACAGTTGAGAGTATGAAGGGTTTCCCCTTGAGGTAACCGCACAGTTATAACTGTACAGACAAACAGGGTAAGGTATACCCAACAGTGTATAACTTGCATTTTGCATACTATAGTTTTGTGTACAATTGATCCGTAAGCATAAGTTAACATTATAAGCATACTAAATTAAGATATGGGAAGATTATGTACATTTTACTTGTTATACAGTGTTTTCTAGCTTGTAGCTAGATGATATAAGATAAATTTTGTAAGTCAAGACATATTGACAGTTACACCAAAGAATTGTCTATACGGTTTTTTATTCTACAATGAATACAAATTATGGAGAACCTTGGGTGTTTTTAAACTTTGTGTAAATTATTTCTAGTTCAATCACACACACCGGACATTAGTCGTTAAGTCCGCCATGTGTACATTTTCTATAATGCACAAAAGCTTAAATAAATAAATAAATCACTGTTAATATAACTCAAGCAGATTCTAAGTGAACTAACATAGCTTAGAACACTATTCTTTACACTTACTTGATCACAGTTTCGCCATTGTTATTGAAATTAAAATAAACTGTTTTAATAATAAATATTGATCTTTATGTAAAAAATAAAAAACCTACACAAAAACAAACTTTACATTTTAATTTGTCAACTATAAAATTTATGTTGACTGACTTCTATGAAATCAATCTAAACCATTTTAGGGCCCAAAAATTATATCAATACAGATATTGCAATTCGCAAGGATGCTTAAATCATTCAATTTTAGACTCTATTTTAACGCATTAAGAGCGTTGGCTGTTGCCGTCATAAAATAATAATGTACAGTCAGCAGCATGTGATGATTTACAGTTGAACCTCTAAAACAGCTCATTGTGAGTAATAACTTGTAGGCGCTCTCAAGGTCCACAATTTTTCAGTCTGCATTACAGCTGTGTGAAAAAATATAGTCACATGCAAAAATATATATATACACATTTGACAGGTCAGTTTTTATTTCCTTCTGATGAGAGACTTAACTGTCAAAAGAGTATACATGTTAATGTACGTGACTGTACTAATTCGTCTGGCAAATCAAGTTTTAGATAACTTGTGACAAAACCACGGTTTAGGATATTTGCATAACTATTCAGTACCATGTCATTTTAACTGTTAGTAATAATAACTTCGATGTGTATGAAAATAGCGGACAAGTTAATATGACAATGTACTAAATTATTAGCTTTGTTTTGATGACTGCTGTGGTTTCACCTTTCCATTATAATTTGAATGATCACGATTGTGGTATAAGCTAGTATTTCTTATATTTTTTTTGATATTATTGATCAGTATTGCTTATATTTACATAGTTCGTAGTACAAAATATTGTATCAGAAACAAAAGATATTATTACTTCAAATTTTACTTACTGAGCTGTGAGATCGGGTAAATCTGTCTAGAAATTCTTATTCATTCCAGTACATTCATAAATAATACCTATTAAAATTAGAATAAAATCTGTTTCTGAACGAATCTAGAGCCATAGAATCGGTACCAATGTACCATTTATCTCTACAACCCTAATACTACCATTTATCCATTCTCTATTTTCATATAATTGTGTATAATAACTAACAAAAACGTAAGTTCAATGCTAAACATGAAATAAATAATAAACTTTTTTACAAGTCTTGTATAGTTCATTTGAAAATGTATTTTTATCATCAAAAATATAATTTCATATTAATTCAGGCACTGCACTATTATTAAACTAATACTGATGATTAAAAAATCAATGTTTCGCTTTGTATTGTATGTGGCCTAAGTCAATTGAGAAACTACTGGGTACAGTGAGTTTAAATCTTATGTCACAGGTTCATAAAATACAGTGTAGTGAAAAACTTAGTAAAGTACCATAGGTGATGTGAACAAATAGAAATTGTTTTTGCAAGCTCATTGTTTTTGCTTATACTTCAAGTATGATAATTATTGTTCTCATTAAGAGACTACTCTCACTTATTCAGCTCCATTCAGCGTTTGTCCTTAGAAAACGTCAGTTTTGTATGGAGCTTGTTCAGCTTTTCGCGTGTCTGTTCAGCCGCGTAAGGCCGGGCGCACAGTATCGGCATCGGCACGGCTCAGGATTTTAGGTGATAAACAACATATATTAACTTCATGGCACCAAAGTAATAAATTCCATGATATATGACCGTAGTAACAAAAATACCGCTTCGGTATGCTTGAGGTTGCTGCATCGGCGGCCTTGAGGTTGCTTCGGGATACTTCGACATCCTTCAGTACGCCGCCGCCGCGCCAAGGCAACACTCGGGGGTAGTTTGGACGGTACGGCATACTTAAGGACGCTTCGTCATCCCTAAGGACGTTGCAGGCATAAAAGTTGCAGGTTGCAAAGGCATAGTTGCCGAAGGACTTTCCTTGCCGATGCCGATAATGTGCGTCGGGCCTAATCATCTCATATGAAATCGTCGATTTACATACAGAAACGTTGAATGGGGCTGAATAAGTGTGACTAGTCCCTGACATCATCTGTGACGTTTGTATGTAGACACAATAGGAAATAAGTGGTTTCTCGGAAATTTTTAGCCACCTCATAGACGAGGAGTTATGCTTCTACCATGATAAAGTTTAAATACTTGCCAGTTTTCGTATGAACTTTCGATAACCTGGGAAAAAAGACTAATATAAATTTCCGAAAGACAAAACTGTCACAAAGCTGTCTTATGACTTGATCCGTAATTTGTTTCTCATAATTAAACTCAGAAATTTCTAAATATTGGCTACATTAAATACAAATAAATTCAGACATTGACATTTCGGAGACCTGACGATACACTAGCGCCCCTAGCGGCGAATTCATACGCGACAGCTCGATGCGCCATATTACGAGTCACGTAAAACGAAACAATCTAATTGGTCTGTTTTTCCACCAGTTAGCTATTATACATATAACTCTGGTGGAAAAGCACCATAAGATATTGTACACGATTGTGACATTAAATTGCATTCGCCATCGATTCTTACAAAACCTGAAGAATGAGATAAATTTAAAAGGTCAGAAGACTTAAAATTTTGTGAAATATTACATATACCAGTAGCATCACTCAATAAATTGCCAATGCATTTCTAATTTTACATTACTTCATTTTTCATTTCCAATATTATTTAACTTATGAACATAAACAATAATAATTATAATAAGTAACGTGGTGTATCAATAATCACAACATTAAGTTCTAAGCAAAGGAACACTCAGATTTGACTCCTAACACGGAAGCAATAAGGTTTAAACGATCTAAATGATCATAGGCATATTAAAGAAACAATATATATCGAGTTGGTATATTAATTTGGAACAATGAATAACAAATCTTGTCCATGCTGTATACCAATTTTTTATTCATTGAGAAACTTCTAGTTTTTTAAGTTTTGTCCCTTTCATTTGCTTACAGGAAGATAAGGATAGCATCAGTTTTTTTTTATTTTTTAACCAAATCTAACATTCATCTACAACTTGGTGAGTCAGATATGAGGTAGTCTGTATGAAAAGCAGAGATCTGAAGTTAGCTATAAATTATATGTGTAATTTATACTTCTGCATGAGGCTTATTAAAAATATATTCCTGTAGGCACTTTTATAATGCACTTTTAAACACTATTATTCTGTTGGTTATATTGGTGTTCCTTAATATTTTATGCTAAATTTGATTGTTCTTCCTAAGAAATGAATGCATTTTCTTAATTATATTGTCAAGAGGTAAATTAATGAGATAATTAATTCAATTATTTTTCCGCGCTAAACTGCTTCCATACTTATTATAATAATATTCGATATTACTAAAGATGTATTTATTATAATAGTATTAAATTATTTTTACACTCATTGCACAAATAATCTTGAAATTTGGACCTGTCCTTATATTTTTGTACACACACAGTTTATCGTTGACCACTCCCAATCGCTCGATACTGTTCAAAATCACTACTTTCTTGTCATTGTTCCAAATCACTAGATACTTGTCACTGCTCCGAATCACTTGATATTTGTCATTGCTCCGAATCACTCGATACTTGTCACTGTTCGTCAATCACTCGATATTTGTGACTAGGTATCTGGTATCAGTTGATACCTTAGGTGTTCCGGCGGCATCACGCGAGGCGCGAACTACACGAGGTGTAGAACAAGATGTAGGCGGCGCTCGATTTGACGTCGCTCGCCGGGATCTCGGTCACCACGTGGTCGTCGTATTTGTACCATCTGGCGAAACAAAAAGAATAGGTATTTTATACACATAAAAAGGATAGATCTCAGCCCCTTACCATGATCTAGGATAAAAAGAATTTAGGAGTAAAATGTCACAACATATAAAACTTATAACACTCCCTTCTAGCGTCGGGAATTCAAAATGAAAGTCTTGAAAAGTTACAATGAAATTTCTAATTGAAATGGATGTCAAATAAACGGTTAGCAAAATATTTCAAATTAGAAATATCAGGGCAGCAACTCAAAAGTTTTCTCTGCTGCCAAATAGTTTAATATTTGTTTTGATGGCACACATATTATTTTTAAGGGTCGTAAAAAAATTACCATAACTTAATATCTATCAGAATACATTTCCTAGGACTTGATCCTTTTCCTAGATTAAATACATTTTCGGTTACATATATGTATATTGCTGCCCAAATAATCATTTTGCAGATCAACTAATTATTTTGCTGGCAAAATAATTATTTACTGTCTAATTCACTATTCTGCTGCCAAAATAATTATTTTGCTGCTCAAATAATTATATTGCTGACAAAATTTTTGTTTGCTGCCCAAATGATTTTTCGGCTGACCTTTTTGTTGCTGACCAAATAATTACTTCCCAATAGAAATAATCTACGTTTTTGGATGGTGAAACTTGCACACATAGTATATAAAAAAGTCAACCATACTCACTTTCCATAAACACTACTCTTACAATAGGCGGTGTAATAAGTCAACCATACTCACTTTCCATAAACACTACTCTTACAATAGGCGGTGTAATAAGTCAACCATACTCACTTTCCATAAACACTACTCTTACAATAGGCGGTGTAATAAGTCAACCATACTCACTTTCCATAAACACTACTCTTACAATAGGCGGTGTAATAAGTCAACCATACTCACTTTCCATAAACACTACTCTTACAATAGGCGGTGTAATGCCCCCCCTCCATCGACCCGTAGTGGTTCGACACCGCGTACAAGTTGTACAAGTGGTTGCTCGGACAGTGGAGCGAGAACTGCCTCATATCGAGCTCTTCGAGTGGGAAGTCTATATACGTCTGTTTCTTTCTGTACGCGTTCACCATATACTCCTTGGGGTCGACGTAGAACCTCTTGAAATGGATGACGAGCACGGGAGGTAGCCTCGATATGTCCAGTTTCTTGACTGCGTCTCGCTTCTCCTTGCAGTTGGGGCAGTTCCAGCCGGGTATCGTTTCGCCGTTCAAGTACAGTTTTAGGCAGTCCTGTGGACAAAATGGTGTACTTATAATATCAAATCATAACTTTCGATTTTGAATGTAACGTTCTAAGAGTATGCGCAGTCTATAAAATATTAGGTCCTTACCTATGAAATTGGTGTTTTGTATGGAGATTTTGGGGAATTCTGCATTTTCCATTATAAAATTTTTTCATTTTCTTCACAACGACAAATCCAAAGAATAATATTTGGCATGTATTATTAGACAAGCTTTAGTAATATGTGTAATATCACACTTCATAAAAATTATTTATCGTTTTTAAGTGAATGCAAATAAAATGATGTATTCGGGAGGCACTTAAAAAGAGTTGTCTCCGTGTCCAATTTTAACACAATTAAACTTACAACAAATTATCAAAACAAATCAAAAGAGCTCAAAAATATAGTCTATTTTTAGACGAGGTAATTATTTTTTAGGAATACTCTGAATCTTAATAGTTACAGACAAAATACTAAGAGAGAATAAAAACACCAATTTCATAGGTAAGGACCCAATATTATAGTGGAAAGGACTTTTTTAATGACAAATTGGAGTTATGATGGAAATTGATGATTTTTAAATTGTATTGCTATATTAGTCCAGTCAAATAAGACTTTGAAGGTTACAATAATTCCCATAGAGCTAAAAATTGGTATGAATGTTCAGAATACCATTATAAATGAATTGTGAAAAGTCCCCATCAATCCCCCTTGTGCAAAAAATTTTATCGATGGTGAAAGTTTGCAAAAATAGGTTTTTCGCGTTTTTCAGCTAAACGGTGAGTTTTACAGCAAAAATAGTTCAAACAAAAATTGTAGATGATCCGATTCTCTACAAAAAATGTATCTACACTTTTTTTCATAAGTATTGCCATTTCCGTGATATAGCGGTTCAAAGAATTGAAAAAAATATTTTATTCGTAATATGCATGTTAATGTACTTTTATATACATTTTTTAACCGTTATATGAGTAAATACATGAGTGCAATTAGCTTGTCTTCCCCCAAGCTCTGCTGCTGCTCAACAACATTGCTATTCCGGGTATATTATCAAGTTCAAGTGTGGCTTGGTAATAAAATGGATCCAGAAGACTGGGGTTGGAAGTTAGTTGACAATGCATTGGAACCAATTCATACGTTACTCCCACCTGCACCAGAAAAACTCCTTTACATCATCTTTTGCAATTGCAAAAAAGGTTGCAATGCTAAATGCGGCTGTAAAAAGGTTGGACTGTTTTGTTCTTTAGCATGCACCAATTGTCAAGGACAGTCGTGCTCCAATGTTGAATCGATACTAGATGAGGATAATTACGATATCAGTGATGAGACATATGATGCATCACTTTTAGAACATATTTGTATCCAGCAGGAAGATGAGGAAAAAGAAGATGAAGAAAAAGAAGAAGAAGAAAACGAAGACAATATACTAGAAGTTCCATTGGATTATTATGAATCCGATGAATAATTTTTCCAAATTATTTTTTCATTTATATATAACATAATTTACGCAGCTTTCATCATTTTCAATACTCCATTTGCATTCAATAGGATCATAATAGATCGTGAATAGGCCTACCGGGGAAACCACGTTAAAAAAAAGCGCCAAGCACACTACCTCATAGGTGGTGTGGAAACGTGTGCATATTACGAATAAAATATTTATTTCAATTCTTTCAACCACTATATCACGGAAATGGCAATACTTATGAAAAAAAGTGTAGATACATTTTTTGTAGAGAATCGGATGATCTACAATTTTTGTCTGAACTATTTTTGCTGTAAAACTCACCGTTTAGCTGAAAAACGCGAAAAACCTATTTTTGCAAACTTTCACCATCAATAAAATTTTTTGCACCAGGGGGATTGATGGGGACTTTTCACAATTCATTTATAATGGTATTCTGAACATTCATACCAATTTTTAGCTCTATGGGAATTATTGTAACCTTACCTCTATTTTAAGGACTAATTTGACTGGACTATATTTTATTTTGACAAACAATCTGAATGCTATTTGTCAAGATATTATTTTGCAATTTTTTTTATTCTTTATTGACATTAACCAATTGAATTAACACTCAGTCGACTAAAAATTTCGATTGGATATTTTCGTACCATCACTACTGGGTCATGCTTACGGTATAGATATTACAATGTACGACGGCGACTAAATCACTCGAATTTAGACTCTATCTTAAGGCGGTTAGAACCAATAAGGGCCTGCTTCGGCCTTATCGCCACTTACCATCAGGTGAGATGAAGGCCAAGAGCTTACCTGTCATATGTATAAAAAAAAAGTACTCACACTGAGAGAGCACCTGGAGGCAGTGGGTGGCAGCTCCAGCGACAGGTTGCTGAAGGACTCGTAGGTGACGCTCTGTATATAGATGTATAGGTACTCACACTGAGAGAGCACCTGGAGGCAGTGGGTGGCAGCTCCAGCGACAGGTTGCTGAAGGACTCGTAGGTGACGCTCTGTATATAGATGTATAGGTACTCACACTGAGAGAGCACCTGGAGGCAGTGGGTGGCAGCTCCAGCGACAGGTTGCTGAAGAACTCGTAGGTGACGCTCTGTATATAGATGTATAGGTACTCACACTGAGAGAGCACCTGGAGGCAGTGGGTGGCAGCTCCAGCGACAGGTTGCTGAAGGACTCGTAGGTGACGCTCTGTATATAGATGTATAGGTACTCACACTGAGAGAGCACCTGGAGGCAGTGGGTGGCAGCTCCAGCGACAGGTTGCTGAAGGACTCGTAGGTGACGCTCTGTATATAGATGTATAGGTACTCACACTGAGAGAGCACCTGGAGGCAGTGGGTGGCAGCTCCAGCGACAGGTTGCTGAAGGACTCGTAGGTGACGCTCTGTATATAGATGTATAGGTACTCACACTGAGAGAGCACCTGGAGGCAGTGGGTGGCAGCTCCAGCGACAGGTTGCTGAAGGACTCGTAGGTGACGCTCTGTATATAGATGTATAGGTACTCACACTGAGAGAGCACCTGGAGGCAGTGGGTGGCAGCTCCAGCGACAGGTTGCTGAAGGACTCGTAGGTGACGCTCTGTATATAGATGTATAGGTACTCACACTGAGAGAGCACCTGGAGGCAGTGGGTGGCAGCTCCAGCGACAGGTTGCTGAAGGACTCGTAGGTGACGCTCTGTATATAGATGTATAGGTACTCACACTGAGAGAGCACCTGGAGGCAGTGGGTGGCAGCTCCAGCGACAGGTTGCTGAAGGACTCGTAGGTGACGCTCTGTATATAGATGTATAGGTACTCACACTGAGAGAGCACCTGGAGGCAGTGGGTGGCAGCTCCAGCGACAGGTTGCTGAAGGACTCGTAGGTGACGCTCTGTATATAGATGTATAGGTACTCACACTGAGAGAGCACCTGGAGGCAGTGGGTGGCAGCTCCAGCGACAGGTTGCTGAAGGACTCGTAGGTGACGCTCTGTATATAGATGTATAGGTACTCACACTGAGAGAGCACCTGGAGGCAGTGGGTGGCAGCTCCAGCGACAGGTTGCTGAAGGACTCGTAGGTGACGCTCTGTATATAGATGTATAGGTACTCACACTGAGAGAGCACCTGGAGGCAGTGGGTGGCAGCTCCAGCGACAGGTTGCTGAAGGACTCGTAGGTGACGCTCTGTATATAGATGTATAGGTACTCACACTGAGAGAGCACCTGGAGGCAGTGGGTGGCAGCTCCAGCGACAGGTTGCTGAAGGACTCGTAGGTGACGCTCTGTATATAGATGTATAGGTACTCACACTGAGAGAGCACCTGGAGGCAGTGGGTGGCAGCTCCAGCGACAGGTTGCTGAAGGACTCGTAGGTGACGCTCTGGCGCGCGCACCGCGTGCATCGCACCGTGGACTTGATCTGCCCGTAGAACAGCCGCAGCACCAGGCTCTCCTTGGACTTGGTGTACTCGTGCCACGCCTTCTCCGACGGCGGCAGGTTCTCCTGGAACACTCACGGTCAGTTACGCATCACATCTAATCTACAGGGTGAAATCGAAAATAATTGACAAATTTTAATAGGGGGGTTCTAGTGCTATTAAACATTATATTTGCGAAGGGAGAAAAAAAAAATCTAAGTTGAAAAAAAAACAAAATTTTCAGTTGCTTTTACTCGAAACTGGTAAATATACATATTGAAAACATAAAACATAAAATACATGTGAAATTTATATATGAAAAATATTACATTAAATTCGATACGCACTTTTGTTTAAGAAAAGTACAGGTGTTATTGCATTTTCTTACATCCCACTGAGACGGGGCGAGTCCTGCTGAGACGGAATGAGTCCTGCAGAGACGGGGCGAGTCCTGCTGAGACAAACCAGGATTGGCCGAGATGGGGCGAGTACCTTATGCGCGGGCACGCTGATGGAGAACTGCAAGTCGACGTGCGGCCAGTCCATAAGATTGGTGAGGAACTCGTGCGAGTTCCACTGAGACGGGGCGAGTCCTGCTGAGACAAACCGGGATTGGCCGAGATGGGGCGAGTACCTTATGCGCGGGCACGCTGATGGAGAACTGCAAGTCGACGTGCGGCCAGTCCATAAGATTGGTGAGGAACTCGTGCGAGTTCCACTGAGACGGGGCGAGTCCTGCTGAGACAAACCGGGATTGGCCGAGATGGGGCGAGTACCTTATGCGCGGGCACGCTGATGGAGAACTGCAAGTCGACGTGCGGCCAGTCCATAAGATTGGTGAGGAACTCGTGCGAGTTCCACTGAGACGGGGCGAGTCCTGCTGAGACAGACCGGGATTGGCTGAGATGGGGCGAGTACCTTATGCGCGGGCACGCTGATGGTGAACTGCAGGTCGACGTGCGGTCAGTCCATAAGATTGGTGAGGAACTCGTGCGAGTTTCACTGAGACGGGGCGAGTCCCGCTGAGACGGACCGGGATTGGCTGAGATGGGGCGAGTACCTTATGCGCGGGCACGCTGATGGAGAACTGGAGGTCGAGGTGCAGCCAGTCCATGAGGATGGTGAGGAATTCGTGGGAGTCTTGTTGCTCGCAGCCGCGGAAGGCGCGTTGGTGTTTGCCCACTTCGTTCTGATGATAAAAAAAAAACCATTAAGGTTTCCAACATTTTTTCACTTTCAAATAATTTTTATAGTCAATTTTAGCAAAAACTAATACAGGAAAACACTGCTTGCATTTCAAAATGAACATGTTTAGTGCTAAGCACATGTTCATGAATATCAACTTATACCTTGAAAGAGATAGACTACGCTATTCTATCACAAGGCTTCCAGAGCTTGATCAGATAAGAACGGGAAAGAAAATTTACATCTAATCTAATATCCTAATTAACATTGTTTAAGAGAAAATGAGAAACTATGTTATTGGATATTAGGTCCTTACCTATGAAATTAGTGTTTTGTATGGAGATTTTGGGGATGTCTGCATTTTACATACTAACATTTTATCAGTTTTCTTCACAACGACAAATCCAGAGATAATAATATTTGGCATGTAACATTAGACAAGCTTTAGCAATATGTGTGTGAACACGCTTGATAAAAATTATTCATCGTTTTTATGTTAATGCAAATCAAATGATATATTCGGGACGCAGTTAAAAATAATTGTCTTTGTGTCTAATTTTAACACAATTAAACTTACAAAAAATTATCAAATTAAATAATACGAGCTCAAATATATGTTCTATTTTAGAAGAGGCAATTATTTTATAAGAATGTTCTGAAACTTAATAGTTACGGACAATTTGCTAAGACAGAATAAAAACACCAATTTCATAGGTAATCACCCAATATTTTAGAAGGCAAAAAACATTGACGACATTTTCCATTACAGACTGAATGATTTGTGATTCATTAAATCGCGTTTCGTTGGCTAGACAAGGCACTACTTACCCTAAGTTCCTTGGTGGCAATAAACCGGTACTGTCCGGACCAGAGCGCGCGAACCACTGCCGCCAGTTCTTCAGCGATTGCGCCACGAGTGCTGTGTGACCTGAGGGTAAAAGCATAATTTACTCACTAATAGTATAATATAATAAATAAATAGAAACTGCTTAGACCTACAATACAGTAGCATTAATCATAAGTGTTTACAATAATACGTTGATTAGTGAAAAAAGCGAACAATAGGCTTTTTGACAAGATTAGGATAAGCATCTTAAATTGTTTACTATATCAAAATACTTAAAAAGCCGCCAAAACGCTACGTCACGTGATCATGACGTCACCTGCTTGTAATTTATTTTTTTAAACTTCTACCAATTGGCAAGGCAAAGGGAATAAAAAGCAGTAGAGCCATTGTACTACATTTGAGGTTATTGTTTATGGTTTTAACTGTGACAATCTGTTTTAGCAAAAACGCGCTAGAAAAAGCAAATTATATCCAACGATAAAGAATCAGTGATTGTGTGTGTAAACTAACGAGATAAGTCGGCAGCACTGGCTGTCTACGATCAACACTTTGTCTACAAGCAGGTGACGTCACCGTGCGTTTTCAATCACGTGGTCAAGCATGAAAATTAAGCTACTTGATTAATGATTTATTAAGAAAATCATATTTAAAGATAATGTGTTGTCTAAATTGGTTTAAAAAAATGTATACTTTCAAGTTAACAACAATTTGATCTATATTTTCATGATAGTCAAATATTATTTTTACAGCTCTAAACCAAATCAACGTCCGTTGAAGAGCTCAGTAGCGCAGTGCGTTCTTACGCTTTAGCTTTTAAAGGCAATCCCTGTCCTTGGTGACCAAAGCGTTTACGCTTTCGAGCTCCTTGCTTCGTAAAGCGCGTTAAGCCGTTGGTCCCGATCGCTGTTGAGGAGTTTACGCATTGGCTTTCGATATCGAACCCAAAGCTACCTTCGCCATGGTCAGGTCTTGTGCGAAGGCAAGTTGAGCTGTCCTGGTCGCTATTGCAACCGTTTCTACCCACCAACCTGCATACTCCTCATGGGTTTCTCCATGAGGAAGGCCTGTGCCCAGCAGTGGGACGTATATAGGCTGAGGACGGCTATTGGGACGGTTTGAACTCACCAATGCGCACTGAACCAACGGTGTTACGGTCAATACTCCTCATGTGTTTTTCCACGGTTGTGTCAAGGATTGTATCCAGTATGTATATTGGCTGGTGACGTCACGCACAGAAGAAGAGTTTAAAAATAAAACTTGGCGCGTTTAGCACTACCTGTTGACGTGTTCAAGATACTGCCCGTTGCAGAAGTAGGTGACGAGGATGGCGGTGTTGTTGAGGCACTGGATGATGGAATTCATGTAGCACGTGTTGCCCAGGTTCTTCAGCCCTGTCAGACCGCGACCCTGTGACCACAAGAGACAATTGAAGATGTAACAACAGACTTATGCCCGATTGCTAACAAAATGATTCAGTATAGCTGCGGATATACTTGACATTAATGGTGCCTTTTCGCCAGCGCTATACTGTGTGCGATGAAAAATAGACTAATAGGATAGCACCATTTTGCGAGTCACGTGACACGAAATATTCCTATTGGTCTATTTTTTTTGCTACATGGCATAGCACTTGTCGATATTACATAAAAAAAATCATAATATAACAGTCCGGTGCCAAAACAAATTGTTTATAGAATATCGAATTAAAGCTTTACTGTCGCATATGATACACTTGTCTTATAACGAAAATAATATGAATAAACTATTTCCCAAAAAAATCCAAGATATTTAAGTTAAATAAATACACTAGTTTCGTCGAAAGAAGCATTCTGAAGACGTGGAAGGCTTGATTACGCTTTAGAATCGTCATAGAAAACTTTTTATATACGGCGAAAGGCTGTCAATAGATGTAGCTAGTATGATGTAATATTCAATGAAAATTACTCAGGAAGAATGCGTAAACAATTGCAAGGCATTCACAACCTCTGCGTAGCGACAATCCAACAGGTAAATTGAAAAATCAGTCGGAATTCTTTTAGAATTATTAATCAACTAAATTAGGAACAAAATCGGATATGGCGATGCCGACCCTAAATACTTATGACTCAATTTATTGAAAAACAAATTCTGATAACAAAATTTGGCCCCTAGGAAATTGTTTATGATAAATCTTACCACGTTTAAAAATAAGTGTTAGGGGTTATGTACTTACTTAATCGGCTCACGGCGACACACGTGGTAGGTATGTAATGGTCAACGTGAAAAGTACATTTTATATATTTATCAACCTTGCCTTGGTTTGGCCAGATGGGAAGTATTGAACAATAACAAAATATTTACTATACTGAGATTACTTCGATAGAATTTTTGGTGTCGACAACGAAGAACAAACAGCAAATATTGTTTATTATTTCAATATACTTTTGATGTGTGAGTAGTTTTACAAAAAAATATTGACATATTATTATTTTACTATAAATCGCTTGGCTTCAAAACAATAGTTTCATAATATAGCTTACCCTAAATGGTCTTCCCTATTTTGAAAATATATAGTGAGTGCACTTCGAGGAATAATTTAGGCTCGCTTCATTCGGTGCGCTTCGAGGAATACCTCATGTAGATGAAGTTCAAAATATGCCTCTAAATAGCATAGCATTCTTTGCCTTGTGTAACGTAATTTGAGCATTATGACCTTTAACGCTTACCCTTTTGAAGAGCCAGACGATGTGGTTCTGCGAGTACTTAAGCCTGACTTTGACCTTGAGCACCATGTTGGCTGTATCCAGGGGAATACATCTCTGCTCGTACCGAAGAATCTTGACTAATTAATGTGGAAAAATAATAATTTTCCCTCGCTTTTGCACGCGACTGTACTGTCCAATCTGTATTTAGAAAACTTTTGTCTCTTTACACTTTTCGTCACAATGATACAGTTGTTGTTATACTACTAATGTTTATTTACAAAATAATATTAGTAAAGTTATTTTTGTACGAATGTGTCCTAAACAAAATATTTCAAAGCACCACTGTTTTATATTTAGACAAAGGAAAGACTAGAACTAGCATCGCAATCAAATATAACAAGAAAATTGCCGATATAACCGTCGCCAATGTTTGGAGCATATCAACATGCACTTTGAGCACTCAACTTAAAGTCCAAAGTCGTGCACTGGTTTTACGTCTGTATGGGTCCGCGATATTTTGTTTATTGCTGAATATTTTTTTGTTGTAACTTCTTTATACATTTCTCATTTCTTGATTGACGCGGTGTGTAGGGAGACGTGCGGTGGTGACCACGGTAGTGACACAACTGGCTCACGTGCGCGGGTGGCACCCCTAGGGAGGCAGCTCTGGGGAGGCGAGCCTCCGCTAGTATGTAGTGAAGTTTGACGACGTTCCATTGTAATTGGACTATCATAATCTGTTATTATATGCACAAGATTAAACTGGCTGTGTGCGTTGATTTCAATTGGAAGTGACACGCAATGCATTTATTTACTTTTAATATTGAAACTTGTCGGCGTTGGACCGATGTCTTTCAATCAATTTAAATACATGAAAATCCCTTTGTTACATTTCGTAGCTATGTAGCGGAGTCCTGACAGACATTCTTTGCTTAAAGTGACTTCGGTCATTGTTTAGAATGTAAACCAAATCCAACTCACGAGGGGGCGCTTTAATCATTCAACTTAAGACTATCAACGCATTGAAAGCGTCGGTAGTCGCATAAAATGTAACCACTATGAATAAATTATTATTTTTGATAACCGAAATATTAGTCTATCGTCACGATCATAGATAGGAGTTATTATTTGTCAGCTGATCAGTAACCCTGTTAATTTATGGGTCCCTGGTTCGAGTTCCATTAGCAACTGATGCTTATGTGATAAATAGTACCTACCTTTTATTTGTTACCTTAGCAAATAGATGTTAATATGACCATTTTATCTATATCTTTCTAATAATTATGTATTTATTCAAAAACAGGCCATGATGAGAAAATGGCAACACTCGTTCAAGTGGTCACCAGCTCAACCCTCTACCGCTGATTTTGAATTAAGTTCTCAAGTTTATTATGAATGTCGCCGGCCTTCGTATGCTTCGCATAGCAAGGTTTACAACATTTCTTTTTAAAGAAAGGGTATACCCTTTCTGCTTTATACAAACTAAGTGTAAATAAAGTATCAGTTTAGTTTTAACACTCAGTTGGGGTGGCAAAATGTAGGAGGGCGTCTATTCGTATAACTTAGGAGAGTCATGGTCACCTAGCTAAATTTGGCCAACGAAACCACCTTACACATGATTGATCGCACGCACCTTATATTTAGAACTTTGGTTTTGATACTGTTTATTAATAAAAATATAGTTATTATCCGGAGTTTTAAGTAGTTAGGTATTCGGTTACCTTACATGGTGATCGGTAACATGCTAGCTTTGTGTTGTATTGGCCTGATACAATCATAAATTAATTATGATTTTATTGTCTATTTCTCTGAACAGCTTTCTTTCTCGATAAAGGGCGTCTTCGGTTGTCCAACTCAGCTAGCCTCCCAAAGCCATAATCAGTACATCTCTAACTTTAGTATACAGAATGATAGTTTTTTGAGACGGTAAGTAAGGAATCGTAATAGTTGTCGAAATCGTTCTTAGGAAAGCATTTATAACTTTCTATGAAATTCTAAACTCCATTCACAGATTTTGAAAATTACAGTCGGCAAAGAACGCTGAAGTATCAAACGAATATTTTTTTCTGCTGATCGACCTTATGTCCATTTATTTGGGTACTGAAATTTTGTCAAAATTTAACGTTTTACTAGAAATCATCGAAAACTTTTCGCATACTTCGTATACTTTAATTATTTACCTTTGTGATCTTAATTCGCAAATCAATACATAAGTTTAGAACTATTGCCACAATATCTTAGACTGTATCCAAGAGGCATTGGTTTGATCACTGGGGAAGTATAAGCTGCTTATCTAAAGCGTGAACTTAACTGACCGCTGCGGGGTTTCCTAATTTGGTCACGTGCGTAGCTTATAAAAATCATATCTTAACTAGTCAAAAGGCACAAAACGAGACACAATAATATAATATAATAATAATATCATCAAACGTTCACACCTATCAACTAGCCCCATTTTAAGCAACTAATGCTGCTTGTGTTACGGACACTCGATATAAATATCCTGAATATATATTAACATCCAAGACTGGAGAACAAATGCCTGAAAATTCATGACCCAAACATTTGCCCCCACCGGGGATCGAACCCAGAACCTCTCGAGATGGCGACGCCTTGCGACCGGCATGCAAACCTCTCGACCACGGAGGTCGTCTTCAATATACACACAATAGAAACATCTATTGTTTGCGAGCATCGGTGTTCGCGGTGCCCTCCAAGGGGTTAATTATTTAAGGCCCGTATTACAGAACCAAACTCTAGCGTAGATCTCTGCTTGAGCGCAGTTAAAAAGGGATGGTGCTGTGTGGGATTAATAGCGCCATCCCTCTCTAACAGTGCTCAAGCAGAGATCTACGCTTGAGTTTAGTTCCGTAATACGGGCCTTAATGTCCCACTAAGTGTGGGACGCCCGGTGACAATATAGGATGACGATACTCGTAGGTTGGCTGGAGCGGGCTGGATGAGCGGAGGCGTGCATTAGGAGAAACCTATGTCCCAGTAGTGGACGAGCATTGGTTGTTGATGATGAGGATGACCACTGAACAGTTACGGCCAGCTGTGGTGTCCCCCAGCTAACATGATGCAGCTAGCCTTGTCCTGATGACATTCAATTCTTACACTCGCACGCTTTTGCCATGCTCCGTGCTCCAAAAGGAAAGCGATAAGGAATGAATTGTACTTAAAATACAAACTCAGTGGTACAAATGGGAAAAAAATTCGCGACCTCTTATAAGAAGTCGCACAGCGAAAATATGCGATTTTTATTAAATTCTCGTTATATCCTTTTTTTATAAAGCGTTTTCTTTCTACTTCTTTTTTGCCTACAAATACCAGCAACCAAGGTTAAGTTTGATTATGTTGCCCTAAACTATATTCGTTTATGGACCGTATATTTTAAAAAAGCTTAAGAAATAGTTCATTACCGAACTATTTCTTAAGCTTTTTTAAAATAAATACCTACAATTGACTAAAACGTAGTATAGCTTGTAAGTTTTCTTGTGTCCTGCAGACGGGGAGGGGTCGCGCCGTAGCCGTCTAATCGCCCCCACAATGCGGAGTTTCTTTACTTGTACCGTCTGCAACTTAATGTTTTGATTTTGATATAATACTCAAAACTTTATTGCAAACGATAATGTAAAATTGGTTATAAATACTAGCACTAAACGTCATGACAGGTTTGGTATAGTCTATGTTGTAAGAGAGCTAAAGTATAGTGGAATTTATCGTTCAAATGTTAAATCGTTTAAAATAGAAAAACGCATTTTTTAGACATTCACGCGAATCAACTAGCCCATAGGGAATAAAGCAACTAATGCTGCTTGTGTTACGATAACTAGATGACGGAAAAATATATTATTATGTAATAGATACATATAAATATTCAGAAAATATACAAAACATTATATAAAGATCTCAAGACTAAAGAACAAATGCCTCTATTCAATACACAAATATTTGTCCCCACCGGGGGTCGAACCCAGACTCTCTCGAGATGGCGACGCCATGAGACCGGTGGGCGTTCAGACCACTCGACCACGGAGGAAAACCTCCGTGATGAGCATTATTTTGTAGTTTTGTGTTCCTAGGGTCACCAAACCAAAGATGAGAGGGGACTTGCCTCCTTTAGTGTCAATAACGACTTTTAATTTTTAAAGAGAGACAATACGTGAGTAGTGTCTATAATGCTAACACTACTGTAGTGTTTATGTGGAAAAAAAATTTTTTTTTTACTAGGATACACAAAAAATATTTTAAATAAAAACAAAAACCCGAGTCTCACTCTAGTTTTTATCTTCTTTCTATGACAAAAATTAAGGATGGTGTTAGGTAAATTACTGAATATATTTAGGTAATTTCTGTAATATCACCAATTCCTCTCATTCTCATTTTACTCGTTTCTTAGTCATTGCCTTTTTCGTGGTTATTGCATACCTAACAACCAGTAATTTATACAATTCGTGTTCGATTTCTACGAATGATACATGTTCTAAATTCAAAACCCGTTCCCGCCCGCTAAAAAGTTGTTTTTTTTTTTACATGACAGGTAAGCTCAGAAAAACAGAAAAGAGAGATGAAAAAGAATTTCCAGCGAATCGGTTCAGGGGTCTTCGAGTAATCAGGGAACATACGTAAAAAGAAATCTGACGAATTAAGAACCTCCTCGCTATTTTGAAGTCAGTTAAAAATATACAAAGAAAAGATGCCCGTTGTTTTGCGTTCGATACAAGCACGTGTTATCGCTCGATCGGCCGCCCAAATGATTTGCGTATGTTGCACCGCCGTTGATCAATAGCCACGTAAACACGCGAAACTTTGAACTTGACTTTCTAAACACCGTTTGTATAGGTATAGCTAACGCCTTCTGCTACGGTGATAAGGTCCAAATTACGACTAGTATTAAGCTTTGTTTTGACAAGTGGAAAGTAATTCTGAATCTTATTTTAATGGATTAAGGTATTTTATTCAGTTGGCTAAAGATATTTTGACGTAGTAGTGTTAGTATTTATAAACAAAAATAAGTAGATAATAAAAGTGAACAAAAGCCGAATGCGCTTGTTTAGGAAAACACTTGAGTAAAAATAATATTCTTTAGTTAATTCCATTTATTTCGTGTTTTAAATAACTACGTATATTCAAGCCTTTTTCGAAGCAGAGGCAACAACAGCATTCACTTGCTACAGATCGTAGGATCCTGGCCTTTCTTATGAATGTCTTCGATTTGACCAATGTATGTGGGCGTAGCACTTGCCACAGTGCGAGGCAAGCGAGCAAGCGAGACTCATAATAAACTGTCCTCAATTTATCCAGTCTTTGGTACAGACGGGAATCAAACCGGCGATTTCTTCCCAACTCCTAACACTGCCTCGATTATGCACTTGATGCAAATCCATCAAGGTTGCAAATTTATTGTTAGAAGTTGTAAGTTCTGTATACTACAATGTTGACCATCCTATCATCGTTCATCGTCTCGCTATTAATAGCAATGAGTTTCACATTTCCCAGCCCGTAAAATTCGTTTCCTTGGGACGCCGCGCCCACCTCGTTAGGCGATTGTACAGTGTTTATTTGAAACAGACACTTTATTATCATCGATCACTTTGGCGAGTTTGTTTCCAATATAAAAAGATACTGCTGTCATTATAACTATTAAGTAGCCCAAAGTCAGCGCTTGTTTTATGGATACTTGGTGATAGATTCCTAAATGTAGATCATATTATTTAGATAACATCATCACGCCTCTATCAGAGGTTTAGCAGAGGTGTTTGCACCTGATACCGGCCTCTCATGTCTAGTGATTGACATTGATTGGGTGTAGATCGGGAGGTCTGGGGTTCGATTCCCCACGGGGGCAGGGCTTTTAAGCTCGCCTGGCTAGCTACACCAGTCTTACGTAAGTTTGTCGCCATAGTAACAATGTTATAAGCATTGTTGTGTTCCGGCAATTAGAGGTAAGATAGCCAGTTCCTCAGTTGTTGAGGATTACAGGTGATGATCGCTACCACCTTCGGCCTTATCGTCACTTACCATTAGGTGAGATGAAGGCCAAGTCTTTCTATCACATTAAAAAAAAAAGATACGTTTGAGTTCCCGGAGAATAGGGGGTGAGAATAATGAATGAGACTTGGATAGAAAGAAGAAGTGAGAGTTAATACCTATTATGGCGGATGCTATAGGAACAGAGAAGACCAGCGTCGGATTTCTGCGACAACTGACACATGCTGACACTCGCCATTTAGTGGCACAATTTTTTTAGGTATTAAGCTTAGTACCAGGTTGATTTTGTGTCTTTTTTAAAAATATTTTCTTTGTTTCTTTTCTTCCAGAGCAGACACCAAGCACACAGTCGATATAGCCCAAACAGTGGCAATAAAAAGGTGTCTTAACTACCAGCACGGTAAAGATCAAGGTCTCTTCGCCCTACGGTATAAAAAAGAATCCATTCGAAACATCAGATAATAGTTACTATAGTTACACGCTAATACTACTACGCGGGCGACTTTGCGGGGACAGGACTTAAGCTTACGAGTTTTATAAGAGCATAGCGGAATATAAGTAGATAATCGCCTTTGAAGATCGTAACTCAGTAACTTTATTTGTAGTTAGTACGTTCGCCAGAGCTCATCGAGGAAGTGTTCAAATCAAAATCAAATCAAATCAAAAATATCTTTATTTTATAGGCTTGATATACAAACACTTAAAAACGTCAACGTTATGTAAGCAGCCAGCCTTCTTAGCACATGTACACCGCATTATAATGTACTAATGGCTTTCGCGGCACCCGTTCCCATGGGATTATCGGTATGAAAAGTAGGCATTCTTTTGCAGACTCTAGATTGTGTACCAATTTTCGATTAAATCGGTTCAGTAGTTTTGACGTGAAAGCGAGACATATAGACAAGAGTTACTTTCGTATTTATAATATACTATGGAATACAATAGGACGAGATAAAAATGTAATAAATATCATATAGCGCCGCTTTTGCTACTTAGACAGGAATGGAAGCGCGGAACCACAGAGATGGAAATATTGGGTCCTTACCTATGAAATTGGTGTTTTTATTCTGTCTTAGCAATTTGTCCGTAACTATTAAGTTTCAGAACATTCTTATAAAATAATTGCCTCTTCTAAAAAAAGACCATATATTTGAGTTCGTATTATTTAATTTGATATTTTTTTGTAAGTTTAATTGTGTTCAAATTAGACTCAAAGACAATTATTTTCAACTGCCTCCCGAATACATCATTTAATTTGCATTAACATAAAAACGATGAATAACTTTTATCAAGCGTGTTCACATACATATTGCTAAAGCTTGTCTAATGATAGATGCCAAATATTATTATCTCTGGATTTGTCGTTGTGAAGAAAACTGATAAAATGTTATTATGTAAAATTCAGACATCCCCAAAATCTCCATACAAAACACCAATTTCATAGGTAAGGACCTAATATTTGGAAATATCAGCGAAAAACTACACTTGCAATGTATCCAATCAGGAGTAGAGGAACGAATATGAAATCCCCCAGCACACATTCCATTTCACTTCAATCTTTCTTCCTGTTTTCTTTCAATTCCCTACAATGTATACCATCAACTTATTGCTAAACAGTTTGCTCACATGGCTAAAAAGATTTCGGCAAGTGACTCGTGACGAAGCCAAATACCTCACGCGGTACAGCACGACGCACGCGGCAAATTGGGCAACACGAGACGGCTTAACTTCAACCATAACACCTAAATAGTTGCCACGGTAATTTGAACCTTAACTATGTTTAAATAAAACTGAAACTATTAGATAGTCACTGAAAACATCTAGTTGTCGCCACGAGACGACATAACCATAAGACATGTCCTAAGCAATTGCCAGGGTAATTTAAACCTTAATGATTAGGAATAGGATTTATAGCCGAAGCTAAATCAAAAGATAGTCACTGAGCAGTTTTCATTAACCATTAAAGAAGTCTCGTTGAATACAAGCAGAAATTACAGTAAGCAATTAAGACCTTCTTACTCGGGACCTGCCCCTTATTATAAACTGTCGGAAACTAACCGAATCACGGCATCTCCATTCCTGTCACTTTTTATTGAGGCGAATTAGAGCGAGACGGGACATGACTTTCCGAGTCGAATCTATGAATCGACAGTTTAGAATAAGGAGCTGTTAAGCTTTCGTAACAATTATGAAACAATATAATTCTTTACATTAAGGAGGTATGGATTCTATTTTGGAGATGGTGAAACCGAGCCTCAGTAACGCAAAGCCAAAAAAAATCTGTCTCTAAGTTATGGAAGTTAAATTGGAAATGGAAATAGTCAAATGACAGTGAAGAGAAGCACTACTGTGTGACGTCATTCGTCTTTACACCTACACAAGAAAGGGAGATATAGAAAGGGAGATACACGTAGTAGGTATGTGTAGGTAGTAGGTATCCCTCCTCACTCCTTCCTATCGTTAGAACCACTATACAACCATGCTGATAAAATTTTACAGATAGAATGTGGCACAAAATGGGTGTCGGATTTTTTTACAAACATCTACAACGGCAGCAAAAATAAAATTGAGACGACGCAGAAATTACATTTGTGTAAGGAATACACATTCGTTAAATAAATTAATCTTTAATTGTTCAATTCAAACGAGGCAAGGTCAAAAGACCTATCAAAATACCAGATATCCGATATCGCTGATCATGAGGACTGCAATGAGAGTAAAAAGAAATAATTATGGGTCGTCTTTAGTAGAAAGAAGTAATCTCTGCCTACCTCTGAAAGTAGAACACATTTCAACCAAAGACGGCGACCTCCGTGGTCGAGTGGTCAGTACGCCCGCGCCGGTCTCAAGGCGTCGCCATCTCGAGAGGTCCTGGGTTCGTTCCTTAGTGGAGGCAAGTGTTTGGGTGATGAATTTTAAGGTCTATTATGTTTATTCTTAATAATTATATGTATTTATCTATTAAATATATTTGTCCGTCATCTAGTGTCCGTAACACAAGCAGCATTTAGTTGCTTAAAATGGGACTAGTTGATAGGTCTGAATGTCTGAGATTTTATATAGAAAGAAAAAACCTATTTCTTATTTACCCAACCCTTTGAACGCGTGTCCTCCGAATCGAATGGAATGGTTATCTTAAGATAACTATTCCATTCGAAATTGCTATTTTAGAAACCAAACTACCAAATAGATCTGATATTCAACCACGTAGGCTGTGCCTATGTCTTCATAAAGCCTGCATACTATGTATTAGCCGTAGAAGCGTCTAGTGCACTAATTAGGTGCATTCGTTACCTCGGGCCAAGGCCGGCAGCCGTACGACCGTAAGCCGCGTCACGCACGCAGCGCATTACGAGTATGATTCACTCGCTACGTATTCTAATCACAAGTTTTTTATGTAAAGGGGCAAATGGATTGTTTCCTAAATATATTTTAGGGATTTTGAAGGCCTGTACCACTGAGTTTGAATAAAACTTCAGTAAGTTGATTGTGAATATCGCTTGCCTCACATTGTGCCCGGTGCATGGCAACTCGCCACCTGGTACATGGGGACCTAACATATCTGGCGAAAAGTGGATGTTTAACACCTCTACTTACACCTTCGGAAGAGGTGTGATGATATGTAATGTTATTTTTAAGAGTGAAAAAGAGACGATAAATTATAATGTTATATAATCATAATTTATTGAACAAATTTTGAAATGCCGTAAAACCATAACATACCCACACGCTTCTATCCCCGAAGGAGTAGGCAGAGTGGTTAAAACCCAAATTTCGGTTGATATGTTTAATTAAGTCCTCATGTAAACGGTGGCGACCCTGTTGCCATGCACGAGGTAAGCGATATCCGCATTAAAAAATTTAAAAAAATCCTTCAAGAGGCGCGAGATGGCCGGAATAAAACCAGGAACCTCCTGCATGAGTGATACCGATTCACCCTCAGCCTATATACGACCCACTGCTGGGCACATGGCTTCCTCATGGAAATAAACACATGAGGAGTATGGGCCGTATCACCACGCTGGTCCAATGCGGGTTGGTGAGTAGAAACGGTTGTAATAGCAACCTTCCGAAGCACGGAGGAGTTCGAGATCTCAATGTTTTGGTCACCCATCCACGGCCTGACCATGGCGAAGGTAGCTTTGTTTTCGATATAGAAAGCCAAAGCGCACTGGCCACCACGCCACCGAGCTCCGCACTTGCCGCTCACCGCCGCGCCGCTCACTCAATGCCGCGGACTTACTCAGCTATCGTTGCCGATTATTATAACATACCATATTATCACGCCTCTTTCCCCGAAGGGGTAGGCAGAGGTGTTAAACACCCACATTTCGCCAGATATGTTAAGTCCCCATGTTGCCATGCGCCGGGCACAATGTGAGGACAGCGATATTCACAATACACTGTACATAAGTTTAATTCAGACTTCGTGGTACAGGCCGATTAATAAAGGAAGAATTAGCGTCTGTCACACCGTCTCCCCATGAGACTAACATAGACAGTAATGACCCCCCTATCTTAAAACTAGACTAGTGTAAAGAATTACCTATATGTATAATTAGTTCTAAGATAACTTGTTCATTGTAAATATGCTCAATAAATATATTATTGTTATAGAAATGCCTAATTCATAATTTAAATGTAGTTGTTTTGAAGCCAAACGATTTCTGAGATAACTAATGCTGTAACGTAGTTATTGAGGTAATTGACAGAAATATGAGAACTTTGTCAGCGTAATAATCTATAGATATAGAGGTTGTGGGCTGAAGGTGTTATGCTGTGGGTGCTGTATAAAATTTTATTCAATTCTATGATATACAATATTACTTTTACTGAGACGCAAGTTGATCTCCCTTTCTCGCGCTGCGTTCTGATGTCTAATAAACCCCTAATTAATTCTGTGGTTTGTATTAGACATCTATGTCCAGCACTGGGCGAAGCCTTGTGTTGAATTAATTGAAACGAAGCTTTGAAACGATCCAGTGATCGTAGAAAGACAACGAGGATAAGCCATTTTTCCAAAATCATTCAAATATTTACTGTTTTTAAAAATAAATATAGAAATCAACGAATTTCGTTTTGTTGTTAAAAAATCTTTGGTTTTGAAAACACGATATTGAATTTTGTTCCTAATAATACCTCATTTGAATCTACCTACTGTCAATGCCACTAACTTATAGCTAGGTACTGACCACTTGTCCCCAAACAGGTTGCAGGTCCCTGGGATGCAAGTCCCCCCTCGCCGCGAGCTTCGCAGGTTTGGTGCTCCGGTCGAACGCCGGGGCGGCCAGCTCCTCCTCGTCCGACGCCACCTAGCCATAATTATAGTGGATACTGTTAGCATAGGTTAGCCTTACTCTCGGGATCCGGCCGCTTGTATCAATTACAACCACAGTCAATGCTCCTTTTAACCTTACTTACCTTAATTTAGAATATACTTTTTATTTAATTATAAATTTTTAAATTTATAAATTGTAAAATATTGATGTTTTTAAGTGCCAGGTTTGGCCTATGTAATAAAGTTATTTTTGTTTGTTTGTTTACTGTTACACTTACAGACACTTCTTCGGCCTAGTAGGTTCGATCCCACCGCCTGTACCACTGAGTTTAAATAAAACTTATGTAGTTCGTTGTGAATATCGCTTGCCTCACATTGTGCCCAGTGCATGCCAACAGACTCGCCACCTGTTACACGAGGACTTAACATATCTGGCGTAATGTGGGTGTTACCTCTGCCTACCCCTTCGGGGAAAACGGCGATGTTGTTATGTGAAAAACGATACGACAATGCAATTTATCACGATAAATCACCACCACCTATGGACTATGGCAATGGACTGATTCTGCGGTGCTTTTGCCTAGTCTCTGACTAACCTTTAGGGGATAATAGTCGTGATTATTTATCTATGTACGAACCGACAAAATACCTATGTAAAAATACATCGAACAGAATTTTTTTACCGAACTGTTACATCAAATATACAGTGTTTGAAATACATCAGCAACCATATAGAAATAGAATAGCACCATAGAAATAGATAATAAAACATATGCGCAAGAGCCTGTCCAGGGTGCGGGTACGCAGACGTGTTAGCGCCCACATTTCGCCATTTTAGTCTCCATGTAACAAGGGGTGAGGCAAGCGTTATCCATACTAATATTACAAATGCGAAAGTATCTGTGTGTCTCGCTTTCACGTTAAAACTACTGAACCAATTTAACCTGAATTTGGTACACAGATAGTCTAGAGACAGAGGTCCCCAGACTTATTTTTCTCATAGACCACTTTTTAAAATGTATCTGGTACCGGTGGACCCCGTGCAGCTACATTTCTACCATATTCCCAAAACTCGACCAAAATGTGAAGATGTGAAGACAACAAGACCCCCGTCGAGTCTCTCGTGGACCCCTAGGGGTCCACCAGCCCTGTTCATTCTAAACAGTCGATTCACAGATTCGATTCAGAAAGTCACATCCCGTCTCGCTCTTATCCGCGCAATAAAAAGTGACAGGAATAGAGATTCCGCCATTCGTTTAGTTTCCGACAGTTTAGAATAAGGAGGCTGGACCACTTTGGGAGCTAATGCTAGAGCCTGATCATAGACATAGGCTACCTTTTATCCCGATATTCCCATGGGAACGGGTGCTATACGGGTGAATGTTAAAAAGTTTAAATATTTTTTCTGGGAGGCACTTAGAAAATTAAGGACAAATTTACGCCACTATGAACTTTGCTTCTAATAATAGAGTAGGAGTAAAATTTCAATTCCACCAATTGAGGCTACTGATCCAATTTGAAAATCTATTAGTGTTGAATAGCCTATTTATTGAGGAAGGCTACATACCATCACACTATCTCAAAGTAACTATTTTAGGCGGGCGATGCCGCGGGCACAATAATGTACTTAAGTTTTATTTAAACTCGGGCGGTGGCTGTTACTGAGGAGCTTGGTGCCGTAGTGGTTAGTACGCTTTGGCTTTTGATATTGAAAACAAAACTACCTTCGACATGGTCAGGTCTTGGATAGGTGACCTAAACTTTGTGATCGCGAACTCCTCCGTGCCTTGGAATGCACGTAAAGTTGTTGGTCCCGCATTAGGCCAGCGTTGTGGTTTACGGCCCATACTACTCATGTTTGTTTTCACGAGGAACGTCTGTGCCCAGCAGTCGGACGTAATAGGCTGAGGACGAAGGCGGTTGCTGGGACCGAACCGGAGACCTCCTAAACGAGCAGTGCCACTTACCCAGCTCGGCTATCGCTGCCTTTCAAGTTTTTTTTGTTGTTGTTGTAAAATTCTCCCATTTAGGGAAGGCAAAGGGAACGGAGCCCATACAGCCAAGTCTTCAGTATATATTTCTTCAGTAGTTTGCATTGAAATGCTAGTGTAATGCATTTCAATGCATCTTGGGAGAGTTTGGCGTCAAACGATCGATGGCAGACACTGTGGTGCTACTTGGATGAGGTGGACTACCACGATAAAAAACTCATCACTTTTCACACCACTTGACGTTTATTTCGATAATCCTCCATATTGCACATCATCACAGACACTTATTACACAAAACTACACTGATTTTACGTAACAATATCCACTCCGAAACAATATTAAAATTATCGAAATAAAAATCACGTCCGCCATTAGTCAAATGCGCCAAACTCTCCTTTTAAGTTTTTTTTTGTATAATTCTCCCTATAAAGGGACGGCAAAGGGAACTAAGCCCATACAGCCATGTCTTTGGTATTATATGTCTTCATTATTTTACATTAATTCTGCAATTTCGTTCCCTTTGGGTTAATGGGCATATATAATGTACTTCCTATCAAGCGGTGCAAAATCAGTTTCATTACCTTTTCTTATACAAAAAAAAATATTATAACATACCTTAGGAATGTTGGGCGAAGATTGAGAGCGCGCAAGGCTGCCAGGACTGTCAGGGGACACCATGTATGTGTCGCCATCTTCATCCTGCATACCAGAATGTATTTATTTAGATACAGTTTAAAAAAGTGTCTGATGTAAACAGCAATGCGATTGAATTAGCAGACGGGACACGCTAAAATGATTTATTGTTTCAAACTGACAACATTTGTTAGAATACTTCAAGATAGTAACTATTGATAAATCTCTATATAGCTTACATGTGACATTCAACCCGCATATTATTTATAGATATTATTTAGTTATTTAATCTTGATGATTTTAAAAAAGATGTATCATAGTTTGCTGTTGTGTTTGTTTCGGAAAGCTGGTTCAGACCACAATAGTTGTCAGAAATGTATTTTTGTACAGATAGTTAACACACTCAGGTCTACTATAAGCCTTTGATGAAGAAGTAGTTGTGGTTACGCCCAGCACTTGTATATGTTGCCACTTGTGTGTGTGTTACGCTACGAGATTTATATTTAACGCCACTCAAAAAAAAAATCAAAAATCAAAAATAATTTTATTTCATAGGCTAAACATAACACTCGCTATATATGTAACGCCTCTCGCTATATGTGTAACGCCCCTCTCTAAAAGCGTGACGCCGCTCACTAAGTGTTGCGCCCCTCGCTATAAGTGTTGCGCCCCTCGCTATAAGTGTTGCGCCCCTCGGCCTATGTTTTGCGCCCCTAGCTGTAAGTGTTGCACCCCTCGCTATAAGTGTTGCGCCCCTCACCCTATGTGTTGCGCCCCTCCCTATAAGTGTTGCGCCCCTCGACCTATGTGTTGCGCCCCTCGCCCTATGTGTTGCACCCCTAGTTGTAAGTGTTGCCCCCCTAGTTGTAAGTGTTGCACCCCACGCTATAAGTGTTGCGCCCCTCGCTATAAGTGTTGCGCCCCTCGCCCTATGTGTTGCGCCTCTAGCTGTAAGTGTTGCGCCCCTCGCCCTATGTGTTACGCCCCCAGCTGTAAGTGTTGCGCCCCTCGCTATAAGCGTTGCGCCCCTCGCCGGTTGTCACCTGGTCGTGGGCGCGGCGGTCGCGCGCCAGACGCCGCTTGCGCTCGGCCTCCAGCTTCTCGCGGCGCAGGTCCAGCTGGTCGCGCTGGGACTCCACGGCGGCGATGCGCGCGCGCTTCGCAGATAGTTCGCGAAGCGCTAACGTTTGCTCGTTGAGGAAACGCTCCGCTGGAACAATGCTAGCATGTTAGCAATGTAACACTATCAGTAATAATAATAATAATTTTTTATTTGCGAGAATATGGTTACAATGATCTTACAGATATAGTCTTACCGACATATACTAAATTTATACAATCAGTCATCACAGAAGTTACTGCCGATTCCAATTAAATAATTATCATGTCAATTAAATAATAATGATGAATAATAACAATGACCAGTTGGTAATGGCTAAGAAAATCTAGAAAAAATATCTAATGTCAACTGAGAATAGTATACATTGATTTTTGTGTCAAATTATATTTAGAAATTTCGCCAAATTCTTATAAACAAAAAGCTTTTTTGTTGTGATCGAAGAATTTTGGATTTGAACCCGAGCCTGTGGATGAAGTTGTCATTTATGTTCGTTTCATTTTTCAAAACAAGTCAGCTGAATCACAGCTGTTTGAATGTCACTGTTCACAATACACCGTCACACAGGTATGCATAACAAATACGGTCTTATTGCGAGTAGTTAGTGTTTATAATGGTGTACACGGTCTTGCATTTAAATAAAATTAACCGTTCGCTTTCATAAAAATCGAGGAATTAAGCACTTTAAAGTACATTTTAGTCTTAATTTGTTTAATAACACTGATTTCTTAGATTGTTAATCACGATTAATGTGGTTATTGTTGATGATTTAGTTTGTTGTAATTGTCTTGTATTTTTTCGAGATAACACTTGTGCGTAATAATAATAGAAGACTTTTCACCTTTCACTAATTGGAATGACTTTAAATGACAATTTACTATTTTATAACATTAAAATATACGGAGCTGATTGTTTACTTGACGGCAGCGCCATCTAGGAAAGTATCACTTAGAGACGCCCACTGCTGGACATTAAACTACTTTTGTAGTCGGTGACTATCCGTCTTGTTACTTTTAATCATGATACCTTAAAACGAAGGAAAAACGTTAAAGTGGAAGGGTAGTAAATCGTTACTATTGGGTCCTTACCTATGAAATTGGTGTTTTTATTCTGTCTTAGCAATTTGTCCGTAACTATTAAGTTTTAGAACATTCTTATAAAATAATTGCCTCTTCTAAAAATAGACCATATATTTGAGCTCGTATTATTTAATTTGATAATTTTTTGTAAGTTTAATTGTGTTAAAATTGGACACGGAGACAACTCTTTTTAAGTGCCTCCCGAATACATCATTTGATTTGCATTAACATAAAAACGATGAATAATTTTTATCAAGCGTGTTACATATTGCTAAAGCTTGTCTAATGATACATGCCAAATATTATTATCTCTGGATTTGTCGTTGTGAAGAAAACTGATAAAATGTTAGTATGTAAAATGCAGACATCCCCAAAATCTCCGTACAAAACACCAATTTCATAGGTAAGGACCTAATAATTTTATAGAGTGTAGACAGCCGTACTTAGGGCTCTTTTTTCCCCACCACTAATGCCCCGATATTGCCTCTTGATTTTAGGGACGTGGGTAGACTCCTTTACGTGGCAAGCATTTCTAAATAAGTTTTCTTTTTTAATTAATGAGAGATTGGATGTATGATCAGCGTCAGAGTAGGTCCGTCCCACTCCTCGTCAACAGCGCAATACTTTCAGCATCAGGGTCGGTCCCCTCCCGCCCCTCGTCAACAGACTAATGGTATACCTTCAGCATCAATATCAGTCCCCGTGCCGGAGTCCTGCGCGATGGACTCCGCGAGTCTGGCCGCCTCCTCCCGCTCTTTACGCTGGTAGTCTTCCAGCTGCTCGCGAAGACTTTGGTTCTCTTGTTCCTGTATCATAATAGATTATTGTGAAAAATTATTATTACAGTGTTTCTTTGGTTATAGATTAACTTTGCATAGTGTTGTTAGCTCTTGGTACACATATCGTATGAATGTAGGGACCATTCGAAAATGCAAGGTGCTTGATTTCATAAGAATTGCCTGATCAGCGTAATTATCATGAGCAGCGCGATATATTTATAACGATTTTACCACGTCAATAATAAGTCAAATTCCATAGTACTTCGACAGTTGAACGTGATAAAAACCCGATATATATCATAATGCTGTGCTCATGCTAAGAGAGCAGGAAAATAAAAAACCTGATTGAGGACGCCTGAAATTTTCTTGTTATTGCTACACTAAGTTTTAACACACGTTTTAAAAAATACTTTTATCTACACTCATGTTATAATACTCGAATTATGAACTCAGACTCGGACTCATAATGACATACTTTTTAACACAGATGAGCGAGCGAGCCTGTTGCACTGCACCGGACACAATATGAGGCAAGCGATATTTACAATGAACTGTACATAAGTTTAATTCAAACATAGTGGTGGCGGCGGTGGGATCGAACCCGCGAGACCGTCCAAACTAGGCTACCGCTGCCTTTGACGACACATGACATTTCAAAATAAAATTGACGGATAAAATTACTGTTGCCACTAAAAGAAAATAGTTCAAGCAATTTTCCGCAATATGGCGAGGTTTTTTACTTTCCTGGTCGGGCTATACAAAAGTATACCAAATATAAATTATGAGGATTTCATATTGAATGAATATGTCATAGTACTGACCATGTCGTACTGCTTGTTCTCGAGCTGCATGAGTTGCGAGATGATCTCCTGCTCGCGTAGTTTGAACTGGGCTCTTTCTTCTTCTCTCGCTGCTTCCTTCTGCTGCCGAACCTTATCCCAATCCTGGAGAAACAGATAACAATAAATTCATATTATAGTATATACTTAAGAGAGAGAGTGAGAGAGCATAGTGGCACCTAACCAAAGATCGCAGGTAAATAACACTAGGTGTTTCTGGCGTAAGGTCGCCAAAGCTGGTTGAGAAATCATTAGCTACGTTGATAACTGGGACCTACTCCTATTCAGTTAACAAAAAGCTTTCTCTTGATTTTTATAAGCACACATGAGTATTGTTCAAGGTATTGTTGAGCATCTGTCGAGTTAGATATCCGCTTACCATTATAAGCTTGTTTACCACTCTTGCCGTATAAATTTAGAGCGATACAGATATTATATTGAGCCTGTTTCGATTTAATTATTTTATTACTAATATCTGTGGATATTGTTGACAAAAATAACTAAAGTAAAAAGGTAACCAATATATTGTAGAAAAATATAAAATATTTTGCTTCTAATTTTATAGAAAAAAGTAGAAGGAACTCCTTAACAGTTTAGAGCCAGATCGATCAAACGGTGTCATTTAATTCGTAAGAAAAAGATCTTTGGTAACGCGCATAAACATTACCAGGGCAGAAAATCCATCGGATTTACAGAGTATTTTATTTTTAAGGAAAAATATTTGTATGTAATACTTGCCTGTTCCGCCTCAATCCTCTGCATTTCGAGCGTGAGGGAGGAGTCCGCGATTCTCTCCTGCTGATCCAATATTAGCTGCATATTGCGAGCGCGCTCTTCATACATTTGAACTGCCGCCGCCTATGTAACAAAAGGAATAATTGGATCATCGCATTGTTAGTGTTTAATAAAAGGAGGGAGGAACATAAGTTATAACATTCTTAGACGTATAAAATGCGATTGGGTATATGAGCCGATATTATAATCACTTTATGTATAGAAAACGCCCAACCTAGGGTTTGGCCCTATATTTGCCCCGGGGGAAGTGCAAACTGTCGATCGAGTAGGTGGGCCAAAATGCGATGCGGTATATGAGCCGATATTATAATCACTTTATGTATAGAAAACGCCCAACCCATGGTTTGCTCCTATATTTGCCCCGGAAAAAGGTGCTTACTCGACCGCGCAAGTGGGCTTTAGAGCTATATACGTATTTTGGCTTTATACTCAAGGGTAGGTAGCGACTATTAAAACTAGAAACACAAGGCAGTGTTGGTTGGCTAATATACATAAATGACAAGAGGTTGGCTAAATGAACTCTGAAAAATAAAGAAAGCTGTCAGTTATAAGTAGCTATCAAAAAAATATAACAAGGGAAAATCAACCCTGTCGTTCTATGTCGCATGAATTATTTTCAAGTTTATGGTGGTCAACAACTTTTTGGGCCTAGTGTACCATTAAAAAAATAAGCAGTTGGTTTGCCTGAATTAATTCAATAAGCAACAATAACTGTTTAATATTACCTTCCGAAAATCCCGGTTCAACCCCAAATTTCTTAGTTTTCTGGCAGTTGAGAATAGGGAGAACTTAAGACGTGAAAATGAAAAAGAGTATGACGATTGTCATGGAGTCACTTGTCCAGCCTCTTTACAAAGAAAAATGCACCTATTGTGTATCAAAATATGAGTTAATTTACCTTGCTACTCCTGTCAACCATTGGCTCTCCAGGTTTAACCGGGCGGGAAACCGGCGGCGGACTCGGTATTACAGGGTTCAGGTCAGACCAGTTGGGGTAGTCGATGTCATCTGAACATGAAAAAGGTTTTATTAGTACAATAAAACATCACCTATCTGGCGGAATCTGGATTTTAACACCTCTGCCTACCCCTTCGGGGAAGGTATGTTATTTTTTAGTACCGTAAAAACAATAAAGCATGGAAAAGCATTTCTCCTTTAGAAATTTTGTTATACAGAATGGGAAAAAATTGTGGGCCCTGCTGGAGCCTGGAACCTTAAATATTTAAAATAGCTTAATTTACATCAAAGAAACACTTTAATTTTTAAAAAGAAACATAACTGCATTTTTAGTTTTCTCAAAATAATTACCCAAACCGGGAATAATAAAAGAATAAAAAAAAATAAAGATCGCGATTTTATTCCACTAATCGATTATCATTGTTGAAAATAAAATTTCCCTATGAAACATTAGGTCTTAAACATGTAGAACGTAATGAAATCTAACATTTATTTTTATTTTATCCCAAACCGGGAAGGTTTGGGTACGCATTTTTGAAAAAAAAAAACTGAGAATGCAGTTATGTTTATTTTCAAAAATAAAAGTTAGTTTCCTTTAAGCAAATTGAGCAATTAAAAATATTTAAGGTACTTCCCCTCCAGGGCCCATGAAAATTTTCCATCCTGTATAAATAAACCGTAAATTTTGTACTCTTGTCTTTATAAGCAAATGAACCTATTTCGTTTCGACTTTATTTCACGTGACTCGCAAACTGGCGCGATACCATTGGTCTATTTTCCTCGCACGCCGCTCATATACCTTGGTTCTGGTGGAAAAGCCTGGCAGTGGACATTGCAGAGTTGTAAAGAAGTAAAATATTGGGTCCTTACCTATGAAATTGATGTTTTTATTCTGTCTTAGCAATTTGTCCGTAACTATTTAGTTTCAGAACATTCTTATAAAATAATTGCATCTTCTAATAAAAGACCATATATGAGCTCGTATTATTTAATTTGATAATTTTTTGTAAGTTTAATTGTGTTAAAATTAGACACAAAGACAATTATTTTTAACTGCCTCCCGAATACATCATTTGATTTGCATTAACATAAAAACGATGAATAATTTTTATCAAGCGTGTTCACACACATATTGCTAAAGCTTGTCTAATGATACATGCCAAATATTATTATCTCTGGATTTGTCGTTGTGAAGAAAACTGATAAAATGTTAGTATGTAAAATGCAGACATCCCTAAAATCTCCATACAAAACACCAATTTCATAGGTAAGGACCTAATATAAATTTCACTGATGTGATAAATTCTCGACATGGAAGTAAGTGTCCGTCCGCCCAGAGGCAGAAGAAAAGCTCTAAGGCAGATTCTAACTTCATAATCATCTTCCTGTTGCCGCCCAGGGCTACTTTCTTGGGTAGCTTTTATCATCATGCCATGGACGTATAGGAACTCATAGCTTGAAAAATGACTGACCCAGCATGAGGTCCATGGCGGGCGGGGGCGCGGGGGGCGCGGCGCGCGGGTTGGTGGTGAGCGCGGGGTACTTGAGCAGCCAGTCCGCTAGTGGGTGTACTGACCCAGCATGAGGTCCATGGCGGGCGGGGGCGCGGGGGGCGCGGCGCGCGGGTTGGTGGTGAGCGCGGGGTACTTGAGCAGCCAGTCCGCTAGTGGGTGTACTGACCCAGCATGAGGTCCATGGCGGGCGGGGGCGCGGGGGGCGCGGCGCGCGGGTTGGTGGTGAGCGCGGGGTACTTGAGCAGCCAGTCCGCTAGTGGGTGTACTGACCCAGCATGAGGTCCATGGCGGGCGGGGGCGCGGGGGGCGCGGCGCGCGGGTTGGTGGTGAGCGCGGGGTACTTGAGCAGCCAGTCCGCTAGTGGGTGTACTGACCCAGCATGAGGTCCATGGCGGGCGGGGGCGCGGGGGGCGCGGCGCGCGGGTTGGTGGTGAGCGCGGGGTACTTGAGCAGCCAGTCCGCTAGTGGGTGTACTGACCCAGCATGAGGTCCATGGCGGGCGGGGGCGCGGGGGGCGCGGCGCGCGGGTTGGTGGTGAGCGCGGGGTACTTGAGCAGCCAGTCCGCTAGTGGGTGTACTGACCCAGCATGAGGTCCATGGCGGGCGGGGGCGCGGGGGGCGCGGCGCGCGGGTTGGTGGTGAGCGCGGGGTACTTGAGCAGCCAGTCCGCTAGTGGGTGTACTGACCCAGCATGAGGTCCATGGCGGGCGGGGGCGCGGGGGGCGCGGCGCGCGGGTTGGTGGTGAGCGCGGGGTACTTGAGCAGCCAGTCCGCTAGTGGGTGTACTGACCCAGCATGAGGTCCATGGCGGGCGGGGGCGCGGGGGGCGCGGCGCGCGGGTTGGTGGTGAGCGCGGGGTACTTGAGCAGCCAGTCCGCGTAGCCGCCCGCCAGCGCCAGCGGCGGCCGCGCGTACCGCACCTTCACATCCCACTGTAAAGGTAACGTATGTCATATAGATTAGCACCAACTGAGGAGAGAACAGTCGTTCATAAAGGTCGCATAATAAATATTAGGTCCTTACCTATGAAATTGGTGTTTTGTATGGAGATTTTGGGGAATTCCGCATTTTACATACTAAAATTTTATCAGTTTTCTTCACAACGACAAATCCAGAGATAATAATATTTGGCATGTATCATTAGACAAGCATTAGTGTAATATCACACTTTATAAAAATTATTTATCGTTTTTAAGTGAATGCAAATAAAATGATGTATTCAGGAGGCACTTAAAAAGAGTTGTCTCCGTGTCCAATTTCAACACAATTAAACTTACAACAAATTATCAAAACAAATCAAAAGAGCTCAAAAATATAGTCTATTTTTAGACGAGGTAATTATTTTTTAGGAATACTCTGAATCTTAATAGTTACAGACAAAATACTAAGACAGAATAAAAACACCAATTTCATAGGTAAGGACCCAATAAATATCTTCAAACATTCACACCTATCAACGAGCCCCATTTTAAGCTACTAATGCTGCGTGTGTCACGACATTAGATGACGGATTATAATATTTAATAGATAAATACATATAAAATCCTGATTATATATAAAATAAACATACAAGACTGGAGAACAAATGCCTGAAAATTCATCATCCAATCATTTGCCCCCACCGGGGATCGAGCCCAGAACCTCTCGAGATGGCGACGCCTTGAGACCGGCATAAAGACCACTCGACCACGGAGGTAAATAAAGTCGTATAAATAACCGAGCCCGGTCGCTATTGGAACCGTACCCACTCCTCATGTGTTTGTTTGTCGATATAGAAAGGTTTCAAGTTTCAAGACACATAAACTTAATCACCCTCTTCTCCCATAGTGGTAGGCAGAGATTTCTTCTTTCAACTTGCTACGTTTCTCACATTAAATTTTATCCTTTTTGTTCTTGGCAATTAAAAAATACTGCTTAGTCAATAATGAGAGACCATAGACTCCATACCTTAAGCAACATAGTCTTGAGTCTTTCCGGAAATGGTCCAGTCCAGCATCACGATGAGCTCCATAGCGGCGTTTGGCCCACACATTAAAGCCAGGGCAGTTGTTAACAGACTACAGCCATACCTTGAGCAAGATAGTCTTGAGCAGGTGTAGAGTCTTCCCAGGGATGACGACGGAGCTGGTCCAGTCCAGCATCACGATGACCTCCATGGCGGCGCGCTTCGACCACACCTCCTTTGAAGCCAAGGGCAGGTTGTTCTCTAGCACATTGGCGGATTGACTGTGGGAGAATGGTTAAACTAAAATGACAGCGAAATATATCTTTGTGAAGGGGTAGGCAGACAGAGGGGTAGACATGTCGCCTATAAGTTCCCATTTAACAGGGGGTTAGTCCATTGACGTGCACCGGGGTCAGTGTGAGGATATTCAGATAGAGCAGTACAGGCGGTTGGGACTAATCCTTGAACCTTCTGCATGAGTATCGCCATCTTTGCCAAGCCTGTTATCAAAAAAGGAGTGGCTAAAAGTAGTCTGAAAATATTTTTTGGCTTTGCGATTTATATTTCTTCCAACCCAAATGCAATAAGAACCTAAACACACGGCGTATTTTTAAGCAGGCAGACGATGCGCGTTAAAGGAACGTGCTGATCAAAACCGAAAGCTACGAGGAAATCTTATATTTTTTTCGTTCGAATGATGACGTACACACAAGCTCTTGTAAGTGCGAATGAGAACAAATTCTATCACGTATGTCGGCGAATACGAAGGAATGAGCGCGTGCAAGTTCATTCCGTTTATTGTAGCACTCGTGTAATCGTGTGTACCAAACGAGCGTACACGCTCAGAAAAAAATTTGGCTTGGAAAGCAAGAACTAAGATAATTTATTTATTAAATATTAGAGTGCCTACCAATCTAATTAGAGTACAAGGTTGCGTTCGAATATCGTTTGAAGCGCGCTAACGGAAGTCATATGACCGTTCAAAATACGCCGTGATATAAAAGCTCTAGTTTCACAATCTTCACTCCAGATATCTGAAGCACTACAAATTCTAGGTCTAGTATATTGGTTACCCAGGTGTGATGCACTCTTCCGGCACACTGATGCAGGCCGGGGAGTTGATGTGGGAGTCCAGGTAGTCCGCGCTGGGCCTCACGTCCAGAATCATCACTCTCAGCTTACCACTCTTCAGGATAGTATACAGTTGCTCACTTTTTATAGTCACTTCATCCAGTTCTGGAAAAGTGAAGAAACTCAATAAATAAATAAGTTATAATTTTTAAACATTTATTACCCTAAATAAACAACGATGATGATTAAGAGTGGAGGCGTACATTAGGGGGGTCTTATATACAGTGGCCTAACATGGGTTAAAAACGACAAGCAGCTTTTGCTAGTGTTATGGATACAATGCGAATGACTTAAGAGCCTTATTAAGAAATGTACAAATTAAACTTATAAGTATCTTTGACAGAAAAACAAAATATTCTATGGGAGATCAGATATGTATTTGTCACAAAAATCTGCTCTCAACAAGATTAATTATATTTATTTCTTAGAGCAGGCGACAAAGGAAGTTGATTGTGCAAAATATCAGTACCTCTTTCTAAAATTATATACAGAATGTGGACCTCAGTGGAATCAGGACCTCTTTCTAAAATTATATACCACATATAATGCAACTCTATTCAGCTCCCGCTCTATCAATCAAAAGTAAATTTTTTTCATTTTATTTTAACCTTAATATTTGGAAATGGTTTAATAAGCATTAAATGACTGCGGATTCATCTGTCAATTGATTTATCACATACATAATCAGATTGGTGACTTGAGAAGTTATTAAAACGATATTAAAATTTTAAATTGTGTTAAAAAGAAATAAGCACACCAGGTAGGTCCAGAATTTGTGGAGGCTCTACAACAGCCACAATAGTTTTGGCTTCCATTGCTTTTTTCCTGTTCTCATCAATCTTCTGTTTTATCAGTTCATTCTCCTTTATATCATTGAGTCTCCTAACTTGTTGTATTTCTGCATACCTGAAGTAAATGGGAGATTTTATATTTAATTTTTTTCAGAATGATGGCAAGCACACACAAGATGACAAAAGGCTACAATACACATGATACTTGTGAAATGCATCAGCTTTGCTTCTCCTACAGAATCAAGTGAATGTTGCTTTGCTGTGACATAAGACTGTTCTGTGGTTTATTAATCCCAATATAGAGTATGTTATAATCACCATAATTGTTTAACCCCTTGGTGGTCAGCATGAATATGAATATAGTTTCTGACCATTGAGAGGTTTTATAAAATATTATATAACTATAATGATAATTGTATTGTTGACACAGATACTAATATCTAACTTGATTTGATGTGATAGATTAGTTAGAATGTAAAAAAAATTATAGATTGATTTAGTTATTGGGACTAAAATATATTTTACAAAAGTCAAGTTATTAATAATATTTTTTCTATTAAATAAGTCAGTAATTGCACCATTTTCAATGGGCCTACAGGTTTCCTTTAAACTACTGCTGCATTTATTTTCTAGTGATACCAAAGAGAAATTATAAGTTTAAATGATTTTTTCTTTTAAAATGTTGTATATTGGTATACATTAAAATAACATACTTAACAGCATTAGTACTAGACATTTAAAAAACCACAACAGAAAATATTTCTATAGGTATGCACAACACTAATTTAATTGATACTTTGAAATAAATACTTATCTACAATTTCACTGTCAACATTTTCATTACAGTACTCCAAATTAAATTAATTAGAGAGTCTGTAAGCAAGTTACAATTACTATGGTGTCTGTTTCCTTATCTTTGATGATTTATGAATTAAATTGACTTTATTTAATTTTTGCTTAGCCTAATGGAAAAAAATCTCCATTGAAACTATAAGCAATAAACAAATTAATACAGCCCTAGCGTCTGAAATTGTATAACATACATGCAGAAGCTAGTTTCTTCTAACCTTTGACAATAACTATTGGGTTTTGATCAGATACGAAAGAATTCAATAAACACTTCCAAAAAGCAATAAGTCCAATTGGAATTAAGAAACACTATCTTTTGTAGATACTAAAATTAGATTTTTTTGGTATCTTCTATCTTAATAATAATTACAGTTTTGTCCATTCTTACCTGTCAATAAGGCTGTTTTTCAGTTGCTCTGCAGCATCCAGTGCCATGCTGGGTCTCTTAACATCGAGCATATTGTTAAAATAGTTCTTATCCTTCTGGTAATCCTTGTCCTTCCTGAGAAAAGCTACGAGACGCAGATATTTCATATAATAAACATAAGACAACTCTTCATCCCCTTTTTCACGGGATTCTTCAGCACTTTCAAACAATTTTTGTGCTGTGTTGATGATCCTATAAACCATAATAATTAGTGTAATTGATTTTATATTCCATATGAACTATTCCTTAATAAGATTACTTACATCGTAGCCTTTTTATTTTTCAAATCAGGGATGTTGTATAATTTATCCAAATCCTCAATACATTTTCCAAGGTGAAGTGGCTTTCTTCTTGTCTCCGTCATGTTGAATTTATTTAATCTTCCAATAGAACAGAAGAGTTATACAAAGTTTAAACGTCGCCAGGACCACTTTGCACTACATTTGTTAGAAATAACAATAAGATCGCTGGTAAATTTCACAGTAGAAACAAAAAATTCACGATGTAAGAAAACGTCATAATTATTTTTTGATTGACAATTGACATTTCTCTTACGACAGATAACAAAACATAATCAAGGACAATAGAAACGTTTTTTGTAGAGAAGGAGAGGAGTTTTTGGCGGTATTCAAGTATGGCGCACGTGATTTTTATTTCAGTGATTGTAATATTGTTTCGGAGTGGATCTTGTTTCGTAGAATCAGTGTAGTTTTCTGTCATAAGTGTCAATAATAATGAGCAATGTAGAGGATCATTGAAATAATCTTCAAGTGGTGTAAAAAACTATGAGATTTTTATCATGGTAATCCACCTCATCAAAGTAACACCACAGTGTCTAACATTGATCGTTTGACGCCAAACACTCCCAAGATGCATTGAAATGCATTACACTAGCATTTCAATGCAAATACTGAACACATAAATATTAACCGAAGACTTGGCTGTATGGGCTTTTGCCTTCCCAATATGAGATAATTTTATAACAAATCCATAGAAGTAATATTATGCTTCGCGTAAGTGTCAATAATGATGAGCAAAGTGCAGGATCATTGAAATAATCGTCAAGTGGTTTGAAAAACGATGTGATTTTTATCGTGGTGTGGTAATCCACCTTATCGAAGTAACACCACGGTGTCTGCCATCGATTGTTTGACGCCAAAACCAAGATGCATTAGATGCATTGAAATGCATTACACTAGCATTTCAAAGTAAGGTACTGACTCAGAGTAAACAGAACTGGAGTAGCTTTTGTCTTACATTCCCCTCTGCCAAATGCACAAGCATCGGATGCTTGCACGTTTAATAAAACTAGTTGAGCCGCCATTTTGACAGCCATAACATTGTAAACGTTGCGGCGAACAGAGCTCCCGCAAAAATGCCTGCCTGTGCTGTTTTTTGTTGTAAAAATAAATAGAAAACATCGAGTATGCTAAAAGATGGTGTCACCTTTTATTTGTAATTATAATATTTAAGATTTCATGATTATTTACTTCATTATTTCATGTTTTAGAATTCTACGATTTCAAATTTCGAGCGCTAGTCTCGTGGGGAGTGCGGCTGTGACGTTGTCAAAACGCTCACCCCACGTGACTATTTTAAGCGTCTGTGTGCGTGAAATTTAAATTTGTGTGTCGAATTATGCATGCGTGCATTTGTAAAAACGACTGGCTTTGAGTGTAGTGGTAACCTCACCCCCCGCAAGAAATGGCAGAAAAAAATGTTTGAGAAATTGACTAATGGCTACTCCAGTTCTGTTTACTCTGAGGGTACTGAAGAAATAAAAATATCGAAGATTTGGCTGTATGGGTTTTGTTTCCTTTGCCTTCCCTATATGGGAGAAATTTACAACAAAAATCTATGGGTTGTCATCTTAGGTTGTCATGTCTCTTGTGTAGGGAGTTTTTTGGCGGCATTCAACTATGGCGGACGTGATTTTTATTTCGATTATTGTAATATTGTACGGAGTGGATATTGTTACGTAAAATCAGTGTAGGTTTGTGTAATAAATGTCTGTGATGATGTGCAATGTGGAGGATAATCGAAATAAACGTCAAGTGGTGTGAAAAGTGATGAGTTTTTTATCGTGGTAATCCACCTCATCCAAGTAGCACCACAGTGTCTGCCATCGATCGTTTGACGCCAAACTCTCCCAAGATGCATTGAAATGCATTACACTAGCATTTCAATGCAAACTACTGAAGATATATATATTGCAGACATGGCTGTATGGGCTTCGTTCCCTTTGCCTTCCCTACGGGAGAATTTTACAAAAAAAAAAAAAAAAATGTCTCTTGTGTACAAGTATTCATAAAGTTTCAACACAGTAATCAGAATTTCAAGCAAAAATAAACTTTATCTTAATACAATAAGGAATAATATTGTACGGAGTAATTTGACAGTTTTTGTCGGAACTTGTGATGATCTCCTAGTACCAAATAACGCATATGCGCAAGTTTTCATGCGCAGTGGATACCCCAATTTTCCTGGTCGATCGTGGTTTTCCATTTAGTTTTTCAGCTGATCACGCTTTCTGCTGGCGCATCGCAGACTGTGCGCGACGTGTGTCATGTGCGAAACTGTCGCAGCGTTGTGAAATCGCTGAGTGATTGTGTTGTGTAGTTGTTTAGCTAGTGTCAGTGATAATGTTTTCAGGGCTTACAAATCAGGTCAGTTCGTGGATGGGGGCTGCGAAGGGCGAGCCTCAAGACGAGGAGGTGCCCACCCCCACGAAAGAAGCCACAGGCGAGGCAGCGGCCGCGGAAGGCGAGAAACAGAGGTGCGAAATGTTTGTTTACATTTTTCACCTGTATTGTGCGACAAGAATATTTTTTAAAAGTTCCTGAATAATGACGAAATCTTGCGTAACGTCAGTCAGATTTATATTGGAATGCTAAAAATCTCGTTTCACTTATTTCTATCACAAAAAATGGGTTTCTAACAAAGATCTGAAATACCATATGCTGTAAATTATTTGTCTAAAATTTTAATACAGATTTTACTTTATCTTATTGGTTTCTTATAAACTCACAAATGTAATAGTTTTTGCGTATGAAAAATATGCATTATTTTACAAATGTGGTCAATTTTAGCACTTGATCTTGCCAAAAGTTTATTCAAACATTATCTTTATTGAAGTGTGAATATCTACCAGTGACAAAGAAGATACGTGAACTCAATTTTAGTGTCAAGTATTGACAAGAGCATGATAAAATTTGCACAATGTGTGATAAATGTAATTAGGATTAACTCTTTCTTTGTAACAATTTACAACAACAAGTCCATTTTATAATTTTGGATAATATTATCAACAAGCCTAGTAAGATAAGCTTTTTAAAGTGTTAAATTGCCAATGAAATCAAACTTATGAAATATGATAAAATGATTTCATCAATAAGCTGTCTCTAGCTATGGCTATGAATTGCCAAAAATGGCTAAAAACATTTAAAAATGGCAGCCAATTAACCGAAAAAGAATGAATCCCCTTTGGCTTCTTCTTCTTTTTGCTCTTTTCCCACTCTAGGTGGGGTCAGCACAACATGTATTCTTCTTCCATTATCCTCTGTCACTTGACAGGTCAGCATCCATTTCTTTTATTCTCATATCATTCTTGACACATTCAAGAATCCCCTATGGCTACTTTTATAAATAACTTTTATCAGATTTTTACTCAGGTATGCACAATGGCTGGATATAGGCCATCCTCTTTGTCCCCATCAACCTGCAGGGATGCATAATGCATAAGCATTTGAACTCCTAGCAAAAAAGGACACATAGTTTGTTTCATACTCTTTCTCCATACACTCATTTGAATCATTGCAGCGGGTCTAGCAACGCTGCGCCTCTCGTTACGTCGCCGCCATTACAGACATCTTTTCGATATCTTCATTTCAATTGGAGATCTCCTCGTTCCTGATTAGATCACGTAGGAAAACTTGTAGAATAGACCTCTGCGTCGATCTTCGTCAATATAGGCAGTTTCCACATTTCGATGACTATTATGCGCCTGTTTTGCTTCAGTCTCCATCGATCTTATGCTGAGTCTTCTCATGGGGCACTCGGCTCAAAATTTCCATAGGGTCTGCCATCACCATAAAACGCAGCCGGTCAAATACTCGCCGTTTATGACGACGCAAGATGTAAGTGATCGTCGACTTTTCGAGAATCCCGAGAGTAACCTGATTCGTAGAAAATCTTCCCTTTTCGCTGTTAATACGGCATAGCGTTGGTTGTCGTCAAAGCTACCACGCAAGATATTTCGGTGTACGTATCTTGCGTAATCATGATTTAGACAGGAGCTTATAAAGAAAGAAATTACACCTATGGCATTAGCCATGACCGATTACCGAAATCTATAGGGGTGGATTTTGTGCAGCAGTGGGCGTTCTTATGATAGTAAAACATTGATTATTTAACATTTAAATTATCTCTTCTTTTGTTCCAGCCCCACAAAAGGCGGTAGTAAACTGGATCTCATTACAAACGTAAAGTCACAGATGACGGGATGGCTTGGCTCTGGCATCCCTATCCCTGGACTGAGGAAAAACGAGGCTCCTGCCCCGGAGCCCGAACAGGCCCCGGCGGAGCCCGAGCCTGAACCGAAGCCCGAGAAAGACGATGACGACAATTCTAGGTATAATAGGTACGAGGGGTTAGCAGATGAAATGAGTTTGCGTTTTATCATGCTTTTTTCGTGTGGTGTTCGCTAGTATCAAGATGGCTGAGGAGTTTACTAAATCAAGTCTGTGGATCCTTAGTGAGAATATTGAGGCACCAATAAACACGCCAAACGCTATGATAGCGCTGTCGGTAGTCTTTCTCTATTAACGAATTTCGTACGTTTTTGATACAAAAGCATGCCCTAAGTCGCCAAAAAGTTTTTGACGAGGGATGGATTTAATGAAATCGGTCATTCGATTGGGTTCACCAAATTGTTCTAAAAATGTTTTTTCATTCCAAAAAGATGCCTACTCTTACATTCCAGTTTAACTCCAGTTCTTAGTGACTCGTAACTGCATTTGTGTACATACTAGTACAATTCGGTAAAAATGGTTCGATCAATATGCAGGTATCCATCAACATACTACAACTTTTTGAAATGCAGATTGGTTTGAATTAAGTCAATTAAACTTTTGCGTTGTGTGTAGGCAGAAAATATGATAGTAAAATAACAACAGATAGGCGAAGTCACAGTAAAATGTAGTTTAATTTGATTTTCAGACTCTAAAAAAAAACTTGGTATTTGCCGAGATTATACCAGAAGCTTAGAGGCGTAATTTCAACGCTCTGACATCTTTCGCTGTATTTTGGAACTAATAACGATCTGCTGATAAGATTTTATTGAATCTATTATGACGGTGATTGGTAGACGTTGCTAGTTATTAGTGATTTTTGAGGGATAATAAACTGTAATAATTTTTCTGTTCCTAATATTTCTGAATACATATTTACTCGAAGGTGATTTAAGGCTTTGTACTTTAGATTATTTTTCTTTTATCTAAAAGGACTCTCAAAAGAAAGGGGTACCTAAGAGTTCAGAAAATCCCACTTCAGAAAAACTAGTGCGTCGCCTGCTTGGATATCTATTTCAACAGTGTCTACCGCACAGCAGTAGTTGCCTTGATACATTACATTACTTGAATGTGACTGAGTCAGTTAATGTTCCGGATAGTGTTATTTTACATGTAATTTTATAAGCAACTCACAATGCAACCAAATGCAACTCCCATGTAAACTCGGTGTTTGCAGCCGCTTATGAATGTTATCATCACATGAGCAGTCGGTTTGTTGTATCATAAATAGGAGAGATACCACGGCCTCACAGAAAACCGGTGTAAAGCAACGCTTGCGTTGTGTTTCACTGAGTGAGTGGGGGTACCGGATGACCATCCCCTTAATCTGTTCTCTTCTATCACCTTATCACCACTGATCCCCTTTATGCGTTCTTGCTCTTGCTTGTAAGTAAGGAACTTACCTTCCTACCCAATTTAATTTCAATAAGTTAGGAACTATTGCCTGAATGATTATTATGTTATATAAAAATGTCTGAAGCCTAGTGAACACCACACCGAATATTTTTTTCAATATCTTTATTAACTTAAGCAGTGCTTTTTAATATATACCACATTAAAGCATTACTTATAAAAAGCATTACTCTAATTTAAATATATAAATATTTTAAGCTTAATTTTACAGTTGAAGCAACATTTATCATTTGACTGTAGATTGATGCTTTTTGATACTCTTGTTCCACATTTATCTTCAGCTTTTATAGCACTAACACGAATATTTCATATACTTATTTTTTCACAAAGCACATTTTTAATAAATTCCTTTACCAGCACTAATTTATGATCAATTACGTAATCTAGAGTTCGTTTTTCAGAAACAGTAAGAAATTCGGAAGATTTTGTATTGTTTAAAAGGGATTTCAAAAGTTTATTAATCAAATCATCTTTTTTAGTAATATGTGGAAATATTGCAAAGTTCCTATACCGTTTTATTCTTTAGAAGCACATGCTGAGTCTGTGAGCTCATTTGTTCTGCTCAACCCCATTATTTGGTTTTCATTGTTGTGCATTTTATTATTTGTTTCTATCTATTAGTCCAGTCAAATCTATGCATTGTCTTAGTTTTCTTTTGATTGATACTTTATCGTGTTCTTACTTCTTAATTGGAATACACAGGAAACACAAGGGAAGAGTTAAAAATCGCTGCGGGCCGTGCACAATCATTGATTCTTGTATAGGTCTACAGACGTCCGTGCGGACTATCCTTATACAGTCTTAGTTTGCAGTCGATGTGCACTCCTAGATTAAAACTGCAATTTCGCAGTTGGTACTCAGTTATTCCGTAATTTGTCTATCAAAATCTTAGTCCTTCCTTGTGCAATCGGCAAATTATAACTGTAATTATAATTTGCTGATTGCACAATTTTGTCTTTGTTGATCTGTAGGAATAAAAGTTTAAATAAAAATAAACTTTTAACTACATAATGCAAACCTGCAAGTTTTTTTATACATTTTTGGTATGGTATCGAATAGAAAATCTATGATATCAAACATGCGATCTAATATGATAATATCAACCATTTATTTTATAAATGAATTAGAGACAAATGAATTAGAGACAAATAATAAAACGGGCTCGTGTCAATTTGTTACTTGAACTCTTTTTATGCAGCTATTCAATTGTTGATGATTTTTTTTTTAATATGTTAAATATGAAGTTTTTAAGTCAGTATGTTTAAATAGCCCAAAATTCCATAAATGAATAATATTTTGCGATTATAATCGTGTATCTTTAAAAGGTCTTACAGAAAATCCTTGAATATTCAAAAATGTAGACATGTTTTACGAATTCTCTACACCAGTTGTTAAGAATAGCTAGATTTGGCTGGACGATAAAAGTTTAACTATTACAGATAAGGAATATTGCGCAGTTAGCTAATTGTAACCAGTACGCCAATTCTGCTATTTTATTTTGATTGAACGTTATTGGTATTCTGGTAGCAAAACGTAACCGTGCGTTTCGGTTTCATTCGGCTCCATTCGGTTTGCTATTTTACATAAATCAAAAACGTAAAGCAAAAGCTTACATTTCAATCATCAATGTTTATTCTGCTAAGTATTATTTCTTCAAACGCATTGGTTACGCAATTGTAACGATTCGGGAACGTCCGGTGAAATTCATAGTAGAATTGGGGTGCAGATCTATGCAACCCATGTTTTAGCAAAGCATATAAAAATGGCATTGTTCTATGATATTGGTTAGCTAAGTGCGCAAACATTATTAATATAAATTATTTATAAATAGTTGTGACTTTGTAGAATCTTCAGTACTTTTAACTTTGAAAAGACGAAACATATACAATTATTGTACATCTTGGTATTGTTAAATAACTCTGGTGATACTGGAACAATAAGCAAAACCAATAAATATGTACTTGTAAAATTTTGACAATTACTAACAAACATATACATATACTTACGATTATAAAAAAAGTACTAACTAATATTGTATCCTTTCTGTATTTTGTTTCGTCTAATAGAGATATAGCAATTCCTCATATTTGAGTTGATGCTTTAAAGCTAGAGCACATTCCAAGTCTGAGTGATCGAAACCCTGAAACTAATTCTGCATGGCTAGAGACAAAATAATAACTATTTATCTTCGACGAGGTGCGACCAAAAAGTTTTAACTCTAATAGACTTATTTGCGAATATCTCCACTTTGTATAACGATAATCTCGCAGCGCCACTGGAGGTGCTGACAGCAGGCCAGCCTCCACAGGAGGGACGCCTACCGAAGAGCATCCAGGGGGCGTTGGTAATGGTAAGCTCTATAACAGAATTGCCAAATATCTTGTGAGTATGGAAAAAATTTTAGGGTCTGGTTTTTATCCGTTGTCCATCATGCAGTAAAAATAATGGCATTTGTGAAGGAATCTAAATATTAATCATTAATAATTTTTCTTAACCCTACATAATGCAGTGGTTGACTAAAATGCAGTGGTTGACTTGCGTAAATGTGTAATACGAAAATGTATTACACATTTACGCAATTGCTCAAGATTTAAATTATTGGTTAGTTACGGATCGAAAACTGGACCCTTTATTCGTGAGACAACCCTATTTATATTATTTCATTTGAGTTTTCTTTTTTGTAGTGCGCTATTTGTTTTATTTTTATGTTTACCCCAGTTTCAGGTCAGCAGAGTAAACAATTGTTCCATATTGACGCTATCGAAGTGCCAGATATGCAAGAGTGTTAGTATTTTAGTTATTCTTATGTTTAAGTTTTTGAAAGCCTGTTCCTTTTTTCATAAACCTTTTTATTCGCTAGCTATTTTTTTTGTTTGATAATGTCTTACGGTTCGCTACTTGTTTGACCCTTTTTAGGATTACGGGTTTTCTTTACCGCACTTAAATTGAAATATTCTGAGAGAGGTAAGCTCGGTGGCATAGAGGTTCGTACGCTTTGGCTTTCGACATTGAAAACAAAGTTTCAATATAATCTTCGCCATGGTCAGGTTTAAGATGGGTGACCAAAACTTTGTGAACTCGAGCTCCTCCGTGCCTCGGACGGCACATTAAGCCGTCGGGGACACAATAATTAAGATACACTATTGTATTACGGGCGTTAACTTTACTATTATATAAAGTTTGTGGGTAAATACTGGTGGAAATCTACTTCCAAAATGACCTTCGATGGCACTTGGTCCAGATTATTTTGCTGGACCCGATATCTCATATAGATGCTTCGTATACAGATGATGCCACGATATTGCGTAAATGTGGAGAATGGGATGTATCGTAAATGATAATTAAAGCGTAATTTTACAATTGAAATGAGTCCTGTACAACGGCGACTAGAAAACTGTCTTAATTTCTATAGTCTTAACTTTGATGATGACATAAATATAGGTAATCTGCATTCTCATTTTACAAAACTGTTAGTCCCGCTTGAAACTATTCTTATTTATTCATCCGCATTGGGATAGCTTTGTGGTTTTGTACGATAGCTCGTGTTCAATCAAATTTTATATTATTTTTACGTGGAAGTCTCTAAAAGGGTTTGACAAGTAGTGGACGACTTCGACTTGATTATGATGATGTTGACAAAGAATCCTTGTTTCCCCAGTGACCACCAAAGCAGTGGCTGGTGCCAAGTCCCTCGGAAACTTCTTGTACTCTGCCGTGAACAAGGCTGGGGCCAAAGTGAGCGAGGCCAGCGCCAAGATCAAGAAAACAGTCGAGGAGAACGTAAGTACCAACTTTTTTCAGATATTGCCCCCTAGAAACAGCAGCGACTTTAAAACAGTCGAAATCGATATCCACAATACAACGGATGTTTAAATTTGGTTCATGCGATGGAATGCTGAGCCCTGATGAATATTTTAACCATCCCGGCTTAATTTATACACCATAAAATGAATGCCTTGTATCTTCCTCTTTACATTATAGTAAAGTTATGGAGAGCATTGATTTAAATTTATTTACTAGTTTTACAAAACAAACTTAGAGTTCTTGATTGACTTGCAATGCATTGAAGATTGAGTTACTATCAATGGTTCTTTTGTGTTCATATATTTATTGTATGTATATATTGTATTCATGTACTTGTAGATTATGTATTACATTTTATATAGGTATATATATTAGAATCAAAAAATCAAAATCAAAAGCATTTATTCAGTTTAGATGCGTCTTAGCGCATGCTTATGAATGTCATAAACATTTTACAATATTTCGTGAAAAAGAAAAATTACGCCATCCGTTCACAAAACTACCAGGAGGCCTTGTTCTGAGATATGAGATTAATATAATATGTTAAGTATATAATATAGTATTTAATGAATTTATAGTTTACACGCGACAATTATGTTTCATGCCATAGTGTCCCTATCGCAGGTGGGCTGGTAGAGATTTCTTTAGGAATAAGCCACACCCTTTGTACTTTCTATTTTATTTATGTGTTGTTTCTGTTTAATTGTTGTGTACAATAAACAATTAAAAAAATAGCTTTCAAAGATCTCGATAATAATTGAAGGTAAAATTTTAAGGATTCAATAAAAAAAAAACTTCTAACATCTAAATGATATTGACAAAATGGATATAAATACAACAAATGAACCAAACCCTTTCCACATACAACACAATGTTGCAGCTACAAGAGATTTGAAATCGTGGCTTCAGGCTATGAATACTGAGTTGTTGGCTCCCGCTATTGACACTGCCCGGATTATAGGATGGATGGAACGTAGACGGTTCTGGTCCACAAATATTTATTTTCCCATGTATTTCTTTTGTTGAATAAACATTTCATAGAAAATATGAACTCGGCTCTTCAAAGATTTCGGGTAAATCACTAGGATTCTGATTTAAATTGGTATCAGGGGGGGTAACTTTATCGAGGTAGGGTTTATTTTTGGAAAATTTGAACCCAACTTCCTTTTTCTACCTTTTTTAACACCCTTTTATTATGTTATCAGGACATTTCATCAAGCCTTTATTTTGCATCATAAGTACACACTTACTGGAAATTTTAAATCCCACAAAGAATAATAAAAAAATACTTTACCTTGCCCATATATCGACTTTGTGACCATTTCCATTTGGCAGCACCAACCTAAGAGGTTTTCGCGAAAATTAAATGCGGTAAAATGTGAATTAAACATACAAAATGTCCGCCACGCCGGGGAATGGGTACGATTTCGCGAACGAGCCGGATTATTCACCGGGCGTCATATCGTTAATCCTGGAGCACCCGGATAAAAGCCTATATATATCAATTGGGCTGCTCTCGCCTCGGCTCCTATATTGTCGAATATTTTACTTACGACGATGGCCTTGTTTATTAAACTTGGTGACGACACTGTTTTGGAAATTATTTGAACTCCTTCATATAGCGTGTAATATTAAGTTACCGAGCATTATTAACAAAGAGATCGATAGTTCTTGTCCAACAAATTAGGTACACGCTAGCCCCTTGACCTATTTTGCAGTTGGCTTCAAGCATAGTGTGCCGCATGTGGAGTTAAAATCACTACTCTCATACCTGCTTTGAGATAACTCTAAACAACATTACTGAAAGTTCACGAGTTTGTGCATTACCGTCCACAAACGGCCTCGTAAGTAGCCACAATGTGAATTACAGCTGAAAATTCATTGCTAAACTTTTAATGTGGCTTTTGTCACGGCTTTGTTTGCCTTTAAGGCTCTGCGAAGTTTTGATAAATTTACTGCCTTTTGCCTGTTTTTTTCAATAAGAAGGTCCACGGTTAAGTAAATGACAGTGTGATTATATCTTTTGTGGATTGTCTCACTTAATGGATTCAGCCGATAGTAAGTGTTCGCAAATAGAGACGTAGAATTGTGGAGACATATTCGTCTATATTGGCATAGCTGCGTGATAATGGCGGCAACCTGCGATTGCGTATTTAGAAAATAAAGAGCATTTTCTTTGAACATCTTGAAATAATTATATAATTATCTCCTTATTATTACAGCTTCTTTTTATCACCGCACCGCTCGCCATCGCCAGGGAATTCATCCTCACACGTTAGAACCAAAATGGTCGCGTACCGTGCGTTTTAGGAGGAATTTCCTTCCTCGTACGCTTAGGCTGTGGAATGAACTCCCTGGTGAGGCTTTCCCAAGAGACTACAGCATGGAATCCTTCAAAAAGGGCGTGAAAAGGTTTTTTATGGGTCGGCAACGCGGTGGTGATGCCCTCGATGTTGCAGGCGTCCATAGGCTACGGTGAACATTGCCCATCTGTGTGGGCCGTATGCTTGTTTGCCACCCTGGTAGTATATATTAAATACTATTCCAGATAATCCATAAAGTTTCAGTATAAATATCTTTGTTGCACGATCCTTGTATAAAATTCGCAATCAGTACATGTTTCTCTTTTTCTGTCAACCCTGGATCTTTTAAAAAGGGCGTATGGAGCTACTTTGAATATCAATAATTAAGTAGGGTGGCTGATGCGGATTTTTCTCTCGTATTTGGGCTCTTACTCAGAACATGATTAACAGGGAATAATAATGCATAACTACAGTCTCGGTCGGCACAACATTTCTTCCATTCTCCTCTATGACTCGTCAGCTCAGCATCCACGTCTTTTATTCTCATATAATTCTTCACGCATTCAATCCATTATTTGCTCTTCCTCTCACTCTGTGTCCCGTCCACGTTCGCATATATGATTATTAAATTGGAATTGGATTCACTATATTTGAGAATCGCTGTGTCAAATTATGTTGATTTTTTTTTTCATTCTTATTAATTACAAAATGCGTCTCAAATGATTTTCCTCTATACAAGCTTTGGCAAAACTATCATCGGATTAACTCCCTGGTGTGGTTAATGCGTTAGTGCCTACATTTATTATGCGACGCTTAGCGGGACTCTTGCACCATTAGACTTTATGGTTCGGTCTATTCGCCCGAAGTGGTCTACTGCTCCGCTTACTGTAGCTAGTTAATATATTTATTTTCTTGATTGTTTCGTATTATTCTTTACTGTTTGGTCTATTTTGTATTTGATATCCTGAACTATGTGACCAGAAAAAATATGTTTTTATCCATTAAAATCGAATGGTTATGCTGGGGGTAAAGAACGCAGAAAAAATTGATAGATTATGAGAATAAGGCCAGGAACGAAACAGTCGATTTTGAGAGAGATAGATAGACGAGAATGGAAAAGAAAAATATGTTGCACCGACATCAAATAGAAATGAAAATAGGACTTGTAGTCGACAATGATTCAAACATTCAAAAGATTTTAACAATAGCCTTCACTGTTTTAATAATAGGCAACATAAAAATGATCCCTTATCTTAATAGCTTTTTCATGTTTTTAGCCCTAAACTTCCTTCTCAGCTGGCTTTTACACATAATGTATACACATATTTGGTAGGTGTACTTACTCATATATCAACCTTTGAGATGCGTCCTGTAAATGGGGAAACTGCGTTCAGTCCTGCTGATTCACGGCACCTCTGGCACTTAGCCAAGAGGGGAGGCGACAAGTTACGCTAAAGTGAACCTTAAAGACTAGCGGAAAAATCGGACAAAAGACGTTAATATTTCAAAAGGTCGAGCCTCGGGAATTTATGATTAAGTTTTTAATGAAAAGGCTAAATTGATTTTTGTAGTAACTTAAGATTATTCGCAATATAATGTTTGTCGGAGACTTTGCCGCTCCAACTTTCTGACTTACGATTTGACTTTGTAATGTTTTATAAGTTTAATGTTAACGGGCAAAATTTAGGATAAATTCGGTTTCAGTAAGTTTAAAGCCACCAAAAGCTTATATAATACCGAAGGAAGTAATCCAAATTCTTTTTCAGTTTATAACAATTTTCCCAAGACAGTTTTCTCAGACAGTTTTCCCAAGGGTGTTTCCAAGCCATGCTCTAATGGAGGCATTAAATTGGGGTTGATTCACTTTCGATACTGAGCCAGTTTCCAGATCTATTATGTACCACTTAAATTAAATACCACGAGGAAAACTAGATTACTTTACTCTATCCATTTTGACCTGAGACAAAAGGTTAACAAAGAATTTGTGGTTCTCAAACTTTTTATCCAATTCTGGGACAAAATAATATGGAATCAATTTTTTTTTAAATAAAATAGAAAAGGAGTAGCCGTACTTAATATACCAATATCGTCATTAAATATAAACATTATTTATTTGTGTAATGAAGTAATGTTTTATGAGTATTAGGTATGTTAAATGTATTTAAAAAACAAGCTATCATTGCTATTATCCAAATGGTACTAAATATTAAATATATCAATTAAATTTAAAGTAGATTCAAGATGTCATAAACATGTTATGATTGTTCATCTTCTTTTGGAAGTATTCTATACTCATAATAAAAGTTTGAGAATACTATTCGTTTTAGGTCTTTTTTAGTAGCAACGATTATTTTAGTAATCTAAAATTATGTTAAAAATATAACATTGAAGTAAAAATACCAAAAATTTTTGAAGGGGACAAGTAATTACTTTATTTACATCATTTAAAAAGTCTGTAATAATAAAACATTAAATATTCGTATGTTTCTGATAAAACTTTTTGACAATGAGTAGGGACATCTTAAAGAACCCTTTTTATGGTTTGTTTACATTTTGTCTCAGATCAAAATGGATAGACTATAGAGCCAAAACTAAAGCTTGCATCAATTCATTCTTGAGTCTTCTCGAATCGCGTCTTTGTTGGATTTTCGAACTAAGTATTCAAAACTCCATTTTAAAGATCCTGTCTGCAACGCCGGCACCTTAATCCTTCATGAGTTTATGACACGTAAGAACAAGTCGAGCATGCATAGATGGAAAATGTATCTCCTCATCTGATACGTTTGTAGACACAATATGAAATCAATTGTGTCATCCTTAACAGGATAAAGGCAGCGGTAGCCGAGTTGACTTGGGTACTACTCGTTCGAGAGCCACGGGAAACGCGGGTTTGATCTCACCGCCTGTACCACTGAGTTTGAATAAAACTTATGTACAGTTCATTGTGAATATCGCTTCCCTCATATTGTGCCCGATGCATGGCAAAATGCTCGCCACCTGTTTTAATGGGGTTCTAACATATCCTGCGAAATGTGGGTGTTTAATACCTCTGCCTACCCCTTCGGGGAAAGAGACGTGATGATATGTTATGCTTAACAGGATTAGAGTCAGCTGAATGGATAAAAGAATAATTCGAGTGAATATCCAAGTGTTGCCTAAAATATAATTAATCAATTGAAATAAAGCAGTAAAATTCATAATAATATGACTTTCTCAAGCATCCTCGATATTTTTGAGAGAGATATGCGCTGGCTTTATACTTAATTCAATAATCTGGATTGTAGAACGTGTTCAAGCTTATATAATAATCGAGTTCACAAAAATTGTGGATAATAATTTTTTCTCATTTTGCTATATATAGGTATTTTATCTAGCCGCTGGTCAAATATTATATTACAAATATTCATCAACAGAATCAACTCCTGGAAGAAATTAGATTTTTATTCCGTCAAAGTACTTAGTCAAGCCGGTGGGGGCAAATGTTTGGATGATGAATTTTCAGGCATTTGTTCTCCAGTCTTGGATGTTTATATATGTATTGTATATTTTCTGAATATTTATATGTATATATCTATTAAGTATATTAATCCGTCATCTAGTATCCGTAACACAAGCAGCATTAGTTGCTTAAAATGGGGCTAGTTGATAGGTGTGAATGTCTGGAGATATTTATTTATTTATTTAAGACACTTCCAACAACTTTTTATTCCTAAAAAGCCTCTTTATAAGTATAAAATAACATCTAATGAATTCTGTGTAGGCATTCGGTACGCACCCTTCGGGGTGAATTGGAGGATCTAATGGACTTCCTGATCGAGTTTGGCTGGCCAGCGAGAACCTCCGGTCTGTTGGAATCAATCGAGTTAGGCGAGGGAATTCGGCCAATCAAAACCAATGCTTCAACCGTCTTGTTAAATGAATCTAAATAGTCCTGTAAATGAAACTTTTTGGGATTCAAATACCTTTTCCTTAAACTTTTAATACATACATACATACATATAATCACGCGACTATTATCTTATAAGGGTTAGTCAAATACTAGGCAAAAGCACCGCAAAAGCGGTCCACTGCCATAGTCCGCGCATCACCAGGCAGTGACTGCACTCAGTATGAGCCCGTCGCCGCTATAAGCTATTGGATGGTTGTGCAGTTCTAAGTCCATTAGTCGCCTTTTACGACACCCAAGGGAACAGATGGGTTGGTAGTATTCTTTTAAAATTATTAAAAACCAATCTCTTCAAATCAAATTACTTTTAAATTATTAATACAAATATTATTTTATAAAAATCCTTATACGTATAGGTTTAGAATTGTTTATTTGTATGGTGTTACAAGATTCGCTTTAACCAAAGTATAGGTGTTCACAGCATTATGCCTCAATTTTCTTATTGCATCGGTAAACTATTTGGTTTTCATTGCAGCCTCAATCCGCATTGGTTTAGCTTGGGGTATAACCTCGTGTTTTTTATACGAACGAAAGCCCCTGCCTTGCTATAGGATGTATAAAGGTTTGTAACAATAATATAGATTCTGACCTAAAATGTTGATTTCATTAAATATCTGTTTTAATTGCAAAATAAAGCTTTAATTATCTGTGAAACTTAATTTACTGGTAACGTTCTAACCTTGACATGCAAGAATGACTACATCATCAATTTCATTATACCTTAGGTAAGCTCACTACAGCAATGAATAGAGCGCAATGAATCGGAACCAATATTTCATTGGATGTATTCGACCCACTTTGGTGACCCATTTAATTCCCCCCTCTTCTCCCCCTACGTCTATATTTCGCCCGTTTAACTTTTAGGGATGTTTGAACAAACATTTAAGATTGACCGATTGAAAGGTTCTTATTTCAATCGGTCGTCAGGAATATCTTCAACATTCGCTTAAAATACGCCTTCTGGAATCTATTATTCCAGTTGGATATTGTGTCAAATTTAATGTTTTTGGATAATAATATCAATGTGACGTCCTATTACAATATGTATGTTCGATTGTAATTTGGTACTAAATTACAATCGAACATACATATTACATGTAAATAGTAATCGGTTACGTGTACGGTACCGAGACTTTTATACCAGCACAAAATAGTGAAAGATACCGTCCTACAATTAATGCTAAAGGACTTTTGGGAATTACATCACGAAAACTTTTAATCTAGAACCTCTAACTTAACTTCGCATTCTGTAAGAATCCAACGAACATAGTTAATTTCACAAAACTCCGTTTTCTTTGACTGGAGTTTGAATAAGGCCTGTAGCTCCAATTCGGTCGGCAGGAGTATTGATATTTTTTCTTCGTATATTTTATAAAGTTCTTGTAATTCAAGATATCTTCGCCCTCCTGGCTAGAGTTACTATTGCGAATCTATTCCGTATAAAATATACGTTTTATCTGATAGCCAGAAACAAATGAAACCTTTTTCTGAAGTTTCCATTTAAGATTCTAATTTTCTCTAATGTGATCTAAGTACCTCTTTACCACTTATTGGCTTTTATCAGTGGTTTTCATCGGAAACCGTTATTGTAATTTATTCATTATTTATTATACATAATTTAGTGTGTCAGTATCTCAGTAGTTTCTCGGCTTTTGTTGCTTTCAAGCAAATGTTTCAGTGTACCTATGTCTTTATTTCACCCCTTCTCCGTTTTGAGGACCATCAGTGATTTAAATTATGCTTAATGTGGCGTGTCTAGTTTCTTTGCTGAAAGTGCCTTTATCTTATTAAACAGAAAGTAGATAAAGTTCTCTGCTATCTTTATTTTCATTAATTGTAGATCTACAAGATGTACCAGTAATCTTTTAGAGTGCCGACGAAAACAATGAGTACCCTTGTTTTACAGTCTTGTCGTTTGGAAACAATAAAAGTGCTGATTCTCCTTTGAACGATCGGAGCAAGCACGAAAGTTTCCGACTAACAGCGGCTTACGAGATCGCTAAAACTGAGGTAGATTGCTGTACTGTTCTTCTACAATGTAAAAGGTACAGTTAGGACATTTGGGACTCCGTTGATTTCGTTGTAAATGTCAACAAGTTGCTTTTTACGGCGCCTGAAGCTTAAGATTTTTCAAAGGCTTCTACTAAGGCTAGTGGTTAACGGATATACCTATCTTTCGCTCTATCCATTTAGAGTCAAATTGCCACTCCCTATTCAAGATTATCTTTGGTAAGTATATCGAATAGAACAGTATTCTGTATGTAACTTAGTACAGAATTCTGGAGTTTTTGCTGCGCTAAATTAAATTGAAAATTTACTGTGAAAATTGTCAGCCCTATTTAGCTGTCGTGTCAGAGAACCGGAGTCAGCATAGGTTATTTATTTAACAGAGAGCTTATTTTCTTATTACCTACTTATTTTCTAATTTTACTAACGCTTGCCTGTATGTCATGTAAGGTTTTCAAATATTGTGAATGAACTCTTTGAAAGGGTTTGTTTAATCTCCTTTCCTTTATACTTTTTATCGTTGTTGTATAATTTTATATTCACAAACATTTGTTAGCCTTTTACAAGCTCTGAATGATGGTTACATTTCTTTTTTTTCAAGAAAATAAGTATATTAATGTACATTCAGAATTTATTTATGTTGTTTATACGAAATGTGACGCAAATGAGATAAGAATAAAATCGTTGAACATAATATTGCTTTAACATTATTTTAAATATAATTATGTAATAGAAAATCCCATATTAAGAAATTTATGTCACGCACATCCAAGTAATGAAATTTGCAATGTTCCTATCTCGTTCCATCGGTATGTAGATTTAATTAGCGTGTACCTCTCTGATCACCGATCCTGAAAGGGTAACTTTTAAATTGCAGAATAAATTGGGTAGATTACGATCGCAGATATAATTAGGAAACGCGATTTATGGTTTGTTACCGTTAACGTTAGGAAATTATTTCGCTCTGCATTTTGACGACATTTCTAATAGAATAATAAGAAATATCCACCCTGTGGCTAGGCGTCTCATTTAAGTCTGTAAGTGTTATTTATATTTATTTACCTTCGCCTTAAAATACTATATACGTTATCATCCATTCTATTCCATAAAACGTCACACTTCATATACCTAGAAAATAATATCAAATTCTAGATTACTTCAAAGCGTAAATTTTTCACTTAAAGCAGTTTTCCCTTAAAGCAGGTTTCCAAAAGCCAGTATAGTTACGTAAGAGAGCTAGTATCGATCCCAGGTCATCTTAGCTCGGCGGCAGACTTGGCGGCGCGCCTGTGGGGGCTATAACGGACGGTTTGAGAAGCGCTGAGAATAAAAACTGCAGAAACTTTATAGGACTATTTGGCGTAATTCCCAATAAGGAAAAATAATGATGCGTTGTCGAGACATGTCTGCTCGTTGTTTTTATTATAGTAAAATGTCTAATAAAGACACATGCGAATACATATTGAAATTGATGGTTACGTCTGTACTAGGTGCCAACTGCAGGAGTATAGAGACATACTGCTGCAAATTGATATTATAACCTGATACTAGGGATATAATAATATGAACATTTACGGAATTTATGAAAATATTAACTATAGACATTTCTAAAGAATTGTTTAATTTATGAACTAGCTTTTTTAGAATTAAAAGGCATTCAAATTACGTGCAGTAGTTTTTACATAATTAGGTCCAATATGTATGAAACCAACTTAAAATTCTTACCTAAATGCAAAACCATATTTTGACTCCTGTTGCTTTAATAAAGGCGACATCAATCTCATATCAGCCTAAATTCTCATAGTGGTTCTTTATATCAATATTATAAAGTACAAGCTATTACAGTGTAATTAACTATTTAATGTGTCACATTAAACAGCACACAACTAATAGTAAAAATAAAACGTAGAAACCACTTGTTGCATCTAGAACGTACAAAAATGGTGTTACGTAATGCCTCGCTTCCGTATTGATCCCTCTGCCGTCAGCGCTCTCCTATTAAAGTGCAAAAGCGAGGCGCCCCCGCTTTGAGCGGAGCCGAAAGTTTGGGATTAATATCGCTAAAGCGTTTGAAAAACTATATAAGGGACTTTCTATAATATATAGCGTCTTTAAAAAATTATATTCAGGTACTTATATGTTTTTATTAAGTTGCGAAGAGGCCCCACTCTAAAATCCAGAATTGAGGGTTTTAGATGAAAGAGGAATAATTTCAATAAACTTCCTTTAGCTTGAAGTATATGTTATGAGTGATAATATCTCCTTCGCGTTGAACATAAAACATGATGAGTAGCTGACATTGCCTTCACTACTGAATTTTCTCTTCAAGAATAAAATACTACTCGACCTAGTATTCATTACTGTGCAAGCTTGACTTATTATATAGAATTTAGTATTAAATATAGCTCATGCAACATGAATATCATTAATATTATGTCTATAAATGAGTCGATGGTATATAGTATATGAGTCGTGTTGTGGCGGCTCATTAAAAGAATACTGCCAAACCATCTCTTTATATCAGCCACAGTTTAAACCATAATTTTGTTTAAACTGTGGCTGATAAATGTTTAAAACCTTATTTTAAAAGCTATTTTTGATTGCCCCTTTTTTATTAAGAATATATTCAACATTTTCAAAGAAGCTACAGTCTATGATGTAGCGAGAGCACTGAGCTCGCTCTTGAAACAAAGGAGTTTTTTGTGATTCATCCGGTTCTTGCTCACGGCGAATTCATCATTCCTTTTACTTGCCGTTTATCTTTTCCTTTTGTGACACTATCTAGTTCTCTATTGTGAAGTTAGTAGGTAATTGAGTGCATAATATCGATGTTGGCTCCTTTATTGGGCGAGTTGTTCAAGCGACGCTAAGACGCTGTCGAGCCCGTTCACTATACACAAAGTTGGCCACGCCTTGCGAAGTTTGAGAGTCGCTGAGACTTTAAATCCCTTTGCAAATTTAATTTAAATCGAGTGGAGCGTGGAGACCGTGTCTATAAATATGTTTAGTGTGCACGAAATAAAATTTTGCTATACAACTGCTGGTGCTTTTACGAAATTTTCACATTGAGTAGAGATAACCTCTTCACCATCTTTTTCTTACTATTCCTCTGCATCCTCTTGCATAAAAAATTTACTATGAAAATTCTAGTTTTACGTTTAGAAGCTATAGTTTTCAGCCGTCACTATCGTTAGTCCAGATTAACTAAATCTCAAACAAACCCAAGAAATCGGAATCATAAAAATTTCATTTCGACAGGACAATGATTAAGTGTTTTAGATTCAGATGAGGCTCCACAATCGCCGACTGACCTTATTTAATGTATCATACACTTGATGATTCTAAGCAAATTGGGTGATATCAATATTTAAGGCCATTAAATGTAGGTACAGAAATGGTTTCTTCACATTATATTATGGATAGAATAGTTGGATGGTGGTCATAAAACCTCCTTTTAAAATAACTCCATATACGCAATAAGTGAGTCAACCAAAATTATATTCTAGTTTTCCAAACACCCATAATAATGTCCAGAAACTATGCAACTGTGCATGAATAAAATATCTAGTTGCATATGAATGCGGTCATGCGGGAGTGGTCAGTCTGAACTGTGTTGGCTAAATAGAAAACTAGGACAGTGCATTGTCGCCTATTGTGTGGGGGGTATAAAAGCTTTGGCGGTGTAAGTTCACTGTAGCTATAGACTATATCGTGCATTAGTGTGTGTGTATGTTGTAACCTGCGTCGATTAATGTTTCCTTCAGAGGTTATCAATCTTTTGTCCCAGAGCCCCCCGGTGTGGCCTATAAATTATTTTCGTATTGATTCATCATCACCAACTTATACTTGTCCCATTGCTGGGCACCTATCTGCGTGGAAATAGTTGGAATAATATGGATCGGAATGCTGAACTTATTCAGATTAGTGTGTGAAGAGTGTGTAGAGAAGTGGGCCCTACTTCTTTAGAGACAAAGAGCTGTTTTGTGCTGAGCCCACTGTTGCAGTAGATCTACGCTCCAAAACAATTATGCAACCAACAGACAATTGTAAATGTCCCCTTCAAATGTGTAGCTCTAATGGGTTGACCATTCTATTCATTTCTACCATCAGCCATTCTCCAGCGCACGCAAATGAGATCGTAAGCGGAAGCATATCGTATATTATATTTCCCTTCGCTACAATAACCTCCGTCATTCCATTTCAGCGGAGTTGCTGTAGAATTACATTTTCGCAATTTCTACTGTAGTACCAGTGTTGCCAGCTCTCCCTTAATGCGTTTATTCACCCTTTTTTACTGGCAAAGTGCATTAAGCGCGGGTTTGTTTTGCCCGATGCATTAGCTATAAAGTGCTAGTGTACGGAACACTGACATTCATCATGGAGATAAATGTAAAAGCATAGAACTGTAAAATGCGTTTGATATTTTTATAAAACGATATGGTTCTTTGCTGGAACCTTTTCTCCCAAATAATTATTAAAATTTTTGTAAGTAGAAGGCAGCGATTGTGGCATTTAAAGAAATTTTTGCAACGAAAGTAGCTTTTCGAGTCACGTTATTGATAATTTTGACTCGGTTGTCTGCAGAGGTAACCTACCCGTTTCAGACAAGGCTGTGCTTGCATTATTATGTTCAGATTTTAGGGTAACTCATGACAATGTTATAGTTGTGTTTCGGTAGTCTGAGGTAAGATATCCAGTTCCTAAGTTGTTGACAATACAGGTGAAGCTCGCCTCCACCTTCGGCCTTATGCTTGCCTTGCCTACCTGATAATTAAAAAACAACAGTAAATTTATAGAGTTATGTGACCTTAAATCATAAGTCATAAGTTGGAAACATACTCTGTGATAAGCAGAGGAGTGCCAGGCAGACGCAATTTAAACAATCATCATTCTGACCGTCTGCTTGTTTACTATATTGTTGACTTAGACATAATTCTTTCCTTGTGAAGCTGTAAACATGAAATTATTTTACATTCTATATCTAAATCATTATACATATAACATGTATATGGTTGGCTCATCGTGTAGGTCCTTTGTGAGGTGCCAGCAGTTTATAGGCCACGGTCGCTTGCCATATGTCGGGCGTTCCTTCTGGAAAAATAATTTACGTTAAAATAAAACAGGTTGAAAATGGGAATCATGTTTCATATCTTGTTTCTCGTGTGAGCCATACCTACTGCAAGTTGAATTGTAAATATTGTGGGTCGAGTGACATAAAACAGTGATATATATATATGAATACTTTATGGAATGTCAATTGATAAGGAATGATATTGAAATAAACAATCACAAAACAACTGAGCTCCTCCTTACATTTGTGTGATTTCCCAGCGAAATCCATCAATACTTAAGACTGCCTAAATAAATAAAAACTTCAATAATAAAACAGTATTTTTATCCGAAATTCAAAAAGTATAAGTAACCGGAGCTCTCAAATATATAAATCTATCGGAAAACTTCATCCATCACTGCATCAGATTCTGGCTTCATTTGGTTTTTAGGCTATCCGGAAAACTCATTAGGGAAGAAACTCGACGGCCTCTTTTGGCTGACCTTACTGCGAGTGGCGTCAGCAAATTAGGCGCTTTTGAGAGCTGCTTAAGCGTGGCCTTACACTGAACGGTTGGGAGGAGGCCTCCAAGGTTATTCGGACAAAGGTGACACTTCTGGTGTTAATATGACCTTTGTCAATTCTGCTCTTTATAAATGGCTGTAGGGGTGTGAATGCTCCAATTAGAATTGTATCTAACAAATTTATGTGTGTTATGTAACATATATCGCTTAGCAAGATGAGATTTTTTATGGAAATAATACATAGTAGATACATTTTTCAGTTGTCGGGGGTCAGTGTAATTGTTAAATATGTTGAATATAATAAGTAATATACTTGGATTATCATTGATTAAAACTTCATTGCTGCTACAGAACATCAGAGAAAACTATAGCTATAACTAGCCCTGATTGCAGGACTGAAGAATAATACAGTCATAAAAATATTCGGTTCGAAAGGGACGAACATAAAGACGCTAATGTTAAAACGTCCTTTATTAAGGGACTGAGTATTTTACGTTAAGTATCTGATAATGCAAATTTTAATGTCTTAAATTATGCTATGACTGAACATTGTAAGCTTTCACATTCTCATTATCAGAATCTTAATACTCAAGATATAGAAACTATAATCGTTTGTAAAACAGAATTAAACATTTAACGTCCAGAAATTTCTGCGTTAGCAAATTTAATTTCTTTCAGAGTATAATGTATCGTTAACAAAGTTTTCTCGACTTAAGACGAATTAGCCAACTGGTAAGTGTATTAATTTATTACAGAGGCATAATTACTAGGACTGGAAGCGGAACTCGGCTGAGAAAGCTTGGCTTGGATCTGGAAGCTAATAGGCACCAGGCTATGTAAGAGTTCTTAATTTGGTTTCTATAGATTCTCAAGGAGCAGTATCTTGTTTCGTAATAACTTGTTCTTATTAGGGATTGAAAAATTTTCGTAGTTTAAGTTTTGATGTTGTTGAAATGGTTTAATTCAATTCAATTCTTTATTTATGAGTGTACAACCAAGACAGAGAATTTTGTTTTTGGACATAAAATTGAAACAGGACTTTAGGATATTTAAAACATTTTTGTATGTAATAAATAACTTATTGTAAGTAACTAATGGTACAGTGGTTCAATTGAAATCTATCTACATTTCTACATTTTCACTTTTCTACATTTCATTTTTATTTTTTAGTTAATCTAAACTTGCTAGATGTGTTCATGTGGGTTAGAGGTAAAAATGTAATTTTGAATTTCCAAATCCAATCCAATTTTATTTCTAAAATTTTCGAGTCTTCACAGGAACATTTCAATAATTCCCAGTGCTGTAATTATTCAGTTGTATTATTTCCATCGTTTTCCAATTTTTTACCATTAATTCCGAGGTCTCCCCCGGGTGGGTCGGGCTCGGCCGCAAATCGTGTCGGTAATTCGATTCAACCTTATGACGCCTTTCGGAAATTGTTTTGGCATCTTGATGAAAACCGTGCCTGCTCCTAATTTAGCGGAGTAATCAGATAATGCTATTGAATGCAAATGTAAAAAGAAAATACTTTTTTTGTCATCATTACTCCCCTTACAATTTTTACTTGAAAAACATATATTTATAAAATATCACATTTTAATGTATTATTTGCTTTAAAGATAAATCTGTAATTATATGGCATTTCTTTTTCAATTTTGTGCCTAGGTTACCATTAAGTGGCTAAGCTATTTCCTTACTATACTCATTTAGCCTCGATAAATTTAATGGTCCCTGTGGTAGGCTGTGGGCCTATTTCCTAAAGTGGAACAAATGATTGTTAGAATTGGATAAAACATCATTTAGAGTTAGACTAATGAAAATGTACATTAAAGTGAAAACTTCAAAAGCTTCTTATTTAATAAACAAATATTTCTCCAACAATATAAATGAGGAAGTGACGTGTGAAATACGTGAGAATCTTTGCAAACATGTACTAATAAGGATTTGTCTCCGGGGTTCTTATTTTGACATATATTTTCACTTATTTTCCCTTTCACCTTTCCTGTGCTGCCTGAATCTTAAGAATAATCTATTACGGTGGCGACAAGAGCTTATCCTTGATAAATCTCGAGGGTTGTATGTGCTGATATTAAGCAATCTCCACCCTAAACACGTCTCATGTCAAAGCTCTGTAAAGTTTTGCACGTATAGGAATAATGTGATCGGATAATCTCTTTGCTATTAGATGTGTAGGAGTATATTTTTTAATACGTCGGAAAGTACATTATTATTTACGTTGTGTGTTTGGGCCTTCGTGAAGTTAGCAATGAGAATGGAGGAAGCGAAAGATCTGTGTTAATATTACTATATTGGCAAGTGGCAATCTGTAATCTCTGCCTACCCTACCGGAAAAATAGGGTGATTGTATGTGCTTAAAAAATTTCTTTATATTGTCTCTTTATTTTATTATTTAGCTATTGATAACGTTTAAATCGTACAGCAATAAAAGCCTGAATTAAATGCAGGGATAAGGAAAGAAAAGCTTCTCATTTTATTGTCGAATGTCAATTTTCGGAGATTGGATAGCACTCAGTGTTTTTGGGATTTTGTATAGTAATCCTGGTGAGCCCAAAACATCATCAATATTTTGAAGAATCCATTTAACTCTATTATATTCTGTAGCAATATTAAATTATACAAATGGATCGCTCGCTCCTTGTCACCTAGTGATTATACATCTTTCCCAATTATGAAGATTAATTCTGCCTGAGATTAATGTGAATTTGCCTTGAATCTCCACTGTAATGGATTATAAATGTTGCTGAACCATTCCGAATTAGGTCAGCGTGTTGATGTCAATGCTGAAGCCACCAAAGTTGTTTGTGATATCATTATGGGACGTTTGTTTTTATGCAGATTGTCTGACCGAATCGGTGTCATCTTTATCCAAAGTCGTTATAACCTAGGAATGTAATGTCTAAAAACCTAAATAGATGTTGAATTATTGTTAATACTCCAAATGTAATTACACTATCGATTTAATCTTGACACTTATATTTGTAATACCTTCAACTATAGCAGTTACAAAGCATAAATTCTTTGAAGTAATATAGCTAATGGCCGAGAATGGCGCAACTGCGGCTCTGATACTGGGTCGTGCCAATACTTCTATTGAAGTCGCTGGAAACCTATCAAGAACTTTGCCTTTTTCGGAATATTGAACTTAATTCTTGAATGTATCTTCTAATTCAGAACAGAGGGAATTTATGTATATAGAAAGTCTTGAAATGGAACGTTTTGCGGCTTTGGCGAATATGGTCGCTTGTTTGGTGTGATGATGTAAAACGGAATATGACTGTATCACATTAGGTAAAAATTGTATCTCGGTGATAAATAGGTTATTTAGGTTCCAGCGGGAGTTTTAAATTGGAATGGCCTGAAATATTGCCCATGTCAGAGTAGAATGTTATAACCAGATTTATGGTACCTGGCTTTTGTACGGAAATACTGCCCTTTGGTGAGTTGCCAAGTCCTAGTGATTAATTAAACGGGATTCGTGGTTTCGTGTTTTATTATGCTTGGGATTAAGTTTTCCTTTTGTTTGAGGTTGATGATGCTTTAAATTTGTGTATATCCGTTTAAATTGGTTTTGATATCACGAACGATTAATTACATAATGAGATATAAACCTTTTAATACATTAATTGAATTTAACCCCTTGAGGGTCAGCGCAGGCACCGGTGTTTGAAATCAATGTAATATTTCTATTGTGTCTAGTTTTCTGACCATTGGCATTGAGGGGATTAGAAATAATTTTGATATGTTAATTCTTTTGTTATTTTCAAACGTGTTCATGTAATTATGTCAATTACTGCATCGTCGTCGGACTTACTTTAGAATTGATAGGATGAATATTAATATTTCTTAATCAAAGCAGGTTTATCGAGAATCCTAATCCCTAATATCTGAGGGATTATTCAGAGTAGCCGAAATTGCTTTCGAAATCTATTGCAGAATTGATGATGATATTTCTATTTCAGGGATGTATGTCTAGTATGAGATTTCTAGTAGATTAATGCAAATACTATCATGAATAAAGTCAAATAAAGATACTCTTACTAATCATAAAGATACTCTTAAGAATGTTAAAGTGTTCACTAGCTATCAGGAGGCCTGGTTCAGAAAGAAAGGGAAAGAAACTCAGCAACTGGTTTCCTCCCATTACAGTGTTTATATTAAAGGTCCTAACCTGACCTGTAAACGTTGACAAAATTAAATAACATTGATTGCCTTCAGTTGTTTTACTTTGTTGTTAGTTTGTTAGTTTAATTTCGAAAATGTGATTAACTATCTAGGTGTCCACGAAAACAATGTCTTATTGAAAGTTCTGTTTAGTTTAAGTTATCCCTTGGGTATGCCTCGTTACGCTAATTTAACTTAGTTCTGATGTAATACATTTCATCATGAATTTATTTTTATGCCCTTAGACTTTCGTATTTACTTTCTAGTTTTGACAAAATATCTCTTCCTTTTTTTGTATTGTTCTATAGTATTTTATTTTCAAAAAATATTTATCTTTTTTATTTTATTTGTAATACTTTTATACATACTTTTAATTTTTTGTAAGTCCTTTTCGTTTTCCGTTCTAGAGCCTTTGTATCTATATAAGATTTTTTTATTTTAACAAAAATTTTGATATTTTCTATATTAATCACCTCACATATGATTTTAAGCCTAAAGCCCTTAGCCCTTCCTCTTCTGCCTTTAGCTTACAGACATCTAAATCAATAAGTCTCGAAGTCGTTATACCTCCTTGTTAGTGTAACCTTCGGCTCAGGATTGGGGGAACAAGATAAACTTTCCCCGGGACAGTAATAAATGTAAATACGTCCATTTTTGGTCCATGTTGTGAACTTATGTTCCTGGGCTAATTTATATAATTTTCTCAAGATAGTTCCTTTGAGTCTTTGACGAAAGTTATGAAGAAATCCAGGAATGACACGAGTTTCCTTTTAGTTTTGTAATTTTATTTAGTTCGTGTGTGTGTCATTCGTGTGCGTGTAATATTCTACATGGTGCTTTCTCCTAGTGTTTGTAAATATGATCACGTGGTTGTGCAAGAAATTTCAAAACCGTAAAGAGAAAGAAGGAGGGATGGTATTGGTAAAGAATCATTGTTCAGTTTATAAGTTTTAATTTTCTGTAACCTATAGCTATAGATGCCGACCATGAGAGGTACAGAAGAATTCATAGTAATGCGTTCAATGTCAATACAGGAATAGTTTAATGTAGACAATCGATAAAATGCAAATTCTTTTACGTGAATTAACAGCACAACTTAAATATCATTAAGAACGGTATCAAACTGCCTGTCCGTGTCTGTATTGTAATTAAACACTATCAATATTATTTATTAATGTTTTAAGTAGGAACTCACTAATGTTTAAATTTTTTATTATTTATTTCTACTTTAATAGCAAAATAAAATCCAATGTGTTTTAACTCTATGAATTTCTGCATCTATGAGGTTCCGTTTTTATATTTTGAGGGTAAATAGTTAATATATTTTGTTTCATAACAACAAAACTTGTTTGAACGTAATGATTAATGAGGTAGATAAAATTGCTTTGAGGACGAGTTGTTCAGAAACATTAATCTTAGTATGAAATGACGACCTTCTGAAGGTGGAAGTGCTATTTTTATTCACTGTGAAAATTGAATGAAGGCTAATAAATATCTATAATAAATAAATCAATATGAAAGTGCGCCATTCATATTGATTTATTTTTATTTAAACAGTAAAATTATGTGTATTTTGTAATGTTTATAACAATATAAAAATTCTGACCTTTGTAAAGGTTGCTGAGGTTGGAAAACGCCTGGGTCCGGATCGCGCTAAATAAGTATCCATACTCCACAAGGACCTGATCTTGGTAGCACTGGGAATACCGACCTAAACTGTTTCCAGAAGTTCGTTTCTGGGAATCGATCTGATCCAGCCTCAAAGCATGTCGAAGGAGGATTTATTTTTTGACATCAAAATTAAAACATTAAATCTAAATGACAGAGATCCTTTCTCCTATTTTACGTCGTATGTACCAACCTCGGTAAAATTGGTGATTGAATTAAGCAACTAAAATTTCTGCTGAAGTAATCACATAACGTAATAAATTTACTTTATCAGAAACATAATTAAAAAGTCTTTGAAGATCCAAGTTAAATTTGGAGATCCTACAAAGCAGATTTTACTAATAGGGGTTGTCATTTGTACCTGAAATTCTGCAACGGTGGTAGTGACTGGTCTACTACTTATCGCAAAGTTAATTCCTAGAAAATTATCGAAATCATTATATTTTGCAAATAAAGAAGTAAAATTCTTGTGTTCAGGATGCTAGTAATAGGAATTATCAGCAATCCAACACCATACGTCATTAAACTATTAAATAGCTACTTCTGGATCATCATCATGGAGTGCTACTATGCACATATTTGCAGCGTAACTCGATCGCTGCATAGTTCGACAAAGTTGCGCTACCCCGGATTCACCGTAATACCTCTGGGACCCCGCACTCTAATATTAAAAAATAAAAAATAAAATAAAATAAAATGTTTTTATTTTAAGCTTAAGCTCATAGATGTTAGTAACAATTTTTAAACTTATATACTATTGTTAGTTACATACATATTAATTAATATTACTTTACCTAGATGCCTTTTGGAACGTTCTGTGGCTTTATTACTTCGTAGTATATCATCTACCTCAACTTCCATTATTATCTTTAGCATTTGTGCCATTTTTAATTACAGAAGCGATTTTTGATACATTTTATTGTATTGTTGAGTGTTTATTGATCTCAACAGAACAATCAACTGCGACGGCCCAACTTGTGTATCTCGTCACGACATGGCTCAATTAAAACTATGTATCTATTTCTGAATACAAACAATATTCTCCGAGAGTCTATTATTTGGCACCAAAAACGTAACTGGTAAAATCTATCAGTATAAGGCGTCTGATACATGATATTTAATCTTTCTTTATTATGCTGTGGTCGATATTTTTTGGTAAGTGTATCTATTTTGTCTATTACTAGAATATCTTTAAGCTAATTCTTAAATTCATGAAATTGTCACGTACTAATGATGTTCTTATTACACGTATTTCGCACCTGTCTATTATTAAATTGAATGCTATAAATGATACTAAACTACTATTCCTTAATTAATCTCGTGTAGCCTTCTAAAATTAAATTGTTGGTCCATAAGGATGATCTTTTATTAAAATGTCTTCTTCTTCCCCACAACTATTAATTATTCCTCTTGGATTACGACAGTAATTTAGGCTTTGAAAGTTAGCCCTAGTTCTCAATGTCGGATTTGAAAGGACCGCAATAGCGACTGCTTTCACTAAATAATGCCTCTGGATTTAAGCCTACCTTTGTAACAATTTACTGGCAAAAGATCAAATTTCCGAATTTAATCATTCAAATGAACCCATCACACCCTGTACACTGTCCGTCACGGACTTTAATACCTTCGGGCGTGCGGTTAATAGGGTGGCGCCAATATTGACTCTGCAGGATCCAGCCGGGAAGTCAGACACGCCTATTGAGACCCGTGTAAAATTTGATCCCTAAAGATGTTTAATTTGATTAGAAACAGTTTCAGCCATGTCACGGTTGATTTATGTGTTTATGTAAGTATCAATATCAGATTAACTACTAAATGGTCCCAATAGTACTGATCATTGAATTTTTGTAATTTTGGGGAATGAGAAAAAAGAGAACAACAAAACACAAAATGAAATCAATCATAATATCTACCCTCAGCTGTTTGCTTTTATATGCGACAAAAACAATGCCGAAAAATATGTCGGAGACTTTATATTTATAGTGACTTGATCCATAAAAATACTTCGTGCACTTGGCTCGTCCAATACAACTCTAAGTGCTGCTAATCTAACTTCGGCAAACTATTCCGCTCTTATTACACAGCAATTTAAGTTTTGCTGCAGACCGCGGTGTAATACAACGAAATTGCATGAGCAAAAGCAGTAAAAGCATAAACAAAAATTTTGGAAGTTAAAATGTTTGCAGTAAGCATCTTTCTATACTGCACCTTGAGTGGTTCATGGATGTCTTAAGGAAAAATAGATCAGAAACGACTTCATAAATGACAAAGGACGGAATATGATATCACGCGTAATTTCATCATATTCAAATACATATTATTTTATTATATTGCACGTGTTTCAGCATTCCCTTCGTATGAAATTATTTTATTTTGTACGGTATCAACTGGATAAAATAATTTTGGTGTAGTATTTCGTCGTTATAGGCGTTTCTTTAAATCTTTTTTATTATCCGACTAAAACAAAATGTTAATTAATTGGAGTTTAATCAATTCCTTTTTTATCAAAGGGTTGTCTAATGAAATTGAAATCAGGCAAAGAAAAAACAAGAAATAGGAAATTTTCCCTCGCCTCTCTAATCTGCCTTGATCTTTTTTATCATATTCTTTGATCTTAATTCAGAGTGGTTTTTAAAATCTATTAATGGAAATTTTTTTAGCTTCAAAATTATCAATTAGCACTTTTTCGGTTGGATTGGGCTTAGGTTTTTCATCACATGCCATGATACCTATCGATAACGATAGTGATGTTCTATATTCTCCTTCATTTATTATACTAGTACCGTAGTGTGTTTAACCGCTTAGATACCAGACCGGGATGTATTAATAGAGGGATTTAAAGGGTTAAAGCAACTGAAGAATCAATCATCTCTTTCTGAATGTGGACTATTTTATTCTGTTAAATAAGTATTGATTAATGATCTCTCATTATTGCTAAAATCTAAATGTTTTATTAAAAAAGCAAAGTGTTTATTTACATAATACAAGTGATTAAAACTTTGTCTGCTTTTGACGTTTAGTCATCATGACTTTATTATTTGATTCCAAGTTCACGATTCGAATTTTGTCACGGAATATTTTAATAAACATGAACTTGAAATTCCTGTGGGATTTTTCGAAGTTGTAATTAAAAAGTTCGACGTGAACCTCTTCGCTTTCATCATTTTACTTTTGACCTTTAGCTTTAGGGTGTGGAGATTTGATTTAGTTTTGACTTTAGGACTGATAGAAGGAAGGAATTGCCTTCTATATATACTGAGGTAACAATTTAAATTTTTAAATATCATCAACATTAGCAGCTCACGTAGAAACTCGTGTTCAAAAAATTTTGTACAGCAGCTGTCAAGAGTCGACAGTTGTGCAAAATTTTGTGAACTCGAGTTTCTTGGCGATGAGGATGTCTGGTATGTGTCTGATATAGAAACCATTTGAACTTCCTTTCTTCTAAAATGTTGCATGCGATAATATAAAATGGGAAACGAAAGTAATCGTGCTTCATATTACGCATTTTTGCCTAATACAAGAAGAATAAAGAAAATGAAATTTATGTCTGGCAATTTAATGCTTGTCACATCATAACCGCTGTAATATCTCAAACTCAACGTCGTTTGTATGATGAGACTAAAGGAAAACAAGGCTATTTTATATTTATCACCTCCAAAATAGAAAATTGTTTAGGGCAAAACGGCGTATTAGATCATCCGATGTGGGATGTTGGACAAGTAGATCGGATTGCGAGGGCGTTTCTGTTGTAGTGGGTGGGTTACTAGATTCAAAATCTCCAGTAGGTTCTTATATTAGCGTTTTGCATAATCTTTGTTAGGTATTAGAACTGTAAGCTTGTTATCGTGTTTTTGTACGTAGGCATCATTACAATTTTGATCAAATTATTTTTTTAATGGTGTAGCGCCAGTGCAATTTAGAGTATTTTAGTAAAATGGATCATATCTTTTAAGGTCTAACAACATCATCAATAAAAACTGCTTTCATTTTATACATAAGTCTAATTTTTAAGTGTGATGTTTGGTAGCATCATGTAGCATCAGACAAATTAAAAATAAAAACCGTAGATTCGGCTTCTCCGTTGCTCTTAAATAAAATAAATAGGGGAGATGTAACATTTTTTTAATATTTGTTACGTATAAACATCCGCCTGTTTAAATTTCAAGAGTTTAGATGTGACACACTGTGTACGAAGTGGTATTTAAAAGCTTAAAATGTGTTTGATTTAGCAAATATTTTAGAAGCTAAGACAGTATTCTTTAACGAGATCCTCACGTTGACATGTTGCTTTATGATGTCGTTTTATTTCCGATGCCCCTGACCCACAGCCCTTTGGGTTTCAGTGTCAACGACTCAATCGCTTTCGTATCGATTTCTTGCACGTCAGCTGTTTTATTGTTTTCTTGTCATATAGTTTTAAAAGATTTTTGTTAATAACACTACATAGTTCGCACATCGATAGGTAGAAGTTGCCATTGCAACTAGGACAAATGAGTTAACGAGCCTTCAACACACATACATGGTATTACCACGCCTCTATCCCCGATGAGGTGTAGGCAGAAGAAGAAGAAGACACCCACATTTCGCCACATGTCAACTTTTGATCACCCTACAATAGATTCTATCCCCACAATATTAGAACGGTCGCCGATGTAACGATACGCCGATATTGGCGATTTAATCTGAAGTAAGTTCCAATCAGTTTTTAGTGGTTCCGCTCTCGGGTTCCTATTGTTGCTCCAGGCTGAAACGGTATGTGGGCTCCGCAAACTATTCAGTTGAGGTTACTCACTAAAGGGCTTACCGGGATTGGAAAAGGTAAGCCTAAGTTGGCAACCCTTAGCCGTTATATTACGTTGCCCAATGGAAAGGAAAAAGGTGAGACACGTTTATTGAAGAAAACAGTGGGGATTTGGAACAGAGTGGTCTTCGTGGTCTCTTATCTATTTTTGCTGCAAAAATTTTATTTGCTATATCTTGGTTTTTAATTCTTTAATTATTTTCAACTAACATACGTTATGTCCTTTACCATCAGCCGAACACCCATTCTATTACTAGGGTTCGTGACTGTTAAATAACTAGTTGGTCTCACAATGGTTCGCCATCTCTATTTTCACTTGTTGAGAGTGTCGTTGGTTTAAAAAAAAATATATTCCAGCTACTTAAATACCATACCGTTGGAAGTGCTCAACCTTTTGTATTTGAATTTAAAACGTCTTTAAAGATGCGGTCGTATTGCCATTCGAGGATCCGGCCTTAAGTCGATGCCTTTATGCCTGGGCGCGTCCGAGGTGGGATAAAAGACCGTTTGCGGCTTATCTCCCCGATTGTACCTTGTTCTATTTTGCTGGTACATTTGAAAAACTTTCGAACCTCTTTAGAATTCATAATGAAGGTGGATGGAAGGTTGGAGTTTTTCTTGTAGCGAAGCCTTAAACTATTAACTTATTTAAAAGGTTTGATAGTTGTTTAAAATTTTAGGGGACATTTTGTTGGGATAAGTCATTGCCAACATTTTAACTAATTTGTCATAGCAGTAATGGGACTAACAGTCCAGATTGGTATCTGTGGGAGAGATGTTGAGCATGGTGTATGAAAGAATAGGAATAAATAATAATATATCAGGAATTTCAAGGAAAATGACAGTTGGTACCTCTACAAAATAGAGTATAGCATAGTTGCTTCTGCGAATAGTTCGCTTCCCAACGATTTCCCCTGCAATCGACTTACGGGTAGCTGACGCAGCTTGGTGTGGGAACCAAATAGGATCAACGAATTTTATATGGCAATCGACCCTTCAATTCCCTTTTGAATTTCAATAAGTAGGAAATAGTCGATCCTTACATTTATTTATACCAGAGGAAGATTCGGCCCTGAGAAGTAAGGTTCATATACATGCTTGTATTGCCGTGATCCAGCTCGAAGACAAGCAGTGAAATTATGGGTAGTCGAACTTTAATAATTTTTTAAGTCCTTCTTGCTGCTTTCTTCCTGCTGCTGGGCACTTGAACTCCGAAAAAATTTGCTACATTATTATTTTATTATTCATTATTATTTTATTTGGGAGGTTAGTACGCTTTAGCTTTCGATCGAAAACAAAGCTACCTTCGCCATGGTCAGGCCTTAGATGAGTGACGAAAACTTTGTGATCTCGAGCTCCTCCGTCCTTCGGAAGGCACGTCAAGCTGTTTGTCCCGGTAGCTAGTGCAACTGTTTCTGCCAACCGCATTGGGCCAGCGAGGTGGTGTTACGGCTCATGTGTTTTTCTATGAGAAAGGCTTGTCCCTAGTGGGACTTATATAGGCTGAGGACAATTTTATTATTACAATGTTTCCTTTTGTTATCTTTCAAATTCGTTTATCTTGTTCCCAATTTCCTTGTCTTTGTCTACTGGCATTCCAGTATTGTATGTTGTAATTATTTTCATAATTCTAAACATTCAAGAGCAATTGATACATTTGGTAAGTAACAAAATTCCCTTTACGCAACAAAATACCAGATCCACTTACCAAGGAAGTTTTATCTAAAAGCTTCGCTTTCGATTCCCAACGTCATAGGGACTTTTAGGCGTCGAACCTTTGACGTTGCCGCTGTAACGAGTTGACAAATCAGCGGCACGCGTTTACGCGTCGCCATCATATTAGAATGAAACCGCGCCCTGCGATTGGTCGGGCGGCGGCGTGCGGGCGGGGCGGGGGGCGATCAATACGGGCCGTTACGTAAGCTGACGCCGTACGGCTACAGTCGGCTACAGCAACTTGGGTCGTTTTATTGCAATTAACTGGCATGATAAAAATAGTATATTTATTTAAGGTGAGAAACATTTTTATTTATACAAAAAACTAATAAATTGTAGGTCAATTAAGAGAAAATAAAAATGCGTCAGCATAATCTATATTTGCTAATGCAGTTATAAAGAGGTTACATGATCAAGTCCTTTTATTGGTAAAGTATTACGTCGATACTAACTTGTTGTTCCTCGAAGTGTTCATTAGTCATTTAACATGATTGCATATGTTGTTTTAAAACTGCAGATACACTTTTACAAGTATAAAAGTTGTTTAATAGATGGAAAGCGATCACTGTCGCTCGTAACATCTGCAACGATCTATTCGGTGTTTTTATTCGCAGCACCGGAGGAATCACAAAATCTGTTCTTTCATACCCTAAATTTTATTTTATTTTTCTTTTCTGTAAAATTGCCTCACAATTTAAATTATGTAGAAATTATTTATTAGAATTTTCCAAATTTCTCAAACTTTTTGAATATTATGTAATTAGCGTTTTAATTTACTCCATATAAAAAAAATTCCACCGAACCAAAGCGTTTTCGCTTGTGAATATAATGGAACGGATGTTTTTTTTAAACGGTATTAGATACGTAGTTTAGCAGGTTATCTTTTTGTAATATTATATATTTTTTTAATAACGAAACGTCAGCATAAAGAGTACCTAATTAGTATTTCTATTCTAATTATCTTTTGTTACATTTTCCGAAATATTTCGTTTTCCTTTATTTCGTTCGCATTCGCTATAGATAACAAGTTCGCGCCCTCGGGCCGAAAGGGGTGCTATTTCTCGATAAATCCTTGGTTTTCCTAAGTATTATGAAACTTTATTTATGTGGCTTCACACTTCAATATCTTCAAGAATAGTTATTAAAATTGAATCAGTCGGTTGTTAGTATGTACGATGTAGATGTAGAAAAAAACATCTAGTTTATTTATTAGACCAATGGTAATGGTAAAGCTTTCAGTCTATATGTTTTTACGCTCAAACTGTTGCATGGAACACACCAATACATACATTGCTGTACATTGCCTTCTTCTTCCTGCTTTTTTCTAGGTGGGTTCGGCACAAAATGTCTTCTTCTTCCACACGTCAGTTCAACATTCGCTTCCTATCTTTATTATGTCATTACGCATACTCAATCCACCGCTTTCTTGACCTTAGTTTTCTCCTGGGTCCATCCACTTTCATACTAAACATTCTTCTACTTATGTTACATCGATCCTCATCACATGCCCATACCATGCTAAACCTGTGCATTATAGAGTCTGTGCTGTCTGTGCATAGTGATGTGATGAGAAGAAAAAACTAATACTACATAAAATTGGAATCTCACCCGATCTCACCCAATTTCAAAGTTCAGACGGAGCCGTGGACAAATCTACAAAATAATAAATTCCATAGAACTGAATAATTAACCCAGTTAACCCTCATATTGTATTAATGTAAAATTAAAATTGTGCCAGAGAAATCCAGTACTTAAATGTGACTTTAATACCTTAGTAGAAAGGTCGTAAATGCATTGACCACATGCAAAAAGGAAGGCTTTTATCCAAGGGGCGGTTTCCTGCCTACTCCAATGTGGGACAATGATCCTGTCTTGCTGACGCATTCAAAATTTTATATTACCTCTCACATCGTATTCAATGTCTGATATTGCTTCTCATGTCGTATTCAATACCTAATCTCTTAATATTACGCCTTACAGTATAGCTATTCAACATTTATACTTTTCTATTATTTCTCTATGGACAGTGATGGACATTTCTTAATTTAATAACTGCATAAACCACCCAGAGTTGTTACGGTATTTGAAGAAGTTTGCGTGACGGTTTTCTATATAATTATGGTAATAAAATTAAAGTGTGAATATAATACAATGTTCCACACTTGTTAAATGTAAATATGGAAATTATATGGTTTATTATGAATTAAATTTGTATTGTAGTGAGTAGTTTTTATTTGACGCTTTATGTATTAACGTTTTGTACTATCTTTATACTATTTCTGAAAATAAGTATGACATTCCACAATTTATTCAGAAAGTCTCAGTCTCAGCCAGTCTCTGTGAAAAAACCAAACAGCCTCACTAAAAATTCAACATCGAAAATAATTTGCAGACCGAAATAAAAGCTAGCTTACATGCCAACTTTTATTACTTACCGATGACAATTATTATGATGATTATTTTAGTATAAAGATTTAACCTTTCCGTAGACATTGTTTAAATTCTATGATCAATCGACCTTCAATCATATTGCTGAAAAAGGTTACTAGACTTTCAGTATGGTATGTCATGTTATGTTGACATTATGTAAATTATTATTTATTTTATTTTATTATAAGAATTGTTCGAAATATTTTTCTATATGTACAAATAATTAGTTATTAATTGTACATGACGATCATTTTCTTTCATATTGCATTTTTAAATTATTTATCATGTGTGTGTGTGTGTATGACAAAATGGAATAAATGTATCGAGTCTAATCTAATCTAGCTCGTACCTATCTTTTAGCGAAATACAGAGAATCAAGTCAACAGATACAGCTATATCTCTAATGGCAAATTCTATCGTTGTATTTGCCAATGCTCGCTCCGCCGTGCACTCCACAGTTGCCAACATTCGCTATTTTGCATTGAATCAGCTCGTATGAATTATTCAGAGCATTATTTGCCGTTTGTTATGCAATGGTTCTAAGTGCTGAAAAGCCGCCTGTATTTTGAACTGGATATTGCTTTGTCTCGTTTATGAGCAAATTATTAGTGGTGGAAGGCATTTAAGGTTCATGAAAATGAGGTGAAAAATTACAGGAAATTTCTTGGGTGGTATGCAGTTTATTTCTCGATAATTTTAACCATAGTGAGTGAGAGCTAAAATATAGTGATTTTCCTCCTATGAATAAAAAGTAGTAAAGTGTAAAAGTAGTTTACAGTAAACGATGTCAAGCGACGCCTTAGTAATTTATATAAGCAAATATTGAACTGTTCTGATAACAATGTTCAATTATTAAAGTCGAGCCTCGATGCCGATAAGGGCTTAGCTACACTTGACATCTAGGTAGCGATCCGGCAATATTGGAAAACTTGATTTCCATTTATTCAAAGGAACGGTAGGAATTTTACTCTAACCTATAGTACGTCTCAATTAAAGTGGCCAAAAAGGTAAAAAAAGGTATACAGTCTTAGCCTAGTGTGAGGACAGGGTAAGGTTTCATGTTTTAATTTTTAAATAAATTTCTTTCTTTCCATCTTTCTTTCTCTGTTTGTGAATAAATGTATTTCTAACTTTTCTTGTTTTCTATATATGTTAGGTACCCATGTAACAGATGGCGAGACTGTTGCCATGCACCGGGCACAATGTGAGGCAAGCCATATGGCATGAGATTAAATATTATTATTATTAACACCTCTGCCTACCCCAGGCGTGATAAGCTTTATTGATAGCATTAAATAGAGAAACAGATCAGCCGAATTTAAGCCCACAACAACAAACATACATCCGGAACTCTCATAATACCTATTGTTCTTCCCCGCTAAAGATTGTTGGCAAGGAACTTATTCAGCGTTGCCGTCTTACGTCTTCCCACACTCACGGAGACGAATTACGGGAATTAAATACGTGAGAACCCTAATTACGGGATGTACGTGAGGGCGTGAGGGGTGAGGTGACAAGAACCTAGCGCGCTGTAAACCAGAAGAGGCTTAATCGAAGCCTACGACGAATTATAACCTTGTCGCAATGAAATTAATTTCGTGTTTCAGTAATGAATAGGGAAGCAACCATTAAAGGATGGGTTCCGTTATGAGTTGTTTTCGGTTGGATTGTTATTTGGTTGTGTTTGGTAATTGGTGAAGTGTCAAAACATGTTTTTATTGTCAGTAACGTAATAAGTAATTGAAAGAATTTTAGATAAAACAGTTTTATTTTATGTAGCGTTTGTTTAGAATTTTTTATTTATTTTAACAGGTTGCAATGCAAAACTTCTCTGTCCTACACCTGTTATACTTGTTTTAAATGGCTTAATTCCAAAATGAATAATCTTCAACACATTGGAACATATAATTAAACCATCTAGTTTATTCTTTGTTACATATTTATAGATTTAACTAAAGTACAATTTTTTTACAAAAATTACCTTATCGCAAAAAAGTTAAAGTTCGTCAAAACAAACAATCAATCAGTCTTTACTATAAGTGCTAAATTAATAAGCAGGCAACGCGTTTAAACAAAATTGTTATGTTAAGGCAAACTTCTCTTGTTATTTCTTCCACGTGACCATTCAACCCTGTGACCCGACCTACTCATAACTGAAAGCTTTGAAAGCTAGCACGTGTCTGATTGTTTTTAAGGGTCTAAAAATAGACAGTTGCTCTTTGTTAAAATGCTTTGAATTAAAAAAAGGAAATTAAATTCAAACCTGAAAATCCCACGTTTTTTAAAAAGAGCAAATTAAAACTGCCGGGCCCAATAATTTCTAAGATTATCCATTTAGATTGCAATTTACACTTAAAATCAATGCATGCATTGATTTCCATTAAAATCCCTATAAAGCGAGGCACTAACGCGCCCCCTTAAGATGATAAACACTAGAAATTGATTATCATGTTTTTTGTTTCAGGTAAGTACATTTCGAATATAGGTTATATTCGAAGACGTAGCCCTTAGTAAGGTAAGTATATTTTTGTGTCAACGAAAATAAAATTACCTTCGACATTTTCGAATCGGATTATCGACTTTATTTGTTATGAGTTTCGTTTTAGTACTGTTTGTGAGAGTTGATGGAAGTTGGGCAGGTATAAAGTTTATTTCCCAATAAAAGAAAAGCACCCGCTTAACAAAAAACAGGCTTAATACTTGTGGCTGTTTTTATAGGTAACTAACTAAAGCACAATTTCCGTACCAAAGAGTATTTTATTATTACAATGATTGGATGAAGCTTCCAATTTTACAAGCGTGAAAATGGGAAATAAATGTGCAAAATATTTTTTTTTTAAACTCACTTCAAGTATATTAAATTTTATAGTATCGCAGCTAGCCTTGCCAGCCCCAATCCTCCAAATTATATTAAACATTTACATTTTTTAAACTATTTTAGTATACTTTATATATTTGTATAATAACAAACTAAGGTAATGTATGTTCCTGTGACTCTTGAAAATAATTTCAGTCTCCCATACTACGGCTACGAAAAGCGTAGTAACGTCTACGGTTCTCCGTAGCTTCTAGAGATCGTAGTCGACAATCATTCGTAGCATCTAACGCTAATAATTTCTTCGTTGATATTCTTTCTTTGTTATGGAAATAGATCGCCCGATTTTCCACTTTCATAATAATTATAAATAAATTTTCTTTCCTTTGTAATTTATGGGTTAGGTATGATTAAAATAATATAATAAAAAAAAAAGACGTGTGGCACTCGGTAAAGCTATTGCATAGCATTTTGTATCAACTTATGCAATTATAATTTTATTTATTTATTTTATTCATGCAGTATTTCTTTTTCTTCGTTCGTTCGTTCGTTCTTTTTTTTCTTTTCTTTGCAGTGTTTTTTTTTTCATTTTCTTTTTCTTTTTCTTTTTCTTTTTCTTTTTCTTTTTCTTTTTCTTTTTCTTTTTATTTTTCTTTTTCTTTTTCTTTGAATTGAAAAGTTACACTGTTAAAGCACGCACACAACGCCGTGTCGAAGACTGCCGAACTGAAACGACGTTAGACGATGCACGGCCTTCTAGCCACACCTCCTTGCGCATCGGAGTGGGGAGCGTGAGGTTTTTTCGTTACGGAATTTCTGGATTCGGTCCCTGCGCTCAAGGCCCGCGATAAAAGCTATGCAATAGCTTAAAAACTTTCAAAATTACAGTCCAGCGAGAGATTTCTCAATGTTACAATTGGCGCTCATATCGCTACGCATGCTGTACTGATCTAAAGAGCTACACAGAATATCCGTTTTTCTTTATTTTTCCACAATATATGAGTTGTGGAGGCGTGCATAGGTGTGTGTGTGTTGGAACATTTACATGTATTTTTGGTGCTGTGTTGTAATAAATCTAGACGAAAATAATCAATCAACATGATCCCTCTCGCTCCAAAGTAAGTGTTAATGCAGATATATGCAGATATTTTGAGTAGGGTTGTCACTTCGTTCCTCTAATTTTGCAATTCATTTTACAAATTACTTCCATTTTCAGATTTGCTCTTGCATTCTTGTACACTGTTTGAATCCTTACCGAAAAAAGATACGCTAAGTTAATTCCTATTAGCAATCGGGACCAACATGCCTTCCCAAACACGGGAATACTACAGGTCACATAGTTTCGACACTCATCCAACGTCTAACCATGGCAAAAGTTTCATTTTCACTAAAGAAGCCGTTCATACTTTGACAAACTCCCCATTCAACTATATAAAATAAGTAAGTAAGTCCGCCTTTGTTCGTCGTACATAAAGATTAAATAAATAAATAAAATATGCACACGATTTTCTTTACTACAACTTTGGTATAATTAAATTGCGTGCTTTCTACACGTGAGAGACTTAATTATTTCCCACAGCAAGGTTAGTCCTTTGTTAAATTAAATAGCACCTTGTCCAGTGGACTGCTTTTGCAGTGCTTTTGCCTAGTCTCTGACAAACCCTTAAGGGATAATAGTCGTGATTATATGTATGTATGATTATGTATGTGAATTGCGAACGGAGGATATATAACGGGTGTCTCAGTAAGAGTGCACTTTTTCATTTTAAAATAAAAATAGTATTTTATGAGAAAGTTGTGAATTTTTTTTCTGGTTTATAATAAATCAAATAGTCTTTACATGAGTAGGAGCAAATCAAAACAGATGATTAAATATTTGTCTTTATGTTTGTATACTCGTCATGTAACATCAATGAATTGAGTGCAGTTTTATCTGATGGTATTATTTGAGTTTTTTAAAATAATTCATTACTTGATTCATAAAACAAAATTATTATTCTTCTTGTGAAATACTCCCAGGAAACCCTCTTATGAATATACACCATCAACAAAGCAAATGATGAAATTATTTACGAAATTCTTCATTTATTTTCTGTTGATGATATTTAAGCAAAGACGCTATAAAGGAACTTCACATTCTGATTTAAACATCTTAAATATACAGTTTCCTAAAATGATCCATCAATGCCTTATTCATTCCAAAACTGGTCCTCATGAATATTTTATTCCTGGAATCGGTTCATTTCGTTCGTGATCATAAATTAAACTGGTAACGGTAATAATTTCGTGTCTTAAATGTGACAAGTACATTTTTTGGTTCCATAAGAATTTTAAAGGGAGATACGGTATTGAATTGTCTAAATTGGTATCTTTTTGTTATCTAATTCTGTCAGAATGAAGCATTCCTGGCATTGCTGTTTCGGGTTCAAAGAAAAGATAGGCAGTAATTTACTGTTTACTTAGGGTGAGTTTTTTGATCCGTAACTATTACAGTTACCCCTATAGGTAAAATCTAGACGTCAATGGAATCGCCAAAATGTATGACGCTAGCTTGACAAATTATTAAATTTGCGATGAAAGTTCCAAGTAATACACATTTTCATAAGCTATGCCGCCATTTTACTAATCCCAGCATCATGATGTGATTAAATTGTCTATGGTTTTTTAACTATATAATATCTGACATGCGTCTTATCCCATGCTTATGAATGTCATAAACATTTTACAATATTTCGTGAAAAAGAAAAACTAAGCTATAGATTTTATTTCACACATATTTCAAGATTTTTCCTTCCTTCGAGATCCGCTTAAAAAGACAAAAGATGCAAGAAGTTTCTTTTAAATAATTGTTATGAAAGCCCGCAAACTCCGTGTAAACTGCGTTAGGACTTAATCAGGGCACGTCAGGCCAGCATTGTCGCGGGGACACTGTAATTCCATTACTGGTGCTGTCGGTTCGACGAACACATTTGCATGGCCCCTGTTTCTCGAGAGAAATGAAAAATGGCTTGTTGTGACAAGCTAATTTGCTTCACATATTTATAAAATTAGGTACTTCTCTTTTCTAGTTTACTTGTAATTAATTCAAAGTGCAAAATCGTGATTGCTGAGTGCGGGCTTGAGTGGCAAGTAAAGAGCGACTTTGCAGTACAACTTAGTCAGAGTTGTCTTTATACATTGTGGGCATTATAGGAATTGCGTAATTGTTCTAGGCGGTAGGTCAGTTAGGGCGAGTTTTTAATACGTAGTAATATTGGGTCCTTACCTATGAAATTGGTGTTTTATTTCTCTCTTAGTATTTTGTCTGTAACTATTAAGATTCAGAGTATTCCTAAAAAATAATTACCTCGTTTAAAAACAGACTATATTTTTGAGCTCTTTTGATTTGTTTTGATAATTTGTTGTAAGTTTAATTGTGTTAAAATTGTACACGGAGACAACTCTTTTTAAGTGCCTCCCGAATACATCATTTTATTTGTATTCACTTAAAAACGATAAATAATTTTTATGAAGTGTGATATTACACATATTACTAAAGCTTGTCTAATGATAGATGCCAAATATTATTATCTTTGGATTTGTCTTTGTAAAAAAAATTAAAAAATTTTAGTATGGAAAATGCAGAATTCCCCAAAATCTCCATACAAAACACCAATTTCATAGGTAAGGACCTAATAGTTCCCTCAATAGTTAAAATCTAGACCAATAGCATCAATGGAAACGCCAACATGTGTGACGTTAGCTTAACAAATTATTAAGTTTGCAATGAAAATTCGAAGCAATGTACATCAACTGTGCCGTTATGTTAAATTGTCTATGATTATTTTATTAGAGTAATATTTTAAATTCGACTATTTGACAAGGTCTCATATCACATCACACGTTTTTGCCATTGGTCCTTATTTCAACCTTACTACGGTTTAAAAAACCAACTTACTTGGACAGTCTTGTGTAGATAATAATGATAGATAAATAATAAATATTCGATACCATCTAGAGTGAAAAAAAAGACAATTAGAAGAAAAGAAGGTTTTTGGAAATTGCCATTTATTTCTTTTCCATTAAAATCAAATGATGCGATATTCGTATGCCGGCACACAAATCTTGTTGTTATTGTCTTTTTATACTGGGAACGATGCTGATCGTTCATAAGACTTGGCTTTTATACTGCTTTGTTTGACTTTATAAAGAAACTGCTGGAACTGGGAGACAGTGAACAAAGTTGGGTAATGAATTTCTGTAGTATTTATTCATTGGGTTTCAGATTTTTATATAAGCTTACAGGTACTAGTGTTAATGTATATTTTCATCTATAGCCTGACCAGGAAAATAAAAAACCTGCTCTAAGGCCAGAAATTTACTTTTTATTGCAACACTAAGGCCCAATTGCACGATTGAGAGTTAGAGCCTATCCCAGGGTTTGCCCACACAAATCTTTGCGTTGGAACTCCACACATACTTAACATCAGGTCTAGTCGTAATTTTTCCAGTCTTCCATAAAAAAGCTGTACGAAAACTGATTTATACTCATTGTTATATGGAGAAAAGTAACGATATGGTTAACTGTAACTTATAGCTTTACTTATTTCTTGACCCGTATTTTAAATCCCCTGGCTCCTTTATGGCACTAACTCATGTGAAGCTAACACGTTTTGTAAGGCTCGCTAGACTTAGCTAAGATTAATGGGGAGTTTACCCGCCTTTTGATGAATGTACTCCAGACATTATTTCATTATACGGAACATGTTTTTCGAGAGACCGGTAAAAACTTTAGATAATGTTATTTTATTCAAATTTTGTCCTTTCAAATCGAATTAAGATTTAGAAATTTAGGTAAAACACTTTTCATGTTGATTTTCATCCTTAAACTTGTTTATTTCTGTATAATTCTGGACAAAACTTTTTTCATACATTCATACCTCTATAATCACGCCTTGGGGTAGGCAGAGATTGCAGATCTCTCAGATCAGATCTCACACGTTCGCTTTTTCTTCTCTTATTGCCAGCTTCATACATGCCTTTTGGTTTGAGGTAGATTTTGATTTGGGAATAACCCCCTTGGCGGGCACCGCGATCACCGGTGCTCGCAAACAATATATGTTTGTTATTGTGTCTCGTTTTGTGCCCTTTGAGTAGTTAAGAACGTCCCCGATTCGGTCAAATTGGCCTAGTCCGTCCACCTCCAACTTTAACATTTACATTCGCTATAAATACCCCAAACCAAGTAGATACATCACACCTAGAAATAAAGGTGTATATGAAATAGTACAGATACCAAAAGTAAAATGTAAACTATATCTCTTAATTATCTGCAAGTAAACTAGTAAATACCCTAGTGGAGAAATAAACATTTTATTATTATTACACGTCTATAGTTCTGGGTCAGGTGCACTATCAAGATTGTAAAGCCGCATTGCGTCATACCACAAAGTTATTAACCCCAATGGCTATTTATTCTTCGATGCGGGGCAATCCTTATTCATTATTGTGGTCATTTGGCTTTTCATTGGTGGAACTCCTGTTACATTAGCATCTCCAGTGAAAATCTTTTAAACCTTCACTCTGGTAGATTTTTCAATATTTTTACTTAACTTTTGTTCTGATCTAATATGAACATATTTGGATTTGTAATTTTTTTTTGGGACGTTTTGGAATCAATAATGTTTGTAGTTATTTTAAATTAAAAGGTCTTTTGAGTCTATAGTAAAATTTAATCCACCTCTAAAGCAAAATTTAACAATAGGTACTTAAATTCAGTATTAAAGAGGGCAATCTTTTGCCAGTTTTTATTCCAAGATAAGTGGATTTGGTAAATTGTTCAGAAGTAATGCACCGTAACAATTTTCGATGGCTACTAGTTATCTTTTTAGTTATCTAAATTATCTTTGGGAAGTTGCGACATATGAAACTTCGATAGCTTTATCTAACGATGGTGATGACATTAACGAATGAGTTTTCCCCTTTATAGATAATAACGTAATTTTATCGGGCCATCTTTCTTCACATTCTGAGTTAACATTTACTAAGGATGTGTGAGCCGTTTGAACCCTTGGCTTCTATTGTTTCCATTGAGTCAATGTGAAGTCGCTTTCGAGCGTTTCTGAAAGTTTTTATTATTTGCATTTATATAACCTCTTATTGTTCTTGTTTCAGCTGCACCGACGTATTGTGTATTCAATATTGGTCGTAGAATTTCAAATGAATTTACTATTTCAGTTCCTGAAGTTAGTAGTATCTCTAAGCCGTTTATTTCGTTATGAATGTCCTCAGCTTATCTAGATACTTTTACATATATTTTTTTAATTACATAAGAATTATTTCTACAAGTTTTATTTGCTTTAATGATTTGATGATCTTTTATTAGTTTCTTAATTTGTTAACTTGTCTATTTGAGATAGTAATCATAGCTAGCGCGATAGACGATACTCTACGCGCATTGCAACATTTACAAACAGCGTCTATTTCACACGATCTAGGTCATCTTTCTCACTGCAGACTGCTGCTAGGCTACGCCGTGTTGGATGGCTCAAATTCTGTTAAATGTTCTCTTACGTAACTGAAGTAAAACTTTGTTGGATTTTATCCAATTTATTGTACTGCCACAATGTTTTAGCTGTTTTGCGTCCTCTTCTTGTTTATAGCATAAGTTATCATGTTAGAATACTGACGACCGATTTCAGCACTTCCGGAGAATATTCTAATAAATTAACAGACAGATAATATAAACTCTGTGTCATTTTTTTAACTGTTGGATAGTGATTATCTAAAGGTAAAACCAGATTTTTTTCTGTCTGTATTTCGATTGCGAAGAGTTAATGAACCTTAAAAATTACGAAGCTATTTCCTTACGTGTCACTTCACAGAGTTATGGTGATAGAATCTGACATGATCTAACGCCTCTACCGAATTCAATCAATAATCATGCGACCTTTTTGTGATCTGATCTGAGATCTGAGGCACGTAAGGTTGAAAAATGATGTGTGGGTGGGACTCGATTCACTGGGTTCACCGCGCCATCATCGACATTGTCCAATTTATCAACTGTTTCATGCTTGGTCGTTGCATTAAATTGGGGAATATATAGCGGTGATAGTGGATTATGAGTATTTGATGAGATTGATACGACTATGCTGAAAAAGAGGACATGAAATGTTTATTTTGCTGTATATTTATATTGAATCATCCATATTCACTACAAATTCGTTAAAAATAGTAATATATATATTAAAATTTGTCTGGTTCTGGATTAATTTTTTTATTAGAGACTGGTTATTTTAATTGTTTATAAAACACCATTGTAGATGTATTTGTTTATTTATACAAGAACGTATCTTCTTATTTTCGTTGCCAACATTTCCTTTTAATATGAAAATGAAGCTCACCATGTTTTTTATTATGTTATACTGTATTTGATCTTATTTTGAAGGAAAATAGCTACTAAGTGTAAACAAATTTCGTTGTTTCTTAAGTTTATAAAACAAAAACATTTGCAGGGTTTCTGGAACGTTCCTTTGTTTCATCTCAAACAATAAGCGGTAATCTAACTCTAATAAAAAAATTGCCTCCTGAAATGTTATTCCGGAATTTCGGTCGACATTTGCTTATCCATGTTTCTTTAAAAATAAATTTGGTTTTAACTACCCCTTAACTTTGAGACAAAGTGTCTTTTCATCTCGGAAAGTTTCTAGAACTCGTAGTTTTTCAGTGAGGTTATTTCAGAACTTTTGATTAATATGTCTAGTTTTACCTTTTAGTTTTGCTAACGGTGTTATGAATATTTACAGTATAGAATTTGGTAGTTTGTTGAAGAATGATTGGTTTTGTTTCTAAGTTTCTATCTGTAAATGTAAATCCATCTTTCAAAAACGTAAGAGAGACTTCTGGGATTTAATAAAATAATAGATTTTATGTAAGACCTTATGATGTATCTTATTTCTAAACGTCTTTGGATTCTTTGTTCTTAATTTTAAGTGAAATAAAAAAGATAACAAATAGAAAATCCATACTAATATTTTAATGCGAAAGTAACTGTGTCTATCTGTCTCGTTTTGACGTCTAAACTACTGAACCAAATTAACCGAAATTTACAGGTAGTGTAGAGCCTGAGAAAGGACATAGGCTACATTTTATCCCGATATTCCTATGGAAACGGGTGCATTGCGGGTGAATGTAGCAAAATTAAATAACGCCTCCCAGAAAAACGAAAGACATATTTACGCCACTGTGAATTTTGCTTCTAATAATAGAGTAGGAGTTAATTTTCATTTCCAGCAATTGAGGCTACTGTTCCAATTTGAAAAAAAATTCTGTGTTGAATAGCCTATTTATTGAGGAAGGCTATAGGCTACATACCATCACCCTATCTCAAAGTAACAATTCTACGCGGACGAAGTCGCGGGAAAGTTACAAATAAATATCTTTTTTGATGCTGAAGGAATTTAATTTACGTTCTTAACTTCAGAGAAGGGGTGGGAGATAATTATTTTCTGATACCAACAGTATAATAGAAGTATATTTCAGCTGTGCTCCGTTTTTGTATTTCTGCATAAGTCACGGAGAAATCATTCTACCTACACGAAAACTTAATGTCGAAAATAGTCGGAAACTACCTCATAACTGTGACCTGGCACAGCTTCTACAATTATTTTGAAACTCCATCATAAGTAAAAGGAACACGTTTCCAGTCTTTTCTCCAATAATGACAGATCTATTGCGAAAAAACTTTTGGAGCAGTCGAACGGATCGAATGCCGAGCAGAATTGGCAGTTTCTGGCCTCGTTTAGACAGATGAGGGTAATATCTAGACAAATGTACTCACGGCCCCTACAGGGTAATATTTCAGTCAGTAGGTTGTCTATACTCGAATATACATGTGTTGTCAACGGTTATAGTTCTTTGTGATAAATATGAATTCAGACAGAGGATGAACATTTAGAGATGGTTAATGTTTTAGATGGCAGTTTCAAGATATAAATTATGCACATCCACCAATTTGTCATATAACATCATGTTGTCAGTTGCCATCAATCCAACATCAACAGTTAATTGAATTTGAAGTAGTTTTAATAAAAATATTGTCATTATATTGCTGTATTTAATGTACTAATTATATGTTTGGATGATATCAAACAAGAATGTGATTGTAGTATAAAAGCTTCGGTTAATACTCATAACGCTTTTGTATTCATATAATCTAGTTACATAAATATCTGAGTTGCTCCTCATCAGGCAGCTCCGTGACTAGTATTCTCGAGTTCTCGTTGCTTAATTAAAGCGTTACTTTTGTATTTCTATCTCATGTTGTGGGTAAATCGCCGAGTTAGGCCACAAGTCGTTGCGTCGAGATATTTTATGGGGCTTCGAAGATTTAGGTCGGGTCTCGAATATAAATATCGTTATTCAAGACCCAGCCTCGCGGAGAATATATTTTGGGTGTTTACGAGAAGCCTCGGTTGTAACTCTGATTTTAGACGACATTCGGAGTGTTTTGAGCGATGAATATGATAATAATGTATAGGGATTAGTCTACCCTGTGCTATTTATTTCTTTTCATTTCTTATCAGTTGGAAAACAGCCAAGCTGTCCACCTAGGGGTATATTGCTACGGTGACCTATATGCGATTCCTTTTAGAGTTGCATTTTACTGCATCGCCTACAGAAACCATAGTGTACTAACCTGTGACATAAGATTCAAATTGTAAATTTTTCTCTTCATTGCTAAAATTGTTGACTGGTGCATAAATCACCAAGTTGCCCCAAATGCTTATCCTTCCTGTATCTTCCCTTTTCTTTTCCATGTCGTACCCAGCTTATCAATTATAAGATATTAATGTAAAAAGTCATCTTCTATATAACTGACATAAGAACCCGAACAAATATTTACTTTACCTTTATCTTAATTATCATTTGCTCAAGTTAACGCTTTTTTGCCCGGTAATATCGGATTAATGTTGAGTGCAACCGTAAAAGGCATATAAACTTGATTACACTCTTCAAACCCCGGTCTTTAATCCGCCTCTTCAAAGAGGCTGACTAGCGTAGAGTCATGAATATAAACGCTATCATTTATGTCTATGTGATAAAAACGATCTATCGTTTTCTCTTAGTGTTGTAATGTAGCTTTTTCTTTGTTAATATAATCGAATGAGATCTTTTCAGTTACTGTAACTTATCATTGGGCATTTTTATCATCGAGTTTATTCATGATCAGTTATTATTTAGACTAAGCTATATAATTGTTAAATTAACTGAGGATCTTTCATAACTTAAATAAATAAAATAAAGAATAAAAATCTTTAGAAAAAATCTTTAGTCAAAAATTTCTTCAGACATTCACACCTATCAATGTCTGAAGAAATTTTTGACTTAACTAGACCCATTTTAAGCAACTAATGCTGCTTGTGTTACAGTTAGTAGATAACGAATAAATATATCTAATAGATAAATACATATAAATATTCAGATTTTATATAATACATATATAAACATCAGAGACTGGAGAACAATTGCCTGTAACCCAGAATCTCTCGAACTGGTGTTGTACCCAAATGCTGGAAGCTTGCTAATGTTCAGCCGATACCCAAAAAGGGTAGTCGTGCCGAGCCTGTCAATTACCGTCCTATTGCAATCACCTCCATCCTTTGTAAAGTGATGGAACGTTGTATTGAACAAGCGGCTGCTGGCATACCTCAAAGACAATGACCTCCTAAGTGATCGGTAGTATGGTTTCCGTCAGGGCCGGTCCACTGGAGATCTTCTTGTGTATGCCACGCACTTCATAGGCGAAGCCCTTGAGAAACATTGTGAAGCGCTTGCCGTTTCACTAGACATCTCAAAGGCTTTCGACAGAGTCTGGCATAATGGCCTCATTGCTAAGCTTCCAGCATACGGGATACATATTTCTCTTTGAGCATGGATCTCTGATTTTCTGAGGGAACGGTCGATTCGTGTGGTCATTGATGGCTGCACGTCCGATCAATTGGCCGTTAATGCCGGGTACCTCAAGGACCTGTCCTCTCTGCAATGCTCTTTCTGCTACATATAAATAATCTGCTAAAACCTGGAATCATTGGGTACGCGGATGATAGCACTGTTGTTGAGAGATACTTTTCCAGCGCAAGTTGACAACCTGAGAGAGGCGATGGTTCAACGCTTAAATGAAGTTCTCGAAGATGTATCCGAATGGGGCGACAAGAACCGAGTCACGTTTAACCTTTTAAAGACCCAGGCGTGTCTATTCTCTACTAAAAAGAGTCAATTCAACTTGACTCCTGCCTTCCGAGGTGCACCTGTTAACTTATCCGACCATCTCGAACTCCTTGGTATGGAACTGTCACCCAACCTAAACTTTGGAGGATATATTGAGTCCAGGGCTAAGACTGCATCCAAGAAATTGGGCATTCTCTCCAAGGTCCGAAATTTTTTTACTTCTCAGCAGCTTCTTAGCCTCTATACAGCTCAAGTTCGTTCCTGTTTAGAGTACTGCTCGCATCTGTGGGATGGATCGGCCCGATACCAGCTCGAGGCCTTGGACTCAATAGAGAGACGAGCTAAAAAATTTCGACGACGACGACGGGGACGAGTCACTCAAAAGTAGAAAGCTCCAGAGTCTCGAACATCGCCGTCTAATTTCATGTCTCTCGGATTTTTACAGGCGCGTGCGCACAGGAATTACACCACTTAATTCCACCAGCACCGTTCCATCATCGGACGACGCGACGTGGTTTGGGTCTCCATCCGTATGCGGTCGATATTCCATCTTTTCGCACCAAACGATTTGATAGGCACTTTTTGAGTATGCGTGTTCCATCTTAGACCACTTCGGCGCTTTCCATCAGGCGAGATTGTGGTCAAACGCACTCAAATTTATCATAAAAAAAATGGCGACTCCTTGAGACCGGCGTACGGACCACTCGACCACGGAGGTCGTTGAATATCAACTTCTAAAATATTTTAGATTTTGTCTTTGTAGTATGACCTCAATTAAATCTGAACAGATTCTATGTTACTTTAATAGTGTAATCAGCCTTGTTAATTGCGAACTCTTTACTGACTTGCCCAAATGTTTTCTAGTCAAAGAAAAGTTCAGCGTTACTTACGCGACTAAACTTTCTGAACAGACTCGTAAAGGAAAGAAATGTTTAACAAAAGAAACGAAGCAATAAACTTTAACAATGGTGTATCTTGGGAATTTGCTGATAAAGAATGAAAAGAATAATGAAAAGAATATACCATTTATTTTCTACATGTTCGTAATATTATAAGCGAAAAAATTTAGCTTTCGTTGAATTCATTTTATTCACAGCAGTGCCCGGAGGCAGCGCTCTTGTGCATAAAAATCTTCAAATCCTAACTGTTATGATTTTATGGAATATATTTAAATACTTCTTTTTTAGGAGGCAAAGAGAGCAGTCGCCGTAGCCCGGGCAAAAAGTCAAGCAAAACTTTATGAGACCCTAGAAAGTCCTACAGGGCAAAACTGCCTCGATAAGATATCGCGGCATAGGGAAAGGTGTGCAAGGGATATTACACATGTGAAGTGTATAAAAGATGACGAGGGCAAGGTTTTGACGTTGGATGAAGATATAAAAGGGCGTTGGAAGGGATATCTTGAAAAGTTAAGTACAGTGGAAAGCAATATGGGGTTGGTAAATGAAGTGAATGATGACGAAGTGAAAATGGCAGTGAGAAGTATGAAAAACGGTAAAGCTGTGGGTCCAGACGGTATACCAGTGGAAGTATGGAAGTGTCTGGGTGCGAATGGGTGTAGGTGGCTGACTTTATTGTTCAATAAATTGGTGCAAGAGGAGGTGATCCCGGATGAATGGTGTACAAGTACCCTTGTACCCATCTACAAAAATAAGGGAGATGTCCAAGAGTGCAACAATTATCGAGGAATAAAGCTCATGTCACACAGTTGAAGATATGGGAGAAAGTGATTGAGAAACGATTGCGGGACGAGTGTGAGATAATACGAAACCAGTTTGGGTTTATGCCTGGCCGAGGAACTACAGATGCCATATTTGCGCTCCGGCAACTGTGCGAAAGCTACAAAAGGGCCCGGAGGAGCCTGCATATGGTGTGTGTGGACTTGGAGAAGGCATACGATCGTGTCCCCCGAAAGGTTTTGTGGTGGAGATTAAAAGAGAAAGGAGTGCCTGATAAGTATGTGGAGCTAATCCGAGCAATGTATTTGAAGACCAGTACACACGTCCGTTCAGCTGCTGGGACTACTGGGGAGTTCGGTGTGGCAGTTGGCTTGCACCAGGGATCGGCGTTGAGTCCCTAGCTCTTTCTCCTAGTAGTGGATGCTCTGACATCGGTCCTACAAGAAGAGGCTCCCTGGTGCATGAGGGATCTCGGGTTCAGGACAGATTGGAAAATTGGAGGTAGAGATTGGAGTTTTGGCCTGAAAATAAGCAGAACCAAAACCGAATATATGTACTGCGATTTCGGCGGTCTCTCAAATCCTTGGCCCGTTGCGCTCGATGGAGAGAATCTTTCAGTCTGTTCGGAGTTTCGTTACCTGGGATCTCTACTTCAGCAGGATGGAGATGTTGAACGAGACGTCAAGCGAAGGATTAGCTCAGGATGGATGAAATGGCGGCAGGTTACGGGAACTGCGTGCGACCCACGTATTTCCCTAAGACTGAAGGGGAAAATTTTATAAATCTATAATAAGACCTGTCATCATGGATAGATCCGAATGTTGGCCTGTAAAGCGGATGGATGAACAAAGATTGCATGTAGCCGAAATGCGAATGTTGAGGTGGATGTGTGATGTGACGAGAATGGATAGAGTGAGGAATGAATATATTAGGGGAAGTCTGAAAGTTGCCCCGATTGCTGATTAACTGAGAGAAAAACGACTTACTTGGTATGGACATGTAATGAGAAGGGAGAATGATCATGTCACCAGGAAAGTTATGGACTTGAAAGTGGATGGGCATGTGGGGAGAGGAAGACCAAAGAAAAGATGGATGGATTGTGTGAATGATGATGTGATGAGGATGGGAGTGAGTGTTGACTTGACGAGTGATAGGAGAGAGTGTAAGAGGAAGACATGTTGCGCTAACCCCAAAATAGAATTAAGAACAGGGCAGGAAAAAGAAAAGAAGAAGACTTCTTTTTTGTACCAGATAGGAATGAAAAAAAATATATAAGTATACTTCAATAGAAAAATTCTTAATCCAGGAATGGCTGTTCCTGACGAAACATTAACATGTAAAGAGATCTTGTCGTTACTTAACAATCTTCAACTTCATTAAAGTCTACTCTTGGTGAAAAAGTCTGCCGGTTAAAACTAGCCCAATTCAAATTTGAGTGTCAACAGAGTCACTATGAAAATATTTTGACAATTGTACTCCTATATCTGGATGATGTTGTTCTTACTAATGTTGAACCAAAATATTTTTTAAATCTTAATAAGTATTAAATATAAATACTTAATAAGTTATTTTGCTTACAAAAGTATGTTTAGTGTTTAATATCATTAGAATATGAACATTTGAATGTAAATGTGAAATTTCCTAGGTCTCAAAGAATCAAATAAACGTGATTCCTTGCAAATTGCTTGAAATGAAATAGGATTGGGTGAATCAAGAAAATGGCACGAACGTCGTGTTGCCTGCTTTCATATTTTATGTATGCGAGTCCTAATTAGCAAAGGCAAGCGCTTGCTGCTAATGAAGATATACTGAGGGACGAGCGCCATTAGCATACATAATACCCAGCTTGCGCTGAAACTAAGCGTCAAATACGGGAACTAATATGCAATTTACGATATTCTAAACATTTTTTTCAGTTTAAAAAATAACACTGTTTTTTAGCTGCTGCTGCTAGAATAATATAATTTTACATCTCTCATGTTCGGTAAGTAGGTCCTTAATACCCCCAGATGCGGGTTGTAAGTGATCAATTACCGCCCTAGGTTAATAATGTAGCTAGAAACGCCCTAGGGCGGTAAGTAATTAAAAAAAATCTCTTTCAAAAAGTTCGCGTACATCTAACCATCTCACTGGCACTAGACATCATGCATTCAGCCCAATGACAAAAGAGGTCGCTTCGCTATTTTCATCAATTTTGAATATCGAACGGCGAAGCTAAATTTAGTTCTTGAAAATAAATTTATTTATTCTTGTAATGCCTTTTTTTCCACTTACCTCACAATCAAGATGTAAAGCAGAGTAGTTAGCTCGGGTGTAAGCATCAATTGCACCCTCGAACTATAAGCGCCCTCGCTGCGCTCGTGCGCCTAAATATCTCGGGCTGCAATTGATGCCTTACAGCCCTTGGCTACTAATCTACTATTGTTTGCTATAAGTATGATGTATACAACGTAGTTATCTGTAAGTTAACAGCTCTCGTAAAGTCTTATGTTTCTTCTTCTTCTTCCCGCCCTATTCTTACTTTAATTACGGCACAACATGTTTCGCTCTTTCATTCTTCTCTGTCACTAGTCAACTCAACATCCACTTCTTTTCTTCACACATTCAATCTATCGCTTCTTAATCTTACCTTTATGATCAGTTTATAACCGTAAAAAATACATTCATGTGATCGTAGGTACCTATTAGTGAGATAAACATTTTGGCTTGGCATTTTGTGGATAGTCTTTTAGGTTTTGTGGGTGGTTGTTGTCAAGAAGTAGACTAACTGAAATACTTTACAAAATTTGGTTGCAATTTCTTCTACACTTTGTATTAAACTCACTTCGTTAAAAATGTATCCTCTCAATTTCGAAATACAATACGTGGATATTTCGTTGTTTCGTTGACTATGATATGATTGGACGAATTGCGTTTGATACCCAAAAAATGAGAGATGAACGACAAAGCCAATTTTATTGATCATTGGGCAACATATCCCGATCCAGTTAACAACTTTGACCGGAAGCGATTGTTTTTCAATTAATTTGTTTGTTCTGAGCATGGATTTAAAAAGAAAATGTGTCACCATTGGGATGGATTGCTAATGAACGTTATTTTGTTTGGGAACCGCGCGCGCCAATCTTGAAGGGAGAGACGCGGGCAGGTAAATCTGACGTCTTTATTTTGCGGCTCTGTCACTCAAATCGCAAAAGTATATATTAGAAATAGATGACATTGTTTGGTAAAGTACGTCATAATTTTCTTCTTACATGCCTAACAAAAAATTTGTTAATTCGAAAAAAATAAACATGACTGAAAACTCATTTGACATTATTAGAGTTGGAAATTTGATTTCGATTATTGTCGTAGTTTAGTTTCAACGGAATCGATAATCTATGTATTTATTTAAAAGTAATAATTTGCAAAGAAAAAATTACAATATGTTTCGGAACATACTACATATTTAACTTTTTTATTACTTTTAGTATGGTATGCAGAACGGAATAGAACCACCATAGTTAATTTAATACACCAACAGCTAACACAAAATACTAACACAAGTTATGAAATACAACAATTAACTTACACACTAAAAATAGGGTAGGCATTTATCTTGCAGTGGACCAAAAAGCAATGGCAGTGATTTTTGGTTATAATTATTATGAAAATCGGGCTATTTATGTCATAGAAATGACAAAAAATAAAAATAAATATCTCATTCATTTCATTTTGAAATGAAACGGTCTAACTAAATAAACAAATAACTATCAGATGTGTATTAACGCGGTAGTTTTTTTTAATATTTCGTATTGTACGTCACAAATATGAAAGTAGAAAAACTATGGAGCCAGTGACTAGTTGTGTTTTTTAGTTACCATGATATCCGAATATCGATATTCCTATTTACATCACTACCGCTGTATGGTTTTGTTGGTCAAAATACATCGGTTTTATGCATTATAATATATTTTTAATATGAAAAATGTGTCATGCACGGGGACTGTGAATTTTCTTGTCGGAATAGATTCTTCAGATTTTATAGCATTTTTAATTATAAATGGGAGATGAGATGTTTCTACGGTGATTTCTAATGTAAAAATAAAGTCAAACCAAATTTTTGACTTGACGGATGAATTTTGCTACCTTCATGGCTCTGAGCGAAAAGCGTTCCATCACAGCTTGTATTTAGTACTTGTATTTTAACATTTTTGGGATAGGTGTTTTTCTCTTTAGTAACTGATGGATAAATGCAATAACTACTTTCAATACTTGTCTTTTTCTTTGTTTATTTCACATTTTCTTTCTTGTTAGACAATGCTTAAGTAGGAGTGACGAATATTGCTTAATATTGTGCAAAACGTCTCGTTGTTCTTTCATTGTTGAATTTTAGCCGGCAACGACTGCCATTTTGTTGTTATTGTCTTTTTATACTGGGAACGATGCTGTTCGTTCATAAGACTTGGCTTTTATACTGCTTTGTTTGACTTCATAAAGAAACTGCTGGAACTGGGAGACAGTGAACAAAGTTGGGTAATGAATTTCTGTAGTATTTATTCATTGGGATCAGATTTTTATATAAGCTTACAGGTACTAGTGTTAATGTATATTTTCATCTATAGCCTGACCAAGAAAATAAAAAACCTGCTCTATTACTTGATATTGCAACACTAAGGCCCAATTGCACGATCGAGAGTTAGAGCCTAACCCAGGGTTTGCCCATATATTTGCCCCAGGGTTAGGTGCTAACTCTCGAACGCGCAATTGGGCCTAAGAATACTTTTATAAAAAAGGAATAAATTTTCCCTATGCGTATTTTTCCATGTTATTATTAGTTAATGCATTCTAATACACAAAAGGAACGAAAAGGAGATTAAATAAACTGAAATAAAAGTAGAAGACAAAATACGTTACAAAATTAAATTAACGGATAGAATTAAAGGAAATTAAGTTCTTAACTTTTCCGCATATTGGCGAGGATTTTTATTTTCCTGGTCCGGCTATGAATACGCATCACAACCACCGTGTCTAAGGGAAATAAAGTTTACAGCGCAGTATTTAAATATTAATTCACCTCTACTTGGTTTTACTCTCTTGTCCGTAATTAAAATACAAATCAGTGTTTTTTATTAAATCGCTTTTTAAGCTATTGCATAGCTTCTATCGCAGGCCTTGGGCGCGGGGACCGAATCCAGAAATTCCGTAACGAAAAAACCTCACGCTCCCCACTCCGATGCGCAAGGAGGTGTGGCTTGAAGGCCGTGCATCGTCTAACGTCGTTTCAGTTTTCTAATTGTTAAAAAATTGTTTTCTTATCGGTCACCACGCTCAAAAAGTGTAACTTGAATTAATATCAAAGAAAAAGAAATACTGCATGAATAAAATAAATAAATAAAATTATAATTGCATAAGTTGATACAAAATGCTATGCAATAGCTTTACCGCGGCAGTCCCCGAGTGCCACACGTCTTTTTATTTTAATTTTTGAACCGCTCACATTTTTTCTGCTTTATGACGGTTATGTTGTGTAACCACAACAAAATACAATTTAGTGAAATTTGTCAAAGCTGTCAAATTCGCAAACTCAATGTGCGTCGCAGTCCGCACGCGCGCGGAGAAAATGTAATAATGTCACTCGTGATTCTTCGTGCGACATGGGAATACTTCGTTTTGGAATTTGGCACGAGCGAGCACAAACAGAATACTGCAAACTAACGTTGTTTATCAGATTACATAGTAATAGTACCTCTCGTGATATCAATTGGTAAACTCTTTATTCCACCAAAAACAATAGATACAGGTCTGAAACAGTATCGAAGAGAACCTGAGTTCTCTTCGATACTGGTGGAGTTATGATCTAGTGTAAATTATATGCTTGAAGATTAGGAGTTTAGGACGTAGGTGACTAGTTTTTAATAACACTGCATCTAGTGTTGATTTAATTGTTGGCATCATCATCTTGAAAAAGCCAGTACACAAATATTCAATTTTAAAAATATTTCGAGGAACAGAAGAATTTAATGTTATCCTGAAAGGTATTATCTTCAATAGTTTGCAAATAAAACGAATTACATAAAACTTTTGTTTAAGACTTTTTATCGTATCATAGACTTTTTATTATTTAGCGCGTTTCTGCCTAAACGAGGCGTACATGTATCCTCTCATGATGACTTCTTTCGACTCCGTCAGCGTGAATTCACCGTCGATGCGACATTTCTGGAAAGGCCAGGTGCTTGGGAAGTTTTCCATTGGTACAGACATGTTTAGTAGACGATATTCTTTCTGGAAAATAAAGATACATACATATTATCCCACCTTAATAGTCGGCTCAGACTAACCCTTAGGAGATAATCTCCTAAGGGTTAGTCAGAGACTAGCCAAAAGGTCAGCCCGTCGCCGCCATAAGCTATTGGATGGTTGTACAGTCCTAAGTCCATAGTCGCCTTTTACGACACCCAAGGGAAGAGATGGGTTGGTGAGCCGCTACCGCACGACTATTTTGATGAAAATAATGATAATTAATTTAAAGTTGAACACTTGATGTAGTCAGTAGATACATAATAATATTATCCCCAGAATTGCTCCTCACTCAATTAATTGAAGAGCAATTTTGGGGGTAATATCATGTAATAAGAAATTATTAAAGCCACGGCGTAAAAAGTTAAATATTGATATTAATGGACGTTTAGGTAGAGGAATTTGAAAGGTTCAATGTTATGCTATTAAAAATGAAATTACTTTGAAATTCGTACAAGTTTATAAAGACCTAAAACAGAGATTGCAGAAGTTCGACTGATCTCATTACCCAAATTGACGTTTCTGGGAGCAAGTTAGAAACTAAATTTTCAGCCAATCTCAGTAAATAAGATCTCAAGAAAAGCGGCTAAGTAATTTAAATTTTGCTCATTGGCTTTTGATCTGAATATAATAAGAGGAAATATTTATTTCGGAACAGTAAGAACTCAAGTTTTTTTTCTCTTGTTAAACAAATACTTAATCTGACAATAAATGATTAGACCTGAGAATCTACGTCTCAGTAATCTACTCTTTTTTACATTAAGGTCGCAATAAAGCATACAGCTTACCTAATGTTGTTACCGTTGCCTATGGACGCTTGCCACTCCGGGATATCACTTGTGTTTCTGACCCTTAGGATGTATTCATTCTGGTTTCTGGTATTTTCTACTTTAAAAACATCTTCCTAAGGTTTAACTTACCGGTGGTGCTGGGCAGGTGATTCCGAAAGACGCCAACATTCCTCCGATGTATGGGTCCAGATTGATCATGTCACAGAACTTGAAATGCATCTCTACGAAGGATCTCCTGTACTCGTTGTGGAGGTACTCGTAGAATATGAAATTGAACTAAAACAAGTTTTAAACTTTTTATTGTTTTAAATGTATAAACGGAATTGCATCGCCTGCAACTGCCAACAAAATTTAATTGAATTCTCTGGAAATATTAAAAGCAGATTCTACGAGTTAGTAATGATATTAATAATGCTTGGAATGGATAAAGGGAATTGTTTAAGTTTAGTTTTTCCTAACAACTCAACCCATTAATAAAACTCTGAGCGCTAATTTCACCTACAGTTAAATCAGATTTATTTAAATTAGACACGTTTCAGCGCTTGCTTATGAAAGTCGACATCGTGTTGAATTCCGAGATAGATATTACGCTGCAGAAATGTTGTATCATTCACAAATTCAATTTGAGCAATTAGATAAATACAATACCGTTACATTGTTGTTCCAAATATGGAGCGTGGTCCCCTCAACGTTCATATAGTAAGGACTTCGTCTGCCCAGTCTGGTGATGTATGCGCGTGCGTAGCCTATGTGCTTCTTCGATATATACGTCACGTTCGATCGCTCAGGGATCATTCTTAGACCCTGGAACATATTTCTCAGTTTGGTGGGTCGGGTTAAAATTTTGCAATCCGGAAAACCTACAAGTTGTTAATGGATTTTTATGTCGCATATCACGCCTGCGTGAGGGTTGGCCCCAATGAAGGCAGAGATGTTTTCACTAACATTTCGCATAATTTATGCGACGAGACTGATCCTGTTGCACTAGCCCAGATAGGCAAGCCACATTCAGAAGTCAATGGTCAACTTGATAGGATTGAACCAAAGCGTGGCCGACCTAAATCCTAATTACTCTGATTATATTTAAATCTTCTACCTCATGTCTTTTTTTCGCACTCTAGATGGTCGTCACATGTTTTCTACTTCCACTCTTCCCTGTCACCTTTCTGCTCAAAATTAACTTCTTTATTTCTCTTATCACACTTCACACACTCAATCCACCGCTTATAAATTCGAATGCATTTTAAAATTATTTTAAATAAACAAAAAACTTACGTGACTTGACACAAAGACTAGAATAATTAGTTTAGACATTTTTTGGAATGTCATTTTAAACATTAAATGTGTGCGATGATTACGATGATTATTCATCTTCATGCGCAATGCGTTCAATTTATCTGCTGCGTTTGGCTAATGTTTAGGGTTACGTTTTGAAGCAGCACAAGTTTTTGATATTCATTTACTATGTAAACATGATGATGAAAGTAGAAATCCTGTCGAAATTAAAGCGTTAAGATACATTCGTAAAGCCTCTTCGAAAATTTTGATTAAAAATAAAAGGAACAAGATGAACGATAGAATATAAAAAGGAACGTACGGACAAACTAAGAGAAAGAAAATAAATGAAGGTAGACTAACGAGGCAGATATGAATGAGAAAGGTAAAGATGAACTGCCTACGCGAGAGTCCTTGATTAAATCGGTGGCGTTCTAAAGACGGGTAAATCCATCTTCAATTGAGGAGCATGTATATGCCATGGTAAAGGTATGTTTTATGATCTAAGTTTTCATCAATATTTCTGTCTCTGTATAAACTTCCAGTACGGAACTGCTTGCAAATAATATTTTTATTGAGTAATCTTTAGAGTCTATGAATTATGGTGTCGAATGAAATTATGTTTCCGGCTTTTATTTTATTAATGCTGTTTTTATTATATAGTGATTTTAGGATAAACAAGTCATTTGATACGCATCGTTGCACGGGCATGATTTAATTATTTTAGAATTAAATGACACGGTTCATCATCATCATATTTTTATTTGACTTTTGATCATTCGTCCGCTTTAGCAGGTCAATATTTTATTCACAGATTGAGAAAGGCTTATCATACATTGCTTATGTATCATAGGCGAATCTTATCAAAAGATGCCAGTATCATCTACAGAATATTTAAATTTTAATTTGAACGTTCCCGTTGCTCGGCTAGGGACTATGGAGAACTGATTTCTTTAAATGGTTCAATTTTCAAAACCAGAGCAGAAAATTGGATAAAAGCATTAGGTCTATACCAAAAATTAAGATATTCATACTTACTCGTAATAACAGGTCGCATGTAGCTGAAATGCGAATGTTGAGGTGGATGTGTGGTGTGACGAGAATGGATAGAGTGAGGAATGAATATATTAGGGGAAGTCTGAAAGTTGCCCCGGTTGCTGATAAACTGAGAGAATAACGACTTTCTTGGTATGGACATGTAATGAGAAGGGAGAATGATCATGTCACCAGGAAAGTTATGGAGTTGAAAGTGGATGAGCGTGTGGGGAGAGGAAGACCAAAGAAAAGATGGATGGATTGTGTGAATGATGATTTGATGAGGATGGGCGTGAGTGTTGACTTGACGAGTAATAGAGGAGAGTGGAAGAGGAAGACATGTTGCGCCGACCCCAAATAGAATTGGGAACAGGGCAGGAAAAAGAAGAAGAAGAAGAACAGGTCGCGACTCTGGCCGCCACCGCAGGCCGCGTCTGTCTGGTCAAGGCCTTACTTGGAGATTATATCCGGATTTGATTGATGCACGTACAAACTCAAAATTTCTTGAAACTATTGTTTTACTTTTGTTGCTTTAAAGTCTAAATGAAGACCTCCACAATCGTTAGAAACATCAGCCTGTTATCATATGTACAGTTTAAAATAGCCAACGCTTTATTCAGACGAAGGGAAGCGTGACCTGACCCCTGTGTTTACCTCCACATACACAAATGTTTGCTGATGACACACATCCACAGCGAAGTACACTTTATTTAATCTTGTTGACATCAGAACAGTAACAGTAAAGTGTGAGTGTCGTTCCCAATTTATTCATTTACTTTTAGGCGAGCGAGGAAGTTAAAATTTGGCTTAGTCATTTACTACTGGGACATATTAGGCATTTCATTTTTCTGGAAATTTTAGGATTATTTTTTGCCGTTTTCATATAAAATCGCCATCTATTTACAGTTTGGCATATACATTTATTATGAATTATTGGTGTTTGTTTCCGTTGGCTCGATTTGCGCACCGCGACGCTCGACGTCCCGCGTCTCCCTGATCATCATTTTAGTGCCGCCTAAAGAGTAGCTTCTTACAATTAACATGGATTTAAATAAATTCTGATATTGTGTTAATTATCTAGTCAACGGACACAAAATGAGACACAATTGATAATTTTCAAACTGTCATAACTGACAGCTCCTTTTTTTCTGTCCCATGCTGAAGCGGAGTATGAAATGGTTTTACACTGACAAATAATTTTGCGGAGTTATTTAACGTTACATAAAAAACGGAGCCATTAACATTTTATGGGGTTGCACCACCACTATCATGCCGCCATAAAGTTAGTCTTCTGATTTGGCTTGATTTAAATGATTTTTTATGAGTAAATATAGTATTCGATTCAGTCCACTTTGACTTGCCTCTAACTTGTATAATGTAGAACGTAAGACAATTTTGTGTAAAGGGAGGATGGACCCCTTGCAGGGTATCTTGCCTGTATCTTCTCTTGACAAGGCCTCTCGGTATTGAACAGGAAGAAAAAATGTAGAGGTAAACGAGTAGAAGTAGGTATATAATTTGTTTGTAATTGTATAAGCTTTATTGTTTTTGACGCGTCATCGCGTCATAAGTGTAACTACTTGTTACCTAAATGATTAAATAAAGAACTTCATTTCATTTCATTCGACAAATAAAAATTGAGATGTTTGAGCTTTGATAATGATAATTTTTAATAATTTGTTTATAATAAATAAATCGTTTGTGTTGTCACATCATATAAGTCACCAAAATTACTAGTTGGTGTGAAACTGTTCTCTCCGTAATCACGGATCATTTCCTCATTATTTGTGTGATCTGGTATTCGCCCTTCTTCGCCGTGCGTGAAGCCTAATCCAATACCTCACAGTGAATTGCGATATGTTGATATAGCACCAAGATCTCTTTTAACACTAAGGCCCGTATTACAGAACCAAACTCAAGCGTAGATCTCTGCTTGAGCGCAGTTAAAAAGCGATGGCGCTGTGTGGGATCAATAGCGCCATCCCTCTCTAACAGTGCTCAAGCAGAGATCTACGCTTGAGTTTAGTTCCGTAATACGGGCCTAAGTTTTCCACTTTTGACGCTTATTTCAATGACCCTCCTCCACATTGCTCATCATTATTGAATTATAATTTTGAAATATTACGTTACTAACCGTTACTTATATTCAAAATACGCGACAATTGCATAATATTGAAGCCCATTTGAGAATGGATTAGCAGGCATTATTGTTGCTTTAAAAATACAAAGATTTATTTATTTAAAGACATTAATAAAATAACTAAAATGTAGTTGACAAAAGACATTTGCCATTTTCCTAATTAAACCTATAGTTTGTATTACATTTGTTTAGAAACATTTACAATTTGCAGAAATTTATGTCTTATCCATAACATATAATAAAGTTAACAATGTCATGCACCCTTATGTGACCTACGCCTACGATGTAAGAATACTTTCTCAATAAGGCATACGTCTTTACTATGCATGTCTTAGTATGAACCTTATTGTAATTTTCGATGACTAGCTGAAGCAAAAATAAAAGTGGATAACCTCTCGGCCGGCCGTACTTGCTTGAGGAAATCGTCACGTTGGCTTGCTCGGAGATGAATTTTAAGCCCTGAAAATAATTCGCGTCGATGATTTAAGGTGAATAGTATAATTTTTGTATTAATCATCTCTTTTTGTAGCGAAACGAGTTAAAATGTTACAATAGAAAACTACATAACGTCTACGTCTGTATCTTCGAAGCTTAATACGAGTACATTTAGTTTCCTATTTATTTACATAGGAAACGGGGGCGAGTATGTTAGCATGCATCGATCACTTTTCTAACGTGATTTGCCTTCCCTGTCCATTTAATAGACCGAGTCCACGTTTCTTAACGATTTCCTTTCCACTAGAATTTTTGACTACAGACGCAAAAGTTAATCGGAGAAATTCCAGCGTGAATAAAAGTTAAATCAAAGAACAAAAACAAAAATTATTTTTATTTATTTATTTTACAGTTTATTTACACCAAAATGTTTGGTAATGGTTTTGTACAAAGTTACTGCTTATGCTGCTGTTTTTGTTAGAAACTTAACTGATTTACGTTATTTCGTAAAACTGGATCTTGTGAATAATCAGTCACCAAAATACACGTTCAACAGTTATTTTGAATCTCAGAATTGCAGTTATAGAATTGACTTATGCTTTTTCCACAAAACACCATATTAAGTTCAATTTTGACTACAGTGTTTAGAGTCGCGAGCATAAAGTTCTATTACCTTATTTACAACACTCTTAAAGTCTTTAATACACACTTAAATGCCCGTGCAGGGGTAAGTCTCATCGGGTAAAACAAGTTTCAAAGAGCTGCAAAATTTCAGTAAAACTGCCGCTTGCCGCTATTCGTCGTCGAGACTATCCAGCAGCTTCTTGCCCTTCGTCTCTGGCAGGCAAAAGCAGACGCTGGCGGCGATGAGCGGCGCCACTGCGAAGACCACGGGTGGTATCCAGGGCGCTTGGTTCAGGCCCGCAATGAACGGGGCAATCATGGAGCCGACCCTGGATGTGGTGGACGAAGCGCCCATCGCCATGTTTCTGGCCACAGTTGGGAATAATTCGGTTGTGAAGACGTACCTGTTTTAACAAATATATGTTAGGTCAGTGATTTAAAGGTACTTAAAGGAATAGTTAAAATAGAGGACAATAATTGTCGGACTATACTATATATAACCTTGAACGGGACTTTTGATATTACATAAAACTTCCTTGAAGTGAAGAAAATGGGATACCCTACTTTGTAAAACCCGACTTGTGTCAGTAAAAAGTATTTGTGTGTGTATTTGTTTGTTTTCCGATGTTAAAGGAGATCGGCGGCTATTACTATGAATCTAGAATTTCACAAATTTTTTAGTACGAGTATATGACAGTATTCTGCTTTTCGGCAATATATTAGAGGAGATAAAATTGCAGATACATACTTTAAGGATTTTCTATTGTAATTACCAACAAGTAAATTTGATATGTACAGACATCAAACATAATCAATATCCGTATAAAACCCACAAAAGATTGAATTTCCAAAACAAGAAGTAATCAGCACTGTGGAAATTCGTGTGACAATAGAAGACACAAGTTCATAAGATGCGGCGCAATTTCACAGTTCGACTGCACGGCTAATGGCTTAACAGACGACGCGAATTATATACATTGCTTCATTTACTTCGAATATTTTGGCATTGTGTTATGTGCCGGAACAAGGGCGACAATGGTCGCGTTACAAAAAGTCTCTTTATGAAACTGTATTTTGTATTCCAATAATTAAATGAAGTCTATGCTGACGGCATGGTGGTTTCCTGATATATATTTTTTTCCAAGAAGCATATATTCAAAATTATTGAATTTTTTAGTCGTTTTGCCGAGCAGGGTTCATAAATATTTTTACTACCTAATTATGTGCTTATGCATCATTCTCTTAATCTGTATCATCGTCATCATCAGTTTGAACTACTTTGAATATAGGCCTACCCCAAAGATGACCACATCAAAAGATAACTTTTTTGTTTTGCTTTGTATCAGGGTACTATTAGTAGCAAGTGTGTAAGTAGCATCGTGTTCGTACTCCTCATGTGTTTCTTCGTTCAGGAGCTGATGCTGTGTCGGAGACATAAGTAGCATGTTTACAAGTATAATTGCGAACTTATATACGCAGTATATATTAATATTCCCTATCTATAGAATTTTTTATTACTCACATAGTGCTGAAAGCGCCAGCAGCGCTACTAACAGCAACGGCTCCAGTGATCAGTTTCAAGTAGTACCAGTCGTCAGGTACCGCCAAGAGACCGTTGCAAATGGAGCACACCAGGTAGTAGCCGATCACTGTGGGCTTCCTCCCGAAGCGTTTGTAGAGGTACCCACTGCTGCACATGCCTGGAATCTAGAGTTAATAAGTTTTATTAGCATTGTTGGTAAAGGACCTATCATTATTCAATCTTCTTTATCCTGCCCTGTTCCTAATTCTATAAACTCTCTCCTATCTTTGCCATATCACTACTCACTCTCTTCGTCATAATCTATACATCCTTTCTTCGGTCTTTCTCTCCTCATACACCTTTCCGCTTTCATGTCTATAACTCATCAGCAACTGATCATCATTAAATATCATTCAAAAAGTTTACGTTTAAGTATTAGATGTGTTTTAGCACAACTTTATAAACGTCGAGATTTATAAAAATTAGGATGAAAGACATTACGCCACCCTTACACAAAACTGACGGGAAACCTTGTTCTGAAAATGGACATGACACTCCGCAGTTTTTCACCCTCCTTTACTTTAACATTGTTAAGAAAAGGCATAAGCCTTAGCGTAATACAAACGTATTTTCTTTAAAAATCTCGTTTCTACTAATGGGTCTTTTTACGTGGAAAAATCATTAGAAGCTTGGAGGGGAGAGGGGAGAGGGTTTCTGAATTTTAAAAATTGACATAAATTATTTAACCAACATTATATAGTATCTTTTCACTTTTCACTTGAGTGGCACTCAAGTAGGATCAATTATACACATTATCAATTATATGATATATCATATAAATCGTGACTTGAATAAAATTTTTTGATTAGAATATGCGAACCCGTTCTTAAGGATTTATATGTGTGAATAAATTACATAAAAAATATTTTTTCGAATTCTAAAAAGTTCTTTATAGCCCTAAAATGTATGGCGATGTAATGCCGGGGTAGTGACTTTATTTACCTGCAATCCACCAGCTAACACAATACTGAGGAATATGTTGGAGCTGGTTTGGCCAATGTACTGGTTGCCCCCGTAGAAGCTGATGCCCAGGATGAGCCAGGACAGACAGGAGAACAAGTTCTTCAGCCTCAAGTTACGGTTTGTGATGAGATCTACATACGACACTTTCGCTTGTTTCGCGTTGTTGCACATGTTCCTGTTGTTTTCCTTCGCAATGTTCTGTGCTACTTCCAGAGCGTTGTTGGTTGGAAGCTTGTTGCTGGAAAATACATTATGATTCTTTAAAAGAATTATGATTTAGTGAGAAGGTCAATTTATTATACTCTTTATTGCACCAATAAACAAAATTACAGAAAATAAAAAAAGTATGAAAAGGAGGACTTATCTCTAATATAGATCTCTGCCAGCCAACCTATCACAGGTGTGTGAGATTTAGTAAGGAGAGGGAAGAGACACCAGTGCAAAAGAGAAAAAATATATAAAGATAATAAAAACTAAAATTCAAATACAATAATATAATAAAATAAAAAGAAATAGATAAAATATAATATAGAATACATATGTCTATATAAAAACAACAGAATAAAGAAAAAAAAATATATAAAGTATATGACATACTATATACACTATGTCTGTATTGAAAAGAAGAGAAATGAGGAAATGTGTAGATACTATTTTAGGAAGAAAGCGCTAGAAAATGCTTCTTGAGTTTGGACTTAAAAGAAGAAACTGTATGGCATTCTTGTATCTCTGACTTATTTAACCTCTCAATGGCCACAAAACGAGACACAATAGAAGCATATATTGTTACGAACGCCGGCGTTCGCATGGCTCTCATGGGCTCAAAAGATATTCAAAATTATTACTTGAATGTTATTGATGAATATTTTTTACATATTTCTATCCTTACAAATCTGTAATAAACTTACAAAGCTGCTATTTTCCTTATGACGTCACTGGCTTCATCCAACCGTCCCATAGAGATGAGCCATTTAGCTGACTCTGGCACCACGAATATATACAACAGGAACAGTAGGTTCGGAACGCCAACACCAATACTGAACAGCTTCCAACTCCTCAAGTAATAAGCAAAGAGTGGCATTACCATCTCGCCCAGGGCTAGTGGTATGTGGTAGAAGCTAGTGACGAGCTCTCGCCTCCTGGGCCCAGTGATTTCGACGACCATGACAAAAGAGATGACCATGAGGCCTGCTGAGGAGGTACCAAGAAAGAATCTGATTCCAGTGAAAGTCCAGAAGTTGGGGCTAAATGGAAGCACGAGGCTGAGAGAGAGCTGGAGCATGCTGGCAATGAGGAGTGCTGGTCTTCTGCCATATCTGAAAAATAAATGAATAAGATTTAGGCCTACTTTCCCCTCTTCCAGGTAGTCATTAATTAACAGATAAATCCATAAATCGTAAGATATAGTATGGAATTATGTGTCGGTTAATTTATCAGGAACTTCTCCGGAGTTTGTTGCAAGGGCCTTCAGTATTATACTAAAACTACTTAATAGAAAACAATTTTAAAACCAAAAATGTGGAAGAATGTTTTTCGCAATTAACAAAAGTATTAGTTACGCCAATAACGTGTCACATTATTGTTATTTTATTTACCTTAAAATGTGATACAAATAAATTCGTCATATCATCTACATTGTCGTTGCTTAACAATACGATTCCTAACTTTTAATTTGCTATGTAGATGTTTTTATTACTATATTTATTAGTATAAAATATGAATATTTGCAGGGGCTGAGATAACTCATGGTATCCTATAGGAGGCACCCTATGGTATCCTTTGTTCTTAAATATTTTCACAGGTTACGTATTTACATTTTAGTGACGATAACTTCTTTAGTTTCGCTTCCTTCAATAATTTCACGCTTGTCTACTTTATCAGTTTGTATGCTAATGATGACACCAACAATGTAAACATTATTACCACAGATTTAGACACAATGAAACCAGAAGTTGGTTTAAGAACAAAAAGTGATCTATTTGTAAGAAAATGTGATCTTGTTGTCTGGCAGAATTAAATACTCATATTAGCAAATACATCGATAGAAAAATTATCTCATGTGTGATCTTAAAGTCCCAGATTTTTGGACTCTAAAAAATTTGCAGCAAGATCCGAAAATATTTAACAACTATCTTTAGCTATTTTCATCGCTAAGTCTCTAATGGTAATAAAAATGGTAGCAATTATGTATGAGATTTGGGGATTATTTATAACCGCGATAAGACTAGAATATACATAAACATACATATAACATTATAATTGCCATTAGTGTATTTCTTGTAATTTTTTTGTATTTCTTTATTGTAATTTCATGAAGGTGAAGTTTATTTATTTATTCAATAGTTTATTTTACACAGAAGGCAGATACACAGAAAAGACAAATTACAAAAATTCCTAACATCTGCCAGCCCACCTACCCATCCAAGTTTGAGTTTTTAATTTGGTATTCGACTCTGTTTATTTATATTAGTTCTGGTTAAATGTGGAAGTCAACATCCCTTCGAGGATAAAGAAAAGTATGTTGTTATTATCATAGAATAGGTAAAAACTGATATCGATCTTCAAACCTTCTATCGGTTTCTCTCTCGGAGAATATCTATTAATTGAATCACTTTTGTCTATGTTGCGTGCCAAATATTTATTGATAAATAAAAATTTTAAGCGTGGTGTTACGGTCCATACTCCTCATGTGTTTTATCCACAAGGAAGGCCTGTGCCCAGCAATGGAACGTATATAGGCTGAAGACGAAATTATTTTATAAATAAAATTCAATGCCAATGGCAACTGCAAGACTAGCAAAACGTGTATATTTATATAAATTATCAAACAACGGGACACCTGTCTGACGTCACAGTACTAAACATTCCTCGGTTCATAAAGATTATGGCATGTTCGTAATCGAATGCGATTAATTGAATAATAATTTATTTTATTACAAGTCCACATTAAAAAAAGAAAGGAGGAAATCAAAGAAACGAAAATTTCTAAATAAAATGAAATATTATTGCTGAAATGATAGTGCTATAATGAAGAAAGCTAATTTAGCTAAAACTTTTTATTATTATTTATTAAAGAGAGAAGCTAGAGAGATTCAAGGAAAGGATTTCCATGTAAAGTATAAGAGAAATATGTATACACCCGAGGTACAAAAATCTGCTAACAAACGTTTAATACAAATTTTCTATTGGTCTCTATTAATTATAATGCTGACCTTTTTTGGTTAACTATAAATTTTTTAAATTGTTCATGAATCGTGTTTTAAAAATATCTATTTTCTTACCTATCTGCAACAAAGCCGAAAATCATACTGCCAACCAGGACTCCAAACATGAAAATAGTTTGCGTAAGGTTTACTAGCCAGGCTCTCTCGCAGACGAGATCAAAGTCGGATATTATGGTGCTATCGAACTCCGAAAAATACTCATATCTAACACAATCACTGTAGCACGTCGAGTTATAGATGTCTGTCGAATTCACCCTCTCAGCACAGTTGAAGTGCGTTTTTGGGGCCAAGAATATTATCCCCAACATCATCCATATTACGGACATCTTGCAAGGGACTGATAGAATCACTATTATAAACACCTGCCATCTTCCTAAGTCGCCAGTGGCATTTGCTAGTTTGTCCTCCTTAACTATTTCCCCTACTTCCGCCACCATATTGTGTGAAGCGACAGAAGTGGCAAACACCGCTCGCTACCGCGTACGGTGTATTACTAGTTTATAGTTTATCTTTATAACTTGTATGTTAATGATGTTTTATCTCAATACCTCATTACGTTCATTCATTTATGTGCGAATGTGTAAGCTTTTTAATAGTTTTTATACATAAATCTTTATGTTTCTACCATGTGTTTGTTTAAAATCAAATATTACATAATATATAAATGTGTCAACATTCTTGTGAACAGACCAGTGTATAATTGAAATCATGATAGGTGCTGAATTATCTGCGATGTTCCGAGGCAAAGTAAATTACTCAAATTGCTCACTTAAATATTATTTTGTACAAAGTAAAAAGGTAGGTACGTTTAGGAAAAATACCGGAAGAACACAACGGTTTTATTTAGATTGAGATTGGTTGGATTTTAATAGCAATTGTTCTTGTTTCTTCGGAGTATTGAATATTTAGAATTTGCATGTGTGCAAAAAGAATGAATGTTTTAGGTAAAGTCGAAGGACGCAAGAAATGATACTTAAGCTAAATCTTTTCAAATTTGCGTTCTAATTGATAATCGTGATCAGACTAAGGTGTAAAACCTTTTCTTCCCAATGGAAGATTACTCGTACCAAAACAATTTTTGTTGTGATTTCTTCGTTTGTTCTTCTTCTTCTTCTTCTAATGTTTACGTTTCTGTTGTTTCTAGAGCATCCTAGGAGAGTTCAACCGCGAGCAGGACGCGTTCATCAAGGGGCAGGAGGGGCGCGGGGGCGGAGCCACCGTCGCTCCCTGGGTCGGCGCGCCAAACGAGCCGGCCCTCAAGGAGGAGTGCCTGTCGCTCTCCACTGTGAGTTACTATTATTTAAATTGTGCAGTGCAGTGCAGTCGTAGGATCCGCGGGCATCTCTCGTATTTCGGACACGATAATGAAGAGGTTGGTGTGGCTATGGGAGTCACAGTCATTGATGGATATAGGCCGTCCCCAAGGTTCTCTAAACCGATCAGCGATTTCCAGTTGCTTTTGCTAGATCGTGTACACTTCAGCTGTTCTAGAACATACTGAACTATCAATATCCTATGAAATCATGTTGACATCAGTAAAATAAATCTGACAGAAGAAGTTATGTCCTTTTGTTCTTTACCCGGTCATCTAGCCAAGAAAATAGAACCGAATATATTCGACAAAAAACCGAATAATTCGGCCGAATACAAATAGTGAAGTGATGCCGAATACGCCGAATACCGAATAAAAAACGAATATTCGGCGCATCTAATAAATACATGTACATATTATTATCATACATATCATCACGTCTCTATCCTCAAAAGGGCACCCACAAGCGTATCTATCAAAAGTTATACAGTTCTCATTACATATAACCTTCCTATGATTATTCCAGGACCGGCGGAACTTCGTGCGCGCGCCGCCGGCCGGCGTGGAGTTCGACTTCGACTACGATAAGATGTACCCCGTAGCCGTCGCCATCATGACCGAGGACCCCAACCTGGAGAAGATGCGGTTCGATCTCGTGCCAAAAGTGTGAGTCTAATACCATAAGTAGCACATAGCGTAACACAAACAAAATGTTATAGCCCGAATCTATAAGAACCTTCTAGACCTAAATGTATTTGTCTCCAACCTTGACAAGATGCGGTTAGATCTCGTGCCAGAAGTGTAAGGCCCTTCGCGCACCAGGCGTTGCGTAATCGTATCGTTACTACGCGCGTCCAATGAGAGCAACACAAGCGCCTACATTTTCAAAGTCCGCACACAAGGCGGCGTTGCAACGAATCGTATGGGATGCATAATGTTATTATGATAGGCGAAGCGTACTTGTGTAAAAAAGTGTTCAGGTGTCTTACCAGCTTGTAACCACGGAGGTTGCATACCTGTGAAGAAAGGAAAATTTTGGCCGTGTGGCGCGCAAGGAAAAACAATCAAAAATAATTTTATTTCATAGGCTAAACTTAGAATCACTTAAAATCGTCAACAATAAATTTAAACAATAAAAATGGCAAAAAAAATCTTAAAATGAAATTCACTGCCGCAAGCGTTTGTAGCAAGTACATAGCGCTTTGACTGTGGTTGTAGTCGATACAGGCGACCGGATTCCGAGGGTAAGGCTTTTCGTGAGAAGAACCCGACAAGAAACTCATGAGCCACTTTTTTAATATACAATCGACAATCGATTCACTCACGACACACGCTATGATTTTTTCTGAGAGAAATACATTTGTAGAACATTGCAAGTCTCGTACGCTTAGCGTATTTACGATACGCCTTGTGTGCGAAGGTCCTAAGTCTTACCTTCATTGATATACAGCGTAACATAAACATAAGCATCTATAGTACCTTGTAAACTCAAAATGTAGTTGGGCCCAAACTTTGACTAGCGGTTCGATTTGGTGCTAATAGTGTTAGTAGAATACAGGTCAAAGTATCACAAACAGAAGGCAGCGATAGCCCCGATCTATGATGCCCGAACCTTGGTACCAATAATATTGCCACTAATTTTGAGATTTATTTCTTTATTCACCAATACGCAATTGCAATAGACTTAACAATAATGCACTCTATACAATACTTTACAATAATAACAATAATGATGCGGTTTGATTTGATGCTGAATATAAGGGCTGTTTACGCCAATTACAAATAGCCGCCAACCAACAGATAAATTAAAAAGTGGAACGGATAAATGTTTGTTAATTTATTAGGAATTTATTGTGGAGGCGATGAAGCCCGCCATAAGTCATTTATGCCATACAAATATGCAACGCATGACAATCAGATGGTAAAGATGGCTGAGTGGAAAAATTACACTATATGGTGAAGGGGTCGTTAGTTCTAACGTCGCCATTATTTTTAGTCTGCCTTCAGTTCATAGCAACAAGTCCGTTATTAAGGGAAATAAATCAACACATCTTTCTACTCCTTGGAGATACAGGCGTGACGTCATAAATAGCAGTTGTAATGTAACACTTCATTAAAAATAAAATATCCAAATGTTTTCCAGTATCACGGAAGAGAACTTCTGGCGGAACTACTTCTACCGCCTGTCGCTGATCTGCCAGGCTAACGAGGCCGACGCCGCTGCCAGCCGCCAGGCCAGCGCCGACGAATCCCTGGGTACGACCTCACCTCACACACACATAAAATGCATGACATATCATCATTCATTCATCATTGAATTTTTCGTCAATCCACAAAGGGGTTGGTAGAGATGATAAACACCTACATTTGGCCTGATATGTCAATACGGACACTGACTCTTAAAGTAACATCACAAGAAACGTCAGCGGCACTGTGTCGAGGCAGTTTAACTGCGTCGTTTCACATAAAATGGATTTGTGGCATGTCACAAGTTTACAATGCACCTCTGCGTACAGTTTCGGGGATTCAGACGTGATAATATGTATGTATGTATGTAACACTATACGTTGCATTGTCGCACCGCACTTGCAACGTTCTAAACGAGGCGGGGAGGGGCGAACGCGTTGCGATGACGCAACGGCGCCGTTTTTGTGCCCGCCCATGCAGCGATATTAACAATTATTGGAAAATATTTTGAAGAAAAGTGGCTTATAATATTGATAACAAAGCTGCTTTCTTAGTGTGTACTTTGGCGGGCGACCGAATCGTTATGATGTCGGATTCCTCCTTGCTTCGGAAGTTTCGTTAGCCGTTGGTCTCGGTAGGTACAGCAGCTGACCCACTAATCCGCATTGGGTCAGCATGGTGGCATTACGACCTTTACTCCTCATATATTTCTATATATAGGAAGGCCTATCTCCAGCATATCATTCTCTGGCGATTAAAATGACTACCTCAATAAAATTGTAGTCCATTTATGAAAACAATTTCCTTAACACGGTATATTACAAACGAAATTTCCATTTAAACACAAGCTTGTTCTATGGAAAAGAGATTATATAAAATTATCTTGATTTGACATGATAATTATTATCTGTAAATATCTTTTCTGTACTACAAGATTTTACTTTGAACTCATTACAGTGAGAATCAGTTATACAAAAAATATTAGCTCCATTTCCTTCATTCATAAAATCCATAGGATTTCGTGAACATAATAAGGTTTTATTCAGGGAAAATTTTTCAAAATTTATATCATTTGGACTACATTCAATTTCTTATGTTATGACTTAGAGTAAGCATTCAATCTTTGCATTTTCATCATCATTGTTTTTTATTCCTGTTATTTTTATTCCGTTTTTATTATTTCACCCCTACGACCAGATGATAAATCGACGAGTGACAGTCTGAACGCAAATGAGAAATCATCTCAGGAATCTATAGATGATGTGAAGAAACGCATTAAGTCATTGAAAGTGGATAGGGAGAACGACGATGGTAAGACTTGATGATTTAACATATTTAACATCACAAAATTCTGAATTGCACCTTATTCGATTAATTCACAAATAAAAAATTAAAAAGATAATTAATCGAATAGAATTTAAATGTGATTACTACATTAATTGGTGAAATATTTGCTATTCTTAAATTTTTGGGGTATAATAAAATTTGGGATCTCTTAATGCCGCAACTATCTTAGGAACGACAAATATGTTATTTACTTCTTTTTTATTTCTGTTACACATATGGCCATATTATTTAGTTAATTTATGTTTAATCATTTCATTGCCGTAAACATCCGTAAACAGTTTTCAGTGTACATATAAATGACTATAAATTCTTGATAAAATTATTACATAACCAACTTTGAGAATTACTTAAAGTCTTATGTTAATTTGGCATGCTTAACCTTTAATTCTTGTACGTTCTGCCCAAGGATTTATAACGCTTATGTGTAATTTGTTTTCTTTGTACGATTCGTTTTTCTCAATATTATTGTTTGAATTGGCAATAAAGATATATATATTTTTAGACTCTCATTACAATCCGTATCAGGTAGCAAGCTAGAGGGCATTATTCCTTTCATTCGTATATTTAAAGTCATATCTCAATCTTTAGACGTCAGATCATTACAATATAAGGATATAACAGTCAATTTATATTTGTGTTCAATCATTGTGCTAAAAGAGAACTATTTTCCCTTTCCTGGAATGCAGCTTAAGCAAGATGCACGGACAACCGAAGGGCAACCGCAATCTCTTACTATAACACCACTTTGTTACAGATTTATATACTATTCAGGATTTTACAAAAACAACCTAAACAATAGCATTGCCGTTATCAAATTAATAGGATGTCTTAATGTAGGTAACACACTTTGAGGTCTATTTGGTAGTATATAGATCTGCAATTTACGAGATATCTAGTCGATACGAAGCTTGCATTGAGCAGAATGTATTACGCTATTTAAGATGTCATGTTTAAACTTGATAAAATAATGCCATCACAATTTGTAGTCTTCATAGGAATAGATGGAACGCACATGCATTTGTTACCACATAATTTTAACAAATGTCACCAATGCATTACATTTGAAGTTTAAGACAAATATTATATTCTATATAAATGTCGAACGGACTAAAATATGCGCCGAGATATTAATCCAAGGTAGTTGTTGTGATTATTAACCTAATGTTTAGTTATTTGCGTAAATTGACAGTTTCATTTAGATGACTTCGTTATGTTGTCCTACAGTATAGGACAGTTGTCGTGGCGTTATTTTGTCAGGTTGCACCACTGTTTCACTGTTATTCTTTCACACATCTGGTATTATTTGACTGTTAAAACATGTTTAAAATTTATCTCTGTTTGCTATTTTATTTTAAATCTAAAAGTTTAAATTATAATCTATATCACTACGATATCATATCTTCATCCTTGTTGTTATTTCGTGTGTCGTAAATAAATAAATGAATGTTATGACAATATAGCTTCTTTATCCCAGAATTGGAGGATTTAATATGAATTGTATATATTATCTTTCTTTCTCACCTGTTGTCTATCGTATTCGGCCTATATTTCAATAGCTAATTTCACTTATAGCTGAGACCGTATCGTTTGAGACATTGGAATTCCACAAGCGAACATAAAACTTTTGAAAGCTATTGAAGAATAGTCCACAATATAACTGTATACTTGTCTCAAATATATATGAAATTTTCTCAATGGAAAATATTTTAATGTCTACTGAATGTTATATATGTCTAAGTATTCACTAAGGTTACATAGCGATAACGTCGCACAGTTCATTACGATTCGGCTCAGTAGCTCTAACTATAAGTATCTATTGTCCAGGTTTTGACATTGCTACTCCAATCCTATTTCTTATTTCTTCGCTTAAAAACTTACCATTGCTTAATGTTTTTCTATTATTATTTTTAATTTCTTATTCATGCAAGTATATCTCAAAGTTGGTTTTGCAAAAATCTTCTTGTCTATACTATCCATTACTTGTTGCTTCGCGTAGCAATGTTGAAACTTGCCTTTTTGTATATAAATCTGTGTTGTCAGTTTCTCTGAACTTTCTAGTGGATCTGGAGATAATAACTTCTGGTTCGATTTTACAGTTGCGACATATCACTTACAGGTGACAGTCAATTAAAATACCCATTTAACTGCCGTCTGATGAACTAAGGGAATATTTGTAATCTTTACTCTGGCAACTCACTACTATAATAATTCTCCCACCTTTTGTTTCTTTGTTATGATTTACAATTAGATCATATAATCAATATTATAATTGGAGGAAAATGATCCAATGTTATAAAGTTGTGTAGAATTATAGATGGTAATAACACATTTATATAATATTAGTATTTGGAAATGGGAAGGTGATAAACTCAGGCCTACGTCGCTTCTATTCTTATTTGTTTGTGATTTGTTTTCTACATTAGCTTGGACACGAAGCAGCAATAATTGGTTATGTGATGACGACAGCGTTTGGTCCTCGTATGTTAAAATTTCGATGTTATAAATAAACATTTATTCATAGTTTCTGTAATGTATATCACGATGTTTAACTAAATAATCTGGCTATAGTGTGTTGTACTCCTTCCACTGAGGTATAAAAGGGATGGCTAATATTTTCCATAGTATTAATGACCATCCGATGTAACATTAGCGACACTAGCAGTTGAATAAATCTTCCGTGTACTTTCAAATACATTTTCATAATGAGGCATGAATGTAGTTCCTCGTTATTTAGTTTCTAAACGGGATTTCGACTTGTACCCTAGTGACAGTTTAAATAGATATGTATATCACTTTTTATTGTCAATACTTGAGATATTGTTTAGAGAATTACAACGTATAGTTAATAAATGAATTGGCATTAATAGTTAGTTATTATGAATTGAAATAATTATATTATTCTAAAATAATAATGGACTTGTTATTTTAGTACACATGATCCTCTTAACTCTTTGATTTTAGTAATTTTATTGAAATATTTTCGAAGTTGTCAATTTTACAAGTGAGTAAAGAAATTACAAACTTATATGTTTCTTTTTTGGTGGAAGTGGTATTAAATTTCCTCAATGAATATTTCAGAACAATGGGAGAAAGAGTTAGAGGCTGAACTGAAGGAGTATGAGGTGGTAGCAGAGAAGGCGGGAGAAGACAAGCAGTGGGAGAAGGAGTGCGAGAGTCTGCTGGCAGATGACGTCGATCTAAAGTAAATGGGCCCTGATGATAGTACAGGATATTTTTTACTTTGGAGAGAATTAAAAAAGCTATAATTTATGAGAAGATATAACTGCAACATAAAATATGCAAAATTTACCTTATTACTAAACTTGGTTTTAGTAACAATGTTGTTTCTTTCTTTTGCCTACACAAAGACAGGGAAAACATGAGTTTTATCAATAAGGCCCGTATTACAGAACCAAATTTAAGGGTAGAACTCTTATGTTATATGTTGTTTTGTAATGGCCCCATATCAGGCGCTTTTATTTTGATTAGAAATGTAGTTATTTCTTTTCATTCTTAAACTTAAAAAGGTTTTTATTGGTAAATAGTTATAACATCCATTATTATATTATCTTAATATTACTCTTGTCAATAATTGTATTGTTGAATGGTATAACTATTATAATTAATTCTGTTGAACGAAAATATTCTCTATCTGCATATAGTTAAGGAATTGCTTCCTTTACAGTAAGGGACTACTCACAGATATTCAGCTCTATTCAGCATAGAAATCGTCAGTTTTCTATGGATCTTGTTCAGCTTTCCGCGTCTGTTCAGCCGCGTGAGCATCTCATATAAAATAGTCTTATGATTCCGATGTAGTTATATCCGAAGGATTTCGATTTCTACATTTTTGATTTATTTCTTTTATAAAACTGTAATAATTTGTGATTTTTTGATTCTTGACATGAGTATCATTCCACGTGGCGGTAATGGCCCTTGGCAAATGTCACTTAATAATAATAATACATACCTAGGTTTTTATTGAATTTGATCTGACAATGATTCAAGTCAAATGTATGCATATTGGCCGGTAATGTAAGGGCTTGCGTTTTTGGTATAAATAAGAATAATAACGCTCAATAATCACCTTCTGTCCGTTTTGTAAAGCGCATTCAATTTGTGACTAGATGTCTAGCTTTCTGTATACGTGATTCGTTTTTAGTTTCTGTCTTTACAGTGTGCTTTTCTGTTGAATGATGTCATTTTTTTAACATGGTTAGAAAAAGGCAGACTAGATGGTAAGTGGCCTAGAACTGTAATACCCGTGAATTACATCAGGGATAACAGGGTAGTCCACATGCAATAATGTGTACACTTCTACTCTTACAATATTGTAATAAGGTTGATATTTGAATGAGATTGTATATATGTTATTGCATGTGATTTTACTACCTGGCTTACCTTTCAAGGGAAATGGATAGGAATGGAGGAACTTATTCAGATGTTCACACTAAGAGATATTAGGGTGGAATTGCAATTATGCAATTGGAAGTGGTTTTGTTTAAAGCGCTATTTAAAAATTAAAGTGTGTATGTCCATAGTTGATAATGTTAAGGTTGATATAAAACGGTGGCATTTTGTTGTAACGTAATCGCAATGGTGTGCCCACGTATGGCGAAATATTCAGAAAAAACTGTACTTAAATTTGGTTACTAGCATTGAGATTGATCCAGCAATCTTCTTGCACTACTCGGGCCGTTTTTTATAATCTACTATCGATATCTCTTAGTCCTCTCAATTCGCAACTGTTTTATCATAGATTCAACTCAGAAAATCTCGTTTCGTCTCGCTTTGAATTACTGTTTTACTGTTTTCCGATAGTGACAGGAGACGAAATAGCAGTATCTGTAGTGTTGCCACACCAAAATAGTTGGTGCAGTCACCTGCAATAAAATACACTTGTGTTCTTATTGTGACGCCATACGGTTTATATTTGAATGAGATTGTATACATGTTAGTGACGTGACTACATATATTAAACATGTTTGCAACTATACTTTATTCCAATACAATTTAATGCCATGCTTTGGGTGCACCCTTTAAAAGATTAAATCTAATATAAAACAAAAAAAAAATCTTATGAATTGTAATATAGTTAAATAATGACGTATAATGTTAACTCAGCTTAGTAAGTATGAAGAGAAATGTATATTTGAGATTGAATTAGTTGATTGTGTATCTTTATGTACATAGAATATTTTCTTTTATTTATTTGTTTTTCAGAATTATCGGCATGTAGGCCATTTATGGGAAAATACTGTAACAGTGGCGTTCTGTTTGTATGGTCATTTTAAATAGTGCCCGGTGTAACTCGCCAATTAAACTTTAGACCTGTTAATAGTTTCGACAGTAACATTATTATTCTTCCTGCATGCCGATAAGTGTACTTTGGCTTTCTTGATCTAATTTGTAATAGATGGGAATGAGATTGCCATCAGAAGTGTATGAGCAATAAAGAATAAAGTAGGTAAATAGTCAACATATTACTTTTGTCTAAATAAAAAAACTTTTCATCTGATGGTAAATAATAGACAGCGTAAAGAACACTTCAACCACTATAACGATTCTCAGGGTGCCTTTTAAACGTGTTTTCTTTATAACTGAAAAAAAAACAATTAAGTGTTACACGTTAAATCAAAATATTAAACCTGTTCCCATCTAATCACACCCTAAAGGCAGATGTGCACCCGGTAGAAAAAATATCATTTCAGCTGGCAACACTGATAAAAATCTTATGCCAGATTCCCATAATCGTCTCGTATAGTTAGTGGGTAAAAATTGTCATTCCCATTATATTACTTTTGTTTATATTGTTGTTTGATGGTTTTATATTTTATATTCAAAGCAATTTAAATACTTATGAGAGGTAGCTTGTTTAGTAGCATAAGATACATTCCTGTAAATGTGTGTCTAATAAAAGTTGTTATAAATAAATATTTTGTGTTTTTATACGGAATTTGGAAGTGATTTATTTTCGAAAAGAAATCGTTCTACGGACCTTACCTATTCAAGTTAGCATGATCTAAAATAATAGTCAGCCTATTAAAAATAATTATTTTTTATTAAATAATGTATACAAAATCGTCATACTATTTTGCTTTAGGTATGTCGTAATTACCTATAGTTTATTACTCACCAGTTTCACCTTGCTGTTATTCTAAGCATGTATTGTATGTATATACTTATTATTTGACACTGCGTCGCTTGCTGCTAAATTCAAATATCACAGTAAAATGTACTTTGTAACTAGGTATTTTGTCAGCAATATAATTACTTGAGCTGCAAAATATTTATTTGGGTAGCAATAGATGTGTTACGGAAATATATAAAACGTAGGAAAAGTATCAATGAAGGATCAAGGATCAATTCTTAGGAAATGAATTATAATAGATATTAGGTTAAGAATATTTTTATGACCCTTAAAAATAATACGATAATAGGTAATCGCTTTGTCTATATTATGTAGACATTATAAATATAATTTTAAGGGTAATATAAAAATAATAACATATATTATACAATTTGGCGACAGAGTTGCTGCCCAATAAGTTATTTTGCTAACCAATTAGAAATATCCGCTGCCCAATTAGTTATTTTGCTGGCCAATTTAGAAATATTTGCTTTCGCCGCCTTTCTCGTGGAAATGTTTCTCAATAGTCAATATTTTATTTGCTTTTTCACAATGTTGATTAGGTGTTAAAGTTATATTAGTACATTATTGACCCTGTCGGGCACAGCAAATTAGGAGAGAGGAGGACTTAGATAAAATTGTAATTAATCAATTATTAATCAATAATAAGTGTCCATAAGCTGCCCATAAGATGCTGAACAATTAGTTATTTAACTGGCCAATTGTACTTTTTTGCTGACCAAAATTCTATTATTTTGCTGACCATTTAAATAACACCCCTATAATCAGTATTTAATATAGCAATTAAACACAAATTTTAGGGGACTTATTCTATAGGTAAACTTATGCAAACTTAAGTACGCAAACTTATTCTGTAGGTTCTATGGCTAGAAATTGCAATGAATTTTTTGTAAGGGTGTTGAAGTATCTCCTAAAATGTGCTACCATTCGTTCCTGGCAAACTAAAATATCACTTAGGACTATTTCACATCACTTTTAATTTCTTCAATAGTGTCCGTCAATTGAGCACCTCTTGTGTCTGGTAGTAGCAAGCACAAGGCCGCGGCAACCACTGGCGCAATCCCGAAAACAGCTGTCGGGAGCCACGCAACAGTTTCCGACAAACTGGATACAAAAGGAGCCACCATTGACCCAATTCTCATGGTAGTCGAACACGCACCCATCGCCATATTCCTAACAACGGTAGGATACAACTCCGACGTGTAAATGTATATGGTGGATGCTACGACAGACGCACAGCTGACTCCAAGAGTCCCAAGGGCCAGCTTTAAAGCGAAAGAGTCAGGAAGACACCCAAGAATAATGATGCAGAGACCGCCTAAGCAGGAAGCGGCTATCGTGGTGTTCTTTCTTCCGAATTGTTGGATTAAGAACACTGAGATGAATACTGATGGTATCTGGAAAAGAAGATTTATAATATGGGATAAGTATCTTTGTTTAAATTGATTCAGTATGATTTGGTGAAGAAGAGAACTGATTTCAGACAATTGCTGTGTAGACAGGTACATTAACTTTGTTCTGTATTAAACATGATGAAATATTTATTTGTATGTCTTCAGTGTGAACTAATATATTTATGTAAAAATATCTTCTTTCAGAAATCTTCTTAGTAATTTTACAAGAAATAGTGTCATCCACATACACTACGAAGACCTAAAGCGAACTGGATTATTGAAATTTTTAAATCTGATCACCTACGTCACTCTTCAATTTACCTGTATAGCACCAGCAGCAGTAACAGAAATAAACGGGTCGGGACTAGTCTGGCTGATGTACTGGTTCAGCCCGAAGAAGGTGACGCCAGTGATGAGCCAGATGACGCCGCAGCAGACGGACCGAAGCCACAGCGAGCGATGCAGCAGGGCGAGGTAGTTAGGCTTCTTGTCTGCCTTAGAGTTGATGGCTTGGGATAGCTTCGCGAGCGAGTCCTTTATGTTGTTCGTGGGGTAGTTGTTCCTGGGAAAGAATGTGACTTCTATTATAAATTATCTGGGATTTCTATGTGTCCCATAAAGAATCAAAACCAATTTAGTTCAGATTTGATTTAGTATGATTTAGTATAGAATATCCTTAATTTTATCGTTCATTTCCTATTTTTACTATGCATGCTACATGACTATATGGAATATCAATTTTCAAAGACTTTCTGCTTTTTTAGAGAGTCCTAAAGAATCGTCTCACGCGCAGATTTTGCTTAGCGTTTGTGGACTATGAGAAAGCCTTCGATTCTGTCGAGACCTGGGCCGTGCTACAGTCGCTTCAGAGGTGCCGAATACACTATCGATACATCCAAGTGTTGCAGTCATTGTAAGAAAACGCCGCTATGTCTGTCCGTCTTCAGGACCAGAACTTAAAACTAATTCCACTCCAGCGACGTGTGAGACAGGACGACGTCATATTGCCGAAACTGTTCACAACTGCGTTGGAGGACGAGTTTAAGCTTCTGGACTGGGAAGGATATGACGATATAAAAGAGTATCAATACACAACAGAACGAAGCCAATATTTAACATTACAATGTTTCCTACATTACAGTTAATTTTGTGATTATAGAAACCGTGACGTCGATTGGCCGTGGGCAATTTGCATATTATAACTCAAGGGCACACGTGACATGCGTCGAAAAATATCTTCTGGTTATTGTTCGCAACAATATAGTTTTAATGAATCATTAATTTGAATCGAAGAGGAACTTGGTTACGTACTGGTTTGACAGGCTAAGGTCTTGTTTTCATAGAAGACAAAATAACAATCGATATGGTTGGACATTAGACGGATTGTCAATAGTTCCGACTGTAATTAAAATCCGAAACGGCCTAGGTAGGATTACAAGAGTTACAACCCATTAATTTTCGTGTAATTGTGTTTTTTTTATCTAGGAAGGTTTGTACCCAGCAACGAGACATAATTAATAGGCACACCCTAACGTTGTTGATCTGCGCCCCAATTCTACTTTAAATTTACAAGTGTTATTCTGCTAAGCAATCTTTCTTCAAAGGCATTGGTTACGCAATTGTAAATTTATAATAGAATTGGGGCGCTGGCCTCATGTAATCTACCTGACGCGGCCCACGCTCACCAGACAGCGGGGAGACTCAGCAGGAAGAAGTGCCCCAGGTATATGAGAGGAGGTAATGAGGAGAGAGAATTAACAAAAGAAAGAAAGTTATTATAAAAGTTGATGGGTGTCTGGGGAGTGGAAGACTTGAAAATGTGTAAGTGATATGACGAGTGGAAGAAAAGTAGTGAGCCCACTCTATATATTAGATGAACAGCGCAGGAGAATGAGCAGAAGAACTCACATCTGAGCAGCCCTGGTGATGATGGTGGTCGCTTCCTCCACGCGGCCGACGCTCACCAGCCACCGGGGAGACTCGCTCAGCAGGAAGAAGTACCCCAGATATATTAGAGGGGGTATCGCCAGTGCCAGGGTGTAGGTATTCCAACTCCTGAAATACATTTTTGTAAATAACAAGGTTGCGTGGCGAAGTGGTTAGTTCGCTTTGGCTTTCGATATCGTAAACAAAGCTACCTTCGCCATTGTCAGGCCCAGTGACCAGAGCTTCGTGATCTCAAACTCCTCCGTACTTCGGAAGGACCGTTAAGCCGTCGGTCGCGGTCGCTATTTGCCACCGTCTACCCACCAAACCACCAGCGCGGTGTTGTTACGGCCCATACTCCTCATATTTCTCCATGAGGAAGGCCTGTGTCCAGCAGTGGGACGTATAAAGGCTGATAACAAGGAACGAATTTAATACTATACTTACTATCGCTATTTTGGCAAGTAATCCCTTGTGCCTGTATCTTCATGGGGTAGGCAGAAACTAACACCCGCATTTCGCTAACAGCAACAGGTAAACCTGTTGCTTTTTTTAAAATTCTCCCACGTAGGGAAGGCAAAGGCAACGGAGCCCATACAGCCAAGTCCTCGGTATTTTAATGTCTTCAGTATTTGCATTGAAATGCAAGTGTAATACATTTCATTGCATCTTGGGAGAGTTTGGCGTCAAACGATCGATGGCAGACACTGGTGTTACTTCGATGAGGTAGATTACCACGATAAAAATCTCATCGTTTTTCACACCAACGATTACTTATTTCAATGATCCTCCATATTGCTCATCATTATTACACAAAACTTCACTGATTTTACGCAACAAGATCCACACCCGAGCAATAAAACAATCAGTGAAATAAAAATCACGTCCGCCATAGTTGAATGCCGCCAAAAACTCACCTGTTGCTTTGCAACGGGCATAGATTATGGCAAGCGAATCGTTCATAATAAACTGAACCAAAGTAGTTTCAAGCTATAGTGGTAGTCTGCGCTTGAACTGGACATCTCTAATTCAATCTGTGTGATTCTGGCAACTCCTCTATTGATACAATAGATAAAACAAGCCTTTTCCCGGCAGGCTTAATTTTATTGCCATTATGAAATTGCCATTTTTGGTACTAAGCAGAAACAATAATAACAGCCATTTAATTATTTGGTCAGCGACGAAAAGGACAGCCGAGAAATCATTTGGGCAGCAAACAAATATTTTGTCAGCAAAATCATTATTTGGGTAGCTAAATAATTATTTGGGCAACAAAATTATTCTAGTCAGCAGAATAATTATTCGGTTAGCAGAATAATTATTTGGGCAGCAGGATAATTATTTCGGCTGCAAAAAAATATTTGAGCAGCAGTATAATTATATGTTACCGGAAATGTATAAAATCAAGGACAAGATCAATGCCTATCAATGCCGATCAATGACAAGGATCAATGCCTAGGAAATGTATTTGGATAGATATTAGGTAGGTAACGGTTATTTTTTTATGACCCATAAAAACAAAATTTGTAATAATAATTATTTATTTATTTATTTATTTGTAAGACAAAGGTTTGTAGTTGTTACATAGATATTGTGGCCAGCTTTGCTTACCTTTTGAAGGTGTACAAATTTTTTTTTTTTTTTTTTTTTTTTTTGTGTCATCAAAACATAATATTAAACAATTTGCCAGCAGAGAAAACATTTAAGTTGCTGTCCAATGAGTTATTTTGCTGAAAAATTGTAAATATCGGTTTACTATAAGTTGCTGACCAATTACTTATTTTGCTGACCAATTTAGAAATATTTGCTGCCCATAAGTGGCTGACTAATTAGTGACTAGCTGATCAATTGTATTTTTTTGCTGACCAAACTTCGAATATTTTGCTAACGGTTTAAATAACACCCAATAATAATTTATATTCCTGCCATCCAACTTTCAATGTACCTGAAGTAATAAGCGAACAGCGGTACAGTCATATGTCCAATAATAAACGGCATCTGGAACAGGCAGCACAGCAGTTCCCGGTACTTGGGGCCCACAGTCTCCATCACCAGCACGAACGACACCACCATCGTGCCAGCCGTCGCCATGCCGAGCAGGAAGCGACAGCCCGTGAACGTAGCATAGTTGGGCGAGAACGGGATCACAAACCCGAACAGTATGAGCCCGGATATTGATAACAGGAAGGTGTTCTTGCGGCCGAATCTGGAAGACAAAATAAATAGGTGTGTGTATAGTTTTGAACAGTGAACATCTTTATTTCCTTCTGATTATAAGTTTTGTCCATGACTAAACAGTAACTGTTTAATTATCTGTGGTATAGCCTGACCAGGAAAATAAAAGGAGTTTTTGGCGGCATTCAACTATGGTGGAAGTGATTTTTATTTCGATGATTGTAATATTGTTTCGGAATGGATATTGTTACGTAAAATCAGTGTAGTTTTGTGTAATAAGTGTCTGTGATGATGTGCAATGTGGGGGATTATCGAAATACGCGTCAAGTGGTGTGAAAAGTGATGAGTTTTTTATCGTGGTAATCCACCTCATCCAAGTAGCACCACAGTATCTGCCATAGACTGTTTAACGCCAACTCTCCCAAGACACATTGAAATGTATTATACTTGCATTTCAATGCAAATGAAGACTTAATACTACTAAAGACTAGACCACACACAATGTATACGACTGAAAAACTCTGTATCCATGGTCATGACAATAAACAAAAAAAAAGAAAATAAGAGTTTTTGGCGGCATTTGACTAATGGCTGACGTGATTTTTATTTCGATGATTGTAATATTGTACGGAGTGGATATTGTTACGTAAAATCAGTGTAGTTTTGTGTAATAAGTGTCTGTGATGATGTGCAATATGGAGGATTATCGAAATAAACGTCAAGCAGGGGGGAAAAGTGTTGAGTTTTTTATCGTGGTAATCCACCTCATCCAAGTAGCACCACTGTGTCTGCCATCGATCGTTTGACGCCAAACTCTCGCAAGATGCATTGAAATGCATTACACTAGCATTTAAATGCAAACTACTGAAGAAATATATACTGAAGACTTGGCTGTATGGGCTCTGTTCCCCTTGCCTTCCCTACATGGGAGAATTTTACAACAAGAAAATAAAAGTTTTTGGCGGCATTTGACTAATGGCGGACGTGATTTTTATTTCGATAATTGTAATATTGTTTCGGAGTGGATATTGTTACGTAAAATCAGTGTAGTTTTGTGTAATAAATGTTAATAATGATGAGCAATGTGGAGGATCATTGAAATAAACGTCAAGTGATGTGAAAAGTGGTGAGTTTTTTAACGTGGTAGGTAATCATTTCAAGCTAATCATCTCACCTCATCAAAGTAGCACCACAGTGTCTACCATCGACCATTTGGCGTCAAACTCCAGGATGCATTGAAACGTATTACACTTGTATTACAATGTAATTTTCAATTTTCCATAGGTTAACGCCATTCCCCCTGCTTCCCGTAGGATATACCTAATATCACATGCAAATTGCATAATAACACCCGTGGAAATTCGGGGCGGGTAGCGGGTAGCTAGTAGTCACATCTAGGATCTACGCACTTCATAATGAATTACGGCTTTATTAGGTAAACATTGATAAACTGAAATCATGCTATCTGTACTGTAGTAATACTGTACTGGGTACTTACTATTAAATAGGGTTAATGATTTAGCGCTACTTCCAGACTTGTCAAGTATAATAAGTAGGATTAAGATAGCAATGTGATCTAACAATAATAATTGCTAATAAGCGTGGAAACGCGGAAATATTTTGAGAAGATTGCATGTTATATTTGTTAGCTGTTGGTAAGTAGTGGCTGAAAAATGAATAGTAACTGATTAGCAAAGAATTGACATGAGGGATGAATGGAGGAGGAATATTTTTATCGCGTAAGAATGTGGTTGGACCTAGAATAGGACAATGACAATTTACTGAGAATGTAACAGAGAGTGCGTTTAGTGAGATAAGGGCAGAAATAAGCACTTACCTATCTGACATAAAACCAAAGATAATGCTGCCAATTAGTATCCCAAGCTGCAGCATCATCTGCGTAAAACTGGCTAGCCATTTTCTTTCACAGACAAGGTTCCATTCCGACACAATAGTATTCTCAAACAGGCCTGTGTCATATTCGTACCTTGCACAACTTGAGTAGCAAGTCGAATTTTGTATTGAAAATGTATTATTTTCATCTGTCGTGTTTTGAAATTCTACACACCAGAATGTCAAAGATGGTGTTAGAAACAGTATGGCCATCTGCACCCATCCTGAGGACAGTTTGACGAGGGATATTGATGCGAATACAATGAACTGCCATCTTCCAAATTGCCCGACAAGTTTTGAGAAGACGTCGCCATTATTCTTGTCGTTATTCTGGCTGAGGACTCGCTGTATAGTTTGCACCATTTTGACAGGTTTTTCGAGTCTTCTGGTGAACTAAGTATTATTTTATACTGTACGCCTTCATTTCTTCCAGTGTAGAACTCTTCAATTGTGTCGTATCGAATCGAGTTTGAATCAGACTTCTAAGTCAATAGTAAAAAATAAAGAATATTTATATTGTGACAAATACAAATCTTATCTGATCGTAATAGTAAGCGTATCTTCTTTATCTGGGTCTCGTTCTTTCTGTCAATAAAAAAACAATTTGGTTGACACTAGAAATGGTTTTGATAACATAGTTAAGTATTAAAATAAGATATGTAAAAACTGGAACGCTGGCAGCAAATATTAGTTTTATTACAACTATGTTTTAATGTCTCAATTATGATACAGTTAGTAATAACGCGAGGAAAGAGTTTATCCCCTTTTTTCATGGTCGCCCTTTACAGTTCCTACAACCCTGGAACCATAATAGAGGCGTGAACTAAGAAGTTCCATTCAAACAGAACGGTCATAAATTATTCGAAATGTTCCTTGGATTTTAGGTACTAAAGTTTTAGTGACATGGGCGCTCATTGTACACACAGGAATTGAATCAGGGTCATCTGGATCTCTAATTGTATTTTTTTCCATTAATTTTCGCTGCCTATTTCTGATGTTGTGTAATACTGCGTACGTACATTTTATCCTAAGGTAAAATTTTAATGATACAAGATAAGTTATTCTAATGTTGAAGTGAACTTCAACTCAGTGTAAATAAGTCATTGTAAAAAACCAAACTTTTTAGTTACGATATGAAGCGTGAAAAGATTTCTATGGGAAACGTGAAAAGCGCCCGTAGCGAAAAGTATTAGAATTCACGTTTTACATAGAAGAGTTACGTTTTTTACATTGATAACTATCACCAGGGTTGCAGAACGTGGTACAGATAGAGGTAGCATGACAAAGTCAATCTTATAACATATCATCACGCCTCTTTACCCGAAGGTGTAGGCAGAGATATCAATCTCAACGCAGAGATGACAAGTCAATCTAAGAATACTATTAATGCTAAATGTTATATCGGACCACTGGGGTCGCCATATAGGATAACGTTATGCCCGTAAACTGGGTAAGCTGATCTCGTGAACTGGTTTTAAACACTAACTTATAGAATTTATTTAAAAAAGTTGTATTTCAAGATAGCTCTAACTAGTTCGCCAATAAATCAACGCTGGCGCCTAAGTATCCTTGTATTTATACGCTTTAATATTTTTATGAGTCTTTCGCCATAAATATGCATTCTTTTACTCCTAAGGTCGCCTCATGGACAGAACACCCTTGACCAAATTTAATAATCAGCGTAAAGAAAGAATTTAGAATAGAATAGAAATTCGTTTATTTGGAACCTTACGTAACCTAACACATACAAATTATATAAATATTACAACTCATACAATTTCTTACATAACTTCTTGCTTTTTATTTTAAAACTAGCTGTTGTCAACGACTTCGGCCGCGGTTACTATGGTTTTTTTAACTACTACCTTAATTTTCTGAGATAAAAAGAACCTAAGAAGTTGAACAGGTATCACCATGCAAAATATCATTGAAATCGGTCCAGCCATTTAAGAGATTAGCCCGTACAAACCGACAGAAAAACAAAAATATTTTTTTTGGTATTTTCCCTCTTTTTACACTAAGCATTTTTTTTCTATGTACAGACATTTGACCTATACAGTTTTATTATATGTATAGATAAAAGTTTCTTTATTTCATCAAGAGCAGATTAGAAGAGTATTGAATGTCCATATCCTGTGATCCCATAATCGTTGCTTGAGATGGCAAAATTTATATAAATTTAATAAAAAAAGGTAATTTAATAAATTTTATAATAGAATCTCTTGTTTTGAATAGGGTAGTTACATTTTTGTTAGTTAAAATTAACGTCTTAAAAGTCTTCCTTGATCGCTTCAAGTATAAGTAATATAATCTCTTATAGGTATCCTTGTAAAAGATTGTGGAAGTAGTCTGATAAGGAAGCGTTAAAACACTTAAAAGTTCATCAATGACGTTTTTGCATAAAATCACTAGGATAATAATGTACTTTTAAAAAGCCATAAAGATGTGAAGAAAACTTTCACGTACGACCTGTCCGTTCATTAACCCGTGCTAAAAGGTCCCAGGTTTAAGTTCGTGCTGGAGCAGGATTCTGTGATGCATACAATATTTGCTTGCTCGGAGTCCAAGACGCCAAAAAGGTAAACAAAAAAGCTGACTTACCGAATTTGTTATTCACTAATCACACTTTTTACATTGACATTGGCACGTAAATATTGGGTCCTTACCTATGAAATTGGTGTTTTTCTCTCTCTTAGTATTTTGTAACTATTAAGATTCAGAGTATTCCTAAAAAATAATTACCTCATCTAAAAATAGACTATATTTTTGAGCTCTTTTGATTTGTTTTGATAATTTGTTGTAAGTTTAATTGTGTTAAAATTGGACACGGAGACAACTCTTTTTAAGTGCCTCCCGAATACATCATTTTATTTGCATTCACTTAAAAACGATAAATAATTTTTATGAAGTGTGATATTACACATATTACTAAAGCTTGTCTAATGATGATCTTTGGATTTGTCGTTGTGAAGAAAACTGAAAAAAATTTAGTATGGAAAATGCAGAATTCCCCAAATCTCCATACAAAACACCAATTTCATAGGTAAGGACTAATATAACAACTGTTGTCCGTTTCAATTGATTTCAATTACCTACAGTCAATACAAAACATTTTAGAGATGAAACATTACCTTCGTTTTGTTTACCTTTTTGGCAACTTGGGTTGAAACGTACGATAGTAATATCAGTCTGACTGTTCGAATTTTGGTTTGAATTACGGAGTGGTTATGGATTTTATGTCCAGTCCGGTAGCGACAGTAAATAACGTTATGTGGCCCCCTGTAACGTGGGCCTAACGAAATTAAGGACAGTGTGGTCACATCTGGATATGTAATGCCCCGTGTGTGTTAGTCCAGCGGAATAAGTTCGAATTTCATATTTTGAGTTTCAGATTTACAGTGTATGACATCGTGTAATTGTGTATGACATGGAAAAATTTGTGTATCCAGTCATAGAGGAGTTTTCATCAAAAACTGATTCCGCTAGACGTATTATTTTTATGAATGACAGACAAGCTCTTGGCCATCATCAACTGATGGTAAGTGATGATAAGGCCGAAGGTATATAATACCTACTTATGCACGTACATATTTTTTTTCCTACTAGCGATTCGATGTGAATGGCCTGTTGAGAACAAGTGCCGCAAGAAACTCAACAGTTAGCCTTTTTTAAACAGGCATAATACTTATAGAAGTCACGAATTTTTATCTCTAAAATAATCTTCTATCTTATAATACCCCTTTTTCATTAAACAGCTTATTAATAGTTGACTTAAATTTCTGCAGGGGCAAGTCAATAAAACTTTGTGGCAGCCTATTGTACATTCTTATGCTGATTCTGGCTATATTACCTCTAATTGCCGGAACTTAACAATGCTGATAACATTATTATTATAGCGACAGATTTACGTAAGACGGTGGTAACTAGCCAGCCCTATCACAACCAAACGGAGCAGAAAAGCTCCTGCCCCGGGGGGAATCGAACGACCCGGTGGTGTCAACCATAGACTAGAGAGGCGGCTAGAACGTTGTGCCAGGCTAGGTAGGAAGTAGTAAGGGATTCACAAGATCGGGCAATGTGAAGAAGGCTTAGAAAGCAGTCCTTGGCAAAAAGGGAATCGCTGCGCAGAATACAAGTAAGATCAATCAGACGCATAAGCTCACTTATGCTCACTTTTTGGCATAAATACGACTTACAAATACAAATTCTTTATTGCACTAAAGCAACGAGAGTGCAATAAATTTGTATTTGTTCATATAGGTCTTAGAGCTCTCTTAATTTAGAAGTAAGGTATCTTTAATGTGCTCCTTTTTAGATGTTATGCATAATAAAAATAAGATAAGTAATATTATATGAGAAAATAAATATGGAAAACTTAAAAAGAACTAATGGAGTCCCGAAGGAAAACATCGCAAAATAAAATAATCGCGACAGAACAGAAATAAGATTTAAAAAAACCTTACCGAGATCCTAATCACTGAAAACTAAACTTCCCGATTAACAGACTGCTCAAATTACACAAATATTTGAATATTTAGTTATTTTTATATATTATTATTTTCGAATGGAAACTGTGAAGAGATCACGTTATTGAATGAGACCGGGTCAACGTGTGGCAGCTGTGTAAACACTGAGAGGAAAATACGATAACGCGTGAGTTGCCGCACAAGGGGAACTTCGGGCAGTGTCTGTAATGTCTACTTTTCCCTTCAGGACCAAGGCTAATACAGGAAATACTATTTTAATAATTGCTACATTCAAAAATTATTACTTTCAAAATAGTTTTTCTAGAATTCTTGAAACAGTATAGAAAGGTGGTGCTTAACATTAGTTAAATAGGTCTAATATTTATCATGAAGTCGTCATTAAATGGGTTGACTAAAAAATACCTCTTTAAGGGCTTTTTGTAGGAAATTCACTTGCAGGAAATTTTAAACCTAGTTTAAATCTCGAGTTTGTCAGTTTTTGACAATTTCACTACGGCTGTAATGTAAAAAAAAACACTAAATCTAGTTTTAAATCTCGATTTAAATTTCCTGCATGTGGCCCTTAAAACTAGATTTAGTATATTTTTGACAGCCTTATTGAAACTGACCAAATCGAGCATTAAACTTTAATTAAACGGTAAGCCGACTTACCGAATTTGTTATTCAATACATCAATGTCCATGTAAAAAGTGTGATTAGTGCACGGAAATATAATTAACGGTAACAATTGTTTTCCGTTTCAACTGATTTCAATTACCTACAGTCATCACAAAACATTTTAGAGATGAAACATTACCTTTGTTTTGTTTATCTTTTTGGCAACTTGGATTGAGACGTACTATAGGTTTAAAATTTCCTCCAAGGAGGCCTGTCCGCTCTTGTATTTTTTTCTTGGACCACTTCGTATATTTTTTTGTTTTAAAATGCAATAACGGCCATTATGGAAAAGGGATTTGTCGCCATTTTTAATTAAATAGGTTCTGGGTTCGATTACCGGGAGGAGTAAATATTTGTGGATAGTAATACGGGCTATTGTTCTCAATCCTTGAATCAAAATAAAAAAAAATCTAATTATTTATTGATGTATGAGTTGGCTGTTGTGTTGAGTATGTTATGTATATTTTAATGTATATTATTTATTAGTATACAAGTGCAACACACACGACTGAACATAATAAAATACAGTTTGGTTTTAAAAAAAATATTCAATTTATGAAATAAGTAACTTCAATAGAATTCTAGGACATAGATTCAACAAATAATAAAAAATCAGATAAAAAATCCTAATACTAAACAATGTGGGACAAGACCATGTAACATACAACATCGATAAGATACGGAATGTCAGATTTATCTATATTACCGTGACTTTATATAGCATTGAGCATTGGGCCTGTCCTTAGTAAGGCCGCCACGCCACAGTTAGATGCACATTTTGGTGTTCGCGGTCCTAAGAAAAAAGCGTATGACGTCACGCTTCGTAGTCATTGACCCTGGTTGTTGAATATAGAGGTAGGTTCGAGTACTCTTACTCCTTTCCTTTGGAATATGGAGATCATACAATAAAGTAGGTAAAGTCAAATAATTTATTCAGTTTAGGTATTTACATACCTACTCTTATGAATGTAAATATATGCCAACCGTTCACTAGCTACCAGGAGGCCTTGTATCAGAATCAGATTTCTACTGAAGGGCCCATATAAATGGCGGGTGCTGATTTAACATCTGGTGGAGCAGTACTTGATTATCAATTGTGTTGAAGAAACCTTAACTGACTCGGCGGCTTGTGGATACCTCGTTTTTACAATATAATTGACAAATTTTAATACAAAATGTACAAGTTACAAAAAAGTAAGAGAACGCTGACACACACACACACACACACACACAATTGCTGTTTGTTCATTTGAAAGGTCCCATAACCCCTAGGGTACCGCGGACACCGGTGCTCGCTAACGATAGCTGTTTCTGTTGTGTCACATTTTGTGCTCCTTCGCTAGTTAAATACCTCTAGTTTAATCTATCGACTTGCCACAATTTTATTATTATGTATATTTATTCAATTGACCGTATTGTATAATTTGTTTAACAGGTTGTGCATGAGTTAGCGCTCGATGTTCATTGACTGTATGTTACTGTGTAAAACAAAAGTTAGGTAAGTGAAAATAATTCAAATTATAACAAAAATATTGTGTTTTATTGTAACATACATACATATCATCACGCCCCTTTCCCCGAAGGGGTTGGCAGAGCTGTTAAACACCCAAATTTCGCCAGATATGTTAGGTCCCCATGTAACAAGTGGCGAGCCTGTTGCCTTACACCGGGCACAATGTGAGGCAAGCGATATTCACAACACGGTACAGGCGGTGGGATCGAACCCACGTTTCCCGCGGCCTCTCGAACGAGTAATGCGTCCGTCTCAACTCGGCTACAGCTGATTTGTTTATTTTATCATGTTATCAATAAGCTTTTGCTACCTTTCTCTGTATATTCTGGTGTAACATACTACAATAGAATCTCTGCAGCTACATAAAATAGGTATTCTTAAATGAATTATAAAGGCTAATTCCACTCGTACGGAGTCGCGGGTTTTACCAAATTGTTTAAACTCAATCAATTATGCACTTAATAACAGCAATCACGTTAACGTTTTAAATTTGAAACGCTCACAGTTAAACTGAATGCCCTAAATATTATCTATCAACCAATACATGTTTAGTTTGATTCTTAAAGTGCAATGGCTTACCTTGTACTGTCGTTATCCTCTAAGATACCTACTTACTGTACCTTTGAGTTGTTCCTTTGAAGGTTGCATTAAGATCTCCATGACACAAGGAAAATATATTCCACTACAAACATATGCGTATTAGCGACAGGTTTTATTTTGCAGTAATTTGGTTGCATGGTAAATACGCTAAATGCCGGCCTACATACCGATTTTTCAACTTTGGTGCGCTCTGGCTTCACTAATTTGCAATGAAGGGATAGCTTATGATGCGTTTTGCATAGGTTGATAATTCAATTGAACGTTCGTAGAAAAAGTTATAAAGGTTTTAATGCCTCACGACCAAAAAAACCCTAGTCGGTAATTTTCCGCCCATGCTGGTCGGACTTTTTTTTCCAAATGTCGGCCACGTATAGGGTGTTTAAAATTAAGACAGCGAAATATATTATTAATATCATTTATTTTGATAATTTAAAAACATACCTTATCACAAGTAATTCGTTTGTTAAACTTTTAACGTCTTTGTAATAATATTTATGATAAAATTTAGATTAATAGAAAAATTTAAATTGATGAGCTATCGTAAACACAAAAAATACAAAAGTGATCAGCCGGTATAGTGGTGCTCGAATCCGAGGTTGGCCGACATTACGAACCCGGTAATATTCTTAAAATCGGCACTTGATTTGTGTTCGAGAAATAAAGTATTCTTTCTCGAAATTTAAGTAATATCACCCCGGCCGTTATGTGGCGATTAAACGTGAAATAGATTTATGGAACTATAAGTTTTGGAATTGGAATTCGTAGAGTTGGAATTTATAAAACAGTCTACACATACTTAAAGTCAGTCCGGGCCGAGAACGTTTAAGCCAAAACTGGTTTCCGAATGGCGGCCCTCTATTTTTCACTTAAACCAACACACAAAACGTTAAAAAAACTATGTCAATATGTAGTATTAATAATTCTTTAGAGGTATAACAGCTGTCAATAAAATAAATGTAACGTCTTACCCTTTTAGCATCAATCCCCGAAACGTAGCTAAGAACTTGACACCGCAAACGGCGCGATCGCTGCTGAGGCTTATTGTGCAAAGAGTAAGTGGCGTAATGGGATAGTAACGGTTTGTACCAAAAGAGGATGAACTGAGCTTGCAATTCATGTAGCACAATCCCTATTTAATTACATTTAGAATGAACGCAAGCTGAAAATGTGCAACTGGCCGTCATTTGGAGGGGGGCCGACGTTTGGCGTATTTACCCTACTACCCTACAAACCAAAGAAGTTATCCTTTGTGTAGCCGGTTAGGACAAGCAGAAATATCTTCAGACATTCACACTTATCAACTAGCCCCATTTTAAGCGACTAATGCTGCTAGTGTTAAGGAAACTAGTTGACGGATAAATATTAATCGGTAAATACTTAAAAATATATTCAATACGTGTATAAACATCCATAACTGGAGAACAAATGCCTGTATTCATCACACAAACATCTGCCCCCACCGGGGATCGAACCCGGAACATCTCGACCGACGTACAGACCACTCGCCCATGGAGGTCATCGTGTAAATAGGATTAGTGTAAAATTTCGCGCGCGCGCGCACACACACAGGACCTACACTTCGCTTTATACGATTATGTTGCGTACTTAGGTGTGACGATCCTGTTTCCATTATCTTTCGGGTAACGTACAAATATAATTCCTTTGATCTAAATACAAACTTTGTCCCCTCTTTTCATCCACCACAGAAATTTTGGAAAATCTTTCGTAGCGAATATGCGTGTTGGCATATTTTATTGAGCGCAGTACAATCCGCGGACATGCAAAATTGCGAGCAACTTATGACGGAAATGTCAATTGATTAAAAAAATGTAAATCAATAATTGCTCACATTTGTGCATCACAGATTAGCTATCACCTTCACGTGATAGTCGAGTTACTTTCAAGATTGCCCAACAGTGGCCCGGGTCACACGCCCGCGACCGGCGCTACCGGTATTTTGCCAAAATACCGGTTACCAAGGTCAATGTTTTGTTTTGATCTTACATTACGAAACTAAGTCGTGTATTAACTATTATTTTTTCGAATTCAAATATATTCATTATATTTCGATTAGATGCGTCTGCGGTTATTAATGTCGAAACCGTTTTATAAAATTCGTAAAATAGAGGAATTACGTCATTTTCAAAAAATTACCTACCTACCCTAGTGTAAGTTATCATTGTAAAAACTTAACTTTTTTAGTTTAGCATTAAGAAGCTCAAGTTCTATGTACAACAAAATGAAACTTATTATTTATGCTAAAGCCAATTTGCAGTTTACTCAGTAACATTTATAATCTACAGAGCTACAAAAATCCAGACTTCTCTCGACTGCGAATCTTTTTTGTGAACTTTTGTTCCATCGTCCTGTTCGTGGCTGTCACTCGAGAACCATTCCGCCGATCCACAAGAAAACAATCTTCTTAGATCATACATATACCTGCTTAACACTGCAAATGTTTAGAAAATAAAAAACGGCAATGTAGAAAGTTGCCAATACTTTTATTGTTTTTTGAAGTAATCTCCGTTCCTCTCTACATATTGTCGCATTCGATGGAACCACTGAGAAAAGCAGTGGGCCCCAATCTTCCTTAGTGGTCTCTTCTACGACATTTTCGTATGCTTTAACCGTATCTTCAGGGCTCGTAAAGCGAATACTTCGAAGTTTATCTTTAGTTCTTGGATTTAAATGAAAGTCGCAGGACGCCAGGTTGTGACTGTATGGCGGATGACTCATTATCTTTACACTTGCCATAGTCAAATATTCAACAGTCCGTTTTGCGGAGTGCGCTGAAGCATTGTCGTGGTGAAGAAGGATGCTTCGGGGGTTCTGCTGTCGATTTTTTTCCAAGACAACAGGCAAACAGCGATTGACATACCAGTCTGCAGTAACTGTCCTTCCATATTCTAGCATAACTGTCGCGAAATGACCTTTCCGATCAAAGAACGAGGCAATCATGTTTTTTCCTTGACTTCTTCCTTTCTTTACCTTAGTTGGCCGATCCTCAAAAGGAAACCCCTACTGAGCTGATTGTTTTTTGGTTTCGGGTTTGTAGCAATATATCCAGCTTTCATCACCTGTGATGATGTCAAATACAGCATTTGGGTCACCGCCGTTGAACTTATCTAACATTTGGCGACACCAGTACATACGAAGTCGGTTCTGGTTGTCGGTTAAAGTATAGGGAATCCATCTGGTACAAAGCTTCCTGACGCCTAAATGTTCGTATAATATTTTTTTAACTTGACTCATACCAATGCCTATGCTTGCCCGTATCTGCTGATAGGTCTGCCAAAGGACGCCACTCACGCGGATCATCACTGAGTTTGCTACGTCCACGCTTAAAGTCGTTAAACCAATTGTAAATAGTGGCACGAGATGGGGCTTCATTAAGAAAATGTTTAGCATAAAATACCATCCTGCGTCTGGTAAGGCAAAGGTGGTAAATTGTCAAATACCTAAATTTCTCCTGTTATATTAAAGTCTTTTAGAATCGCACCGTACAGTGAAATAACAATAATATTCATTTATTCAAGTAACAAGACTCATTTTTTTGTTAGTAACAATTTGTTCTTATCCTATGTTAGTAGCATTAATAAAATTCAAATGATGTATGCAATTTTAGTCTGCACATGAGTCACTGCCGCACCACCCCGGCGGATGTCTCGCAGCAGTGACCCACATACGGACAATCCAGCCTACTAGCGATCATTTTCAGGATATTGTTGGTACTGCCGCGCACCCTGCGCAGTTGCGCACCAGGGAGGCGCATCGCTTCCGCATAGTCGCGTAAAATCAATCCACCCGCGCCTCTGCAAATATTCCCGATTCGCTACAGTAACGCGGCAACCCCAATAACACCCTGAAAGCGTTATTAAATAGAACTCTCAGGGCACTGTAGGATCGACGAGTACATTTAAATGCAAGCAATATTCATAAATGACATTCTTCGACCTCAGTCTATATACGTCCCACTGCTGGGCACAGACTTCTTGAGAAACAAATAAGGAAATTGGCCGTAAAACCTCGCTCGCCCAATGCGTGTTAGTGGGTAGAAACGGTTGCAATAATGACCGGGACCAACGGCATGACGTGCCTTCCGAAGCACGGAGGAGTTGGAGATTACTAAGTTTGGGTCAACCAAGGCCTGACCATTGCGAAGGTAGCTTTGTTCTCGATATCTAAAGCCAAAATATACCAACGACTCCACCACCGAGCTCCTCATAATGAACAGTACTAAAGTTTTATTCCAACTCATTGATGCAAGCGGCAATTGAACTGGCAAGGTCTTGCACGAGCCGTGCCATTTTCCAACTCGGCTATTGTTAACTTGGGCACACTATTTACGTCATCAAATACACATTTCAACGTTATAAAGGCTTAGCCAAGTCCACCCACAGATGACAAAACTTACTTAATACAGGATCCACCAAACTAAGACACATAGCGTCACCAGCCATCTATTTTGGTCAATTAATGAAATCATTAGGTACACTTTCGCTGTTATGAAAGTTCTCAGTCATTTTATTTGCGCTATCCAGTGAGGAGACAAGTGTGATTTTATGTGAAAAGGTAAATTTAAATTAAATTGTTTTTATTTTACGTTTCAATGGCATGTAAGGAGATATTTTAAATTGTATATATCACAATTTTTTAGAAAGGATATTGAGTTAGATTGATTAGTTTTGCGAGTATAAATTATGTAATTAAAATTTAATTTTAATTAGTTATCTTCAGAAATTTTCACCATACATTCAATTAAATCAAATCAAAAATAATTTTATTTCATAGGCCAAGTTCGGCACTTAAAATCGTCAACATTTTACATATTATGTATTTTACAAATAAATAGTTTATTGTAAATTATTTTAAATTACAGTATTAAATTATACTATTGTATTTAACTTTGTGATTTCTCTCTTGTTATATGTACCTATTTAGCCAACCGATGAAAATGTAAGTTTATTAAGATTAAAAAAACGTACAATAATCTCAAGTAGGGTAATTTGTATTATTTTATAGGTTAAAACAATGAAGTTGAAGATATGCACGAAGATTATACTTTATTTGTCGTGTATGGCAAATATTTGTAATGGAGAGGTGAATGAAACCAACAGCACTATAGATGACGCGTAAGTACAACTTTGCTATTAAAAAATTTGTGGGAGTATCATTCAAAAGCTTTAAAGATTTTAATGAAAATACAGGTAGGAGCTATTTAGGCGCAATATGGTATATTATTTCGATTCAATAATCGTCCTAAGGTCCATTTTTATTTATTTCATGTCTAATGTGTATTGTTATCGTTTCCAATTGTAATGTTACTAGTCTGTTATATCACATATTTAATATTTGTTAATATCAAGTACTTGTTACTTTGCAGCGTTCACGATTCCTCTATAGCATCACGTCAATCGAATCACATAAGATTCGAAGACGATTATCGGTTTAATGGAAATAAAGAACCAACAGTCTTCAATGTCAGAGAACCTGGCCATCCATTTAAATTCGAAGATGATTTTGCACCTGATTATAATCAGAACAACGATGACAAACTAACCTTTCAGAACGATAATGGAATAGAAGACCAGGTTGTTAAGAAGAAGAGAAGGCGACGACCGAAGTACCAAAGGCCAAATGGTCAAGGCTTTCCACCCAATCTTCAGTATCAGAATGTCCAAGGCCTTGCTCCCCATCCTCAGTATCAGAATGGGCAAGGCTTTCCACCCAATCCTCAGTATCAGCAATACAACCCTGGATTCATTGGACCTCCTTATCAAGGTTTCCCAAATCCAGTACAGCATAACCCAGGCTACGGATTAATAGGTGCCCCAGGACCGATATACAGTAAGTTTTGCTCCTGTTAGAAGAATAGTTTTGTTGTTTTATAAATGCGTAATTGCTGTTGAGATAACTTTGCCTCATTGTATTTGGAATGGTGTAACTGTTTTCTTTTTCTCTTCCATCAGACAATTTCATACACACTTTTTTGATCTTACGTAAGTAGAATCGGGTCAACATAGCTTCCAAAATAAGGAACACTAGAGATCAGACGTGCATCCATCTTAAGTTAAACCAATTCGAAAATTTCCCTTACTACAGATTCTCAAAACTTTAGATTTAAACTTTAGATTCTCAAACTATCAAGACCTTCAGCATTTTCCTAGGCAAATACATTTTTATTTGTTGGAGGTTGAAAGATTTTGCGAACCGTTCAAAGTTCGTTGATATTTTACAATGATACAATTCTTCTGTTAATATAAAATCAAAACTATTAAAATTAGTGTCATTTGTCCTTATTATACTATCTTAAGTAGTTTCTGACTTTAAAGCTATGTAAATTTGAGGCTTCTCATTACTGGTTTTTATTAAACCGGATTTCATACCAAATCCGAGTCGCTGTGAATGTACGAGTATTATGAAATCTGTATCCAAAATTGTATTGTGATGATGGAAATATTTCTCGTTTACAACATTTATGACATCTATGTTTCAAAGTTCTAAAAGATTCTTTCTATATTCAATACTAGCTGTTGCCCGTGACTTCGTCCGCGCGTACTGTATTTTTTAACTATCCCACGGGAACCCTTTAATGTTCCGGAATAAAAAGTATCTGAGATGTTGACCAGGGATATAACGTATCACCATGCAAAATGTCATTGAAATCGGTCTTGCCATTTCGGAAATTAGCCCGTTCAAACAGACAGAGAAACAAAAAATTAAAAAATAATAATTTTTTGGTATTTTCCCTCTTTTTACATCCCCCTGACTGGTTTTAAGCATTTATTTCTTTGTACAGATATTCGACCTCTTCAGTTTTATTATAATAATAATAATTTTTATTTCAGACAACTTTACAAAATATTCGGTCCATAGATTATTAGTAAATCAGTTCTTATGCTATGTTAGTGACAGGAGTTAGTTTGTTAGTATTATATGTATAGATAATAGTTGTGTTTTCCATTCCATTTATTTTATTGCATTATTAAACACATTAAACACATTGTCAAGTACAGGAACCTTGATAGGGTTAACAGCAGATAACACAACTACCCTACCAATCCGTATTCAGCGAACGTGTTGGTACAGCCCGTACTCTATAATTCCATAAGGTTTTTCTCGACGTTGGAAAGCCCATTGCCCAGCAGTGGGACTTATGACCTAGTGACGTTAAAGAATATACAATTTTTAACTAAGTAAATGTGTAAAAAATAATTTGAGTCGTATTGTGTTTAGAGAATTCAAAGCAAAAACTCTATTTGAAATTGCACCAAAACAGATTCTTTATTAGCTGTAGCGATTATTTCAAAGGAATTTGATATCTATTTAGGGATTCGAAATACACACAAGACACAAACAATACAAATGAGAAGACGTCACTACATTTTATTAGCAGTTTAAAGTAGCCGCGTTAAGTTGAGCTGTGTGGTAGCGGCTCATTAAAAGAATACTATCAACCTCAGAGTAAACAGAACTGCAGTAGCCATTAGTCAATATCTCAAACATTTTTTTCTGCCATTTCTTGCGGGGGGTGAGGTTACCACTACACTCAAAACCAGCACACATAAACAATAACTTTTACCGCTTTTACAAATGCACACATGCATAATTCGACACACAAATTTAAATTTCACGCACACACGCTTAAAATAGTCTCGTGGGGTGTGCGTTTTGACAACGTCACAGCCGCACTCCCCACGAGACTAGCGTTCGAAATTTGAAACCGTAGAATTCTAAAACATGAAATAATGAAGTAAATAATCATAAAATCTTAAAAATTATAATTCCAAATAAAAGGTGACACCATCTTTTAGCATACTCGTCGATGTTTCCTATTTATTTTTTCAACAAAAAACAGCACAGGCAGGCATTTTTGCGGGAGCTCTGTTCGCCGCAACGTTTATAATGTTATGGCTGTCAAAATGGCGGCTCAACTAGTTTAATTAAACGTGCAAGCATCCGATGCTTGTGCATTTGACAGAGGGGAATGTAAGACAAAGGCTACTCCAGTTCTGTTTACTCTGAGCTATCAACCCATCTCTTCCCTAGGGTGTCGTAAAAGGCGACTAAAGGACTTAGAACGCACAACATCCAATAGCGGCGACGGGCTTACCACCTGTTACGCTGAGTGCAGTCACTGATTGGTGAAGCGCGGATTATGGCAATGGAGTGCTTTTGCAGTGCTTTTGCCTAGTCTCTGACTAACCCTTAGGGGATAATAGTCGTGATTATATGTATGTATGTTAAAGTAACTTTGTGATCAAACAGTCTTTTCTTGAATTATTGTAACTCCAGGGCCTCCAGGACCTCCGCGACGCCCGAGCCCGTCATTCGCCTCTGAGGCGTTGTCTTCAGTAACCAGTGCTCTGTCGTCCATCGCCCTCTACGATGACTACCAGTGCGTGCCGCGGCTGCTCTGTGAGGCCGCTGGCGGCGGGACTCTGGGGTCTTCAGACTTGTTACAATCCATCCCTGGTCTGCAGTCACTGCTTACGTAAGTTGAATAGAATAGAATAGAATATCATTTATTTGCACTTGACTCAGGTACACATTACTGTACATTACTGAAATGAAATGCTTTATTTAATCATTTGGTAACAAGTAGTTACAGTTATGACGCGTCAAAAACATTATAAAATTAACAAACAAATGATCCAATTCTACTTGTTTATCTCTACATGTTTTTCTTTCTGTTCACTCCCGGGACCCTTGTCAAGTAAAGATACAGCCAAGAAACTCTGCTAGGGTTCCATCCTCCCTTTGCATAAAATTGTCTTACGTTCTACAATATAGAAATTACAGTCAAATAGAACTCCTCTCATTCAGCGGACAACGGTGGCATGCAAATTAAAATACAATTGTCATATAATACACACTGATTTCAAGAGATATAGAATTGTTAAAATGTCCCATTACAAGTTTTTATCATAGCATAATTTAACCATATTAGGTCCTTACCTATGAAATTGGTGTTTTGTATGGAGATTTTGGGGAATTCTGCATTTTCCATACTAAATTTTTTTCAGTTTTCTTCACAACGACAAATCCAAAGATATTTGATATCTGATATTTGGCATCTATCATGAGACAAGCTTTAGTAATATGTGTAATATCAAACTTCATAAAAATTATTTATCGTTTTTAAGTGAATGCAAATAAAATGATGTATTCGGGAGGCACTTAAAAAGAGTTGTCTCCGTGTCCAATTTTAACACAATTAAACTTACAACAAATTTTCAAAACAAATCAAAAGAGCTCAAAAATATAGTCTATTTTTAGACGAGGTAATTATTTTTTAGGAAGACTCTGAATCTTAATAGTTACAGTCAAAATACTAAGAGAGAAAAAAACACCAATTTCATAGGTAAGGACCCAATATTTAAACATTAAACGTCAAGTAACGGATAATAATGAGCTACCCATAAGTACAGTTGTAAACCACAAAACATTTATATGTAAAAAAATACGCATTTTTTATGCAAGGCACAGGTAAAACGTTTAAGGAACGAAACAATGGTGCACACGGTTCATCTGGTGCTGTACCACATATTGCCCTGATAATTATTTTTTGTGCGATAAACGTTTTTTTCGTATCAGTCTAGACCATTCCGTAAACTAGATTCTATGTAAACAAGGCAGCCCTTTTTGACGCTACTTTAGTTAGTTTATACAAGGCATAAGTAAAGCTGTTTATTTTATTGCATACTTTTTCAATTTCTTCCTTCCAATCCAAATTCTTATCAAGATCTACATACACCTAGGAATTTCGTTTGAATCATGAAAGAAATAAAATAAGTTTATTTATTTAGAACAGTCAACTCCAAAAATAAGTTACCACTTTTGACAGCAAATGTAAAAGTAGATTAAAGATTGTCACGTCTAAAATGTGTTTACATATTTTTGTAGTTGACATTACCAACATTACCATCAACCTATGTTTGTCCACTGCTGGATATAGGCCTCCCCTAATTAGTAACACGACTAAAGGCCCTCAATCAATTTTACTTCGGAGCGACGACGTACTTTACGACCGACAGTGATATTCTGTGGGCACCTTCGCTAATCACGTTTAGTTTTTGATGTTGATTAGTCAACTTATTAATGTTAGTATAACACTGTATAACTCAAGTATTTCCTTTCATGGTTCATTTTAATATTTAGTTTCAAACACAACGTTGAAAACATAATGCGTTAGTAAATAAATCTAGTTTGGTCTTTTTCAAACAACTTATTTGAATGTTCTATGCGAAAACTAATTTATCTGCATTACAATTCAACTGTGAATATTATTTTCAGGGTGCTATCAGCTTACAGTGGCATCAGCACTTCCCCTCTCTTCGTATTTGGCAGAGCGGTCTTCCTCGGCATGACCAACAAAGGCAATCCAGCGTCTTGTCGCTCTTCCTACCCGCAGTGCCCCTCAGACCCTGAAAAACTGATCCATTATTTAAACAACCACAACGGAGGATTTTTCAGGTTCTTTAATGCTCCTAATCTGCAGAACCCTCAAAACGTACAGCAGTTTTATAATCAACTAGCCATTCCTGGAAAACAACCTCATTTAGGCCAGCCTGGTCAACCATATCCTGGTCAACATAATCAACAAAACTACCCAAACTATCAACAAAATCTCGCAAACCCTCAGGGTACCCAACCAGTTCCTCAATATCCAATTTATAGTCAACCAAATTCTGGACATTACGGATATTATAATCCTTCACAAGGAAATCAATTTTATCAGCCAAATTATGGTTTATACAATCCACAGTATCCAGTACCAAACCCCAATGTCGGCTACTTACAGAATTTTGGAGCACAGTATCCTTATCAAAATAAATATGGCGCTTACCAAGCTAGAGAAAATAGAGATGCGAATGAAACTCAGAAAATACAAAAACGCATCCAAAATTCGAATTACGTGCTAATCGATACAAATGTATACAATGAGGCTATTCGTAATAAATTAGTTTTTTCAGATAATGATAGATTTGAACCTGCTGAGAATAATAATAATGTAAGAAATGGCAAAACTCTCAAATTTCCAGACGATATTTATATGAATAGTTACAGTAAAGAAGAAGAAAAGCCTCAAGAAAACTTTGAACACAAGAGAAAAGAGGTAAAGTCTTTAGTGTTTCCAGATTCTCCTAGGAATGATCTTGAATATGTAAATAAATATCCTATTAATGTGCAAGAGCAACAAGGTCTATATCAAAATGATATTGGTCATACCGTTTTAAAGGATTACAGTAGAGATTACGATTACTACGGTAATAATGATATTAATAATAATTATAATAGTAATGTTAATGAGGTAAATGGAGATGTTCAAACTATTTACATTGTAAGAGGTAACGGGGATCCAAATCACCCTGAAATTGTTAAACTTAGACCAGGAGAAAATATTAATTTATACTCGTAAGTACATTTTGACGACCTCCGTGGCGTACAGACCGTACGCCGGTATCAAGGCGTCGCCACTCGTCGGGTTCGATACCCAGTGGAGGCAAGTGTTTGGGTGATAAACTTTTCAGACATTTGTCCTCCAGTCTTGAATGTTCATTATATATGTATTATATTATGTATATTCCCAATAATTATATGTATATATCTATTAAATATATTTGTCCGTCATCTAGTAGTATCCGTAACACAAGCAGCATTTAGTTGCTTAAAATGCTCAGAGTAATTCAAATGGGACTAGTTGATAGGTGTGAATGTCTGAGGATATTTATTTATTTATTATCTAGCTTAGATTAGACTGATAGCAAATATTGTTAATATAGATTTGTAATCTGTAAATGTTATTTAATTAAGGCAGCGGTAGCCAAGTTGGGACGGACCGCACTACGCGTTCGAGAGGCCGCAGGAATCGCGGGTTCGATCCCACCGCCTGTACCACTGACTTTGAATAAAACTTAAGTACAGTTCATTGTGAATATCGCTTGCCTCACATTGTGCCCGGTGCATGGCACAAGGCTGGCCACCTGTTACATGGGGACCTGACATATCTAGCGAAATGTGGGTGTTAGCAGCTCTGCCTACCCCTTCGGGGAAAAAGGCGTGATGATTATATGTTATCAAATCAAATAAAAACATTAATTGAATCGACCAACATGGATAATTATAAAATATTTACAAGTGCTCAATACAGATTTTTCATAATATTCAATTAAAATGAAGTTATAAATTAACATTCAAAATGAATTTAAAAAAAAAGTTTTTAAATTAAAATAATTTAAAAATAAGTTAAACTAATTACAGCAAAAATAAAAATTGAAATTAATAAAAAGTATATAAAATACTGAAGAGCTCGGTAGCGTAGTAATAATTTTTATATATTTTTTAAATTATTTATACTATAATTTTCACATTATATATTTCCCTGTATATGTACCATATCACAATGATATGTTGTTATGTTATGTAAAAACCTGATTTAAGTTATCCGCAATCCATTAAATCAATTAAAAATTCTAATTGGACTATAATCAGTACAGGAACCCAACAAGTCCTTAATCCTTATTTTGCTTAATTGCCGTTAAAATTTCAACACTACCGTTAAAACTACCTCTATATATTATATTTGCATAAGTTCATAGCGAAACACTTACATTTCAAATTTAAATTCTGTAACTCTATATCATAAGGTTTTCGCCAGCATTTGGTATTTAAAAAGCGATGGTACGGTTCAAATTGTTGTGTCAATTAATAAAGTGGCCTTAACTTTACTTTTACACTTTAAGGACGTTCAACTAAAAATGTAGGCGTTTAGAGCGTGCGATACGATTGTCGTACGATTCATAAGCTTATGAGTCACTGTTTTATTTCATTGCCTTTTAAATTTTATTTTATTTACGTAAGCTAACTAAATATATACTAAGGTGTTAAGTATTAAATAAGCTAAACTCAGCGCGAAGTCTCAAATACTAAAGTTGCAAAGGCCATTAGGAGACTATACTAATCTATTAATGTCATAATACTTATAATATATCAATATCATGTATAGATTGTATATAAAAACCTTTCGATTTTTCTTCGTTCGTTTTAAGTCGCGTAAAATGAAAGACATCAGCGATTATACTACTAACCGGCAATACTCTTACAACTTGCATGAGATCTCTGGTTCAATGCTCACATGTACCACTGAGTTAGAATATGTTCAGTAGACTTTATTTTATATAAATTTCATTTACATTGAACTTTGTTTCACAACGACCAGCTCGGAGTGGAGAGCTTTTTTTATCTCAATTAAAACAGTGTTTTGAAACATTTCAATTAGGTTTATTTTTACGTTACACTTCTTTTGTAATTAAATGTTTTGAAGGGTCGGCTGCGCGCGTTGATACTCCTTGAGTTGCAAGCCTCCACAGGTGAGTGTAGCTGCTTCCCATCAGGTGGGCCGTATGCTTGATTGTCACCATAGTGGTATAAAAAAAATTGGGAATGCTCGAGAGGATATCCGAACGTGCTTTGTGTGAAATAATACCAGTAGCCGATCAGCTGGTCTTATGATGTTTTTAGGCAGCCGATCGGCCCCGAAGCGTACAAACCATGACGCGCCGGTCGGTGTGAAAAGAAAAATGCTCTTCGATCCTCTCCGCGCCGGTCTATGTGAACGGCCACATAGAGAACAGATAATATTTGGCGAAATATGGCTATTAAAGCAAGGGCGGATCCAGCTTTGGCGCCAGGAGGGGGTCACATAGGGGGTCACAGGGTCACATAGTAAATTATAATTATCCTAAAATTGATCCTCTGAAATTTGGCGTCTGAAGAGCTTTCAGGATCGCTCTTCCACCGGCATTTAAAAGCTTTGTTGTAATTCCATCATTACCCGGTGCCTTGTTGTTCTTAAGCTGTTTGAGAGCCAAACTAATCTCGTACAGGCTGACGTCCAGGATGTCTTCGGTGTAGTGTCGGGTTAATTTGGCTTTAGGGTCTGTAGCCTGAGTGACAAGAGTGCTCGATGTCGCATAAAGCTGACCATAGAAATTTTCAATCTCCGCCAAAAGCTCAGGTCGGGATGCAATAGTTCTGCCGTCCTCTGTCTTCAACTTCGTCAGCAGACTCTGTCCAAGTCACAGATCTCTTGCGAAAATTTTGGAGTCAGTGAGCGAGTCAGTGACTTCGAGATCTGTTTGTTGAGCTGCCGACATAGAAGAGAGTATCATCTGATGACCGAGAACCATCTCGTTCATCATCTTTCCGCCATCAGCTTTAGTGTTGGCTCGAAGATTTTCTTTCCTCTTTTGGTACGACTGGGCTTATAGATCTTTTCACCCACCGTACGGACAGTTTCCACGAACCTGTCATTATATGTGTCCACATCTGTGCAGTCCTCCAGGCAATCAAAGCGATTTTGCAGTTCGACTTGAAAGTTCGGGGTTCTGAATTTGGATGGCTTCAGGGCGGAGCGTGGACTTCATCAGTCGATACCTCTCAGATTTCAAGTTCAGATTTAATGTGCCTCTTACCATTCGGTTAATCGCTCCCTTGTTTAACGAATTGATCACTGAGACATCAGAGTCTTAGTCGACCATCCGGATTTTTCCAGGTCCCGTTTTCGTTGCAGTTCCCGTTTTGTAAAAAAAGAGTTCATCATGTAGAGTCCCTCCCTCTCCATGTAGTCGGCTAGCATTTGACCACGGTAGTTCCGGGTTTCAAATCCAAATGGCCCCACTTTCAGCTCATCTTCGTTGCGTTTACCTAGCCTGGCGTTGAAATCTCCCATGACAACGCAATAATGAGTCCTGGAAGCATGTATATGTATACCTTCAATATTTAATTAATTTAATATAATATAATAACTTTGTATGGTGGCAAACGCTTGGGAACGAACGCAAATTTAATTTTGATAATAATAGATACAAGTAAAAAGTAGGTATTTTATTAATGTACGTAAGTACTGTACTTAAAAATATTTATTCTTTATTGAACACTTGAAAAAAATAACACATAATAACTTGTACATATACATACACGTACTAAGTACATATTGCAAGTGCGGCGCGGTAAAATTCAAATTTTTGATGCGTTCGTTCCCAAGCGTTTGCCACCATACAAAGTTATTATATTATATTAAATTAATTAAATATTGAAGGTATACATATACATGCTTCCAGGACTCATTATTGCGTTGTCATGGGAGATTTCAACGCCAGGCTAGGTAAACGCAACGAAGATGAGCTGAAAGTGGGGCCATTTGGATTTGAAACCCGGAACTACCGTGGTCAAATGCTAGCCGACTACATGGAGAGGGAGGGACTCTACATGATGAACTCTTTTTTTACAAAACGGGAACTGCAACGAAAACGGGACCTGGAAAAATCCGGATGGTCGACTAAGACTCTGATGTCTCAGTGATCAATTCGTTAAACAAGGGAGCGATTAACCGAATGGTAAGAGGCACATTAAATCTGAACTTGAAATCTGAGAGGTATCGACTGATGAAGTCCACGCTCCGCCCTGAAGCCATCCAAATTCAGAACCCCGAACTTTCAAGTCGAACTGCAAAATCGCTTTGATTGCCTGGAGGACTGCACAGATGTGGACACATATAATGACAGGTTCGTGGAAACTGTCCGTACGGTGGGTGAAAAGATCTATAAGCCCAGTCGTACCAAAAGAGGAAAGAAAATCTTCGAGCCAACACTAAAGCTGATGGCGGAAAGATGATGAACGAGATGGTTCTCGGTCATCAGATGATACTCTCTTCTATGTCGGCAGCTCAACAAACAGATCTCGAAGTCACTGACTCGCTCACTGACTCCAAAATTTTCGCAAGAGATCTGTGACTTGGACAGAGTCTGCTGACGAAGTTGAAGACAGAGGACGGCAGAACTATTGCATCCCGACCTGAGCTTTTGGCGGAGATTGAAAATTTCTATGGTCAGCTTTATGCGACATCGAGCACTCTTTTCACTCAGGCTACAGACCCTAAAGCCAAATTAACCCGACACTACACCGAAGACATCCTGGACGTCAGCCTGTACGAGATTAGTTTGGCTCTCAAACAGCTTAAGAACAACAAGGCACCGGGTAATGATGGAATTACAACAAAGCTTTTAAATGCCGGTGGAAGAGCGATCCTGAAAGCTCTTCAGACGCCAAATTTCAGAGGATCAATTTTAGGATAATTATAATTTATTTTGTTTTGACTTGTCAAAAATGTATTTGGTGATACCAATTTGATTAAATGACTTTGAGTTTGAGCTATTTAAATCCATCATACTCGAGGGAAAAACGCCAAAAGCATAGCATGTGGGCATGGTGTCACTGTTCTTCATTCTTGACGAAGGTGACAGGGCCCAATTAAAGAACTTCAGCTCCTTAGCCATGTTTACAATCTGTTTTCGAGAGTCCTAACGAATCATCTCGCGCGCAGGCTTGACGACTTCCAGCTTCCCGAACAAGCCGGATTCCGTCCTTAAGTACCATATACCACATAGATACGCTTCGGCAGGTTATACAGAAGACCGAAGAGTATTATCTGCCATTGTGCTTAGCTTTTGTGGACTATGAGAAAGCCTTCGATTCTGTCGAAACCTGGGCCGTGCTACAATCGATACATCCAAGTGTTGTAGTCATTGTACGAAAACGCCACTATGTCTGTTCGTCTTCAGGACCAGAACTCAAAAACAATTCCACTCCAGCGAGATGTGAGACAAGGCGACATCATATCGCCGAAATTGGAGAACGTGTTTAAGCATCTGGAGTGGGAAGGACATGGCGTCAACATAAAGGGTGTGTACATGACTCACCTTCGTTTTGCTGATGATATCGTGATCATGGCTGAGACCCTGGAAGACCAGGAGGTTCTACTCCTGTGAAGGTTGGAAGCTCTAGACTGGAAATTGTTGACGAGTATGTATACCTGGGTCAAGTAGTCCAACTAGGTAGGTCCAATTTCCAGAAAGAGGTCAATCGACGAATCCAACTCGGCTGGGCAGCGTACGAGAAGCTACGCAGCGTATTCTCGGCTCATCTACCGCAGTGTCTTAAGACTAAAGTCTTCAACTCGTGCGTGCTGCCAGTGATGACTTACGGTACTGAGACGTGGCCGCTTACAATGGGCCTCATAAGAAGGCTCAAGGTCACTCAAAGAACAATAGAGAGGGCTGTGATTGGAGTTTCTCTGCGTGATCGAATCAGAAACGAGGAGATTCGCAGGAGAACCAAGGTCACCGACATAGCCCACAAAATTGCGAACCTTAAGTGGCAGTGGGCAGGGCACATTGCTCGTAGAACTGACGGTCGTTGGTGCGGAAAGGTTCTCGAGTGGCGACCGCGTACTGGGAGGCGCAACGTAGGGAGGCCCCCAAAAAGGTGGACCGACGATCTGGTGAAGTTCGTAGGAAGTCGTTGGATGCATTGGGGGAGGCCTATGTCCAGCAATGGACGACAATAGGCTGATTGATTGATTGAAATATTGAAGGTATGTAATTACATAAAATCTGTATGGTACTTAACAAAATATATAAATAAAATCATGATGTTCAATTAGTGCTCCACCTAAGTCCTGGAATCGGCTCAGGGGGGGGTCATGACCCCCATGACCCCCCCCCCTTGGATCCGCCGTTGTATTAAAGTGGCATCTTTACTTATCCCTTTGGAATATAAGTGTGGGAAATAGTAAATTGTATAACAAGAGAGCAAAGTAGTATTTTTACGGCGAGGGCGCTCGTTTGCTCCCTTGTTTCGCTCAGCGCAGCGATGGATTCAAAGTACATCGCCCGAGGTAAAAATAGTTTGCTCTCGAGTTACATGCTCTAATTTTCATCCCCTTTCTTTGAGAAAATAAATTGAAGAGGGTCCTCCATTTCGCTCTTTTTGTCATTGCACTCGTTTCATTGTTATTCCCTGTTCCGTGGTTATTGCATAGGATACTAGCCAGTAATTGATACAATTCGTGCACTAATTCTATGAATGACACATGTTCCAAATTCAAGTCTCATTCCCGCCCGCTAAAAAGTTCTCATCAGAAAAGAGCTACATTGCTCCCTCTTATTGACGAACAAAACGACTCTTTTCGAATAGAAGGGATGAAAAGTATTTGACTCTTTGTTTCTTTTCTGGATCCAAAGTAATTGTTAATCGTATGTTGTAAAAGTCCTAAAGCCAGCTCGTTCGTGACATTATGCCGTTTTTGGGAAAAGCAAGAGTTTTCTTGAACGCGCGCGCGTAGCGAGCCTTGAACTTAAGGCCGGCGCACACTGCTGCCTACTACGGATTATTATTACGATATTAATTGACGACCAGCTTGGTGTGGAGGCGCCTACCTCTGAACCAGAGGTGGTGGGTTCAATCCACACACAAGGTCTATATTTTTGTGCATGTTCATTTCATCTCACTTTGTCTTTGTTTAGTTTTATGTAATAAGTATGTATTGTTAAAATAGTCTATAAGAATATTTATCCGCTATTGCTCAAGATCTCAATAATAAGTTTATATCATGGGCTAGTTAATAATGTGATTAAAAATAATCTTTATTTATTTATTAAGTGCCTTAACGTTGTGCTTTAATTATTAAATTATTGCAAAACAAAATGTAATTAATGAGTTGTTTTTTTAATCTCTTAAATAATCTGCTGTTTTGAATTCACCGGGCCAGAGATCGACAATAAAAAAAAAAAAATGACAACTATGACAGTGTTTAGTAAAGTTATCAAAAAATATTATATAAAATTATTAAAATCAAATGACACGATAGCATACTACGGCTGACAGTGCGAGTATTTTTAAATAATAGGTGTGTTTACCCATTGTATGGCTAAATGTGGTCTTATGGAACACAGTGCTCATTGGACTCTGCCTTCGGGGATTAGAGGCGTGATTTAATGTGTGTATGATTATCTAAAAGATGGATAATTTATCCAGATATCTGAGTATGGATGTGAATAGACCTAGAGAGGAAAAGCAAAGAAGTGCATTATGTAAATAATATGAAGAAGATGATCTATGCTGAGCTGATAGTTGACAAGTGACAGAGGAGAAGAAAAGAGGAAGACATGTTGTACCTCACATAAAGTGGGAGAAAGTGTTGTTATCCATTTCAGCCTGCTTAAATCTCGTGTGAAGTAGCCTTAAACGTAATTGTTTCTCGTTTTGGAAGCCATTTTGATATTGTTGTTGTTCCGCGTATCGATATAACGCACTGGTTGCTCGAAGGCTATACTTGAGACTATTTTTTGAATGTCAACAAAGACTTACTAAATTCATTACTTTTAACACTTCTTTAGGCACTGGATGAGTGTCGCTTCTTGGGAACAAGAGAGAACAATGGAAAAGAAAGAATTTTTCTTAGGTCATGATAAAAAAGAGGATTATCATAAATGTGCGATTGAGATTTTTTTTTTTTACATATGACAGGTAAGCTTTTGGCCTTCATCTCACCTGATGGTAAGTGACGATAAGGCCGAAGGTGGAAGCGAGCTTCACCTGTAAGATAGCCAGTTCCTCAGTTGAGCTTCAACTGAAGAACTGGCTATCTTACGTTTGATTGCCGGAACACAACAATGCTTTTAACATTGTTATTATGGCGACAGATTTAAGTAAGACGGTGGTAGCTAGGCCAGGCGGGCTCAGAAGCCCTACCACCAACCAAACCGAGCAGAAAAACTTCTGCCCCCATGGGGAATCGAACCCGGACCTCCCGATCAACACCCGGTGGTGTGAACCACTAGACCAGAGAGGCGGTTAAAAATCCTTAATTTATTTGTAACAAAAATTCCATTCTTTTTAATTTTAGCCACGTCCCTTGTTACATGGGGTTTTATATCAGGCAAAACCTATCCACATACCATATCTTCAAGAGCCGTGTGGTAGCGGCTCATTAAGAGAATACTACCAACCCATCTCTTCCCTTGGGTGTCGTAAAAGGCGACTAATGGACTTAGAACTGCACAACCATCCAATAGCTTATAGCGGCGACGGGATCACCACCTGTCACGCTAAGTGCAGCCACTGCTTGGTGAAGCGCGGACTTTTGCAATGGACTGCTTTTGCGGTGCTTTCGCCTAGTCTCTGACTAACCCTTAGGGGATAATAGTCGTGATTATATGTATGTATACCTTCAAGTATATAAGTGTGATAACATATTTTTATGTTGTTTTTACAAAGAAAATTAAATATCCGACGTAATGATCTGTCCTCCACATGTAGTTAATTACCCGATACAGATTCTTAATCTTAATAATGACTTAACACGTGGTGAGTGACAAGCATGCAAGCTAAGGCTTTGTAAGATCAAAAAAGGCGCCGCGCATGGCTTTGCATGCTAATCCCATGGCATGCGGGATTACTCAACACCGCGACAGCTGATGCGTGCAAATGGCTTACGATATTGTTGAAGAATGGAAAATACAGTATTTTAGAGTTGTCGCCTTTTTGTTATAAATATTTTTAAAGAGTGAACAGACTTTGTTTGAATCATCAGGGACTTTATGGTTAAACGTGCAAGAATTATTCTTAAAAAAGTATTTTTTTGTTTTTGTTTATCGGAGCACGGAGAATTTCCTTTGGTAGGAATGATACCAATCGATGGTAGAGTTTAGAATGTGGCTTGGGAAAGCTATTCTTGGGGTTGCTGTTTCAATCCCAGCATGCACTATTAAGAATATTTTATGCTTTGAACTAGCTGTTTCCCACGACTTCGTCCGCGATTACTATGGTTTTTTAACTATCCCACGGGTACCCTTTAATTTTCTCTCGAAGTCTCAGCCTGATCGGTTTAAAATTGACAAAGTTTCATACAAACTTTAATCAAAATCCTTTCTTAGCGAATGCTTACGTCATAACATCTACCTGCATGCCAAATTTCAGCCCGATCCGTCCAGTGGTTTGGGCTGTGCGTTGATAGATCACTATGTCAGTCAGTCAATCAGCTTTGAGTTATATATCTTTAGATATTCTTAACATATAGTTAATTATGAATATCTTTCCTTAGATTGTGCCCGGTAAATAATCCTAGTCTTCAGCCTTTATTTGTCCCACAGCTGGGCACAGGCCTTCTTCATGGAGAAACACATGACGAGTATGGGCCATAACACCACCACGCTGTCCCAATGCAGGTTAGTGGGTAGAAACGGTTGCAATAGCGACCGGTACCAACGGCTTAACGTGCCTTTCGAAGAACGGCGGAGTTCAAGATCATAAAGTTTTGGTCACCCATCCAGGGCCTGACCATGGCGAAGGTAGCTTTGCTTACGGTATCGAAAGCCGAACCTTACTAACCACTACGTAAATAGCACCTATTGAAAACATGCTGTACATAGAGATAAATCATATACGAAGAAATATAGGTATTAACATACCTGCTTACCCCTTTAGGGATTCTGAGAAACTTGAGATTTTAGCCGATAATAAGATAATTAGACAAACGATGAGGTCGATTTACTCATTTAGCTAGAAGTAACCCCTCTCCTATAGTAGGCATACAATAATAATACTAGAAATCCTAACATAACATAAAGAGAAAATATTTCAAAATGAACAAATTCATTAAATTGACATTAATGTGAGAACGTCAACAAAAATATAAACATTAAAAAACTACACGATCCTGATTACACTAGGAGTAAAAAACAATATAATTATTGAAATATATAATATTTTTTTTCCTCTTTTGCACTGGTGTCTCTTCCCTCTCCTTACTAAATCTCACACACCTGTGATTTGGATTTGGTTGGCTGGCAGAGATCTCTATTAGAGATAAGTCCTCCTCTGCTTACTTTTTTATTTACTGTAATTTTGTTTATTTTTGCAATAAAGAGTTTAATAATAATAATTATATTTGTGTCATTAACATGATCAATCATCAAAACCAATAAAAACTCCGCAGAATCCGCTTTATCGAAATAAAAATAAATATGAAAAAAATACAGATCCGGGATATCGAAAATCAAAACGTAACTCACAACCTTAATCTTCTTAAATTACTTAGTATAAATTATTTCTTGGTCATTACAGGTTTTTTTTAACAAAATCCTATTTTCTAAACCATGTTAGGGTTCCGGGATACGGAGTCCTCAGGATGACTGCAGCAGTGAAAGTCTGAGGTCGCGCTCAGTAGCACATGAGTGGTGCGCCCGCGCGCACGTCGCCGCTAACGACAACGACTCAACTAAGTATGTTAGTTTTTCTGTGTTTATTACGTAAAAAGTGCTGTGTGTGTAATTGTAATAAATTGGAGATTTGAATTTTAGCTTGGAGAAGATGGTTTGTTATAGGATGTACATGTTTAGCCTAAAGGAGTCGGGCTGTATTGATTTGTTTTTACTTGTGTTGATAAATTATTTTATTCAAATTTTCACTTCAACAGTTTTCACTTTATTTTTAAACAATAATATTCCAACAACGAAATTTACAAAAAAAAATTGATCAGAATTTTTAATTGTCCATAAAACAATTAAAACGAGCATAGATGTTTACAAATATTACCTTCTTGCCTTTGATTTTAACCTTTTATAATTAATACAAATAAAATATCCACTTTTGAACAAATAATTATTTGTATAGTTTTTTATACTTAAAATTAGGGAATTTAGGTCATTACAATTTTCTTGCATCTCAATTGTTTATTATAATTTTACATGTTAAATTATTTAATACAGTATTCATGCATTTTATTTCCTTGTATAGTAAAATATAAAATATCGCGTACACGATCTAAAATAATTTACTAAACTTACCGGGAACTCTACTAACTAAATTTCTCTATTCAAGCCTCTAAGAAACATTAGACCGAGTTGTTATCAGTTATCTGATGCTTATCACAAACTACTATTATTCTTATCTTTGTGATTTACTCTTAAGCTATTAACTATCACTTAGACTTTTAAAATTTTTCTCGTAGTTACGTAGAACACAATTAAAATATGTCTCTGTTAATATTGGAATTAAATAATAAAAATTGATTTGTCGATACAAAGATTCGCATATTGTATTTTGAAATTTACATACTGTAGTAGGTATTGTAGAGTGTAGGTTGTATTTTGTAGTACTACATAAAAATATAATGTATATGTTGTCAATGTCATAGTTCGCAAGGGCGGACTTAAACTCTACCGGAGATCCCTCAGTTAAACCTCTTGTTCTTAGTGAGGTAATCGAAGCAGGGTATATCGGTCACCCAGTCTGAAATTCTTAATTTTCACAAATACATAAATATACAAATAAATATTAATATATACAAATAAATAAATATTATTTACTTCACATAATATACCTACTAAGAAATTTAAAAAAATATTTCCCTAATGAAGACATCTTATAAAGTCAAGTCCTTCATCGCATACTTTTGTTAATTTTTAAAATTTTTATATTATTTGATAAAATATCGAGCTTTTATCTTTGCTTACCACCAGTTAAAATAGTGGTTCTATACATAATAATGAATAAAAGGGAAGTAATTATTTGGGCTGCAAAATAATTTTTTGGTCAGCAGAATAATTAGTTGGACAGCAATATAATAATGTTACCGGAAATGTACGAAATCTAGGAAAAGGAACAATGAAGGATTAAGGATCAATTCCTAGAAAATGTATTTTGATAGATATTAGGTTAAGGTTATTTTTATGACCTTACAAACACTATTTGTGTCATCAAAACATATATTGGGCCCTTACCTATGAAATTGGTGTTTTTATTCTGTCTTAGCAATTTGTCCATAACTATTAAGTTTCAGAACATTCTTATAAAATAATTGCCTCTTCTAAAAATAAACCATATATTTGAGCTCGTATTATTAAATTTGATAATTTTTTGTAAGTTTAATTGTGTTTAAATTAGACACAAAGACAATTATTTTTAACTGCCTCCCGAATACATCATTTGATTTGCATTAACATAAAAACGATGAATAATTTTTATCAAGCGTGTTCACACGTTCACACACATATTGCTAAAGCTTGTCTAACGATACATGCCAAATATTATTATCTCTGGATTTGTCGTTGTGAAGAAAACTGATAAAATGTTAGTATGTAAAATGCAGACATCCCCAAAATCTCCATACAAAACCCCAATTTCATAGGTAAGGACCTAATATTAAACAATTTGCCAGCAGAGAAAACATTTAAGTTGCTGCCCAATGAGTTATTATGCTGGTAAATTATAAATATTTGTTGCCCATAAGTTGCTGACCAATTAGTTATTTTGCTGACCAATTTAGAAATATTTGCTGCCCATAAGTTGCTTGTATTTATTTGCTGCCGGATATTCGAATATTTTGCTAACCGTTTAAATAAGACCTTTAAGAAAATATTCGTATTCATGTAAATGACCAATGTGTCTGTTGGTGTTGTGTGACATTTTCCTGCGTTATCGGCACTCGAGTAAATCAATCGAGCACTGTTCGCTATCGATCTGCCCGTGACCTCGATCGCGTCGGATTTGAATAATCTGTCTCAACGAAACTTTTTATCTGATTCAGATTTAATTATTGAAGGAAGTGAGACCTCGATGGTCTGTTTCAATACGCTGGTGATCGATCAAAATGCAAAAGACTGTTATAATTAGAATAAACTACTACTAAATTTCGTTACCAGCCTATATACGACCCACTACTAGTTACAGGTCTTTTTTTTTTTTATAGCTCAGAAAATTACTCATCTTCATCTGATGACGGCACTTCACTTGGCTGAGCATGGCTTAGGATTTATAAAATATCCTCTCACTGTGATATCCCTTTTGAACAAATAATTATTTGTATATTTTTTACATAAGGGGAATTTAAGGTTATTATAATTTTCTTACGTCTCAAATATTTATCGTTGAGTTTGCCCGACTTTGCCCAGATAATAAAATCATTCCAAATAACCCATACACATGGACTATTATCGGGCAAACAACTTAAACAGTCCTTTGATGTGTGATCAAAAACCGACAAGTGGAGTGTGGACAGAAACGCATGCTCGCTATTTGCGTTGTTTGAATAATTTTCGTGCAAATACTCAAATAGACCGTCCACACTATACGCCAAGTCAGGTGATGCCAGGATAATAAACATTAGATAATTCTTTATCCGGATGTAGAGTTTAGGGGGTTCAGGATTTCATCACGAAAGACACTTGATTGACGAACTGAATATCGAAAAACAATTCTAAACCGAAAGCTTTTCGATTATTCTAATTAGATAACTAATAAAAAAATTAATTAAGTCGAATAATCTAATTAGATCGGTCTAAATGTATTTTTTTTTCTTTTATCTAGAATAGAAACATTTTTCATGATAATTAAAAATTTTATTAGAAGGTATCAAATTGGAATAGTCGAAGTAAAGTTTTTCGATTTAGGAATTTTTTCGATCTTTAATTCGTCGGTCAAGTGTCTTTCGCGATGAAGTCTTCGACTCGAGTTAGGGCAACTGAATAAAAATCAGCATTTGCCATCTCACCTTAATTAATTACTAACCTAAATATTTTCAAATATCTAAGAGGAAATCATGTCGTAGGTCGAAGGGTGCCGGTAATTTCATGCTCTGGAAGACCGTTCAAAAAATATAATCGAAACTCTTTGTCTATGAAATAAAAAAAAGGTTAGAGAAATAATAACGATACTATTCTGACGTAAGTATCTAAAGATTGTAATACTTACCTAAAAAGAAACAACATTGAAATGCCTGGGCAGGTTTCACGGTTCCTCATTTGAGATTCTGAGGCCGTGTTCACACCTCGACGTATTGATAGTTGATTTCCATGAGAGAGTATTGAATCTATTGAATTTTGAAGAGAAAATTGTATTAAGTTTTGTCAGATGGGTGATAATTTTGGTATTTTAGCGTCTATGATTTTTTTCCCAGTAAAAATACTACTGTACTGATAAATTGTACTTTTTAACCGACCTTAAAAAAGGAGGTTCTAAATTCGACTGTAGGTATTTGTTCGAAAAAGTTTGTCAAGTTAAATTACTACTATAGTCTGAATAATTTAATAGGTGCATTTTGACAGTTTTTTATTGTGCTTCTAAATTCTAAATAATAATAATAGGTAGTTATAATGAGGTATTCTAACATTTATGATAGTTTTTAAATATATTATGATGGACTACTAAATTACTTTAAATAAATAAATCTAACATAATACGATTAAATAAATAATTAGTAATACTTGAACTATAGGAAGGGCTACAAAAACGTATAACATTATTATAAGATTTCTTCCTCTCTCCTATTGTTTGAATAATTTGTGCTGTGCCCGCCAGGGTCCATAATTGTTCCTAATCCTAAAAACTACCATCTTAATGTACATTATGGAATGCAATAAATATTGAGTATTGAGTATTGAGTATTTGTAGTGCATTTTGACAGTAGTTTGTAGTGAGATTAATCGATTCCCATACGAATGTAAATGGTCCAAAGCTCATCTGTCAGAATGAACCTATTAAATTATTTAGACTATATGAAGCTAAGTCTGTTACAACAACATATCATCACGCCTTTTTCCCGAAGGGGTAGGCAGAGGTGTTAACATCCACATTTCGCCGGATATGTAAAGTCCTCATGTAACAGGTGGCGTGCCTGTTGCCATGCACCGGGCACAATGTGGGTCAAGTGATATAATGTGAAATAAAGAAAAAGAAAAATCATTATACCTCTTTACTTTATATTTTACTGTTTTCTTTTTTAAGAAATATTCATATATTTCAAATTAAATAAGTATTTATAAATACAACATATATATGATATATATGATATCTCTCCTAGAATCTTTTGATGTCATTAATCCGCGACTGCGCCGGTTTACGTTTTTCATTTGCAAAATATTTAATAAGGTGATGCCAATTACTTAGTTAAACTTGTTAGTAAACAAATTCATAATATTTTTTATTTAGGAATTTCTTTACAATTAAATAATTTTTTTCCCTACTATTTTCCAATAATTTTCAAGTAAGGGTAGGATCCTGTTCCGTTCTCATTTATCACTTGTCAGGTCGACATCCACTTATATTCAATATCCACATATTAAATCCATTTCTTCTTTGAATTCTTTATTTGCAATTAACACGAGGGTCATACGAGTTGTCTATTGTTATATTGCTAGTATTTTTTGTGGTGCAATAAAGATAAATATTGTTATCAATATATCGAACGAGAAACATAAGGTTCTTGTAGGCTAAGGTTTTGTCCAAAAATAGAAATCCGAGACGGACCAGACCCGTCAACTATCGGGGGCGGCGTCAGGTCAGGACACTTATTCTCAAACCTGTTCCACTCCAACCCAACCAACTATCAACGTATCTATAACCCAAGACTGCTACTACGCCCCCACGCTCCTAAAATTCGCCGTTTAACCTAATGGTAGCCATAACTAAGGTCCATTGAATAATTCATGGTTTTTGCTTTTTAAAATTTCGGGTTATCGGGTCTCCACAAATTTATACTCTGTTTCAACAGCTGATACTAAAGTATGTTGTAATGTGAAACTAAGATTGTGATATTAGTGTTTTTTTATCAGTAATTGACCTTGACGAAGGAATTCGTGATTCTTAAAAAATAACTATGGTAACGTTTGTAACATTTAGACGATTTAATTAACGAAAGTTGTTTTTATGAAACGAGTAAGTTGCTAAATTTTTATGGCACTAATGTTGCTGTTTCGTTTTTAATTAATATATCTAATAATTGCCCTCAAAGGTGCGGAACTTTTATTCTGGAGCATTTTTTTGCAGGCACCTTCTCTACTAGTATTGATAGAATCAGGTAACTGTTTTGATTCTTTCGAAGCACGGATGAACTCGAGATCACAAAGTTTTGGTCAGCAATCCAATGACCTACCACAGCGAGAGTTGCTTTGTTAACAAAAGTGTATAAACGACTACGCTATCAAGTTATGGTACTTTTATTGCTGACTGCACATTCAGCATGTGAGTCATGGATGTCAAAATTCTCTAATAGATTTTCAACTCAAAACAAAGTGTATAACTGACTAATATTTTGAAAGTTGTGGCATACTGAAGAAATGTTGACGAAAAATTATAAAAATAATGCCTTTTAATCTTCGTAGTCTAGAACTACATCTCACTAAATCAATGTGTAGATATGTCATTAACAAAAAAAACATTTGCAAGCTTCTGTGACCGCCGATATGGGCAGTTGACAGGTTTACACGCGTCCGTTGACAGAATGCAGTGCTTTTAGATGCAAGGCATGCGGCTGATCGCCGGGTCATGTACCCGAAATTATGAAGGTCAAATAATTTTCAACAGTATTAGTAAAATATTGGATTCAAAGTTAATATCTTGATGAGCTGCATATAGTTTTTAATATATGATAGATAAAGGCAATAAGTTAATGCATATAAGTTAATCTAGCAAATTGATTACGCTTTTTTATTATAAGAAACTTTGGCAATCATTATGGCAGCCTTAGTTTTTTTAACACATTTATTTGTAGTTAATTCTTAATTAAACATTTAAAAACGCGTCAAAAGTACCTATGCTCTATATTTTCTTCCAAAATTGAGAAAAAAGAAGACAGACCTAATCGAGACATTCAAACAAAATGATGTATGAAATCTCCAATCAAATCATAGAATGTCCAACAAAAATTCCCTCCACATTTTTCATAGTTTCGTAAGGGAACAGGTCGTATCATCGGCGCGTCTTAGTTAAAATTCCGTCGAAAAATAGACAGAACTCCGGAAGCGACGGGCGACATCCTCGCGTTACCGAAATGATGACTAGTGACGCCCATTTTAATAGGTATCGATATCGATGATACCGAGAGCAGAGAAAGGACTACGGGCACAGCCCGTGATAAAGCTCGCGCGAACAATCGGTACCTGCATTTCTAAGTCTTATAAGATGATTGATTAGGCGCAATGTAGTGTTTTGACAATTCCTTAGCGATATCGGCGTGTTGATGTGCTATGAATTACAGACAGTCAATTGAGTTTCGTTGAACGCGAGTTCTCAAAACAAAGTATAGTACGTCTCAATCCAAGTTGCCAAAAAGGTAAACAAGAAAGCCGACTTACCGAATTTGTTATTCAATAATCACACTTTTTACGTTGACATTGGCACGTAAATATAATTAACGGTAACAATTATTGCCCGTTCCAATTACCTACCAAACATTTTAGAGATGAAACATTGCCTTTGTTTTGTTAACCTTTTTGGCAACTTGGATTGAGACGTCCTTTACTTTTACTTTAAACATGTGATGTTAATGTAATGTTTATTTGAATTATTTCCATAAAATATAGTATAATTGACTTTGAAAGAGCCAATTATAACACATAAGTGGAATAAGTTTTAGTTAGATGAAGCATTTAATTTTTTTTTCTCCATATTATTTCAAGATTCACATTTTACAACATTCACTTTTCTTCTAATAATTATCGACAAAGCCTGTAGCTGTACATCACTAATCTTTTCGCGACTTAAAATAAAAATAGTGCAGTGATCAGGCGGAGGGCCATCGCTTCCTACTGCTGCACAGATCAAAAGATGCGCATGCGCCACAAATTAATATGCACACGTATTATAAATCATTGAGGACACACACCTGTAAGTTGTCTCACACCTGTACCTTTATAATACTTGTTATATACAATTACCTAGGTCCTTACCTATGAAATTGGTGTTTTGTATGGAGATTTTGGGGATGTCTGCATTTTACATACTAACATTTTATCAGTTTTCTTCACAATAATTTTTCTGAAACTAAAAGTTCTGAAACGTAACTATTAAGTTTCAGAATATTCTTATAAAATAATTGCCTCTTCTAAAAATAGACCATATATTTGAGTTCGTATTGTTTAATTTGATAATTTTTTGTAAGTTTAATTGTGTTAAAATTAGACACAAAGACAATTATTTTTAACTGCCTCCCGAATACATCATTTGATTTGCATTCACTTAAAAACGGTAAATAATTTTTATGAAGTGTTATATCACACATATTGCTAAAGCTTGTCTCATGATACATTATCTTTGGATATGTCGTTGTGAAGAAAACTGAAAAAATGTTAGTATGGAAAATGCAGAGCTCCCCAAAATCTCCATACAAAACGGCAATTTCATGGATAAAGACCTATTATTTCTTTTAAGATTAAAATTGTTTTCTTTTCATTGAAAAAATCTTCTGAATGCGTTTAGTAGCGTGGTGGTCGCGGTCTTAGCCAAAAGTACGCTTTTCATTTTGCTTTGTTTGAAAATATTGTAAAAAAACCACTTTGATATGGCCAGAGGAGTCTGTTATGTTTTCGACATATTTCTTTGATATTTTTGTTGTTTTCATGATTGCTTTCATTACAGCCTTTTTATATTTGCACAATATTTTATTAACAATAATACTTTAGCTCCTCTTCCATTTCAGCAAACCTATTTAACAGTCTGGGAACACTACGCTCATTTGAGGGGTTTCGCTTACATTTTGTTGTCGAGCAAAGTCATTTCTCAAGTTAAACGCTTTCCAGTTCGAGGAAACAATGTCATAGAGCACTTAGGGTCAGTTTTTTGATCCGTGGTCAGGGTGACCAGGTTAAAATATGGACCTATGTCGTGGTATGGATGTCGTGCGTGATATGACAGCTTGTCTAATAGTCGCATTTTCTAATGTAGCTAAAGTTTAATAATCATAGACAATTTTACCACAACACGGTGCTGGGATTAGTAACATGGCGGCTGGCGGCACAGCTGATGTATATTGCTTTGAATTTTCATCGCAAATTTAACAATTTATCAAGCTGACGTTACACATTTTGGCGTTTCCATTGACGCTATTGGTCTAGAATTTAACTATAGTTACCATAACTACGGATCAAAATACTCACCCAGTGCACGCTCTTAAAACATACAAAATAAATGGCGCATTTAAAACTAGACTTAACCCTAATGAATTAATCCGGTGTGACCAGCATGGCGTCACCCAATTTCGCGGTTATTCTATTTTCAAATTCTAACTGTCGCTCGCTTCCTGATCCAATACGGGCGCACAATTCAAACTGTCACAACGGTCCATTTAAATTTGGCCCGTCCACCGTTAATAATATGACACACACTGAAATACCGCGGATCAACTGTGAATAATAACATTCGAATTTCAAACACGTTACTTTTTTATAGCTTAGCATTTTGAGAATCGAAGAAGATTATTATGGAGCATTATTAGGTTTTTTAATGTGTGATGTTGTCAGTATTGGACGTGATATGAATATGAAAAAGTTTTTTTGTTAATCTTGATGTTTCCATAAAAAGCTATTGTGAATTTTTATGATATAACAATAACTCTTTTAAGTTGCTATAAAAATATCATACTAGTAAATCATCATGTTTATCGTGTTAATGTTGGCAGGTAACTAATATCCTTTAATTGAATTATATTTAGGTATAGTAGAGTAGATCATTACTAGGTTCTCTGTTCTTTTTTGACAGTAAGAAATGCATAAGCAATTTAGTTAGATATTTTTGTAAGTAATAACTTCGTTTGCAATTAATGGCAACACACTGTCATTAAAATCGAAATACCTTTAAAAGTAAGTAAATGCATGTATCAAGACACGAAAACAATATTTCTAAAAACCGTTGTTACCTATCTCTAATTATATCAATGAGAATTTTTTAATAATATGTAACAATATAACAATAGATTTTGTTTAAAAGATTTCATTACAGAAGGCCTAGAGGGCTTTTGAGGGTGGCTAATTATTTAGCTTTAGGATAATTAATATTTTAATTAAATTTATTTCAAAATACTCATTAATCAAAAGCTTTAGACTTTTAATATCAATGGTTATTTTTTATTTTTAAGGTTTATGTTAGTGAAATCCAAGCAAATCTAAACCTTCGATCTTTGAAAATCGTCTTGTGCCTCTCCGTTTTGATAAAAGGGATTGATATACCTTATTCTTAACGAAACAAGGTAGGTTTTAGCATTTCTCACCGTGGGCTTACCTATAAGGCGAGTGGCATTGAGCGGTGTGACTAATCGAGCCCCGGCGACCTTAGCCGACAACTACACGAAATTTCATTTATTTGTATGAGAAAACTAAATTTTGTATTATTGCACGGCTGAATATGGACCTAGTGTGGTAATCACTTTTGTTTTGATAAAGGCTATGAGAGCATGTCGTTAAAATACAGCAATTGGATAGACCTTGACGTTTATTCAATCGATTTTTTTTATCATTTATGGCCCTGGTGGTGTAACCTGTGGCGTGTCACACACACCTGATGCATGCATAAATAGGTAGTTAAAGTGCATGTATATAGAGATCTGCTTCGTATATGTGCAACTGACCCATTTAAAATCTAACGTCTGTAAGTATTCCTAGTTCGATATTTTAGGCGCGAAAATAAAAGGATTTTCTTTTTCATTCTACGTTTTCCTGCTAGAGAAGAAAGCTGCTAAGTCTGCTATGTCTTCTCCACTTTGTCTGGTCTTCAGCGTCATATATACACCTTACACCAAAGGATGTCGAAGACTTCTTCAAGCAATATTGAGATTTTATTATTCAAGCTGTTTCCCTAGCTTTTTAACACATAACATAACATTCTCATTCTCATCATCCCCGAAGGGGTAGGCAGTGGTGTTACCTCCCACTTTTTGCCTTATATGTTGAGTCTCCTTATAACCGGTGGCGAGCCTGTTGCCATGCACCGGGTACAATGTGGAGTAAGCTGTTTAGCTACTGTCTTATATCAAGTATTGGTGAATAATTTGCTGTGATTTTTATACAAATTATTCGCATAGATTTGTTTGACTACAGATGATTGCCAAATAAGATTAGAGGAAGAAAAATACTTTAAAGGTGTGAAAGAACGGTCGGTGACGAAAGTAGTTGCGGAGCAGACCTGTTACAGAGAAGAATGAAATAAAGTCGAGAAAAGAAAAATATAAGGACTGAAATAAGGACTATAGTCTATTTTTTACTATTTTTTATTAATCAAAGTCATTTGACAGCAAAAGATGTCATTTGGCGATAAATAATTTGAAGTGTCTTTGGCTAAATAATATTTCAAACTGTACATTTCACTTAGAAAAAAAATGGATTTGATTTTAGATTTCAACAATAATAACTTCTCTTACTTTAGTTATATCAAAATCACTGACGATAAATGATATTTCAAACTGTAATGTCACTTTGACTAATAAAAAAAGGGCATTAACAACATTTGCTAATAAAGTTCATAAGAAAATCAAGAAATCTATATAATTCCAAGATTTTATTAGCTACAGTATGAGACCTACAATACTACAAGCATATAATTACATATGCCACCCTTGCGGCATAATAAATATTTTCCTATGAACAATTTCCATAATAGTAAACTTTATGAATCAACACAGGAAAACGGCTGCAAGTCACGCAACATTTATGTAGCCATTACTGCCATAGACAAACATATTTTTGGTATGTCAGTGTTTACAGCGCTAATAAAGATGTTTATATAGTAAAAAAAAATAATATTAGGGTCGATTCCGTTGTCACAAACTAGACTAAACTAAACTGTTATAGGCTTCAGAATTTTTTTTTATTATTTTATATAGTGATGGCTATCAGTAATTAATCATTTGGGGCCCAATAAAAAAAGGGTCAACTAGCCTATTCTAAGAACATAAATCAAAAAGTGAAAAAAGGGCAAAAAGTCTAGCTATACGCTAGACTTTTTGCCTTTTTTTACATAGACTATTAAAAAAAAACATTTTTTGAGAGTTGATTAAAGTATAATTCGCGAAAAAAATATGACAACAAACGTTTCACCTAAGAAAAAATATTAATAATGGTAAGTATGACATTAACATATAGTGTATTTATTCAGATGTCAGTGGCAATGTTTTTTTTTTCTTGCTGTTTGTGTGGGTGTTACTTAATTTCTATGTTTACTCCGGGATCAAATTAATTTTATATTTGTTTTTCTGTAGTTTTTCTGTTGTTTTTGTTTTTCAGATGGATAGATTGTGTGAATGAGGACATGGCTAGAATGGGAGTGAATGTTGATATGGCGTGTGAAAGGGGAGAGTGGAGGAGAAAGACTCGTTGCGCCGACCCCAAATGAAATTGGGAAAAGGGCAGGATAATGATTTGTTTTTCTGTGGTTTTCACGAAATAATCGCTTGGCCAGTGCGATAACACTCTGTATATCGTTGCTTATATGCTAACAGTCGTAAGTATGTCACGCGCCGAACAAAACACACTAACACTAAAAAATTTACACATTTGCATTCACATTTCACTTTTCTACTGTTGCTTAAACTGGAAACGTATCTTGATTTTTGAGTGAAATGTACCAAGCTATATGAACTGTAGCTTTAATTATTTATAGTGTGTCAAGGGCAAGGGCAAAATTAAATATCAAATAGAGGCTCAACGGGCCAATAAAAAGATATTGTCCTCTTCTTCTCTAAGCAAATGAAAGTGATAAAAGTCGTAGTTCGTGTTCGTGCTTCGCACGGGTTCAATAAACATAAAAAAACATTCAAAAATAACTTTATTTCATAGGCCAAACCCAGCACTTGAAAACTTCAATTCTTTAAAATTTAGATAATTAACAATAAGTACATAATAAAATAAACATAAATTATTTTTTCATTATGTACAAACTTTAATTTGAAATGCCTAAATCAAACCATCACCAATACTCTTGCTATTAGTAAAACGAAAGTAAATAGACGACTTTAGACACATCACCACAATCTGATTCTGATCGAAAAAGGCTCAAAGAAAAGTGAAAGTACTCTTTTAATTTAAATGTTAATTCGAACATTAAAAAGTTAAATTTATTGGTGTTGTAATTGTTGGGAATTTACGGTTATTTGTTTTTGGGATGGCACGTGACGTGAACGGATGACATTCTCACACGCAACCGGGATTATTAAAAAGATATAGTATTTCTTAATTGTTTTTTGAACATGTTTTGATAACGTTATATCTAGATTTATAGTTATGGATGCATTTTCGGTTAAACTGCCAAAGTTTTTTTAGTTGAGGATAGGAAAATCGTTTTTTATCTTCTAAATTAGGGTTGTGTCTTAAAAAGCTTTGCCATCATCCATCAGACGCGCTTTTTAGCTCAGTACTTCGAATGTTTTTGGATTCCATGTTGAAAACAGAGCAACCCTTCCCATGACTGAGTCCGGGATGGGTGATCAATATCGAGTTGCTCTGTCCTTATCCTGGTTGTTAGAGCAACGTGTTTGTATCTTCTCTAGACAAGGCCATCCGGTAGTGTCGGCAAAAAGTAGTGGTACAGTCGAGTTCAAACGTCAAGACTGCAGCCTATCAAATGTGTTTACATTTTTTTAAAATCGACTGTACAAACAAATTTGATTTAGAAAGCGTTATAAACTATATTTACGTCATGTCTTACGTTTATCATTTTTTAAACCACATAGGTATGTCCTACTGCTGGGCGTGGGAGTATCGGCAGCAACACCGCCACGCTGTACCATGCGGGCTGGTTGGTAGAAACGGTTGATTAACGACCGGGACCAAGGGCTTAACGTGCCTTCCGAAGGACGGAAAAGCTCGAGATCACAAAGTTTTTGGTCACCCATCCACGGCCTGACCATAGATAAGGTAGCTTTGTTTTTGATGGAAAGCCAAAGCGTACTAACGACTACGCCACCGAGCTGCTCATGTGCTTATATACCTAACGTGACCATACATCCCGCTTTGGGCGGGACAGTCCCGCTTTCAGGCAGTCTGTCCCGGTGTCCCCAGCGAGGCTGACATAGTCCCGATTTTGCAAATATAATTTAAAATGTACATTTCCCGCTCTAATACTAAAATACCGCTTAGAAATCACGCCACTATTGGAGCTTAGCATGCCGTGCCTACTTAACTATATTTTGTTTATTGCTTTGATTATTTTATGTTAACCTAAGAAATTTCATTAATAAAAGAACACAAAATTATAAGAGACAAAAAAAATGTTTTTGTTATACATATAATTTCGGCTCCGCAGAATATCCCGCTCTGACAAAAAAATAGTCACGTTATATATACCTAATAATAATTGAATTTAAAAAAATTATACTATGTACATGAACTAGTGAACAAGGTGTAGGCGCCAAGCGGCAGGCGGTAGAAAATAATTTCTAGGTATTAAGTATATTGTGCGTACTCAAACCGTTAAACCACAATCATCGATTCCAAGAAAAATAATAATAAATGGTAAAACACCTTAGTTAATCCAAACAGCTTATCTTATGCCAGGCTGCGCCCGCGCATCCCACGCGCAACCTTGGCGCTCGCTCGCTACCTGGCCGTATGATCAATATTAACATTGCTACTGCGTTTTAGTGTGAAGGTATTATAGGTACTTTACTATGTCTGTTGAAATTTAAACTATTACATTTAATTACACTAGCGACCGCCCCAGCATCGGGTTACCCCCGTTTTACCTACTTAGGGTTAGAGTTTCGTAAAATCCGTTCTTAGCGGATGTCTATAATAAGAAATCTACCTACCAAATTTCATGTTTTTAGGTGTTATATTTTCTGATATTTCGTGATTAATCAGTGATTGGTTTTTCGCTTTTATATAAATTGATTTACGTTCTTGTTTTGATTGAAATTCACAGTTCGTAAATAGTTCGCAGTTTTAGTGAGAAAATAAGAGAGAGACAAGTTTAAATCTCAATTTAGGGGTTTGTTTATAAAATATTATATGTATCCTTAGAAACGGCTTATGTATTTACAGAGTATTCAGTCATTTTATTTGATCTCAATACATAATACTTTTCTTATCTTTCAGGTACTTATCCTTTCTTGCAATTGGCTCAATAATATTATCAATTATATTATTAAAAATTTTCGTTCATTTTCCTTTATTAACATTATTAGTGTTATTGTATCATACAAGTAATTAAAGATTTCGCCTTAAAATTAACATATACATACATATATACATATAATCACGACTATTATCCCCTAAGGGTTAGACAGAGACAAGGCAAAGGCACCGCAAAAACCGTCCACTGCCATAGTCCGCGCATCATCAAGCAGTGACTGCACCCAGCGTGACAGGTGGTAAGCCCGTCGCCGCTTTAAGCTGTTGGATGTTGTTGTGGTGACAACACCACAACAACATCCAACAACAATTGGGTTTGTTGGGGTGTTGTGCTTAAAATTAAGCAATCCTAAAATTGGAGGAGCTCGTTGGCCTAGTAATTAGTACGCTATGGCTTTCGATATCGAAAACAAAGCTACCTTCGCCATAGTCAGACCTTGGATGGGTGACCAAAACATTGTGATCTCGAACTTCTCCGTGCTTCGGAAGGCACGTTAAGCCGTTGGTCCCGGTCGCTCTTGCAACTGTTTCTACCCACCAGCCCGCATTGGGCCAACGTGGTGATATTACGGCCTATACTCTTCGCGTGTTTCTCCATGAGGAAGGCCTGCATTCAGCAGAGGGACTTAAAGTATAGGCTGTCGGCAAAGTGCCAGTTTGGTCTCATTGAGAAAATCATTGATAAAATTTTTGGTCACCCATCCTTCGTCAAAGTTGCTTAACATTATGAACCTCTAATGCTACCGGGACTTTCTACGCATTAAGAATATCTCAAACTAGTTTGTATGCATTACTTGCATTTGAATCTCCATATATTCTCAGCGAGATAAAAATTAGACAATAATTTTAACGATGCTCTTACTTTATCTAACACGCGCGCAATAAAAGAGATAGCACCAGCTTTGTGCTCGCCGTCTACTTCTAAATATGGTCGACACTGATAATTTAGAAACGTTATTCTGTTCTGGGGTTATCTTTAATGAAAAAAAGCCATAGGATATTTTAGTTATTTTATGAAAGACATTGTTTGAAATCGTCTAGGCACACAAAAACTTTTGGTCTATAACCGAAATTGTACCAAGATATTGTAGAACTAACGCAGGTAAGTGAGCAGGTCCTTTGTGGCGAATCATGCAGTTGTACAATGATTTTACATCGAAATATGTCTTTAAGAAAAAGGTTTGCCAAATGTTAGATGAAATGTCGTCGTCATGATTAATAATTTTTAACATGCTTTTATTAGCTTCACTTGTTTTAGTGAACCTAACTCTGTACTAATAATTGTAATAATGTATTTAACTACTTGCGGATAACGGTGCTGATTGTACAGTTAGTAACTTAGCAACATTAAATTTGTTAACAATTATATTGTACAATTTTTAGTTGTTCCAAATAAATAAAATAAAAATAAATACAAAATATCTTCAAAGCGGTTCTACACTTTTTTACTCTATGGCTACAGTAACAATGTTTTCAGCAAGATATAAGCAAGAGAATGGTGGAATGGTAAATTTGTTTGGCACAACATAATTATACCCCTCTTTTATTATTCTAAGGCAGTGGTAGTCGAGATGGAACGGACTGGGCACTACTCCGCGAGGCCGCGGGAATCGCGGGTTCAATCCCACCGCCTGTACCACCACTGAGTTTGAATTAAACTTATGTACAGTTCATTGTCAATATCGCTTGTAACATTGTGCCCGGTGCGTCGCTACAGGCTTGCCACCTGTTACATGGGAACCTAACGTATCTGGCGAAAAATGGGTGTTTAAAACCTCTGCCTACCCTTCGCCCTCCTCTGCCCTTCGGGGAAAGATGCGTGATGATATGTGTGATGTATTCTCCTCTGTCAGTCGTCAGCTTAACAACCTCTCATTTTCTTCTCATGATGATTCTCAATTCATAATAGTAGATTAGTAGCCAAGGGCTGTAAGGCATCAATTGCAGCCCGAGATATTTAGGCGCACGAGCGCAGCGAGGGCGCTTATAGTTCGAGGGTGCAATTGATGCTTACACCCGAGCTAACTACTCTGCTTTACATCTCGATTGTGAGGTAAGTGGAAAAAAGGCATTACAAGAATAAATATATTTATTTTCAAGAACTAAATTTAGCTTCGCCGTTCGATATTCAAAATTGATGAAAATAGCGAAGCGACCTCTTTTGTCACAAGAATAAATAAATTTATTTTCAAGAACTAAATTTAGCTTCGCCGTTCGATATTCAAAATTGATGAAAATAGCGAAGCGACCTCTTTTGTCATTGGGCTGAATGCATGATGTCTAGTGCCAGTAAGATGGTTAGATGTACGCGAACTTTTTGAAAGAGTTTTTTTTTAAATTACTTACCGCCCTAGGGCGTTTCTAGCTACATTATTAACCTAGGGCGGTAATTGATCACTTACAACCCGCATCTGGGGGTATTAAGGACCTACTTACCGAACATGAGAGATGTAAAATATCTTCTTCGGTCTTTCCATGTTATTACTTCTGGCGTCCCCTTTGGGTATAAATACGTTGGATAGATTATAATTTAAGTACTTATATGAGCCCTTAGATTATACTAATTGTGTGTAACTAATGAAAAATTTCTTGTTACAGATCTAAATATACCAGGCAGTGAGTTGAAACGACTTGGTCCGACCATGTGTCCAGTGTATGCTGAACTATTAACAGAAGTGCGTGTGTGTTAAGTGATAATGGTTTGTGTGTGTTTGTCAGAGTGCGCCGGCGCGAGATTGTGATTGGTAAGTTATTTTAATAAGCTATTACTATACTATATTAACGTTGCACCAAAAAAAATTCTAAAAATCTATTCGAACCAACCCAATTTAATGTAATGGAATTAATCAATTTTGTATGTAATGAAAATTTTATTATAAGATGAATGATTGCATGCTAAATATATTTAGTTTTTATAAAGAATGATTTAAAGTGCAATTTATTTGTTTTATGTTACACTAGCTTTTGCCCGCGACTTCGTCCGCGTAGAATACTTACTTTGAGAAAGTGTGATGGTATGTAGCCTATAACCATCCTCAATAAATAGGCTATTCAACACTGAAAGATTTTTTCAAATTGGATCAGTAACCTCAATTAGTGGAATTGAAAATTTACTCCTACTCTATTATTAAAAGCAAAGTTCATAGTGGCGTAAAATGGGTCCTTTATTTTTCTGGGAGGCGTAATTTAAATTAGCCTATGTCCTTTCTCAGGCTCTAGACTATCTGTGTACCAAATTTCGGTTAATTTGTTTCAGTAGTTTTGACGTGAAAGCGAGTCAGACAGAGTTACTTTCGCATTTCTAATATTAGTATTAATTATCATTTTAAGTGCCAAAATTATGAAATTTTAATTATAAGTTCATTTAAGTATTGAAGACGAAGTATAGAATTGCAACTACTACAAACACCTAAGGGTTTTTAAGCTAATATAATTTTTCAATTTTTGTCGGGTGCATTTAAAGGTAACCCAAACCAGACGTATGAGAAAGCTTTTTTCTACCAATTGATGTCTCTGTGACAGTTTAATTAGACCTAAAGACCTTCTAAAACGTGTGAAATCGAATACACTTATAAATTATCCTCATTAGTTCCTACAAAACACAAGTACAATCATCACCTTTATATTTATCAAGGAAAAGTTCAAATTAGCGTGTGTTCTTTTAATTAAATCTAGAAAGTTATTGACAGTTTTTTGCTACTTGTTATTTGGTGTGCAAAATACCTACATCAGTGGCTGTTTCAATTAAGGCGCTCGATTGATTGCGATTGTGCAACGGACGTCGATTAGCACTCGATATGTGTTGGTACATCGTCTCAAGATTGGTCTAAGTGATAAGCTATACACATAAGAATCTTTCAGCAAAATCGCCTAAAGAAATGCATTTCTTAATAATTCTCTAACATTTAAAACACTTAATTTTTTTAAATAAAGTCTTTAAAATGGGAACTAATTTTGAAAAATACCTAGCTCCAAGAAGCATGAAAGGAACTCCTCCATATAGTTTTAATACACTTTGTCACTCAAAGAAAAAAATTCTATACGAAGAAAAGACAACAACTTACCATCAACCGGAGGTCCGGGGTTCGATTCCCCACGGGGGTAGGGGTTTTGCTGCTCGGTTTGGTTGGTGGTAGGGCTTCTAAGCCCCCCTGGCTAGCTACCACCGTCTTACCTAAATTTGTCACCATAATAACATTGTTATAAGCATTGTTGTGTTCCGGTAATCAGAGGTAAGATAGCCAGTTCCTCAATTGTTGAGGATTACAGGTGAAGCTCGCTTCCACCTTCGGCCTTATCGTCACTTACCATCAGGTGAGATGAAGGCCAACAGCTTATCTGTCATATAAAAAAATACTTTTTTTTCGTTTGTTGGTCTTTTTTCGTTCTTATGTTTAGGAAGTTGAGTCAGTAGCATCTTACAGAGATTTTTTATTGCAAAAGAACTCTAAGCGAAGTAAATTCGTTTGATCGTGGACTTTTAGACTCCCTTTATTCAAAGGCTGGTTAAGTACAGCCAGCCCACTGGAGTGGGCATTTTTGAATGCATTATAAGTAATTGTAATGTTAAATAAATATAGTCTTATACCGCTCCCTCTTAAAGCTTAAAGCTTGCACCACACACCGATCTCTATTTGCACAATGATGGCCGTAAGATATGATAATTAGTATTCGCTTTGCTTTTTAACTTGAGACAGTGACATTGGATCTATCAAGATAAGTTGATGCGCGCTTAGGAAGGATAAAGTGAATGTGTATCTTTTAACTTAATAATATAACACTAATAAAACAGGGTTTTGGAGTGCACAGAGTGGTGTTTATTAGGATGACAGGGATGAAGTGAAGGTAGACATTTGTATCAAAATATAAACAATCTAAATACAAATATACGTCTATCACAAAACTAGCCAGGGTGTTGCTATTGACAAACCAAATAGTTTTTACACCGCCCCGCAATGGGAACACCCTGTATAGAAATAAATACAAGTGTAAAAAAGACAATATCAAAGTTACTATACACTTAACACTAACACTCACAAAAAGACAAAATATTTACTAGCTAAAATATTTAGCTATTGAAAAACCAAATAGTTTTTACAATAACAATATAATCATCGTCTCGCTTACTACCGCTTAAGGGGCCGGCAGAGGTATTTACAGCCCTATTCTGTTCGATATGTTTAGATCTGTGTTTGGGTTCACCAGGTTAACACGAACAAATTATGATAAATATTTATCACGTTGAACTGTCAAAGTACTAGGAATTAAATAAAAGGGTAACATGATAAAAACGCGATAAATATCTTATCGCGCTGTTCATGCTACTTAGGGTGAGGCCTTACAAGCATGAGCTCCGCGATATGTATTTATCACGTTGAAATACATTTGATATTGAAAAACGCGATATCGCGGTGCTCATGCTAGGTATGTTGTCATGTACCAAGTGTAAGCCAAGGGATATTCATGATAAAATGTATAAGATTTATGAAAAATCAAGCGGGAACCAAACTGGCAACCTCTCTCTTGCCCGAGAGCGTAATTTTACCAATTCTAAGCTTTATATCAGGTCTTTACCTATGAAATTGGTGTTTTGTATGGAGATTTTGGGGAATTCTGCATTTTCCATACTAAATTTTTTTCAGTTTTCTCCACAACGACAAATCCAGAGATAATAATATTTGGCATCTATCATTAGACAAGCTTTAGTAATTTGTGTAATATCACACTTCATAAAAATTATTTATCGTTTTTAATTGAATGCAAATAAAATGAGAAAACTGATAAATGTTAGTATGTAAAATGCAGACATCCCCAAAATCTCCATACAAAACACCAATTTCATAGGTAAGGACCTAATATATTTTTATATTAAACATAAACAGGTTGTATACCTTTATTTAATCTGTGCGTAAACTTTATCTATTGAATCCTGGTAACGGTTCTTATCCCCATCATATTCAGTTTACACAGCTCTCCACTTATTATAAATATATACATACATAAATACATATAATCACGACTAATAGCCCCTAAGGGTTAGTCAGAGACTAGGCAAAAGCACCGCAAAAGCAGTCCATTGCCATAGTTCGCGCTTCACCAAGCAGCGACTGCACTCAGCGTGACAGGCGGTGAGCCTGTCGCCGCCTTATGCTATTGGATGGTTTTGCAGTTCTAAGTCCATTAGTCGACCTTTACGACACCCAAGGGAAGATATGAGTATTCTTTAAATGCCGCTACCACACGGCTAAAAAAATAAACAAAAAAACAGAAAAAACATGCATGCAAAATTTATACATACATATAATCAGATCTATAAATCCGTCGTTAGACCAGTTGTAATGTATGGATCTGAATGTTGGGCAACGAAAGCGATGGATGAAAGAAAGCTGCACTCAGCAGAGATGCGAATGTTGCGATGGATGTGTGGAGTTACAAAAATGGACAAGATCAGGAATGAATACATTAGAGGAAGTTTGAAAGTAGCGCCAGTGACAGAAAAGATTAGGAGCAATAGGTTAGCGTTGTATTGACATGTGATGAGGAGGGATGAATGTCACATTACAAGAAGGATGCTGAGCATGGATGTGGACGGACCTAGAGTTAGAGGAAGACCAAAGAAGCGATGGATTGAATGCGTGAAGAATGCTATGAGGATAAAAGTAGTGGATGCTGAGCTGACGAGTGACAGAGGAGAATGGAAGAAGAAGACATGTTGTGCCGACCCCACCTAGAGTGGGAAAAGGGCAAGAAGAAGAAGAAGATAATCACTACTATTGTCCCCTAAGGGTTAGTCAGATACCAGATACCATGCAAAAGCACCGCAAAAGCAGCCCTCTGCTATAGTCCGCGCTATACATGATAATACATATTAATTAATTTAAGCGATAACTTTTTTCGTCACCAATCCAAGTTCTGCCAGACTCTGTGACGCTTCACAACAGCGATTGTCATGTAAACGCCCACCATATGATTTCACATAGCGTGGGCATATTACAATATTAATATTAGTATGACGTTATTACGATAAATTACGATACGCCTTATGAATATATCTACGTAATAAGCTTATAAAAAACGTCTCTTTTTAATTACACGCACAGCTGGACGTTAAATAAATTATTATGTGATCTCCGTGTCCACCTTCGATGACTTTATCAAGACATATTTGAGGAAAATTAACTGGTTTTAAAAACTTTATATAAACGGAGCGTCATACTTAAAAATATGTGAAAAATGTCGTTTATTGTATTAGTTTTTGCTATCATATTGTAAATAAAGGTACTGATAAAGGTTCCTTAATGGCGTACAGTGTACTGGGAAGCATAATGTTGGTAGACCCAGCATGAGGTGGACTGATGATTTAGCTCGCAGGCTTCTTGCACTATTAAAGAGGTTACATCAGACGAAATGTCAGTGTTAACACCAACTACTCCTTCCAGGATATGGACATCCTCGTTCTCAGCCTATATACGTCCCACTGCTGGGCACAGACCTTGAGGTGTATGAGATGTAATACCACCATGCTGGCCCAATGCGGACCAGGAACGACGGCTTAATCTTTTACATTATACATAAGAATCGGGCAGCCTTTCCTCTATAAGGATGTTAAATTGTAATACAATAAAATCTGGGGAAGTAGTCTTCGAAAAGTAGAGCTTGCGGAGACAATAATCATTATCAGACTTTTCAATATAACTGAATTCAGGTCAGAAAATCACGAACAACTGACCTACCCTATCAATGTCAGCAAAAAGTTTTACAATGCGGACAAAACCGTAGCATCGAGTAAAGCTGCGCGCGCGCATGTGGTAAGGTCGCGGTACAACATTGACCCGTTTCGCCATATAGGGCGAGTTGCGAAACGCACTGCCTAGGCCAGATGTTGGCTTGTCCGAAGGTTCCTGCCTACTTGTAAGGGCTGCAGCTCGACCTGATGAAGGTTGTTGTTATATATAAATATATATTTTTATTTAATAATATGTTGGAAAGATAGTCTCCTTTATGTTATATGAATACCTGTAAAAATGAAACTCCTACAAGGAGAACGTCTGTGCATAATATAAAAACAGTCATACATACGCTTACAGCTTTATCCTGTTAGTACCTATTTAAAGGTATATACGTGGTTGTTTCATGAAAGGTGTCAAGCCAGAGCGAGCAGTCAGAGGAGCTTCATACCTATCCTTTTAACCCCCATGTATGTTCTACGACTTTTTGTAGTGTTGGAGCTATAATCCTTTTTCGTTATTTTCTATGATTCATTCAACGATGATTGTAACCTTTTTTTTGGGTCGACTTGGATATTTCGTATTTGATACTCAGATTTTTTTTTATTATTTTTTGTTCTCTGTCTGATTGTCGGTTTGTTTGTTTGTACGGGCTCATCTCCGAAATGGATGGACCGATTTCAATGAAATTTTGCATGGTGATACCTTATATCCCTGGTCAAATCCTAGATACTTTTAATTCCGGAAAATTAAGGGGTTCCTGTGGGCTAGTTAAAAAACCATAGTAACCGCGGACGATGTCGCGGGCATCAGCTATTGATTAAATAAAGCATTTGATTTACATTTCACAACTCTCCGCTTATTCCGATCCGCTGTGTAGATAATAATACTAATTTTATTTGCCTAAATATGGTAAAAATTGTAAAGAATCTTATAGGGGTTTTATCAACACTGCCTAATAATAGGTTGGGGAAAAAGTTTCTTCGCATTTTTTAAGAAAATTGAAAACATTTTTTAATTTAGTTTATTTACATTTAACTAAAGTATGTAGGTACCATTTTGTTCGGTAACTTTTTGCCATCTTGTAGGTAGGGACATGATCCCATTTCTATAGAAATTTTGGGACTTCTGGTCAAAATACCGCGACAAGTGGTTTTGGCAGTCCTCTCGTGATGTTAACCTGACACTGCCTAAAAAATTCTGAAGAGACCGAAACAGGTGGAAATCTGAAGGTGCAAGGTCAGGACTATACGGTGGATGCATTAACACCTCCCAGCCAAACTCTCTTAATTTTTGCTGAGTGGCTAAAGATGTGTGAGGTCTAGCGTTATCATGATGAAAAACCACACCCCTTCTGTTGATTAATTCCGGCCGCTTTCTCTCAACTTCTTGCTTTAATCTCATCAGTTGTTCGCAGTAGAGTTCAGAATCGATGATCCTGCCTGCTGGTAACAGCTCATAATGAATAATGACGTTCCAATCCCACCACACACACAGCATCACCTTGTTGCGAGTTAACCCGGGTTTCGCCACAGTCTGTGAAGCCTGACCGGCCTTTGACCACGACCTTTTTCGCACGTTCTTGTCGTACGTGATCCACTTTTCATCACCAGTTATCAGCTTCTTCAAAAATGGTTCGGTTTCATTACGTCGTAATAAAGAATCACAAATGAGTACACGGTTCATTAGGTTTCTTTCAGTGAGCTCGTGAGGTACCCAAATGTCGAGCTTTTTTGTGTACCCAGTTTTTTTCAAATGCGCCAAAACTGTTTTGTGGTCAATTCCCAGTTCTTCAGCTACGTCGTAACTACTGACATGCCGATCTTGCTCCACTTTTTCAAAAATGGCATCCATTTTATCTGTAATAGGGCGACCAGAGCGACGTGCATCTTTGACATCAAAATTTCCGGATTGAAAACGCTTAAACCAAATTTGTGCTACTCTCACAGACACTGCACTAGGTCCATAAACATCGCAAATTTTTTTCGCGGCTTGCGTTGCATTTTCACCTTTTTTGTAGTAAAATTTTAAAATGTATCGAATTTCTTCATTAGATTCACTCATCTTGGCGGTACGAAAATAAATGAAAATCACACATTTTCCTAATTTGAATTTGGAATTATGTTCTTTAAAATTTAAACTTTCAATGATATCAAAACCAGCCAGATACAAATAGTATAGCCAAAGAGATTTTATTACAAGTTTATACATACTATAATGCGAAAAGACTTTTTCCCCAACCTAATATTTATTTTCAAACAACGGAGGGAGACCAGTTTTTGTTGCGCTTTATTTCTAGCGCACTGCATAACCATTCATCTGGGCTCCGCTAACTTAACATTTACTGAATTAACTAATATAATTTGATTGGTATTTAGATCCGAACAATCTTTAAATCTACCTACCTCACTTCAGTACTGTGTCACATTTATTTCTCAAACAATTTCTTTTTAACAGTTGTTTACATTACAAGTTAATTTGAGCCGTAATATGTTTATTGTTAGCCATACCTACACCAAATATGGATTACTTATGCATCGCGAAAGAATCTACAACAGGTGACTCAGTGCGCCTACGCATGTGACTAAAACAGAGTCTTTCGGAGAACCAAAGTCTTCCATTTGTAACGCGAGCTTAGTAATGTATAACGTTTAAACGGTCATTTATTCACGACCAGCTGTTGGCAGTGACTTCTTCCGCGGTTACTGGTTTTTTAACTGTCCCACGGGAACCCTTTAATTTTCCGGAATAAAAAGTATCTAAGATGTTGAGCAGGGATATAAGGTATCACCTTGCAAAATTTCATCGAAATTAGCCCGTACAAACAGACAAGCAGACAAAGAATAAAAAAGAATGTTATTTTCCCTCTCTTTACTTCCCCTCTGACATGATTTTAAGCATTTTTTTCTATGTACAGACATTTGACCTCTACAGTTTTAATATATGTATAGATATAATCTTATACATATTAGGTCCTTACCTATGAAATTGGTGTTTTTTTTCTCTCTTAGTATTTTGTCGGTAACTAAGATTCAGATTCAGAGTATGCTTAAAAAATAATTACCTCGTCCCAATATATAATATATAAGGACCCGATATATAATGTAGGTTCTATTTAAGCTCTTCCTAGTTTCGGTATCTAGTACGTATATACGTATTTTTACCACATGGTTATTCAGTACTAAGGCCCACTTGCGCGATCGAGAGTTAGCACCTTACCCTGGGGCAAATATATGGGCAAACCCTGGGTTAGGCGCTTACTCTCGATCGTGCAATTGAGCCTTAGTCGTTTACTTCTATCATACTTACCTCTTTCTGCCACTAAAGCAGATAGAAAAAAGCAGGTCGGAAATTCCTAAGTACTTTGATTATTTGTTTTAATTAAAAATAAATGCATTATGGCCCAGCACCTCAGAGTACTGAGCCCAGCACTGTAAAATTCTGAAAGCTCGCGGTCAAACGCGATATCAATGAATTTTCAGAAAGACGATACTAGTTTATTACTATATAAATTGAAGGTTTAATTACTAGCAGCTAAGACAGGAAATAGGTTGCTGGGCACAGGCTTTCCTCATGGAAAAACACTTGACGAGTATGGGCCGTAACACCACCACGCTGGCCCAATGCGGGTTGGTGGGTAGAAACGGTTGCAATAGCGATCGGGACCAGCGGCTTAACGTGCCTTCAGAAGCACGGAGGAGTTCAAGATGATAAAATTTTGGTCACCCATCCAAGACCTGACCATGGCGAAGGTAGCTTTGTTTTTGATATTGAAAGCCGAAGCGTACTATCCACTACACCAACAAAGCTCCTCATTTATGGGTGTTTAACACCTAACGCTAGATAAAATGATTTTATTGGTGTTACCTATGTGATAATACTGCCATATTTGGCTCAGCCACTTTTTCTTTCAAACCGCAGATTTTGCTTTGCTTTCTACTTATTATTTTTAATGGTGTCATGGCCAGGCCGTTCCTGCTTCCTCTAGGAAGCGAAGAAACTTGAGTCAAGTTCTAAGGAATGTTTTAATGACAAACGCCCAGAGCAATATGCCAGTTGTTTTTGCTTGCACTGGGTTTCTTAGGCCCGGCGCACATTATCGGCATCGGCAAGGAAAGGAATCCTTCGGCATCTCTACATGCAAGCGCACACTGTCGGCAACTATGCCTTGGCATGCTGCAACGTCCTAAGGGATGACGATGCGTCCTTAAGCATGCCGTACCGTCCAAACTACCCCCGAGTGTTGCCTTGGTGCGGCGGCGGCGTACTGAAGGATGCCGATGTATCCCGAAGCAACCTCAAGGCCGCCGATGCAGCAACCTCAAGCATACCGAAGCGGTATTTTTGTTACTACGGCCATATATCATGGAAATTTCAACTTTGTTGCCATGAACTTAATATATGATTCTATTTATCACCTAAAATCCTGAGCCGTGCCTTAGTGTTATCTTGTTAGGGTTAAAAAGACGAAATCTGAAAAGTTTAATGATTGGCTGTATATTATACCATAGATTGTGTAAAAATGCGAATCTGCCAAGCGTAATCGGTGTATATACTCGTATTTAACAATCTTTATATGGTGAGGTTATAAATATTTTTTCGTTGCAAATAAACTACCGAAACACAATACCGAAGCAACTACCGAACACAGTGTGAGGTGAGCGATGTTCACATTAAAATGAAAAAAGTTTTATTCAAAAAGTGGCGTGAAAAAGCATTTTTTGGGCCGACAAGGTGGGGGTGGCTAGGGCAGTATGTCAGCATGCTGCTCTAGCTATCTTCACATATGGACTTCTCTACTGCTTATCAACAGTTAGTGTGGAGTCATTTGCTGAGATTTTTTTTATAAAAATAAAAGATATCTGTGGTACAGGCAGGTTTAAATTTTTCGTTTGTATGATTCACAAACATTTACTACGCAGACACAGGCAGGCGATTTAGTTTATTACGAAAGTAAATATCCCACGTTTTTTATAGAAAATGTAATGAAACTCCGCATTATTTCCTCGGAGGAAATGATTGGAAATCGGCATTAAGTGCGCAGGAGTCGGTCTTCAATTACCTTGGCATCGAACGGGTCTCAGCTGATTTATGAGGCAGGCTGGCGCGTGCCAATCTGTAATAAGTATTTTGATACAAGAGTTGTAGTTCGATATTGAAAACAAAGCAGCCTTCGTTCTGGTTTGCCTTTGGATGGGTGACTGTCCTCAGCCTATTAGTTCCACGTTCATTCATCTCTCAACATGCCCAAATCAACCTAGGATCACCTAAGTGCCTCCCGAATACATCATTTTATTTGCATTCACTTAAAAACGATAAATAATTTTTATGAAGTGTGATATTACACATATTACTAAAGCTTGTCTAATGATAGATGCCAAATATTATTATCTTTGGATTTGTCGTTGTGAAGAAAACTGAAAAAATTTTAGTGTGGAAAATGCAGAATTCCCCAACATCTCCATACAAAACACCAATTTCATAGGTAAGAACCTAATATGTATAAGATTATATCTATACATATAATAAAACTGTAGAGGTCAAATGTCTGTACATCCTAGGTACCTAGCTACGTCCTCGTAGCTGTTGCTTACCTGACGGACACTTAAGAATGCCTACTTTGAAGGTGCATCAAAATCCATTTGAGATCGCGAACAAACTGACGCGTATATGTTTTTTTTTTGACGCTGTGGAAATGTAAATGTGGGAATGTGGCTTTACGCAGAAACGCCCATCGGGGGAATTGGCGAATACTGTGAGACTCTCCCCCTGGGACGGAACCAGGGGGCATACTCACTAAAACCACAGCGACTCTCCTATCCGCGTGTGTGGAGTGGAGTGGAGATGAGACCGGAACCCAAGGTTTACCTAGTCAGCCTCCCCAGCAAGCCCCCCTAGGTGGGGGGCGCGGCATCACCCCTCCCGGCGCTGGGAGGGGGCTCGACGATAGCCAAGAGAGTTGAGCCATCGCCGCCCGGCAGTGGAGGCGCCGTGTGCAATGCCGACGACGAAGCCCCCGCTCCGTCAGCCGGCCGGCTGCCTCCACGGAGAGGAGGGAGACGTCTCGTATTTCGACGTCTCCTCCCCCTCCTCGCCCTGAGAAACTGACGGCCGTACATGCTTCAACTATAGTTAACCCAAATCCTGACCTACCATAAACTCCACACTTCCTATAAAAGGGATTATCTTCGATTCTCCGTTATTTTTAACGATACTCGAGTTAAAGCGAGACGGAAGATAAGATCAGTAGGTGTGAAGAGGACATGCCCGGTTTGGACACAAACTAATTTTGATTTCTACAATCATGTTACTTTTATAGAAAGTCGTTGACCTTTGTGCTGATAGCTAAATAATCTTTTTAACTAGTTGGCAGGCACCGCGAGCACCGGTGTTCACCGACAATAGAAATTTTGTGCCATTTGACTAGTTACATTAAATGGGCTAGTTCGTCTAGCTTTAATTTAAGTCTTCCGTACAAGTCTTGAATAACCACAGTTGAATAATAAATTAAATAATCACTTTGTAGGAGTATGGTCACTGGCAAAAATATATGACGATTTTAGTACCTACAACTAAGGTTTAAAGTTAATTATTTGTTTAGCGTACTATATTCTAGTAATATAATGATAAGGTACTAAAATCGGCATATGTTATTGGTACAGTCACCGGCAATTATCGACCTACAATTTTGATGACATTACTTTAATTTTCGCTTGTCTTTCTTTATGCCCGGCAAAACAACAGGATCGTCAACTTGATAATAATATAGAGGGACATAACCATTTCAGATTAAATATGATTATTGACGCTTCTGCTTCCCTGTTCGAAGATAAAACGTTATTCAGTAAACCTACTTACACCAAAATATTCATCCGACTGCAAAAGTATAGCATAATCTTCTTTCGTCCGTGTTGCCGATAATTTTTACCCAAGGGATCGATCGTCAATCGATGACATGGATCGATGATAAAAGGGATTAGTCGACGTCGATCGATAGATTCTCCCATATAATTAATCGATTTTACCATCCATCGATACTTTCGATCAGCGTCATCAGGCAAGGTAGCGGTAAATCTAACTTAAATTTTACACAAAAAAATTGTATTTTTGCAAACTTGTTTTTTCACTTTTACGGCCAGAGTGCTGTGACTTTTTACGCTGTCATCGCTTTTAGTAAATGCGTTTTTTTAGGGGAAAATACAAACGTTCAACAATAATAGGTTCTACGAGTACTACTTGTACCCACCCATTTCCAAATACTTTACTATCTTAACTAGAAGGTGACTAAGTGATACAAGTTTGGGTCTATCACCATATTGAGACCATATTTGACGGGTTTTTCTTCAAATCGTATTTAATTTTATGAAATAGATGAAATCATAGTTAAACGAATCATGATGCAGCATCAATGTCAATTGGTGATAAACTTGAACGTAGGTATATATATATCGTAAAATTGTTAATGGGGGTCTATAAACAACAATTGAATCCATCACGCAAAACATCTTCGTAGAATAAAAAACACATATAACAGTAGTTAATATTTAAACAAAAGCTTTACATTACATAGAGTCGTATAATTTAAACTCAATGATTCTTAGAACATTATCTATTATATTAGGTCCTTACCTATGAAATTGGTGTTTTGTATGGAGATTTTGGGGAATTCTGCATTTTCCATACTAACATTTTATCAGTTTTCTTCACAACGACAAATCCAGTGATAATAATATTTGGCATGTATCATTAGACAAGCTTTAGTAATATGTGTAATATCACACTTCATACAAATTATTTATCGTTTTTAAGTGAATGCAAATAAAATGATGTATTCGGGAGGCACTTAAAAAGAGTTGTCTCCGTGTCCAATTTTAACACAATTAAACATATATTACAACAAATTATCAAAACAAATCAAAAGAGCTCAAAAATATAGTCTATTTTTAGACGAGGTAATTATTATTTAGGAATACTCTGAATCTTAATAGTTACAGACAAAATACTAAGACATAATAAAAACACCAATTTCATAGGTAAGGACCCAATATATTTTGTTGGCGAAAACGCAGACTGTCCACTCGATGGTGGCTAGTGGCTACAAACACAGAAAAATAAGTTTTCAATATCATCACGCCTCCTTCCCCGAAGGGGTAGGCAGAGGTGTTAACACTGATTTCGCCAGGTATGTTAAGTCCCCATGTGGCGGGCCTGTAACCATGCACCGAGCACAAGCACAGAACTAAGCTACAAAAGCTTCGTTTAAAATTTATTTTAAGGCATGCCAACATTATGATAACAAATCAGTTCCTAGGATTTTTACATCCAAATTGACACTGAAAATTAGTGTTTATCTTATTTGTTTGAAAAGCATTGATTCTCAATAGATATTTATATGCGAATCCCGATATCAATCCGTCCTTTTCCATCGCAGTGTAAATGGACGGAATGCAAAGCATGCGTCTAACTATGATTAAGCGCATGTCGCCACTTGACATCGTTCCAGGAATCCTGTGAACAATTTATTTTTGTATAAGGCCGATCGCTGATTAGACAACAGTAACTGCTCGGCAGTGCTAGCATTTATTTTCGATAGTTGCCATATTTATAGACAAAACCATCAGTGCTTTTCACTCCCAATGGTTATCTGTCTATATCTACTTCGATATCGAACTCGATAATAATTGTCGATCTTAGGGCAAATTCGACCAAATTGAGATTAGTAACACGGGAACAGTAATACCAAACTGAGTTCACACGATTGGTCGAATCTGCTCTAAGGGCGGCTGATTAGCTATCCTAGTTTTTTCATGTTTGGTTACACGCGAGTAATATTATTTTATCGGAGTACGCAGTTTTTCGCGCACGAATGTGTCAATGTCTCGTTTGACACATGGCAGATTCGACCAATCGTTTGGTGCTCAGTTTGGTGTTACTATTCCCGTGTTACTAATCTCAATTTGGTATAATTCGCCCTTAGACGTAAAGTTTTGTTTACGAAACATCTATGCTCGTAGTCCTGATTCTAATGTTGACGATACAGTAGTCTCGTTATTGTCCAATATTGGAAATAATGTTTTTATGTAAAAAATATGTAACCCGTTACATACTGTAGTGCTCGCGGAAAGAAACTTTGTGTTGAGTAGTCTCAATTAAATAGGCAGGTGTAAGCGCCAACACGGCTACACGGCCTATTTCCTTTTGGCTAAATAAAACCTCTAAATTCTAATGACATTTTGATACTCTTTCTCCGAAACAATTATATTAGGTCCTTACCTATGAAATTGGTGTTTTGTATGGAGATTTTGGGGATGTCTGAATTTTACATACTAACATTTTATCAGTTTTCTTCACAACGACAAATCCAGAGATAATAATATTTGGCATGTGTCATTAGACAAGCTTTAGCAATGTGTGTGAATACGCTTGATAAAAATTATTCATCGTTTTTATGTTAATGCAAATCAAATGATGTATTCGGGAGGCAGTTCAAAATAATTGTCTTTGTGTCTAATTTTAACACATATAACTTACAAAAAATTATCAAATTAAATAATACGAGCTCAAATATATGGTCTATTTTTAGAAGAGGCAATTATTTTATAAGAATGTCTGAAACTTAATAGTTACGGACAAATTGAATTAAGACAGAATAAAAACACCATATTCATAGTTAAGGACCCAATATTTTTATATGTCATTTATATAGTAAAATAAAGATAGTTGCCCCCAGAAACCCAGTTTTCATCCTACTCGCCAATAGCAGGTGTTCGTCTATATTAAATTAGAAGTAGAACATAATTAGTTTATAGCATATTACGTAAGTTTATATTGTCCTCAGCCTATGTACGTCCCACTGCTGGGCTCAGGCCTTCCTCTTGGAGAAACACACGAGGAGTATGGACCGTAGCACCACCATGCTGGCCCAATGCGGGTTGGTGGGTAGAAACAGTCGCAATAGCGACCGGGACCAACGGCTTAACGTGCCTTCCGAAGCACGGAGGAGCTCGAAATCACAAAGTTTTGATCACCCATCCACGGCCTGACCATGGCGAAGGTAGTTTTGTTTTCAATCGAAAGCCAAAGCGCTCCACCCGAGCAAGTTTAAATTATAGGAAACTTATAGGATACATATATTTTAGCGACTACAATTTTATTTTATGAGGAGATAAATCCAATCAATGTACGGCGAGCCTTACAGATGCAAAATGTTGGTACAGACAAATTTAATTGTGTGCGACGCATATGCATGTGATAGTTATTTGAGATACATTGTGATTCTGAGAATTTATTTTTATTTGCTGGACTTGACGTGAAGTTTGATCCCAATTGTAGGTACTAAAGGTCTAGTCAGTAACAAAAGTAACTCTTTTTCGGTTTTGCACTGCACTTTTGGGGTCAGCGGAAATTTTAATTTCTCCGTTTTTTTGTCAGTCACCCCTGACTCTCTTCATCCTGATATTTTTCGATATGATGAGGAAGGGAATGGTGTTGACTTGGCGGGTGATAGGAGAGAGTGGAAGAAGAAATGTTGCGCCGACCCCAAATAACAAATTTGGGAATTTGGCAGAACAAAGAAGAGACCCATCCACTATCATGTCCTTACCTTTTCTAATCACAGGGGTCGCACTCAATTTATAAACAACACAAAACTCGCGTGGCTCATTCTAAGAATAGTACAAACTTAATTCGTTACATCATCTTGAATTCCGAAGCATCAGAAACAATATTGTATTCAAAGCTTCTCTCAAGGACATATTAAATGTTGCTGAGTTGCTCGGCAACAAGTTTGAGCATGTCAGCGTCTACCGGGAACTGAAAGGGCGACGCAACCGCGTCGATAAATTGATATTACAAGTCTATTGTCTTTGATTAGACGCTTGAAGCTTATCAAGAGTAAAGCACAGTCTAGATAGTAGGTATTAAAGCATTTCAAAATTTATAACTATGAACTTAGAACATGAAATCTAGCAAACAAAATACGAACAATTTAAAAAAATTGATAGTTCCATTTTGTAAAGATAAATTCGCTGGGTATTGAACAAAAAACCTTTTATATAAAATGATAATGCCACAGTGTTTTGGAGTCTATGCTAGCTAGACAAGGCGATTTTGTAATTGACTGGTCCTTAATCGAAAATCACTAACCCGCATGGGGCCTGCGTGGTGGTGTTACGGCCTATACTCCCCGCATGTTTCTCTATGTAGAAAGGCCTGTGCCCAGAATTGGGTCGTATATGGGCTGAGACCGATGAAACAAAATCAGCTGTACTCGGCTTTATCCCGTACTACCCGGTACATGGCTATAGGGCACAGGGTCTTAAACGTGTTTAGCAAAATGGTCTTTACACATCTGGTAGCCCATTCCGGGATATCATTGTCATAATCATGAAGATCAGCATGTCATGGTGCGACCGTGTCAATAAATCGCGCGCTATTACTTGCTTATCGTCTTTGTTTAGACTGTGGTTTGTAGGTACAGTCAACTCAAAAAATTATGTCCACTTTTGACAGTAAATAAATGACTCTTATTAGAAGGAAAGATTGTCACCTCTAAATTGTGTATTACATATTTTTGTCCTCGGCTGTACCTCAGTCCAGTGTGCAAGACGCGTTATCAATTCGATAGACCGGTCTATATACAAAAACCCGCTTCCCACTTCCCTGACATGGTTATCAGGCAAAACTTCGGTGTACTAGCACGCCCCTACGGGATGTCCCTATAATAAAAAAATCACTTAGACGTTCATTGTCTGTTTAATAAAAACTATTTAGAGGCGACGCAGATGACTGTGTAAATATTCTTCTTCTTTTTCCTGCCCTGTTTCCAATTCTATTTGGGGTCGGCGCAACATGTCTTCCTCTTCCACTCTCCTCTATTACTCGTCAAGTCAACACTCACTCCCATCCTCATCAAATCATCATTCACACAATCCATCCAACTTTTCTTTGGTCTTCCTCTCCCCACTCGCCCATCCACTCTCAAATCCATATAAAATATTGTAGTTATCATACTTAAAGTAACGTATATTAGATAGATGACATGGTAAATACTTTGCATCACTGTTATTTTCCCAATTATTTAGGGTGCGCGCAATATCACGTTCACAGTCCTGTGACCTGTGCCCCCTTAACCTCCAGTGTTGTCCAGTGTGGCAGAGATATTTGCCAACACTTCCCTTTGGCACTGGCAGACCGTCACGTGCACTGACCTCTATTTATAAACGCTGGACTGGCTATTCCATAGAAAATGACAGCTAATTTTTGTGCCGATTTGAAGCGCCACCGTGAGTGTACTGAGAACTAATTAGTTTGCAAAATGCAAGACTTTTGTACTCTATATGGATGCCAAACTCCCATACAATAGCATGAGGCAATGTTCTGTCTCGATCAGTAGGTGTTCCCTCTCATTCTATCATTTTAAAGAATGAGTTTGTCATTTCGTAGTAGAGCTTTCTATTACTACTAATGACGTCACACAAAAATACTAACAAATTTCTCAAACAAATCAAATTGTTTGGCATCCATCATACAGAACAAAATTCTTGGCAAAATGGCTCTTTAGACATATCTCTCTAATCTGTGGTCCATTACTAGAATTAAAATTAATTTCAAGTACACTCACTAATGCTGTCAGCGCCAATATGGCGATTTTCAATTAGGCACAATAAATTGATACCTGATCACCAGTCCAGCGAGTATTATTACAGGACAGGTCAGTGGTCACGTGACAAATGTCAAAGATAATTTGTTTTTTTTTTTTCGTATTTTTAATTCTACACGTAGGTTGGAAATGAAATAATAACCATACAGCCAGCCAGTTTCATTTCTAAATAAATATAAATTAGTAGCTTGGACTTGTGAAAATAATTAAAGAATTTTGTGGACTTCTGAGCAAGGAAAAAATACATGTTCTTGTTAAAAGCATGCCATATTTTTTGTCTGTCTTTTCCCGTATTCATGAATAACTAAACTGGACTTACGGGATTGGGTAAAACAATGTATGGGGGCTGTGAATGTGATGTTATGTCTTCCTCTTTCACTCCCACTTTTTAACAAGTCATGTACAGTCACGAACATGACCATGTATACAGTCAATGACTTCTATTACAAGGGGATAAAGACGATAATTGTTCAAAAGAGTATACATACAACTCGTGACTGTACTCGTGTTTACACAAATCTATTTCAGCAAGGCAAATATTGTAAATCTGATACAGTAACGTAAGCAACGCAATTATCTCACTCGAAGCCTGCTACACCGTCTTCTAACTTGATTATGAGTCACATAAGCTCATTGCGAGGTTAAGGTGAACCGCTCGACGCAATAGTTAATAATAGTTTTTACTTCGATATTTTTCATTAGCGTGCTCCCGCGCAGCGTTATTAAGCTTAATTAGTTGATTGTGTGCAAAGTTGTATGTTCTTTTTTATATTATTGATAAGTAGGCAATGTTTAGCGTAGTTGATATTTATGATGTAATATGGAGAGAAATAATTTTATTGCATGCTATGTTTCAACAGTCTGCATTCACCTTAGCGTGCTGTTTAATACCGATAGTGATTTTTCAGCGTCAAAACTGCATTTTATTCAGCAACGAATAATACATTTTAATTGTTTTGGATTATAATCAATTCAATAATATCTGCTAACTACATTGCAAACGTTTTGATGTCACCTCAGCTGTTTCGTGTTGATATTGGCTTTTAAAATTATTTACTCATGATGTTAAGTCAAGAAAATATAATAGATAAAAGCAAGACAAAAAAAAATTAAGTCGTGTTTTCATAAGGACGTAAACAATTGGGTATACAAAGGTGTTAATCATTATTACAGATCTCATAAAATTGCATGTAATTAAACTTAATTAGACCTAGTGTACAACTATTCATTACGAAACTTTTTAACATCATAAAAGGTCTTATCCCCAAGCCATTGATACAATTTATTTTTGAACAGATTGAAGCTCAGATTTTTAGTCATTGGGTGTTTTATTAAATATACGTACATAGTTATTAGTTGTTGTCATATACAGAAACATAGTAAACTCCACAGAATAAATTTTGATATCAACAATTGTAATTCAATTTTATTTTTAACTGAAGCTGATGGAACGGATCTTCACGAAACATTTGTTCAAATACTGGTACATACTGGTACATGTAAAAGTCATTCGACCTGCTGGAGCGACAAAGGCCCAACCGCAGGAATGACAAAAAGTCAGTCTGGTACAAGTGTCACATGAATGGGCGCGTCTATATTTGTCTACAGACTGCATGTAGTGTTTGGCAGTAGGTAACTTTGAGATGATGAAAAAAAAGATAACGTTTCCTTTTGTTATTATGTGCATGTAACTCTTTGCGGCGTAGTCGATGTTAAAAAAGGCTGCTTTCGATGGCCGTGGAGCCCTTTTTTTACGACTTAGATTTTGATCTTGACTTCTCGAGTCAGGGAGACGTGTCTTGGCCTATTGCAATCGGAACCTCGCCAACGTTCTTCAGTGGACGGAATATACCTCATTTACTGATACTATTCCTTATGACGTTAGAAAGATATAGCATATGTAGGTTAGTTTTATACTGTTTTGAGTATACTATGTAAAGGTAAAAGGGAGAAAAAATCCCAAATGCGCCGGCGCCGCGTGCCGCGCATGTCTGCCCCCCACCTGACGCGCGCGCGCACCCTGTACACTGATTAGCGGAAGAAGATAAATATGAATGTAAATGCATAGTTAATTAGAAATGAGAGAGTAAAAATTAGAAACGTTCTAGTGATGAATAATTTTCTTAAAGAGTTTTAAATGAAAAACGTAAAGTTTTTTCGTGTAGATGTCCTAAAAAGTGAGATATTTATTTTGAGGGTAATATTCGTAGTTTTTACTGGTATACTGATTGATTGATTGTCGTATACGACAGAACTGATGATGAATCTGCGTATACTGCGTATACGCAGGGAGTTATTTATATGTAACCCAAGTTAACAAAGTAGGTCACCCATCCACAGACTAACCACGACGAAGTTAGCTTTGCTTTTCACTACGCCAATTATCTGCGCAATATAAAAATGATTAATGCTGCTACGAAAATACTGCGCACTTATAATTTCTGACACTTTCATCATTTAACTAGTTTCACATTTTTGGTGCTAAGTCTGTGTAGTTTGAACATTTTTCACTCGAAAGGATGTGTGTCCGCAAGTTAGGTAAGTAATTGTGTAAAGATAACCTGTAATTTGCTTACAAAGACGTAAACAGAACTTTCATTTTCCGTGTGACATAATCACGTAGTTCTGAAACTTAACAATGATTCTATGCCGTGTCTTCTCCATAGCTTATTATGGATATGAAAGAATTGTTTAAATTATTTTGGCCTAATTGTTATAAAGAACAAAGGCAAATATGTAAACGCGGAAAATAAGCGTCATTAAGAAATGCAAAAACGTATTTACCACAACCAAGCCTCCGTCGAAAACGTTATTCGTTAGTTCGTATTTAGCGCGATCGGGGCCCTGTTTTTCTAATTAGTTAATGGAATTTTAGTTTTGGCGCAATTCAGATCACGGACGTGAATTCATTTCAATAGTTTTAAATTGTTTTATAGTGGTACCTAACCATATAATCAACAAATTTAGTTTTTGAATAAGTGTCTGTTGACTCTAGCAATGTAAAGTCATTAAAATCATTAAACAAAAACAAAAAAAGAACATTATGAGTTCGCTTTGGTCCCCGAAGGGGTAGGCATCAGTATCCTTTAGTTCCAAATAACACACAATAGTCTACAACACTAGTCCTGCATCCTAACAATGGGAGAAAGAGACAGCTGTCCAAGTGGCATGCACTATTGAGATTTATGCGTGTGAGCAGCGGCCGGCAATTGGATAATCTAGCAGGATGGACGCTTGATTAAGTATAGTTTTGCAATCAACTTTTACGATGGATATTTAAAGATGGCGATGTTGGCTGTTTGGGTAAAGCATGGGATCTACTTTCAATTTTCAGCGGGTTAGTTCGTTGAGGTAGTTAGAATTCTTAGCTGTCCCTAAAGATTAAGTTTTGATAAAATTTTCGTAGACCGGACGACATGTTTTATAAAAACAATAGTAAATCTGGGTCGTTCATTGTGAGGCGATGAGCTAGCCACTTGTTACTACTTTTTCACGATTTTTCATCTGACCAAACCCAATTTTTGTATGGCTAAATGTGGTCTTAAGGAACACAGTGCTCCTTGGACTCTGCCGACCCCTTCGGAGATTACAGGCGTGATTGTATGTATGTAAATAAAATTAAAAAGTCCTCCCTTTTCTCTCCTGCATGGATAGTAAAGATCTTCGTAGCTGAGTTATAAACTTAAACCTCGTGATTCACTACGGGAATTATTTAAAGAAATAAATATTTTGACAGTTGCATCCCAATATGTGTATGAAAACATTATGTACGTTTATAAAAATAAACAAACATTTTTAAAATGCAGCGACGGTCACAGTCTAAACACAAGACACAGGAACAGGCTTGCTGTTCCAGGTTTCAGACTACGTAAAACTAGTCACTCATTTATGGGAAAGTGCATACAAATATATAACAAAATTCCACAACATGTAACTGAACTGCCGTTGCACAGGTTTAAACCGCATATTAAGAAAACCCTCATGGGAAAGGCATATTACAAAGTTCAGGATTATTTAGATGATAGGAATGTGTGGAAATCCGTTGCTTAACCTTTTAGTTAAATTTGCCACATTAAAGTAATGAAACGTTAATACATGTATCATTCATACAAGTTAATGTAATAAGAGATAACAATGTTTAATCTTATTCTAATCTAAAAAATGTAACACTGTGACTAATAGATTGTATGATTGGCTATTTTAAAAAAGTGGCTCATGAGTTTCTTACCGGGTTCTTCTCATGAAATGCCTTACTCTCGGAATCCGGTCGCTTGTATCGATTACAACCACAGTCAAAGCGCTGTGTGGATGTACTTGCTACAAGCGCTCGCGGCAGTGAAAATTTACTTTATGTATAATAAATGTAATTATTTATGAATGTTGACGATTTTAAGTGCTATGTTTAGCCTATGAAATAAAATTATTTTTGATTTGATTTGATTTGAGTGAGTGGTCTGTACGCGATTTCCGAGGTCTCGGGTTCCAGTCCCGATGGTTACAGATTAATGTTTCTGTGATAATTATTGCCTAGTTATAGCGGATCTTTTTTTATACTACTAATTCTCATAGTATTTATACAATTATTATTTATTTTCCATTTTATCTATATCACTAGCGCGTAAACTATTTATTATAGGCCAGTTAATAGGTTCGAGTATCAAAAGAAATATATGGCGCTCGCGCGTCGAAGTACATCTTATTTTGACCCTGAAAAGGGTTATTCCTTACCTTGGCCCTGAAAAGCCCTTCCCACCGACCCGAATCCCTATTGACTTATAGAACTAAAACAAACAAATAACACCGATCGGTACACTCGTTACCAAGTTCGCTTTATCAATGTTTGTTTAGCTAAAGCTGTGCACACACGGTTGTGGGAAGTTTACTTACTATAGTAGACTAGTATTACATGAAGTCATGTCCCGGATGGCATTCCGGTATGCCAACTGATGATGGTCATCTGCGGTATCTCCATTTTACCAATTTCTACTGAAAAGCAGTACTGTTTGCATTTGTGTACTAGCTTGAATGGTTATACAGCTGTGGCAAAACTGGGTGAGAATAACAACTCATCATTATAGGACAACGTAGGAACCCTTTTAGGCAGATCCAAGATAGAAAAATAAATATTCAGAACAAAAACAGTGTTCAAATACCGGTGTACGTAAACAGCCACATTAGTTTAATAACTGTGACAATAAAGTAAAATACATACATACATGTAATCACGACTATAATTTTCCCCTTAGGGTCAACCAGAGACTAGGCACCGCAAAAGCTGCCATAGTCCGCGCTTCACTAAGTAGCGACAGAACTTGTGCTCAGCGTGGTGATGGTGGTGGTGGTGAGCCCGTCGCTATAAGCTATTGGATGGTTGTGCAGTTCTAAGTCCATTAATCACCGTTTACGACACCCAAGGGAAGAGATGGGTTGGTAGTATTCTTTTATTGAGCTAACACACAGCTCCAAGCCAAAGCTTCTATTAAAATGACACCAAGATTAATGTTAAATCATTCCGTTGGCTCCAAATTCAGGCAGTGAACCCGGGTATGCTCTAATTTAAAGCAGAATACCAAAATAACCGACAGTTTTAGTCCACACTTTCCTTCCGGAGTATTCAATAAATTAGGCTTTGACTCCTTTTTCGATCTAGTGTGCGCTAACCATAAGTTCAATGACCTTATGATAATAATCCACTGAAGCCAATTTTAAGACCATCGCAAAAGATGACCCATATCAGTTGTATCTATAGATTAACTGTTTTTTTAAGGTTCAAAGCTACCTGTGATTATGACGACCTCCCTGGTTGAGTGGTCTGTATGCCGGTCTCAAGGCGTCGCCATCTCGAGTGGATCTGGGTTCGATCACTGAATTCAGGCATTTGTTCTCCAGTCTTGGATGTTTATATATATTTATATACATTCAGGATAATTATATATATTTATCTATTAAATATTATCTGTCATCTAGTGTCCGTAACACAAGCAGCATTAGTTGCTTGAAATGGGGCTAGTTGATAGGTGTGAACGTTTGAAGATATTTATTTATTTTATGTAATGTAAAACCTGGCTGTTTACCGTCAAAAAGGTACTAATTGAGGTCAACAATTGACATTTCGCAATATCATAACTTTTCCTTTTTTAATTATAGTTTCCTTCAACCGACCGCAATATTTCATTCTGCCTAGTTTAAATGTTAAAATGCAAAATGATCAGGTCTAGACTCGAACCCTCGACCTTTGGGAAAGGTCTATTTAATTAATTTATAACGTGGTCATGACTTTTAAGACTACTTGATTTCTTTGTATTAAATAACAAATGTAGGTATAATTTAAGTTGGCTCAATTTTTTTTTAATAATCAAAAAAATTACTCCACACTAAGTGATGATAAGCAGTAGAGGAGTTCATATGTGAAGATAGCTACAGTAGCATACTGACATACTGCCCTAGCCACCCTCACCTTGCCGGACCAATAAATGCTTTTTCACGCCTCTTTTGAAGGAACCCATATTGTAAGAAGAAGGGCATACGTGTGCCTGTGTGTGTGTAATTAAAGTTATCAACAGTTCTTTCATGTTCAATAAGTCCTTGCGTCTGTAGGCTAGGGTTCAGTACTCCCATGTGCTCTTTAGAGGAGCTCGGTCGCGTAGTGGTTAGTACGCTTTGGCTTTCGATATCGAAAACAAAGCTGCCTTCGCCATGGTCAGGCCTTGGATGGGTGACCAAAACTTTGTGACCTCGAACAACTTCGTGCTTCGGAAGGAACGTTGGTCCCGGTTGTTATTGCAGCCGTTTCTACCCACCAACCCGCAGTGGGCCAGCCAGGTGTTACTGTCCATACTCGTCATATGTTTCTCCATGAGGAAGGCCTGTGCCCAGCTGTGGGATGTATATAGGCTGAGGACGTATGTGCTCAGCAGTTAAGACTATGAATTGAATTTAAAACGTGATAAGTGTAAAATGAAATCATTTTCATCTTGACATCGCGCCTCTATCCCCAAAGGGGTAGGCAGAGGTTAAACAACCACATTTCCCAGATATGTTTAGTCCCCATGTAGCAGGAAATCAAAGTATTAACTACGCCACGAGCTCATCGTTCCTTTGCCATTAATCATCATAACTTGTTAAATATCCATAAAAAATTGTGTGCCAATAATTTTGTATACGTCTGTTACAGTCGCGGTGTGCTAAATTGTTCGAATTGAGGGCACACCGAGTTCTCAATCAGTTAAATCGACTGTACTGATAAAACATGCCTAATTTGTCTAACACGGTCTTGCTGTGTGTATTCCTTTGATTCAACTGAAATCCAAGTCCAGATACATTACAGATCATTTTATAGTCATACATAAATACATACAATCACGCCTGTAGTCCCCGAAGGGGTAGGCAGACCACACTTTGCCATATAAAAATTGGGTTTGGTCAGATGAAAAATCCTGAAAGAGTGAGCCCGTCGCCGCTATAAGCTATTGGATTGGATTTTACGACACCCAAGGGAAGAGAAGGGTTGGGTTTGTGGTAATATTGGGTCCTTACCTATGAAATTGGTGTTTTTAAGCTATTGCATAGCTTCTATCGCGGGCCTTGAGCGCGGGGACCGAATCCAGAAATTCCGTAACGAAAAAACCTCACGCTCCCCACTCCGATGCGCAAGGAGGTGTGGCTTGAAGGCCGTGCATCGTCTATCGTCGTTTCAGTTCGGCAGTCTTCGACACGGCGTTGCGTGCGTGCTTTAACAGTGTAACTTTTCAATTCAAGTTACACTTTTTAAAAGCGTAACTTGAATTAATATCAAAGAAAAAGAAATACTGCATGAATAAAATAAATAAATAAAATTATAATTGCATAAGTTGATACAAAATGCTATGCAATAGCTTTACCGCGGCAGCCCCCGAGTGCCACACGTCTTTTATATTTTTTTCTCTCTTAGTATTTTGTCTGTAACTATTAAGATTCAGAGTATTCCTAAAAAATAATTACCTCGTCTAAAAATAGACTATATTTTTGAGCTCTTTTGATTTGTTTTTTGTAATTTGTTGTAAGTTTAATTGTGTTAAAATTGGACACGGAGACAACTCTTTTTAAGTGCCTCCCGAATACATCATTTTATTTGCATTTACTTAAAAACGATAAATAATTTTTATGAAGAGTGATATTACACATATTACTAAAGCTTGTCTTATGATAGATGCCAAATATTATTATCTTTGGATTTGTCGTTGTGAATCCCCAAAATCTCCATACAAAACACCAATTTCATAGGTAAGGACCTAATATATATAATTGCTTGCTATTATTTTGCTCAACTATCATTATTGCATCCTAAGAAAGCGGACAGCGTCAATGTCCAAGAGAGTGCGGTGAGTACCAACGGCATTCTGATGGGTATAAAGGATAGGCCTGACTGTCTTTTACAAAAGCATTGGATCTAGCAGCATATGCGTGGATCCAAAAATATCTAAATGGAAATTTAATAAGGATCTTGTATTGTTTTTTGAAATTAATCACTACTTCTAATCTATTTAAGCGTACCTACTAACATTACGTGGATCTTTGGTCTGAAATAAAGATTTTTTTTCTTTTATCTTTATAGTAAGTTATTCAACGAAACCAATGAGTATGTAACCACGTTTAACAAGTGTAACTCCAACAAAATCTCATGGATTCTATTATCAGTTCTATACAAGTATTGCGAAGTCTTCCACCTCTAAAGCGTTGGCCCAATATGAGTAACGTATTGCATTATGACGAATTACGCTGAGAGTCCGAAACCAATAGAGTTTTATGTCCAACATGCAATTCGAATGCGATGGATACGGCATTCAGAATAGATATTACAATTTAAAGTCAAAGGTTAATCTTTTTTTTTCTTTATCGTGTGTCTTTTGGCTGGGCAGCAATCTTTTTAGGCAATCTGTTGATAGATAAGTTGAAATAAGATGCAAAATTATAATTATAAGTAACTATTTTGTACAGTAATAAACGAACGGGAGGAGCTCCGTGGCGTAGTGGTCAAAACGCTTTAACTTTTGATCGAAAACAAAGCTACCTAGACCATGGTAAGGCCGTGGATGGGTGACAAACTTTGTGATCTCGAGTATTCTCGAGCTCCTCCGTGCTTCGGGAGGCACGTTAAGCCGTTGGTCCCGGTGGCTATTGCGACCGTTTCTACCCACCAACCTGCATTGGGCCAGCGTGGTGGTGTTACGGCCTATAATCCTCATGTGTTTCTCCATGAGGAAGGCCTGTGCCCAGCTGTGGGGCGAAGGTATATAGGCTGAGAATACGAATCTAATATAAATTTATTCATATTCAATAACATATTTTTTATTACTTATTTGAATGAAAGTGATTTTTTTTTAAGAGGAAGTCATGTGCATGACTCAAAGAATAAAGAAGTTTGTTTTCCGAGTCTGAAATAGTATTTTTATTATTTTTAAGGCCTTAACTCGCATTTAGCCTTAACCTGACCCTGCTACTGTATTAAATACTAAATTATCAATGGTTCTTTTGTGTTCATCATTTATTGTATGTATATATTGTATTTATATTCTTTTAGGTTATGTATTGGGTCCTTACCTATGAAATTGGTGTTTTTTTTTCTCTCTTAGTATTTTGTCTGTAACTATTAAGTTTCAGAGTATTCCTAAAAAATAATTACCTCGTCTAAAAACAGACTATATTTTTGAGCTCTTTTGATTTGTTTTGATAATTTGTTGTAAGTTTAATTGTGTTAAAATTGGACACGGAGACAACTCTTTTTAAGTGCCTCCCGAATCCATCATTTTATTTGCATTCACTTAAAAACGATAAATAATTTTTATGAAGTGTGATATTACACATATTACTAAAGCTTGTGTAATGATAGATGCCAAATATTATTATCTTTGTATTTGTCGTTGTGAAGAAAACTGAAAAAAATTTAGTATGGAAAATGCAGAATTCCCCATAATCTCCATACAAAACACCAATTTCATAGGACCTAATATTTATATATATAAGTATATTTTATCGAGGCGGAAACAAACGATACAATAATTAAAATATCAGCACAAAAATCGAGGATCCTTTTTACGGAAAATATAAAAATGACATGCATTATTGCTTTAGTTATATATAGTATTTACATGTATTTATAGTGTACACGCGACAATTATGTTTAATGCCATATTACCTCCTATCGCAGGTGGGCTGGTAGAGGTTTCTTTAGGAATAAGCCACATCCTTTGTACTTTCTATTTATTTTATGTGTTTTGTACTGTTACATAAAAAATACTTTTATAAGAGAAAAACACAACCAAAAAATATATATTAAATAGAACTAAATAAATTGCCGTATCCACAATTTACCAGGCTAATTTCAGTGACCCAGCGTAGATCATTGACCCCAAATGATTGGGATGCGCGGGAGTGACTCGGTTTATTTATATACATTTGGGTCATACTATTAAGTGTTTTGGAACATCACTAAACTAGTGATGTGTTTAATCGCCGCAATATAGGTTTTGTAATTTTTGCGATTAGCTGTCGTAGCAAGAGTACGACAATATGCATACATGCATAAAATCACGCCCGTAATCCCCGAAGGGGTAGGCAGAGTCCAAGGAGCACTGTGTTCCTTAAGACCACATTTAGCTATACATAAATTGGGTTTGGTCAGATAAAAAATCGTGAAAGAGTAGTAACAAGTGGCTAGCTCATCGCCTACACAATCACAGACCCAGGTACCCAATACGCCCTACGACAATATGTATATTGTTTTCATAGGTAACTAACAAATAATAACTAAAATGCATTAATGTATTTCTATTCAGCTAAGGCAATTTTTAATTTACTCGTTTGTTTCAATTTATTTAAATTGGAGAGTATTTTATAATTTTTCTTTATAAATGGTAAAAAAAAAGTTTTTTTGTTGCCGTAATTTAAGCTATTTAATATATTCAACAATAAAACATTATTAGAAACACTCCTTATGTTAGCAAATATATTTTTTTATTTTCATTTTACAACTTTTCCAATAAATAAAAAAGAATACGGAGAATAGAATACCACATTTCCACAATCATCTTATACGATTTTATTTGTAATAATGTTTAGATAATTATCAAACCCTTAGTTGAGTCATTGCACTTTCTAACGAGCCAATCAGAAGACCGCACGGCTATAGCCCTCCCGCACCCCTCTAAAGTGACCCACGTTATTGCAGCTAGCGTCAAGCAGTTGCCACTATCTCAGTTACTCATAAGTAGCAATTACAATTCGTACTTCATCCAATCAATAGTTAATTTTAGCTTATTAAACTAACATTAAACCGCTCTCAAGGATATAAATAATGCTGGTATCATCGGTGGAACATTACAAGTGCTTGTAAACCGTATGAACTTAGTATTTACTCTTTTATTGTTAGAAAAATATGGCGAACTAAGGTTGAAAGATGGAAGAACGTGGAAGTGGCTAAGGCCTACTGTTCTCGATGACCTTAGTTATTTCCGCAAAATACAAACATAATATACATGTAGTTACTCACTCATATCCTAAACTCGTAGTATAAATTAAGTCGTCGAACTAAAAAACGATAAAAAATATAAATGTCCTCGTAATAAATAAATATATCTTTAAAATAATCTTGCTGTAACTATTAAGTGTGCATGGCTAAAAATAGCTTCGTGAGTTCAAAAGATTGTGATAGTGATACAGTAAAGGCCTTTGATAAGGCGAAAACATTTCAATTAGATGCCCACGACAATACAGATTAGATTTAATTGTAATTAATAATAAACAAGTACCTACTTATGTTTGTTTATGACAAATTTAACGCATCTTATAAAGAATCGTGACCATCGCGTCGCATTTGTGACCGTTTCTACCCACCAACCCGCATTGGGCCAGCGTGGTGGTGTTACGGCCCTTACTCCTCATGTGTTTCTCCACGAGGAAGGCCTGTCCCAGCAGTGGGACGTATATAGGCTGTTGACGATATAGAGTCGTGTGGTAGCGGCTCATTAAAAGAATACTACCAACCCATCTCTTCCCTTGGGTGTCGTAAAAGGCGACTAATGGACTTAGAATTGCACAAACATCACAATAGCTTATAGCGGCGACGGGCTCACCACCTGTCACGCCGAGTGCAGTCTCTGCTTGGTGAAGCGCGGTCTATGGCAATGGACCGTTTTTGCGGTGCTTTTGCCTTGTCTCTGACTTACCCTTAGGGGATAATAGTCGTGATTATATGTATGTATATACCCAGAGAGACAGGCGGAAGTATTACAAACTAAACTGCATTTGTTCTACTCGCCCCACAACATATCTTCCTGATTTTTGTTACGTCACATTCATTCCTCCTTATTACACGTCCGAACCATGCTAATAGGACCAACATTCCAACTGTTGTGTGTTAACTGGTAAACGTGCTCTTCTTAGTACCATCAGAGGTACTCAAGATCACAAAGTCGATAGTTGTTTGTTTTTGATTACAAACCAAAGCCGAGATTTTAAGGTGACAAAGTCCGAACTTCTCATGTCTACATTTTCCTATCAGAGGAAAAAGGTAATACGAATGTAATTTTGTTACGTCCGCAGCCTTTATCACGCTGATAAGAAACGACCTTCCAGAGTACCTTGACTATCTTATCACGCGTACTTCGTTTTAGCTAACTCATTAAACACTTAGCCAAAAACGTTCTTTGTTTTGTAATACGTGATTTCGATCATTAAGGATGTATCTATTCTAGAACATAGCGAAGAAATTCCAGAGCAGGGTGTGCTGTGGTAAGCCCAACGATGATTAATGGTAATGTTCATGGGTAACCAATACAGGATTGATTATGAAAATAACAGATTCTTTGCTCAACAGTTAGACTTTATTTTTTCTTGAAACACTTTTGTAAACGTATATAGAGAAAAATAATTTATACTATCATCGAAAACAAGGGAATATATTATATATAAATCTAAATTTAATTACTTAGATCACCGAAAAGGCATATCAGCATGTGTCGGGATATTTAGTGCACACACCAGGTACAGTCGACGTCAAAGATGTCTTTTCAATTGGATGTTCCAAAATATCTTTACATTTAAATAAGTTTTACAGACAGTGTTATATTGAGTACTATATAATTCCTGTTATTTTTAAATAGCACTAAAGCCAGAGCGAGACTCTCCAACACAAGTATCTGGATTTCTTTCTGGAGATGTCTCCCCACAAAATGAAACTTTTTGGAAATAAGGAACGTTTTTATTTTATTAGTGTTACAAATTCTTGCCCACACCTGCTGCGGGCACTAAATATCCGTAGCATCATCACACCTCACATCACATCACACTTTATCTGACATGTACGAAACATTAAAATAATTATTTATGCGCGCTAAATATCAAAAACATACAGAAAACTATCTCTAGGACTTATTCCTGTTCAGTGAAGTGCTGATAGTATTCAACAATTTTGGTTACAAGCAGCCTGACCTGTCTTGTGACGTACCTAATTAGCAGTAATTTATTTGTTGATCAGTGGTAACACGGTGAGTGATTGGAAAGAGTGGAAGGCGAAGACATGTTGCACTGACCCCAAGTAAAAAAACAGGCCAGGAGAAAGAAGAATCAGACCGACAGTACGGTCTTTTTTTTTTAAATATCTTCCTTCTATGCCAATCGTGTTTCTTATGGCTTTAAGAATAAAAACGGCTTGTGTCTACCTCCCTAGAGGGGATGCTTAAAATAAGAGAACTTGGTACGACAGAGATTCATAAATGAAATTTATTCATAGATATTCATTTCATTTATAAGGTTCATGAATGAACCTGCATCCTTCTGCAGTATCACAGACCGTGGGAATCCAGTCTAAGCAGAAAAATTCACTGTGTAACTTATAAACCATACTAGCGTCTGATTTTCCTATACATACCTAGTAACCTCCTAGGAGTACCAAGAATAATAGGAATCTACTATTATCCATCTTGCGGCGCCAGCGACGGGCTCACCACCTGTCACGCTGAGCGCATGTGCAGTCACTGCTTAGTGAAGCGCGGACTATGGCAGTGGGCTGCTTCTGCGGTGCTTTTGTCTAGTCTCTGACTAACCCTTCCCTAACCTTGGTAATATTCGATTTTATGTGTGTATGTATGTACTATTGTACCTACCTACAATATTTGTTTATTTGTGACCAATTGCATTAGTGTTCCTCGTGGCCATTTAATCGTATGTAAGTCAATGTAACTATTTCGCGTGAAATGACTTGAGTAATTGTTTATATTCGCTCTCGTAAACAGGTGATTCAGTTTTTATCAATTGCATTTAAGTGAGTAATCAGTTTATGATTGTTGAGTGATTGATTCTTAACTTCAACTCGCAAGGGTTATGCAATCGCTTCTCCGTTATGAGATGGGTCTTATAAATTAATTACACATTATAATAAAATTGAGAAAAATTTCATTTTATTATCTACATCATCACGAAAAAGATGTCTAATTTTAGTCATATTAGAGTCGGTTTTTTGATCCGTGGTCAGCAGCTTATGCTGCTTATATGGACAAATATGAACCTATGGCTCAGAGTAAACAGAACTGGAGTAGCCATTAGTCAATTTCTCAAACATTTTTTTCTGCCATTTCTTGCGGGGGGTGAGGTTACCACTACACTCAAAGCCAGCCGTTTTTACAAATGCACACATGCATAATTCGACACACAAATTTAAATTTCACGCACACACACGCTTAAAATAGTCACGTGGGGTGTGCGTTTTGACAACGTCACAGCCGCACCCCACGAGACTAGCGTTCGAAATTTGAAATCGTAGAATTCTAAAACATGAAATAATGAAGTAAATAATCATAAAATGTTAAAAATTATAATTACAAATAAAAGGTGACACCATCTTTTAGCATACTCGATGTTTTCTATTTATTTTTACAACAAAAAACAGCACAGGCAGGCATTTTTGCGGGAGCTCTGTTCGCCGCAACGTTTACAATGTTATGGCTGTCAAAATGGCGGCTCAACTAGTTTTATTAAACGTGCAAGCATCCGATGCTTGTGCATTTGGCAGAGGGGAATGTTAGACAAAGGCTACTCCAGTTCTGTTTACTCTGATACCTATGGCGAAAACGTATGATGACCCTATAAGTTACTCTATAGTATGATGTCATGATATGACAGCTTGCCGAATATTCGAATTTTCAAATGTGACTAAAGTTAAATAATCATAGACAATTCAAGCACAACACGGTGCTGGGATTAGTAAAATGGCGGCGAGGGCACAACTGATGTATATTGCTTCGAATTTTCATCGCAAAACAATATGTCAAGCTGACGTTACATTTTGGCGTGTCCATTGACGCTATTGGTTAAGATTTTAACTATTGGGTTGACTATTACTATTATTACTACGAGTAGTACTACTGATAAAAATCACCCTTAATGTTATTGGCAGTGGAAAGGACACATTGCTTGCAGCATTGACGAGTTGGTCCGTTTTGGTCCGGGACACAAAAATGTACCAACTGCTTTTCTTGCCTAGTGTGTCGTAAAAGGCGATTAAGGGCGTATTGAGTAGGCACTAGGCTTGTGATTGTGTAGGCGATGAACTAGCCACTTGTTACTACTCTTTCACGATTTTTCAGCAGACCAAACTCAATTTTTTATGGCTAAATGTGATCTTATGGAACACAGTGCTCCTTGGACTCTGCCTACCCCTTCGGGGATTACAGGCGTGGTTGTATGTATGTATGTATTGACGAGCAAAAAGGTTCCTAATGGCTGCCACTAAAACCAACGTTGGTTGAAGGTACTATACGAGGTTGTCCGGTGAAGGTCGTTGAGATCAGTTGGATGCAGGCCAAACAGGACCAATTGGATTTGAAATCTTTTGGGGAATGGGGAGGCTTTCAGTGGACGTCTTCCGGCTGATGTAAATGACAATACTATGAAGAATTGATGTATCGATCCTCCTTCTTCTTGCCCTTTTCCCACTCTAGGTGGGGTCGGCATAACATGTCTTCTTCTTCCATTCTCCTCTGTCACTCGTCAGCTCAGCATCCACTTCTTTTATTCTCATATCATTCTTAACGCATTCAATTCATCGCTTCTTTGGTCTTCCTCTAACTCTAGGTCCGTCCACATCTATGCTCAGCATCCTTCTTGTTGAATTGATGTATCCATTTAAGGAGATAAACTCTTTACCTAATCGGCTATTAAGATGAGCTCGGTGGTGTATTGGTTGGTACGCTTTGGCGACTTAGGCTTTCGATATCGAAAACAAAGCTACCTTCTCCATGGTCAAGCCTTGATGAATGACCAAAATATTGTGATCTCTAACTCCACCGTGCTTCGGAAGGCACGTTAAGTCGTTGATCCTGGTCGCTATTACAACCGTTTCTACCCACCAACCCGCATTGGGCCAGCGTGGTGGTGTTACGGCCTATACTCCTCATGTTTCTAAGGCCTGTGCCCAGCACGTACGTATATAGGCTGAGGATGAATAGTTTTTGCATAGCTCAATGAACTTCGGATTTACGAAATTAAATCCTAATCTTATTATTTTGAGCTAAACCTAAGAATTTTATAATCAGTTTCATTCAAGTTCGCAATTTTCAGCCTTAGTAGATTAACAGTTTAGAACTTTGACACATCTATTAGAATGTTCGTGTAACAATAATTGCTAATAAATTTGTAAGAAGTATTGGTGCGACAAAGTACCAGAAGTTCCTTATCGTACTCATAGTTTATAACAATACAGATTATTCCTTCCAATATCATTGATAAGGTTTTTTTTTAAATAAGCAAGTAAATAGATTAATTATACGTCACTGGAAATGCTTTTGAAATAAAGTAGTGTTGATTCAGATATAGATTCAATCGAACGTAGTGTAATGTCTTAATCCGTAGCATTATTCATGTAGTTAGTAGGTTAAAATAGTTGTTGTACAATATTTTTATATATAAAAACGTTGTGTTCATGAAGATTTGTAGTGGTAGTCGCCATCTCTCGGAGATGGGATGATAGGATCAAAGTGTTTTTAAGAATTTTGAAGTGCAAGATGAATTTCGACTTCTTTATTTTATAGCAATAGCATATAGATAGGTATCTAACTAGTTCAATTTTGATTGCGGTAAATATCGGATTTGTGAAAAAATGCCGGCACCAATCGATACATGTAAAGGTAATGTTTTTTTTAAATAACTATACTATATAATAACTAATAATATTCATAAATTATATTAATTTTAACCCTTTTTAATCCTTTTTTCCCGTGTTAAAAGGCGACTAAACGCGTATATTGGGTACTGGGTTTGTGATTGTGTAGACGATGAGCTAGCCACATATTTCATCTGACCAAACCTAATTTTTGTAAGGCTAAGTAAGGAACACAGTGCTCCTTGGACTCTGCCGATCGGGATATCAGGCGTGATTGTATGTATGTATGTTTGTATATTATTTTTATTTCTAATATTTAAACTACAGCGATCTTCAATAGACTTTTTTGCATAAAGTATTCAGATTGTTATTTTATTTATATTTCTGGGCTTTATGTAGGTATATGCGAAGAAAAATATTTTATTGGTCATGGTCACCCATCCCAACTTGACCATCACCAACATACATTCACTTTCACGATCGAAGTCCAACAGATGTTTTCATGGTATATGCATTTACCTCTTACGTCTAATGTATTCTACGTCGACAATGAGCAAAGTCAGGAAGGAGCGATATCGTGACATCCGTGACTGCTGTACAAAATATTTAGAAACATTACCCTTACATAACCTAGCCAGTATAGCCTGAGCTCCTATATCCATTAAACTGTTTGCACGCTTACTTAATCATCACAAAGGTCTTCTAAAACTGGTGGCTCAATTTACATTTGAAGCAGATGTAAATTGATCCCTGCAGCTGTAAAGGTTTCTTCAACGGCGAAAGAAGGTCGCGGGTCTTGTTTACCTGGACGCATTTGCATGTTAATTATGTGCATTCAATTATTAGTAAGATCAATGTTAGACAGAGCTGGGTTTACGAGATGTGGTTTAGTTCAACGACGCGAAAAAGTAAAATAAATTGGTACATACTATAAAAATAATATATTATAGTTATTACCTATTTCTCGTCAGATAGCATTTAAATAGAATACAGCTCAAATACGTTCTAAGTCATTCCTCGAAAATTTCTCACCACCGGGTGATGTTCGGGAGGTCGGGGTTCGATTAGGGACAGAAGGTTTTCTCCTCGATTTAGTTGGTGGTAGGGCTTCTAAGCCCGCCTAGCTAGCTACCACCGTCTTACCCTTTGTCACCATAATAACCATGTTATAAGCATTGTTGTGTTCCGGCAATCAGAGGTAAGAAAGCCAGTTCCTCAGTTGTGGAGGATTACAGGAGTGAAGGAGCTCGGTCGCTTCCACCTTCAGTCTTATCATGACTTACCATTAGGTGCGATGAAGGCCAAGAGCTTAACGGTCATATTGGGTCCTTACCTATGAAATTGGTGTTTTATTATGTCTTAGTATTTTGTCTGTAACTATTAAGATTCAGAGTATTCCTAAAAAATAATTACCTCGTCTAAAAATAGACTATATTTTTGAGCTCTTTTGATTTGTTTTGATAATTTGTTGTACGTTTAATTGTGTTAAAATTGGACACAGAGACATCTCTTTTTAAGTGCCTCCCGAATACATCATTTTATTTGCATTCACTTAAAAACGATAAATAATTTTTATGAAGTGTGATATTACACATATTACTAAAGCTTGTCTAATGATACATGCCAAATATTATTATCTCTGGATTTGTCGTTGTGAAGAAAACTGATAAAATGTTAGTATGGAAAATGCAGAATTCCCCAAAATCTCCATACAAAACACCAATTTCATAGGTAGGACCTAATATTAGTAAAAAAAATTCAAAGTAAATTTACGTTGTTGTTGTGATGTAAACATAAGAAATACATATATATATATAAATAATAGCATCTAATCCATGAACAAATGGATTTGCTTTGTTTTCGATATTGAAGAAAAGCAACATTCGCCATGGTTGAATCTTGGATGAGTGACAACTGACCCCGAGTTGGTCCATGCTTCCGAAGGCACGTTATGCCTGATGTGTTTTGGCAGATGGTGAATTTTTCGCATTCAGTTTACACAGTAGTACAGTCGCTTTCAAAAATATGTATACACTTTTGGCAGTAAACAACTCTTAGTGGAAGGGAATAAGCCGTCACTTGTCAAATGTACACGTGTATTTTAATGTGACTGTACAATCGTTTTCATGATCCTTTCAGATGATTAAAATGTTATTGACCGCAAAATTTTTAATTATAAACATTTTTTTTTTTCATTTATTTTATGTAATATGATACTATCATTAAGTTGTGTCATCATTTATGTCGACATGTGAATATTTAAGCGAATTGTTCCTAATTTTGAGATGATTTATCGACCATTTAGTTAAATCATTATTAAAATTTATAACTCTGATACATATTATTGTATAGCATATTTTCAAGTTTTTTTTATATTAATAGTTGTTATTTTTTGTTCTTACAGATGCTGTCACCGTATTTGGGTAAGTTTTTTTATTAGCTTACCATTTACTTTTAAGAATATTTTGTAATATTAGGTCCTTACCTATGAAATTGGTGTTTTGTATGGAGATTTTGGGGAATTCTGCATTTTCCATACTAAAATATTTCAGTTTTCTTCACAACGACAAATCCAAAGATAATAATATTTGGCATCTATCATTAGACAAGCTTTAGTAATATGTGTAATATCACACTTCATAAAAATTATTTATCGTTTTTAAGTGAATGCAAATAAAATGACGTATTCGGGAGGCACTTAAAAAGAGTTGTCTCCGTGTCCAATTTTAACACAATTAAACTTACAACAAAATATCAAAACAAATCAAAAAAACTCAAACATATAGTCTATTTTTAGATGAGGTAATTATTTTTTAGGAATACTCTGAATCTTAATAGTTACAGACAAAATACTAAGAGAGAAAAAAAACAACAATTTCATAGGTAAGGACCCAATAAAATGATTTATTTTTCTAATTTGAGTCCTTGCTAGATTTTCCTGATTATTTGATTAACAACCTGCTAAATTCTTAACTAACTTAGTAATAAAACTAGTATTTTTCAGGGGATTCAAACTTTAATATTTAAAAAAAGTAATTCAATAATCTACAAAGTGTATAGTGTGTAGTTTGTTTGTAAACTTTTATTGTTTTGACGCGACATAAGTGTAACTACTTGTTACCTAAATGATTAAATAAATAATTTCATTTCATTTCACAAGGTAGGTACATCGAACTAATTTCATTATCATTAAGCACTATATATCGCCACTCTCATATGACATATGACTGCCAAAACATTCTCTCACGGTCACAATCCGTGGGCGACCGAGGAGTTCGCTGAGCAAACACTCTTCTAGAACACTCTCGATGTTCAAACTAAAGTGGTTGAAAGCAAAATACTGCAACCACGTACTTATAAAACTTTACGCAATTTCAAATTACGTGCTGTGTTATTGCGATTAAAGAAAAATATTTTAAAAGAAATCTTTGGTCTTGGAAAATGAATGTAAATGATGAAATTACAAGGAAGCTGTACTGTTATTTAGGATCTTATGTCAGAACCTTGTTCTTAGCAATAAGTAAAGCATTTATGGTCTAGAATAGTGGCCAATTTTACGGTTGTCTCGTGTTTGACCTTCTAGTTAACCCTTTATGAACAGGTGGATGCTTGTTAACGATGTAAGATATAGGTAGGTAGGTACTATTTGTTCTGGTGTAGGTAGGGTGAAAAGTATCGTGGTATGAAGAAGACCTACAAATGGCGTTTTTAGTACTAGCTGATCGTCCAGGAATGCCTTCAGATATACAGAAGTAAGTCTGAAAAGAGATTGTATCCGTTTTTATTTTTGTTTGTTCCTTGCTATGAAAATCGTTTATTGAACGTACCTTTTTCGTCTATTTTGGCCGATGATCTATTTGTTTCCAGATCATACTTTAGAATGTAAAATTCTTGGCGTCTGTTGCGGCTGTCAGCCCTAAGCAATGTGCCAACCCAATCTTCTTTGAAGACCTATGCGTTAAAAAGTCTACCTCTTCGCTCTTGAATTAAAAAAATATTTTACCTGTACTTTACTGCACCAACAAGGTGATTTCAAAAAAGACTTCACATTAATGCAAATAATTTGAATATTCCGAAGTTATAACATAGCACATTATTAATTTGTTACTCCTAGATTTCGTGGGAATATACTTTCAAAAGCTTGTGCTAAAATTAAATTTTCCGTGTCTTCTTGACCACTTTCTTGTCTCAAAACATTGTGCAAAACAAGTGTAGTAATGTTTACTTGCATAACATACTTTGACACTCGTAAACGGACTTATTAATTTGAGCCTTTTCGACACCAACTTGAAATGCAGATTAGTAAACGCTGTCCAATTTTTATTATCGATACTTAAAGATAAACGTGTTAATAAATAACGCTGTGATTGATTACTTTTGAATATAGGTTTAAGATTAAATGATAATATAGTTAATTGAATATTGCTTTATGTTAACAACTTAGCCTTGGTTTTATTTTGAAGTGCCTGTGACAGTTTAAAAGTACACTTTAACATAGTTTGTAAGTTTTCACTGGGTTCTTCTTTAAATGCCTCTCCAGCAAGTGAAGGTTGGCAGTCAGTTTTGACGTCATGAGCCCACGGCTTGAGCCGGTCTCTCGTGAGGGAGCAGAAGCAACCAAGGTTTTTCCCGAGACCAGTTATTCATTTTCCGTCAGTTTTTCGTCATTGGCTACTGGAGGACTCCTAACCGAATTAAAGCATTATTGACGATGCTGTAAAGGAGACTTGACAGGCCTTATAAGGTCGCTAACATCAATAGGTTGCAGGGTACATGATGATATCATAGCGTATCATATATCCTCAGCCTGCAGTCAATGAAACGAATCCATGACTTGGAAACTAAAAATATTAATAGTTTCTTACTTCACAAAAACCTACATCGGGCGTCTAAAGCTAAATGTTTCGATTGATCAGTTAAGTCATTGCACTTTCAACCAAGCGAGCTGGTAATAAAGTTTAGAATCGCTCGGAGAGAGGTTTTGTACAATTTGAAGTAAATACCAGGCAACTTGAGCTCTTTCAGCTGACGTGCCGAGTCCTATGGGATTAGCATTCAATGGAGTCAGGGAGAAAGTACGCCACATACATTTTCCACAGAAACAGCTGTTTACAGACTAGGAGAGGTCATCGGGGTCACGGGGTCAACGCCCGCCAGTGTCAACAGACAGACACACAATTCGCTTTCTAAGAACTGTTTTGGTTATTAGTAGAGAGTAATTGTGGTATTTTGGTATAATATTGTTCGAAGTAGGGCGAGGTAGTTACTTAAACTCGATGGCGTAGTATGCTTTGATTTTCGACTGAAATTACCTTCGCCATGGTCTAGCCGTGGATGGGTGACCAAATCTTTGCGATCTCGAATTCCTCCGTGCTTCGGAAGGAACGTAAAGCCGTTGGTCCTGGTCGCTATTGCGACCGTTTCTACCCACCAAACCCGCACTGATCCAGCGTGGTGGTGTTACGGCCCATACTCTTCATGTATTTCTCCATGAGGAAGGCCTGTGCCCAGCGTGACGTATATAGGCTGAGGACGTCTCAAAATTACGGCTGTGACGTCACAGTAGGCGTTGAAAGAAGACACTTACGATATGCCATGGAAGCTAAGGCAACGAAATAAAAGCCGGCTACCTCCACTTTGGTGACCCATAAGATGACTTTTTAGCCACCTATCTATTAGCAAGTTAACTGCATTCAGAACTAGTGATTTGTCTCCCTCTAGCAAAGAATCGACCAATTTTTTGACATAATTATCTCATTACTAGACTATAAGATACCATCTCGGCTGTCGACACAAACCAACCGCTCTAATCCATCACTCAATTAATTTGTCACACTAATAGCCACTAATTACTAACTGACAGTTACTGCTCTACTTTATCTGTTAACTAGGAGTTAAGTAGTCATCAGATTCGAATCCCGTTCGAAGTTTTACGGGTATTCATACTTTTATACATACATGCATATAACGACTATTATCCCTAAGGGTTAGTTTGAGACTAGGCTAAAGCAGTGCACAGCCATAGTCCGCGCTTCAACGAGCAGTGACTGCACTCAGCGTGACAGGTGGTGAGCCCGTCGCCGCTATAAGCTATTGGATGTTGTGCAGTTCTAAGTCCATTAGTCGTCTTTTACGACACCCAAGGGAAGAGATGGGTTGGTAGTGTTCTTATAATGAGCCGCTACCACGCGGTTTATGTTACTACTAACAGAATGTTACTTTGGGCGTTGGGGGTGTTGTGTTGCTAATCGAATACTAAATACCAAGTTTTAATATCATCAAAAGAGAGTTTAAGGTGGTGGTCTACCCCTTCGGGGATTATAGACATGATTTTATGTATGTTTGTGTAGAAAATGTCAATGTCCGTCGAAATAGTCTGACTCTGAGTGCGGTCCCCGAGAACACACTTTTTTTCTTTAATTTTACACTTCTACAGTCGTGGGTAAGGAGCTGCAGGGGTATGTAGGTGTTGGAAGTGCTGCGACTACCCACTAAAACCCCCAATATTCCAATCTCGGCATTTTGTGTGGAAGATCTTTGAGTTCTGGTTCACCGTAAAGGTCTTCCTTTTTCGCAGATAATGCGGTATGTCCTCAGCCTATATACGTCCCACTGCTTGGCACAGGCCTTCCTCACGGAGCAACACATGAGGAGTATTAGCCGTAACACCACCACGCTGGCCCAATGCGGGTTGGTGGGTAGAAACAGTCACAATACCGACCGAAACCAACGGCCTAACGTGCCTTCTGAAGTACGGAGGAGCTCGAGATCACAAAGTTTTGGTCACCCATCCACGGCCTGACCATGGCGAAGGTAGCTTTGTTTTCAATCGAAAGCCAAAGCGTGCTGACCACTACGCCACTGAGCTCCTCAAATGCTCAAAATGCGGTATATCCCCTCCGTATTCCAACAGTTGCAACCATTTTGTTTATGATAAGGAAATATGTGTGTGTAATCCGTAATATCTTTTACAGATTATCAATTTTTTCTGACATAGGAATATTATAAATGAACAAATATAACATTTAAATCGTCATTATTTCCAATGAGATAAAGGCAAAGAACATTTTCGTACGTCAATTTATGATAAAAATCGTTATGGTGATCAGAAAGGAATTTACAAAAACAAAATCACGTATCAAGTTGTCAATTATCCCTAAGCAATCTCTTTTAGACAGCCTGTCGCTGAAGAAAGATTTTGCTGTTTGCTGTTTCTTCACAGGATAAGATCTCCTGGTAGATATACGATTGGATGGCGCAGCATATTCTTCTTCTTTCTGCATTTTAACCTTTAATTGTATTCACCACAACATGTCTTCCTTTCCCATTGCGTTCCTCGCCAGCTCAACAACTATTTTCTCATCTTCTCTCAAACCTATTGCATATTAGCTCTTCCTCTCAGTCTCTGTTCATGCTCTCCAACGCTCAACAGTGCTAAATCTAAATGAATGAATTTTATTCTCCTACGACATGGGTTCCTTCAAGTGAGGCGTGAAGAAGCATCTTTTGGACCAGCTGGGCGGAAGTGGCAAGACTGTTCTTTTAATGCAGTGTTAGCTACTTTTGTGTTTGGACCCCACGTGCTGCTTAAGATCAGGCAGAGTGTAGTCATTAGCTGAGTCACTCAATAAAAAAAAATACTTTTACTTATTTAACCTGCCTAAGGGTGCTTTTCAAATAATAATAATTTTAAAAATAGACCATAAGGATTGCTTCGGTTCACGTGTCTCATAAAATGGTGCCATCCTATCATATTAGTCTATTTCTTTATTGGCAGTCTTGGCGTCAAAACTTGCCGTAAGGCGCCACAGTAACCGTCTAAAGCACTTTCCTTATATTTCTAAAATTAATGGTACTAATAATACAGGATAACCACGCAATTATTGAGAATGTTCAGTCATGTTGTGAGTGCATCCCAAATTTAGGTCATTATGCCAAGGGCCCTGTGTTATGTGTAACGTTATTTATAGTGTCATGTGCAATGAAAGTTTTTGAGGAAAATTTGTTGTTTTAACCACTGTCTTAATAGATCAAAATTATGGACTCTATGTATGGATAACAAAGTTCTAATATTGGGTCCTTGCCTATGAAATTGGTGTTTTTTCTCTCTCTTAGTATTTTGTCTGCAACTATTAAGATTCAGAGTATTCCTAAAAAGTAATTACCTCGTCTAAAAATAGACTATATTTTTGAGCTCTTTTGATTTATTATTATTATTATATTATTACCAGGCAGGCAGTTGGTGCAACTGATAATGCCTGTATCTAAATATACATTTTTTTTTTCATTTGTTTTGATAATTTGTTGTAAGTTTAATTGTGTTAAAATTGGACACGGAAACAACTCTTTTTAAGTGCCTCCCGAATACAAACTTTAATTTGCATTCACTTAAAAACGATAAATAATTTTTATGAAGTGTGATATTACACATATTACTAAAGCTTGTCTAATGATATATGCCAAATATCTTTGGATTTGTGTTGTGAAGAAAACTGAAAAAAATTTTGAATGGAAAATTCAGAATTCCCCTAAATCTCCATACAAAACACCAATTTCATAGGTAAGGACCTAATATATTGGACATTGAATATTAGATTGGTATCGTAGATTCTTAAGTTACAAACAAAACGATGAAAGGATTTGTTTAAAAAAGCAGTTATATGTTAATTTTATATCAAAATAGTATTGGCGATAATATGTTGGTATGGTGTTTGTACCCAACACTATATAAACAAAAGCACAACTTTATTGTGGGTAAACGTGGATGAATTGTACACAAATATGTAATTGGTTAAACAAATTTAACTGTTTCCAGTAACCGCGATGTCAAGTCCTTGACCCAAAAATAATAAACATGAGTCGTAATGAATGACAGACATATTCATTAATTATTACCTTTGTTATAATAATAATATTTTTACCTTTCTGCGTAATTTATCCATTCATCGAACACAGGTAAACAGAAACAGTATAACAATTGTGTTTTATAAAACATTTCCAGTTTTTGTTTTTTTTAAACAATTTATTTAAACGTTGAGTAAGGTAATAAAAATATTATCACACCAAATGCCAGAGACCAACATTTTTTTTATTGAAAGACGTTTTCCTTTCTATATTCAAACCAAAGTAAACCTATCCTTAGAGGTTCTATTTGGGAATAAGTCCCATAAGGATCTCAACGGTCAGGGATAGGGATGAATCAAGCGGAATATTGTTATTTAACAGCTGTACTCCAAGATGTTATCCATCCAAGATGTAATCTAGATCTAGCATCTCGAAGAGCTTAGTGTAAAGTGAAGAACTAAAAAAGCACTAAGTTGACGTTCCCCAATCACCGAAAATACGGTGATTCCGTATCCGTCCGTCCGTATCATTTATGTAATTTAATTTATATTGGGTCCTTACCTATGAAATTGGTGTTTTTATTCTGTCTTAGCAATTTGTCCGTAACAATCAAGTTTCAGAACATTCTTATAAAATAATTGCCTCTTTTAAAAATAGACCATATATTTGAGCTCGTATTATTTAATTTGATAATTTTTTGTAAGTTTAATTGTGTTAAAATTAGACACAAAGACAATTATTTTTAAATGTCACCCAAATACATCATTTGATTTGCATTAACATAAAAACGATGAATAATTTTATCAAGCGTGTTCACACACATACTGCTAAAGCTTGTCTTATGATACATACCAAATATTATTATCTCTGGATTTGTCGTTGTGAAGAAAGAAAGGAAGATATATCTATTAGAAATAAGCCCTACCTTTTGTACTCGTCTTTTTATTTTATGTGTTGTATATTCTCAATTTTTCTTTTGTGTACAATAAATAAAAAAGTACTTCCTCTGACGACCTCCGTGGTCGAGTGGTTTGTATGCCGGTCTCAAGGCGTCGCCATCTCGAGAGGTTCTGGGTTCGATCCCCGGTGGGGGCAAATGTTTGGGTGATAAATTTTCAGGCATTTGTTTTCCAGTCTTGGATGTTTATGCATATTCAGGATATATATATATATAAATCCAGTGTCCGCGTCGTGACTTATTCAGGGTGAATGGTCACAAAAATCAGTTTATCGTGATTATCTCGTTTTCTAAAATTCCAATGATATTAACGTTTATAGAAGTGTTGTGGAGCACAACTTTTGCGACAACTTTGGTCTTTAAATTATTTTCATAGGCTCAACTAAACTTAAAAAAAAAAAAACAAATAACCAGCTCGGTCTTGGCCTTTCCATATGAAGCTTGTGTCCATCGGTTCATTGAAAGTCGAAACAAAACAACATTGGATTACCATTACCTTCTTATTGACACAAAATACATGCAATAGATACCCACACTTAATAATTTTCCTTAACTCACTAGTTATAGAGTTTAATATCGCTAGAACTAAAACTATCAATTTGTGACTTCACACTTTTTTGGTTTTGCTTTTGTTGTGATTCTTACGGCGTAGGGTTAAGGGCTATTTTGGTGTGAGCACTTTAACGTCGTGAATTGAGCAGGAAGTCGACTGTCACTTGACCATAGCGCGTTACAAGCTGTTATAGGGTTGTCAAATGTTATTTACAATAATAAAATGTTTTATTGAAGTATTAATAAGGTGCTGTACCCAAACAGTAAAAAATAGACTCTATTACTAAGACTTCGCTGTCTGTCCGTCTGTCTTTCTGACGCTAGGCTGTACCTCAATAACCTCGATAGCTAGACAGTTAAAAATTTCACAAATTAAGTATTTTTTTAAATACTCAAAACAATATAGAATAAATTAGGGGGCTCTCATGCAATATAAATAATTTTCATGCGCGAGTCCGATTCGCACTTGGCCGGTTTCTTTAGAATAGAATGGAATAGAATAGAATATACTTTATTTGCAACAAACATGAGTATGCACAAAGTAAATGCAGGTCTTATAACTATTACAACGTTCTTACATGTTTCTGCCGTCACAAACAGCATGACCATCAGTGGACGAGCATAGGGTGATGATGATTTTTAATAATATCGCTTGAACCTCACTCTAAATGTGGGGGACTGTAAACACCTCGCCAGTTTCTTGAGATAAACAAAATTAAATTTTAACAAATACAGTACAAGACAACTCTATGCTGCCGTAGTCGTTATCCGTGAAAGTCCAACTTAATGGATTTAAAAATTCTTAGTCTAGTGCCAACCCTAACCCGCATAAGGGCGCGCACGTAATTTTAAAACGCATAGGCGATGCGCGCGCGCTCCCCATTAGGGACCAATGACACGCCCTGCATTGTGCGCGGGCGCAAGCACCCGAGCGCTACTCGTATACGTACACTTGCGACATAAGTATAGTTTAACTAATCTGCTTGTAGATTATCATCCGTCTTTTTATTAATCCTATTTTAATTAATTAACAGATATAATATGAACAACAGTCGAGGTGGGTTAGTTCACTTAATATACCACTGACTGAAAAAATCTTAACAATGCTTATTGTGAATAAAGCTTGCCATACATCGTCTGTCCTCTATGTGGACTTAAATATCAGGGTAAATGTGGTTGTTACGCCTCTGCCTACCCCTTCGGGGATAGCGGCGTGAATGTATTTGTTAACCTCCACAATGTATTTAACAATATAATACCAAATAAAAAAAAAACCGTTATTAGTGTTAGCCGGTAGCTCCAGTAAATTTAAATCTTTATTGATGATGCTGATATCTGGATTAGTGTGGTATGTCCGCTGATATGATAAATGTCTTTATTAATATTATCACTTAAGACGACCACCTAATATATACATACATGATGGTAATTTTTGACAGTTAACGATATTAAGGAGAGATCCATGTTACTGACTCATGAACAGAACATTTAATTTACTCATTGATAATTGTTTAACAAAAATACTACTTCTAAATATGTCTTACAACACATAATCTAGCTTTTTCTAGCCCTTTGCCTTGTTAATCTTTTACTCCTTGATCCCGTTTAACGTTTTATTGAGGCTCCTTCTAATAACCAAGTCATTGGTTTCTGTTAAAAAGAATACTACTACTATTTTACATAGATTTTTAACACATTATGGGCACATTCCTAAGAATGATTTCTATATTGCTGTTACTTGTAAACCGTAATAATGTATATCAGTAATCGTGGTTGATCATGATACATGATTTTATTCAAAAAGGCAGCAGCAGCCGAGTTGGGACGGACGGGGCACTACTCGTTCGATCCCACCGCCTGTACCACCGAGTTTGAATAAAACTTATGTACAGTTCATTGTGAATATTGCTTGCCTTCATTAACATTTGCCTTTCAAGGGGACCTAACATAAATCTGGCGAAATGTGGGTGTTTTACACCTCTGCCTACCCCTTCGGGGAAAGAGGCGTGATGATATGTTATGTTATGATATTAGGTCCTTACCTATGAAATTGGTGTTTTGTATGGAGATTTTGGGGAATTCTGCATTTTCCATACTAACATTTTATCAGTTTTCTTCACAACGACAAATTCAGAGATAATAATATTTGGCATGTATCATTACTCATTAGACAAGCCTTAGTAATATGTGTAATATCACACTTCATAAAAAATATTTATCGCAAATAAAATGATGTATTCGGGAGGCACTTAAAAAGAGTTGTCTCCGTGTCCAATTTTAACACAATTAAACTTACAACAAATTATCAAAACAAATAAAAAGAGCTCAAAAATATAGTCTATTTTTAGACGAGGTAATTATTTTTAGGAATACTCTGAATCTTAATAGTTACAGACAAAATACTAAGAGAGAAAAAAAAACACCAATTTCATAGGTAAGGACCCAATATGAGTTTATGAAACTACAAAGGGAGCTACAAACCTCAAAAGTCTTTTAAATTTAATCCCGTGCGTTATCCCTTTAAAACATACCGTAGAGAATCAATCATTTGAATGTTGCCTTCGTTTTTCCTTTCATCCTAATCTCGCATGGGATACCATACTGGCATACACGACACAAAGGAAGTATGATTGTTACTAACCTTTTAGGCAAGGTGAGTGACATGCCTCGCATTCTTGTGACACGTTATTCCGATCACGGGCCGGGGAAAGCTGTGATGTAAACCATAGCGAGTATTTAATATGGATCAGTCTATTAGGACTTGATGCTAATCTACACGTGGTGGAACTGAAGATTTTTATGGTAGAATGGTGATTAGATAGCCTGTTTAGGAAATGGATTTCGTTTTTCGTGTGCCGGTCTCAAGGCGTCGCCATTTCGACAGGTTCTGGGTTGGATCCCCGGTAGCGGCAAATGTTTGGGTGATGAATTCAGGCATTTGTTCTGCAGTCTTGAATGTTTATATATATTTATATATTCTGGATATTAATATGTATTTATCTATTAAATATATTTATCCGTCATCTAGTGTCCGTAACACAAGCAGCATTACTTGCTTAAAATGGGGCTAGTTGATAGGTGTGAATGTCTGAAGATATTTATTTATTTATTTTATATTGGTTTATGTTGTTGAGTCTCTAGGTTTACAGTTGTTGTTGTTGCATTGAAGTGTACAAAGAAGCGAAAGGCAAAGAGCAATTTTGTCATGAGGAAGACAGGACAGTCTGTATACGCTATAATAGTTTTTACAGTACCTACAGGCAATAATGACAAATTTATTTATTTAAAAAGTATGATTATTGCAAAAAAAGAAAATGATCACTCAAAGCAAGTTTTTATTTTCCTTGTCAAGTTTTATTAGCGTACGATTTAGCAACTTATCCAATTTGTTTTGATTGCTAAGTTAAATTCAATAACAACGCTTGGAAGAGCAATAAATCAGAATTAATGTCTTTTTTTGTTTTTAAAGGATGTTAGCTTAATAAACGCTTAATTAATATAATTACTATCTTGAATACATTAGAAGGAAAACGTTAGAAGAATCAATCATGATTACGGATGAATAGAACAGTATTTTTTTTATTTGTATTCAACATGTTGATAAAATAGCAGCACGGAGCATGGAGTCCTTCAAAACGGGCGTTTTTAAGGGTCCGTTCACACAGACCGGCTCGGAGAGAATCGGCTCGCATTTTTCTTTTCACACACACAGGATCGTATAGGTACGCTAGGAATTGGCCGGAGCGGAGCCGCCAACTATTGGGTCTTTATCTATGAAATTGGTGTTTTTATTCTGTCTTGGCAATTTGTCCGTAACTATTAAGTTTCAGAACATTCTTATAAAATAATTGCCTCTTCTAAAAATAGACCATATGTTTGAGCTCGTATTATTTAATATGATAATTTTTTGTAAGTTTAATTGTGTTAAAATTAGACACAAATATAATTATTTTGAACTGCCTCCCGAATACATCATTTGATTTGCATTAACATAAAAACAATGAATAATTTTTATCAAGCGTGTTCACACAAATATTGCTAAAGCTTGTCTAATGATACATGCCAAATAATATTATCTCTGGATTTGTCGTTCTGAAGAAAACTGATAGAATGTTAGTATGTAAAATGCAGACATCCCCAAAATCTCCATACAAAACACCAATTTCATAGGTAAGGACCTAATATTTAAGCGATCGGCTGCGAAAGCGAGAAAGAACACGCAATCGCAGCCGGTCGGCTCCTCTTATTATTTCACATGAAGCGCGCTCAAGCATTCTTAGCGACTAAAAAAGTGCCTCTCCGAGCCGGTCTGTGTGAACGGACCCTAAGGGTCGGCAACGCGCTGGTGATGCCCTCGGTGTTGCAGGCGTCCATAGGCTACGGTGGCCACTGCCCATCTGTGTGGGCCGTATGCTTGTTTGGACGGGAAAACCTCCCAAAAAAGGCGTCATGCGGAATGGGGCCACGTCAGGGTTATGTAGAATCTCGGACTCCGGTATACTTACTATGAAACGGAACACAGGGGGTGTTTCCGCCCGATAGTCAACGTGCTTATTCACGAGGAACGTGGTAGTCGTCCGCAAAGCGTGCGTAGCGGAAAGCCAGACAAGGCCGTTCCTTCGGGGGTTGAGGACGTCCTGAACGTCCTCGGAACACGTAGGACCTCCTCACAGCGCTAGGATGTGGGTGTACGTGACAGAGCGCCATTCTGTCACCCACCCACCCAATTATTGCGGTTGGAGCAAACCATGGAGCCTCCTTCGATCTGTGCGGCAATACCGATTATTTCGACCTATGCCAATTATAAAACTCCCAAAGTTCTCTCGAAAAGTGAAAACAATCATTCCACATCTTCACTTGTATTCTTTCGCCAATTTAAACTGATCTAACTGCCGTATTGATCACAAATTAACAATTCGTAACGAACGCCTGCGCACTATTAACACACAATCAAACGGCAAACCATGAACAAACAGACAGACAACATTGTCACATTGTAATTAGTTATGCATGCAAATTTTTAGTTGCGCACACGTCGACTTTGACACCAGTTTGGCAATGAATGAAGGTATTGTCTCAGGATGGCTTGGAAGTCAAAGGATTTGCACGCTTATGTTTCGTAGGATTGTTACTTAGACGCCTTTCGCTAAACGAATAGTGGGGATTGACATAAGGATTTGTTAAGCCTTCAAACGTAATTATTATCAAATCCCATTATTCATCTTTCATCGAAATCATCTTATCTATCGGACTTTATTAGGACCTTATAGACCATAGTCAAGACATAAGTCATAAATATTGTACTATAAATAGTTTTGCATGCTATATCAAAAATAATACCAATTTTACTAGTGTGTCCCAGGACACAAAAGAATGTACCAACTGCTTTTCATGCCTAGCATGTTGTAAAACGCGACTAAGGGCGTATTGGGTACTGGGTCTGTGATGTGTAGGCGATGAACTAGCCACTTGTTACTACTCTTTCTCGATTTTTCATCTGACCAAACCCAATTTTTGTACGGCCAAATGTGGTCTTAAGGAACACAGTGCTCCTTGGACTCTGCCTACCCCTTCGGGGATTACAGGCGTGATTGTATAATTGTATATATGAAAATTTAAATAGATTCAAAAAACTGTATATTTGGACAAATGTAGAGTATATATTAAGTTCTTAAATATTTATTTGTCTTTTACGATGTATTAATGCTACAATGTACATACGAGATATAAATTAATCCTTACAGGCTTGCGGAACGAAATCTCCTAGTTTTATTTCGACACTGTAAAATTTTGGATACAGGATGTATAAATATCGTTTAGTCGTTTGCTTTGAATATTCTTAATAAGGTTGAAATTCCCCGTACATTTTGTTTCTTTGAAATAGTTAATAACTTATTTTATGTTTAACAACTGAATCACGTAGTTGAAGTTCCTGTACGTAATCTTTGTACATAGCGCTTCCTTCGGGTTGACTAATTCGGTTGTTTATCTGACTTGTGACGTAAACTAGCGTATGGCGCCTTTGGTGTAATAGGGCTCATAGGTTACTAAATCTGAAAAGAATATTTCGGTTTTGTGAAAAGTTACTACAGTTCCTTCTAACGTTTTCAATTAAATTACAAAATCGCAGGTAACTATGCTTCATAAGCCTCATATACCTCGTAAATTGCTTTTAGTAAATCCTATATAAAAAAGAAATTTCCATAGAAAATTCTTAGCAGTTTACAAGATTTTATGTTATACATAATACATACATAAAATCTCACCTTTTCTCGATAAGGTACGCACAGATCTTTCGTTTCCTCGACTCTTGTGACGGGGTGAGGCCAGGAATAAATGAATGCTGGGTCGTCACTAATGTATTTTTTATTATGTATATTAAGGAATTAAAGGCACAACTGAAACAATTATATAAAAAAAGGTAAATTTCACTGTACACAAAAACAATTTCACTCTTAACACTAAAATATATTATAAAAGGTACTTACAATAGTGCCTTAAAGAGACTTATAGACTTTGTTATTTATCAGGAACTGGTAATACAGAATCTTGTGGGGTGTTGTAATTTTAAGCTTATTATAACTCATAATAATATTATATCAAAATAATTGTTAGCGGTGAGTCAACCGCTCTACACGCTGACTCTGGTAAGAATGAATTTCGAGAACAAAACAAATAAAAAGAGACAGACAATAAATTTAAAAATGGAAAACAAGAGAAAAATGGCCAGAGAAGAGCGCAATGACAGCAACGAGTCGCTAATATAGCTATGGCGCCTCGTTACACTCTAATTACTAAATGCATACATGTCCTACGGCTTGAGGTATGTTATAAGTTATGTAAAAGATACTCTGAGGGTATAAAATAAGTTACATGAAAATACATAGGCTTCTGTGCACATCTTTTGCCCTGCCGAAAATATTTGACGTTCCACAGGGTAACTATAGCTGTTCTATGAGGTCCATAGCCTTACTATAATCACACTAGACACTAACTATGGATTTCTTCATTTTAAACACTTCCTGCGCATGACATTGAATTAACAGCTGTAACAACAAACTTACATAACACTCAAAAGATAAATCACCCGTGGCCGTGGCGCACGCGCGGTTTTGACCCACTTGTCGACATCTGTTTTTGTCTCTTTCTAACATAATTTGTCAAAGTGGGCTGGAGTTACCTGTCTCAGTTTTTATGGTAGTAAGTATGTATTTTTTAAGAATTCAAAATACTGAAGGTATTTAAAAGTCCATACTAAATCCATAAAATAATGTTAATTCTCATCTGATGCGCTCCTTTATTAAACAAATAATACACAGGTAAAGCTTTCCATCATTATTTTATCATCGATTAAGAGTTAAAACCTTCGCCATGATTGAATGGCCAATATTTTAGTATCTCGATATCCTTTTGGGACGGCACTTAAGGAGATAATCCAAAGTCAAAACTCTAATTTCAATCGTTTCCACACGCCTTTTGAAGGATCCGGCGTCATAGGAAAGATTAAACTGGTAGTTAAATAACAATTTGGTGCATCAACGAAAGTGACTAAACTTTTGATTAGGTTACTAACGAACACAATATAATTATTATTTAATTTTGGTCCATGATATACTTTTATTTCACTCTAAGCGCGAATACAATAAAACACATTAATTTTCAAATAATTCAAAAGCGTTTATACATTTTTCGAATTAAGCATACGCCTTGAAGTGACTCATATTGGTTATTATGTCTCTTTAAATGTTTACATTTAGTCCAATAGTTAATGAAATTCGACTAATTGTAACAAAACGGGTCAAATCCGGAAATACTGCACATAAGTCAGTTCTCCTTGGCTGTGTTTGCCGACCTCCGGCGCTTCGTGCTATTCAACATATTGCGTTGTATTCTATCTGCTTGGTGATTTTGACATTTTCTAAAACGTCTAATAAAATGACAATTGAGAATAGAGACTGAATTGCGATTATGTTTCATTCTATGATAAGCTAGTGTACGTGGATTTCGTGCTAATTCTAAACTCGGAGTATTCGTGATTCAAAATGAAGGTATTTTGCTAGAGTCAGTTAAATGTCAACCTCAAACTGCTCCAAAGTAAGTCCAATAACCTGTCTAGATTTTAAGTCATCAATGACTTTACGTTTATTATAATCATTAAACATATTATTATTTAGAATCATTATAATGAAATTTTACAGACAAAGCAAAGACACTGAAAAGCTTTAAAGAATTTGAGCAATGGGTTTGGCGGTGATGTTTTTTTTAAATTTATAATCAAAATTAACATTTACAGATTTAAGTATCTTTAAGCGATTTTTTATTTTCCACTTGATCTGCAACGTCAAATACTGTCTGATTTGGCGACCAATGCCGAACGGTAATAAGTTAGCCGATAATCGGCACGTGAGTTTAACCAGGTCTTAAGGAAGCAGTTACAATGACACTGTCAACTCATAAATATTTATTTGCTTTAGTAGATACATAATTAACGCTGCAGTACCCTTGCTCACTATCTATGTCAAAATAACCGATATACTTTCCGATTATAATCAATGATGTGATTTTTATATCACAGATTACATAGAACCGTTATACCTATCGATCAAGGGCGTGCCTCTTAAGTTACGCAAAGGAAAATCTTTAATTTCATTTTGAATGATTCCTATCGACAAGGTTTTGTTTTGGTTATAGATTTTCAGAATAAGATCGATATCATAGAAGTTACGAATATTATTATCCTCATGGTTTGTAGTGAAAGGTAGGTGATAACATAAATGGAAATAACGAATATATATCAAACATACGCCTCCACTGTAAAGCCTGTGAATTTAATAGTCAGGATCCACTCAATCAGTAGTCACACATTTAGTGTAAGATAAAACTGAACCTAATCTTTAAAGTGGACATACTCCAGTGCCCATTAGACATTAGATGGGTAATAGAAATTCCATGGTAAGGTTGCCAAGGTGTTAAGTGGAACACAAAATTGATAGTAGGTATGACTAACACAATGACCTGTTAAATCGAGGAAACTTTACGAAAGTGTGTCATTTAAAAACTATAAAGTGACACTAAAATGAAATTTAAGTGAACATTCCTTACCCTTTCTGTCATTAGAGATAAGTAAAGATTAGTAAAGGACCGGGTGTGAAATAAATTACCGATTAGGATGTTATGTTTGTATTGTGTGGACCTGATGGAAAACTAGATAAGTTATATTGGATTTCAGGAGCAAGGGTGATTTGATGAAACAAATTTGAATAAAAAACCAAACTTATCTCGGACATTACAAGACAACATTATGATCCTATCCCCAAGCAGGCAGGTGGCCTCAGATTCAGAGGTTGCTATCCAAAAACCTCAATTTCCTCGATCCTGATTATGAAATTAAAGAAATTAATTATTAGTGGTTAGAAAGCTTTGACTTCCGAACGGAAATAAAGCTACCTTTGCCATGATCAGTCAGTGGATGGGTGACTGTAACTTTGTGATCTCGAGCTCCTCCGTCCTCACGTTAAGCCGTTCGGTCCCGGTCGTTATGGCAGTCGTTTTTACCCACCAACCCGCATTGGGCCACCGTGGTGGTGCTGTGGCCCATACTCTCATGCAATTCTCCATGAAGAAGGCCTGTGCCCAGCAGTGGGCTGGGGACAGTTCATAATTGTCAAATTTAGCGTGCATTACGGAAGGAACAATTATTTGGTGGTTTCGCTCAACTGTCAGATAATAACATTTTATGGGACTTGAAAAGATTCAAGAATTTAAAAATAGAATCTTGATTAACAATACTTTCGTAATTACCTTAATTCCAAAGTCCTCCACTTCTTATAAAAAAGTTATATCGATACAAGATCCTCTAGGTACCCCTTGAGTATACAAGAGATATAACTATTACCATCAATGCTTAACGGATGTGAAAATATTTTGCAGCACATCACGAAACCCAATTGAGCGTCGATTGGATTGGTGTAAAAAATGCAAGTCGTAAAGATAAACTGACTTGAAACTATTTTTATACTAAACTTTCGAAGTGTTCACCATTTACTCTAATTACTAATGTCAGTGGTCCATTAGATAAAGATGATATGAAGCTATCAATTCGTGTTCAAGTATCAGTATCAAGCTATCAAAAATGTCCTCTCAAATATTTTTTTTCCCTGGAGCATAAATGAAAAACCGGGAAACAAAATAATCAGCAAACAAAAATTTTCTTCTTTTAATTTTATTGTAATAACATCAATTCCTTTGTAATAAAAGCAAACCGTAATGCATTATTCCTTTTTTATTAGGTCCTTATCTATGAAATTGGTGTTTTGTATGGAGATTTTGGGGATGTCTGCATGTTACATACTAACATTTTATCAGTTTTCTTCACAACGACAAATCCAGAGATATATATTTGGCATGTATCATTAGACAAGCTTTAGCAATATGTGTGTGAACACGCTTGATAAAAATTATTCATCGTTTTTATGTTAATGCAAATCAAATGATGTATTTGGGAGGCAGATAAAAATAATTGTCTTTGTGTCTAATTTTAACACAATTAAACTTACAAAAAATTATCAAATTAAATAATACGAGCTCAAATATATGGTCTATTTTTAGAAGAGGCAATTATTTTATAAGAGGCAATTATTTTATAAGAATTTTCTGAAACTTAATAGTTACGGACAAATTGCTAAGACAGAATAAAAACACCAATTTAATAGGTAAGGACCCAATATTAACTGAGTTGCTTTCCCAATATTTTTGAGCTCAGAAGCTTTTGAGATGTCTAGTTATTTCGTGTTTCGGAACATTTATACCTGGTTATACTGTTAGTCTTTGTTGATATTGTTACACTTTCTATCCTTCAAACCGCATTTAACAGCTCACCATGCTGACCCAATAGACGAGTTGATCCTTTTTTAGGGAAGTAATAATTAGGTAGCAAAATAATATTTTGCTCAGCAGAATAATTAATTGCGCAGCGAGATAATTATTTGGGCAGCAAAAAATATGTTGAGCTGCAATATAATTATTTGGTCAGCAGACTAATTATTTGGGTAGCAAAATAATTTGTGGAGCTGCAAAATAATTATCTGGCCTAGGAGGTCACGATTTTGGTACACAATTTAATACGCATGCGTGACACAGGCTGACACATCCGACAGACATGTTTGATGGGTTGCGATTACTTGCGACTGGCGTTTGACGGATTTCGACCGTGCGTAGTAATTGTTTACATGACGCGTTACTCCATCAATTTCACGAACATGGCGGATAATGATTTTGGCAGATAAAGAAAAGTAAAATTAAAACATGTTTAAATTGACTTTCCACAGCAATCCCTTAGGTATTTTTTTATCTTTAGTGAGCTTGGTATATTTCTGACTATGTGAATTAAACATTAATTTCACAACTTTTGATAAGACTCAACTAGCCTATGACGGATGGGCATCGGCGTTATCGGTATCATTCAATCACATTGTAGGTATCTTGTCTACCGGCTCGTATCGTGAATTTTACTAGTGATTAGACAGCGTGAGAACTACTCCATCTGTATCGCAGCTATAGTATATCTTGACGTGTGTAACCACCATAAAGAAGACCACATAAGCAATAACTCGAACTACCCCCGGCAGCCGCCGCGCCGTATACGGAGCCGCCCTGTGATCTCGCCGACGGCCAGTTATATCACCATGGTAACCGGGGCAACGACTATGTTGACTATGTTCTATCTTTCTTGTCTATAATTAGTTAAATAGTGATCACGCTAGATCGCAGAAGTAACTGTGTTAAACTTTAATTACTTAAGATGAAGACTCTATAGTAACAATTAGATAGATATTAGAGATGCGCCGAATAGTGGTTTCGCCGAATAACCGAACACCGAATATTATTCGGTTTAACCTTCACCGAACCGGATATTCGGCCGAATTATTCGGTTTACAATTACTTTGCTTAGCCACTGAAACAACATAGACAATATGTACGTTAATTGTCATTACAGACGATGTTAAAATGAAATTTGACTATACTAAACTACCAATAGCCTATGAAATCATTATGTTGATATGAGTAACATAAATCTTACAGAAGAAGTTTTTTTTTGTTCTCTACCCGGTCATCTAGCTTAGAAAATTCAACCGAATATATTCGGCACAAAAACCGAATAATTCGGCCGAATACAAATAGTGGAAATGATGTTTTGATGAATACAAAACGAATATTCGGCGCATATCTCATAGATATGTAATTGCTGTGTATCACACATACCAAAAATCTGCAAAAGATCTTGAATAAAATTTAATTTGTCAGAAAATATTTTCAGACCAAATCAGTCAAAAATTGTTGACAAAATTCGTGAACCGTGACGAAAGTATCACGCCTTACACTGAGAAGGCGAACTCAAACTCTTGACTTTAAAAAGTGACATACAACCATTATCAATCTGTAAATCGTAATAAAACTATTAGGTCCTTACCTATGAAATTGTTGTTTTGTATGGAGATTTTGGGGATGTCTGCATTTTACATACTAACATTTTATCAGTTTGCTTCACAACGACAAATCCAAAGATAATAATATTTGGCATCCATCATTAGACAAGCTTTAGCAATATGTGTAATATCACACTACATAAAAATTATTTATCGTTTTTAAGTGAATGCAAATAAAATGATGTATTCGGGAGGCACTTAAAAAGAGTTGACTCCGTGTCCAATTTTAACACAATTAAACTTACAACAAATTATCAAAACAAATCAAAAGAGCTCAAAAATATAGTCTATTTTTAGATGAAGTAATTATTTTTTAGGAATACTTTTATAGTTACTGACAAAATACTAAGAGAGAGAAAAAACACCAATTTCATATGTAAGGACCCAATATGTTTAATTGTTTGCCCTACATCCCACAACACAAGTGTTAGAACGCCCGCTTTGGGCTATGCAAATTTATTAGTGTTAGCAATGAAATATTGATTGTTTGTTATAAATATGCAATAATTTCAACTCAAGCGCGTAATTGAAACTGAATTAAACTGTTAGACAAACAATTTATTTCATAGCTTTATATGGAAACTGTCAGTTAAGTATGCGCAAGAAATAACAGGAGCTAAGGTTGGTGTACACTAGACGTCTTTAGCGAGGCACGGATGTCGAACTCATTTTCTGTCTTCCTGTCCTCAGCCTATATACGTCCCACTGCTGGGCACAGGCCTTCCTTATGGAGAAACACTTGAAGACTATGGGCCGTAACACCACCACGCTGACCCAATGCGGGTTGGTGGGTAGAAACAGTCGCAGTAGCGACCGGGACCAACTTAACGATCCTTCCGAAGCACAGAGGATCTCGAGATCACAAAGTTTTTGTCACCCATCCACGGCCTAACCATGGCGAGGGTAGCTTCATTTATCCAAATCCAAAGCGTTCTAACCACTACGCCACCAAGCTCCTCAATAATGTTTTCATTTATGTTCTTAAATTAGACTTGTTTTTTTTTATTGTATAGGCGGCAAACGAGCATGCGGGTCACCTGATGGTAAGTGATCACCGCCGCTCATGAACATTTGCAACACCAGGGGCGTCACTCATGCGTTGCCGACCTTTAAGATGGGAGTACACTCTTTTTTTGAAGGCTTGGAGGTCGTACCGCACCGGGAAAACTGCAGGCGACAAGGAGTTTAGAGGCAGAGACACACACAGCTCTCTGTTCCATTTTCCACAAGCAGACGCGTGGCTACATTCTACACCTGGAGTCTAACGCCAAAAAGCTATCAGATCTTGGTGGTGAGGGTTGCCTCGGTTTTCTACCATAAAAATTGATGATTCGGTTTATCACGCCTCTTCACGGATCAGTGTAAACCAACCTTAAAATTGCATACCACAATCTCACGCGAATATGAAATAAAATCCAGTGTTATTAATTAATATATAATTAACATCAATAACACTATTAACACGGGCCTATGACAAGTATGTTATAGTTAGAGTAATCCTCTGTTTGTTCCGGGCGCGCATAATCCGTATATGGATGTATGATGCCATATATGGATGCTGTCTGCTTCCTCGACGCTGTGGAAATCACCGCAGACCATACAAGGGATTATATTAAAATATTATATAGGGCATATTATATATTTTTTCTGGCTGTAGTGGACATATTGATGATCTCCGTGGTCGAGTGGTCTGTACGTCGGTCTCAAGGCGATCCCCGGTGGGGGCAAATGTTTGGGTGATGAATTTTCAGGCATTTGTTCTCCAGTGCTCGAGATCACAGAAGGCACGTCAAGCCGTTGGTCCCGGTCGTTATTGCGACTGTTTCTACCCACCAACCCGCATTGGGTCAGTGTGGTGGTCGGCCCATACTCCTCATGTGTTTTCCCATAAGGCCTGTGCCCAGCTGTGACGTATATAGGCTGAGTGTACTTTTAATTATTGTAACCCATCTCTAATGAAACAACACGCACAGCCCTACACTTTTATTATTGTAATTTAAGCGCGTAAGCCTCGTCAATGCTAGTGCTGAGTGTTATGTGCGCTTCCGGCGGCGCTGTCAGACTTACGCGAGCCACAATCCAAGTGGCATCTTCCTGTTTATACCATTTAGGGCTGTCATAGTAACGGTTAATTTTTAATTTAAAAATTGGTGTATCCAGCAGATTCCAATTATGTAAACAACAGCTTGGTATTGTAGTATTGAATTTTCCCCTACCTACTAAAAGTTGAACCAATCCACACAGATAAGTCAGAAAGTTTTTGTTACCTATCTCTTGTACGATTCCCTAATTGCATAAAATTTTTAGGTTTAATTATCAAAAAGAAATTTGCCGAAAACCATTATGCGAAATGATTTGATGGATACATTAGTCTAAATTATGTTATATTATGCCAAAAATAGAAGTAGGAGGACCGAGTCCGCTACATGTCCTCTATCTAAAGTGTTTCTGTTTGGATTCTTTGCATTATGCCCAGGCACCGTCTCAGGTAAATCACTGGATTGGATATTGCTATAGTGCTCGCGGAACTAGTTGGCCGCGCCTTAGGTATGTGAGCGGTGGGACGAAGAGGCGGGGGCGCTTGCTGTGATTACTCAGTTCGGCGCCGCACTTCGCGACGACAACACGCATTGAAAGTTCCGGCTTCTTTTAACATAACGCACATGAGATTGCAATAGCGAGATGAGTCGCCACCTAAGGCACGGTCAACGAGTTCCGCGCACTATAATTGTCAAATTGCCTTTAGTAGTACGCTTTGTTCTATAAGTATTGAAGGTCCTATCGGTCTATCCACGAGGGTTGTCGACATAAAGGAGTTGCAGACTCACGCAACTGAAGATATCCCACGAGCACAGATTGTAGGCACCTGCACCTACCTTCGGGGTAATCTGATGTGTGTGGTGTGTGTGTTCATCTCTGCCTACCACTTCAGGGATATAGGCGTGATAATAATCTATACATATAATAAAACTGTAGAGGTCGAATGTCTGTACATAGAAAAAAAATGCTTAAAACCAAGTCACGGGAATGTAAAAAGAGGGAAAATACCAATTTTTTTTTTTGTATCTCTGTCTGTTTGTACGGGCTAATCTCAGAAATGGCTGCACCGATTTTAATGAAACTTTGCATGGTGATACCTTATTTCCAACTACTTTACTTTTTATACAGGAAAATTAAAAGGTTCCCGTGGGATAGATAAAAAACCATAGTAACCGCGAACGAAGTCGCGGGAAACAGCTAGAGTATCATATGAATGTCAACCACCCCTGGCCAGCTCAGCACAACAAACAATACGTCGTTGTGCCGTATATAGACGCCATGCTTCCACCGTCCACACATCTATGACACTGATGCGTCAGGCAGCCATTACGGACGCAGGCTGTATACAATGGCTAATTACTTTTGTTGAATTCAATTAACTTGTTTTATTATTGTTATTTAACGGTGAGGTTTCTGTTGAAGTGAATCTAGTTAGTGTAACTGTATTGTGTAGGTGTTTCACATCAGTAGGAAAAGCAAAAGTTTTTAGAGGTTTTTCTTAAAATGAACTATCTTTATTGCAACAATCACCGTTAAACAAATTAATATTAATATGATTGACGGTTGTGGTAGAGAGTTATGCTTCAAGCTTCCGAAATAACAATAGCGAACCCAGATCCTCTCGAGATGGCAACGCCTTGAAACCGGCATACAGACCACTAGACCACGGAGGTTTTCCGTGACCGTGTGACCTTACACAAGTTAAAGCAAGTAAAATTCTTTTTTATTTGAAAGCTGAGAAACAGCTGATTATCATTTCAATCAGATTGTGACAAACAGCATCATTTGATGAAGTGTATGCGGAACGCGCACCGGCGATCGGCAAAGACCTTGACGACCGGTTCGTTATGCAAGAGGACCTACGCGGATTAAGCTTATGTCTATTGACATAGCGCAGACGCAGATAAATAACGATCGAACTATAGTTGAAAAATGCTGCAATAGCTGTTTATTGGTTTTGCAATGTCGACGGTATGATAAAGGTTACATTCCTTGATTTTTTTTGTGTTTATATCGGCGACACATTTTAAAACGCGTCTTAATAAATAATCATACTTAGAGGAAGTATGATTATTTATTTAAAAATAAAGCTAAATTCACCATGGTTAGTCTCATGATAGGTGATCAAAATATGTGGGGTGAATTTGTCGCAAAAAAAATGATTTCTTTAGATAAGTTTTTAAAAAATAGGTATTGGTTTAGATAGATTTTATATAAGATTGTCAGGTCCTATTCATGTTATGTATAAATGCATTTTCCTCCACTAAAAAAGGACCTGTATTATCAATGTACTAAGGTTTGATATCGTACAGAAAATACACTTAAAGCTCGATCTACACTTTAAAAGGTACATTATATTAACCTTAAATTAAGATTGTGGAAAGCTCTTTATTTATCGAAAATTAATTAATATTTTTAATGCTTAAATAAGAATAAAGAGAACCTAGATTAATAAAAATATATTTATTTTTTATATTTAAAATATTATTTTTTTTATAACACCATCTTTTCTCTTCATAAAATTGTAACCCACCATTCAAGTAAGTATGTTTTACATACTTAAATAAAAATAATAATTCAAAAGCGTTTATTCAGTTTAGATGCGTCTTAACGCATGCTTATGAATGTCATATGAAACATTTTACAATATTTCGTGAAAGAGAAAAACTACGCCATCCGTTCACAAAACTACCAGGAGGCCTTGTTCTGAGAAGAACGGGCAAGAAACTCAGCAAGTTTCAACCCTCCCTTTATATTAGCATCATTTAAAAAATGTCATAAACTACAACGTCATTGAAGTTTAAAAAGAAAAAGATAGGTACTTATTTTAAGTAATATTCTGCAGTTTATTACATTTTAATAATACTAAATATGAATAACTAAATATGTTTCTGATGAGTTATGCAACCCTGACATCCCGGGATTTTATTTTTAATAAAAATATTTTAAAAATCCGCTTCCATAAATAATGGTATCCAAAAATGTACTTTAGGTAAATATACATCTGGATATCCGATCTCTAATCATTACCATTTTATGTTGGCCGTTTAACACAGACAGACGGTGTATTGTTATGTATCGGTCATCCACTTCGGAAGCGGCTCGTTGAGTTGAAACTTAAATCGAAACAACAGGCTTTATACATGGTGTTTTAATTTTTAAAACAGTTAATTACCTAATGGTGGTAGATGTGAACATATAGGTCATATTATTATTAAGCCACAGGTATCTAATTGTTTTCCACTTTCCTGTCCCAAGAGCGCTTTTTTCGCCAATTTTTTAATTAAGATAAGACAGGATAAGATGGCATTTATTTCATTTTGTGTACAAAGGGTCTTACAAGGACTTTACATATCAAAAACAGATCTCAATCTTAATCTCAATCTTATTAAGTGTCTGAATGACCGCTAAATTAGAGAATATATTACCCAAAATAGCTTACCTAAACCATCATTAAACTGGAGCGTTGAACTGCTGAAAAAATGTCTCGTACAGTCAAAGAAGTTTTCGATTAAGGACTTTACAGGTAAAGGCCTAATCAGTTAAACAGTAGAGTTTTCTTGAAAGCATTAATAACCTTAAAAATTTTAAAAGATGATTTTGTTTTTATCGAGATAAAAGATTTTGTATTAAATAAATAAATAAATATTTATAACTTTCAAGCATCAACTAGCCCCATTTTAAGCAACTAATGCTGCTTGTGTTACGGACACTAGATGACTAGAATATATTTAATAGATAAAAACATTAAAATATCCTGAATATATAAATATATGTAAATATCCAAGACTGGAGAACAAATGCCTGAAAATTCATCACCCAAACATTTGCCCCCACCGGGGATCGAACTCAGAACCTCTCGAGATGGCGACGCCTGAGACCAGCATACAGACCAGTCAACCACGGAGGTCGTCAAAATGTATTGATTTATTTTGTAAACTAGAATATGATATTTTCCTTTTATATACCGGGGAAAGTGTCATCTGCATAGCAGATAAGAGTGAGAGTGTCATCTAATCAACACTCGTGCCCTGGAAGGAGCCCTGCAACTGTTTAAGTAGATAGATAAATAACTAATTATTGTTGACACCGTTACCTCTTTATTGTTAAGTACCTGCTGCCCTACTCTGTAACGGAATGTTAACAAATCAATATTGATTTAATGCAACGTCACATGTCATGTCCTTTGATAATTTCACAAAAAAGTGTTCGAAATGGCAGAAATCCAATTCATATCCATTGAAATTTGGTTTGAAAGCAAGCAGCTGACAAGATAGTGCATTATGTAAGCATCCTGTATACAAAACTCTATTAGTTACTGGAAATGATAATACTATTTAACGTCGAGGATTCATATAATCCCGTGAATTGCCTGACCGGATTCGCTATAAGTGCAAGTTATGATTTCGCACACGGCCTGATTTTTATTAGCCATCGCATTGTTTTGTGATTCATAGTGGCAATGCTCGGGGAATGAAGATAGACGTACTGAACTATACTTCCCTTAGCTTTATTACGCCTTCTTTTTCTAAAGACGTGAGCAAAGAGAATGCGCAAAGCCATTTTGTTTCGCCAGAAAAATTCCCTACAAAGCTTCTGGACAAGTTGCCTTTCGAAAATCGCAATTCTTAGCGGTAAATTGATAATGTTACCTAGCGTCTAGCATTTAACAATCATGTTAGATAGCTTTCGAAATTTCTGCGTAAGCTTGTACGTCAAAGAAATCCCATACATTTTTCATAACGCTCCAAACTATAAACGCTAAATATTATAAATATCGACTTAATATTGTTTAATTTCTTCTTACACTGACCGCATCAAAAAGTGTATACCTACCTCCCGCTAAACACATAATATACAACTTTAACTTTTATACAACTTTAACAAACGTTACACTACTAAATCTAAAAGCGCATTAACTAGAATAATAATAACATCATGAACATAGCAAGTATCCAGTTCGGAACCTCTTAAATTTTAACACGCGCTGTCACTAAGACAGATCTGTCAATCTTCTGAAGAGTGGAACCCACTTGACGTGATGCCGTATCGAAGTCAAGGTCAAGACCAGTATGATAGTCATAAATTTAATTGTCGATTGTGTAATTTCAATCAAATGCGTGTTATGTTTGCGTTTTAATGTTTTGTCATGTGCCCACGCGCAGGTCGTATCGACGGTTCAAAATGTTCATTATTTCGTTTAATGAAGTTATGGCGGAGCTTTGACTATTGATGTTGGAGACCTTTCAAGTACTCAGGGTTTAATTGCGCTACGATTTTTATGTGCGTCATTGGGTGGAAACATTTTATCCATTACTCTGGATGATTGCAATATGCTGTAGGTGCTGACTGACGGTGTACTGACACCGTAACGTCTTCCTATCATTGATTTTCAGGATTTCTAGTTGTTGTGAACGTATATTTGTTCGCTAGGGAAATCAGTAAATACTTTTTACAAAGATTGCCTTTTCAATTCCAGTTTGTAAATGAGTTTGAATGATACTTGTGTACACTAGTGTACAGTGTATTTTGTATATATCGTGTATATATATTTTGTTATATATCGCTTATTCACTATATACTTGATGTAATGGAGCTGGCTTGCTTGCTAGTACCACATTTACCTAGCCCTCTTAGCATGAACACCGTGATATCCGGTATACCGCGATACCGCGACGACCTCCGTGGCCGAGTGGGCTGTACGCCGGTCTCAAGGCGTCGCCATCTCGAGAGGTCCTGGGTTCGATCCCCAGTGGGGGCAAATGTTTGGGTGATGAATTTTCAGACATTTGTTCTCCAGTCTTGGGTGTTCATTATATATGTATTATATTATGTATATTCTCAATAATTATATGTATTTATCTATTAAATATATTTGTCCGTCATCTAGTATCCATAACACAAGCAGCATTTAGTTGCTTAAAATGGGACTAGTTGATAGGTGTGAATGTCTGAGGGTATTTATTTATTATTTATTTATATGATGTTTACCACTTTTTTATCACGTTCAACTGTCAAAGTGCTATGGAATATGACAATTGGGGGTGAAAAAATCCTGTGAAAAGCAAATTTTAGGCTGACATAATATAGAGTGATAAATCAAAACAAATATGAGAATGTGATTTGAAACTTTTTGGTTATTTTCGGCAAAAGGCTTTCATGTCTCCCTGCTGCATAGACTAGCACCAAAAGAAGTTTCAAGTATATCAATCAATACACTGACAATTTGAGATTCTTAGCAAGGTTGCTCGTGGTGTGGGCAGACTTATCACACAGAAGCAGTCTCACTACGTAAATACAAGTTATTTTATAGGTCACTTTATAATTGAAGTTCTTATAGTAAAGTTACTATAATTATGTTGACTAGGAGCTCAGTGGCACAATTGTAACGCTTTGGTTACGAAATTTAAAATAATTAACTCTTTTTTGCACATAAACAAAAAGATACAATGTAAAAAGCAGAAGTATACAAGGGAGGACTTATCTCTAATAGGGATATCTTCCAGTCAACCCGTCAGTAAAATAAGCATATTTCGACATGGTTGGCCCTTGGATGGGTGACCAAAACTATTTGATCTTTAGTTCCTTCGTACTTCATTAGCTACGAGTACGTTAGGCCCTTGGTCTCTGTTCTATAGCAACTGTTTCGATATCATGTAGTTTGGTCAATAATCCAGGGTTCATTGAACTTTAGACCAATTTTAGTTGAGATTTATGATGTCTGTAAAAATTAATGTTTTTAAATTAGATCTGCTGAGTTAAAAATTAGGTTAATAGCAAATGCATAAAACAAAGCTCGAACACTATTTACTATTTGGATCGTAAAGCAAAGATAAAGATTTTCTTAAAAGTTTGGTCACCCATCCGATTTAAAAACAGTCATAAAGTTGCTTGACTCTCCCGATCGTCCACTAAAGCAAAAACAAAACTATAATTAACACGCACAGGGACTTAACGATTAACGACATGAATATTCTCATCTCATGATCTATTTATATCTGACTGGACCAGGTTTTACCAAATCGGCCTCATGGGCCTCGCCGCGAGGGCGGCCTCAAGTATGTGACCTACGGCCTTATGAGGCAAGGCCCTTAGGCTTTTAAGGAAGCCAGCTTGATTCGTCGCCCCTTGGAGGCAATGATGGAAGGGAGAATTTTTGAGATGACTATGTTAAATAAGAAATAAATATGTAGGTACAGTCGATTACAAAAATATGTATACACATTTAAAGGCGACAATATTTATTTTCTTCTAATAATAGTCATTTACTGTTAAAAGCGGTTACATATTTTGAATCAACTGCTGTATACGAGCCAAGAACTACAACATGTATTGTATATAACATAGAACTGTTACATTAAAGCATTTCGAACAAAACTTATGTTACAGAAAAGTCTTTCATAAATTGTAATATGACATAGTCTTATGTTGTACACACTGCAATATTTCATATGCCCTTGAGAACTTTATTTCCAATGTAATAAAAAAAATTGTAGATTAAATGTATTCTTGGATACGTTGTCTGTACAGGACCAAAGTGTATCACTTCGCATTAACCAGTACAAGATGGCAGTTTATTTTTAATTAACTACTTCTCAAGAACATTATATAACAACCAGAAGGCCTAGCACGGGCCGGAGAGAAAAAGTCCCCAGAGACAAAAATCGTCATTGCCTCTCGCTTCTTCGTTCGCGCGGAAGCAAGAGGCAATGAGTAATTTTGTCTCCGGGGACTTTTTCTCTCCGGCCCGTGCTAGGCCTACAGGCGCAGTGTATAATTAGCGGCATATAACTTTGGTGTTGACCGTTACGTGGATGTGATAGCTGCCAATAGCTGCGCGATGAGATGATTTTTATCTGACCAAACCCAATAACGTGATCTTAAGGAACAAAAGGTGTCAACATCTTAAGGTGCTCCTTGGACTCTGCCAACCCCTTCGGGGTTTACAGGCGTGATTGTATGTATGTACCTATATATTACAAAAATATTAAGTAGATATTTTAAAATGTATTTCACCTTTTACGTATAATGTCCTGGAATGACTAATTTACAATAGTAATTAATGTAGATAAAATCGCATCATAATCTAATAAACATAAAAAAATAATTAACTACGTACGAACAAAAAAATGCAATTAATTCACATTGATTAGTTTCGTCATTCTCTAATAGATGGCGTAGGCGTGCGAATGCCAAGGTCGGCCATTTTGGATTGCAATTACAAACTTATATCGTGCAGCTCTTTTGGAAATCTGGACACATTGTCTCTGTTAATAGAGCAGAAATTCGCTTAGCAAATAGTAATAACGTAACTTTTGATTGTTCTAATTTACTTCGTTGGTAAATAATTTTCAATGATTTGCGGTTTTGTGGTTGCTATGGTTATTGTAACAATTGTTTTCATTAGTTTGACATTGATTTTATTTTGTCTTTGTTAACATAATTTTTATATCATGCCACATTTTTTCTCGCTAAAAAGATTATTAAAAGGGTTTTTGGCGCTAAACAACTTTGGCGAATGTGATTTTTTTTTTCAGAAGTAGTGCATTGTCATCACAGACCCTCCTATATGGAGAAACATAATAATATGGCCGTATTACTACCACGCAGTTCCAATGTGGATTTCAAATAGAGCATGGTGGTATTTATTCGTCCTCAGCCTATAAACGTCCCACTGTTGGGCACAGGCCCTCCTCATAATAATACTACCACGTAATACCACCACGCTGGCCCAATTGCGGGTAGCGGTATTTCTTACTAGAATCCAAAGAACCATCTCCGCTTAACAGAAGATCGTACCATGTTTCATGTTTTTATTTATTGTGTTAAGTTTGCCAGAAGTCAATAAGAGAGCGTTTTGCGCGTAGACTCGTCTCCTATGACGTCCAAATTAGTTTTCTTTATGAAAAATAGCTATTTGCCATTAAAACAAACACTGCCAATTGCTTCTAAACATAAACATGAGATTTCCAAAGAAAGCTCTTCATTAGTTACATAAATACCGAGAAGCGAGTAGCTCTAAATTGCAGCGTTCGGGTATCAATTGACGAGTTACCGGAATGCACGAGATGTCACGAAGAGATTGCGTTCGGAGAACTGTGTTTATACACAGACAGATTACGGTGCCGATGGAATATCCGGCGACACCTAGCTGTTTATTTTACGAAGATAATGATATAATGAGCTTAAAAATAAAAAAAAACAAAGGTGTATCTTAACAGGACCTTAGATCTCTTCGTCCGCAGCCTATATACGTTCCACTGCTGGGCACTGGCCTTCCTCATGGAGAAACACATGAGTATTATGGACCGTAACACCACCACACTGGCCCAATGCGGGATGGTGGGTAAAAACAATTGCATTAGCGATGCAATTGATACTAAATAAAAACTGAATTCAAGAACAAAAGCACCTAGGTACATAACGATATCTCATTAAACAACACTGTGTCCTACTACTTATACCATTTATGCGAAATGAATCTAAACCCTTAAGAGTTAAGGTGACACTTTTAAACTATTATATACATAAGTAAAATAAGAAACAGTCTCCTGAAGTTCAATAATCAAATAAGAAACAGTCTGAGTTCTTTGACTGATCAACTTTAATTTCCCACTGTAAATATGCTCTTAGTTGAAACATCGAGGGTCACAGCTCACTTTAAAAGTCATAAAAATGTCGATTGCAATTATCATCCATCACTTAGATTAATTAATTACAGAGTAGTGATCAACTGACAAAGATGTTGTAACAATCAAACGGCTACAAACTATCTAAAATATCTAGCAAGTGGCGCGGGTCTCAAGAACGTGCTAGCTTGCGTAGGCGCACCACCGTCCAACTTATGCGTGGTGCAAGCGATGAGCTGCTAGCGTTTATGACAACTAGTAACATGACGGAATGATCATGTGATCGAGGAGCTTGCTGGCGTAGTCATGCATTTTGGTTTGGATTCAGAGAACAAAACAACATTCTCCTTGTCGCATTTTTGGACCTTGTATGATTGATAAACTCTGTAAACCCGAGTTATTTTCTTCTTTTGAAAATTATCCGCATTGGATTCTCTATGTAAGCCTCAGTCCTGTCCTCAGCCTATATACGTCCCACTGCTGGGCACAGGCCCACGGCGGGCAGAAAAAATCCAGTTTCTCCATGGGGAAGGCCTGTGCCCAGCAGTGGGAAGTATATGGGCTGAAAACGCAACATATAAACATATAATCACGACAATTGTAAAGGTTAGCCAGAGACTAGGCAAAAGCACCGCAAAATAAGTCCACTGCCATAATCTGCGTCACCACGTTGTGACTGCACATGTGGTGAGCGTGATGGGTGGTGAGCCCGACGCTGCTATAAGCTATTGGATAGTCGTGCAGTTCTAAGTCCCGTAGTAGCCTTTTACAACACCCAAGGGAAGAGGTGGGTTGGTAGTATTCTTTTAATGAGCCGCTACCACACGATTTTGACACGACCTGTAATATAATTTATAGAAAATCTGTTTGAAAGGTAAGTAAATATTAAGGACTAAACTACTAGTAAAATAAAGCTTACTTTTAATTATTATTAAATCGAGCAAGTAACAACTAGCTTACACTAAAGTATTTGACCTTCAATGCCATGTCATGCGTGTAAAGTGGTCTATGTTTTTCGCAACCAAAACCGCTTTCAGCTAATCTCTTGTTTCTCGAGCTCGGCGAGCTTATGCTAATGTTGTGGGAAGGACGCCCAGTAAAGCTGCGGCCTGAAAGTAGCGGAGAGGTTTAGTAATGCGGGCTATAATAAAAAGAGTCATTCGTTAAACTGTATCTTAAAATTTTTGCTGCGATTTGTAAAATCAAAAAACATATTATTAATTTTTAAATTTAGTAGGTACCAATTATGTATAAGTTTTCGCTTGTTTATTTGGTCAAAAAATAATGAGCCTTACGTTACTTTATGGAAGAAAGATAAATCCACCCACTGTTATAGGTACTGTATATGAAAATTATATATTGTGCTGGTCTTTATTTATTTAATTTTGTTCTGGTGCGGGTTTTTACGATATACATACATTATCACGACTATTATTCCCTAGGGGTTAGTCAGAGACTAGGCAAACGTACCCCAAAAGCAGTCCATTGCCATAGTCCACGCTTCACCAAGCAGTGACTGCACTCAGCGTGGCAGGTGGTGAGCCCGTCCCCGCTATAACCTGTTGGATGGTTGCGCAGATCTAAGTCGCCTTTTACGACACCCAAGGAAAGAGATGGGGTGGTGGTATTCTTTCAATGAGCCACTACCACCGGCTTGGCGGTATTTATAAAATTGTAGAAAAACGTTTATTTGTAATGTTTACCTGTATTGCATCAAAAGCAATCGAACCATAACACCCCACAACTTTGCTCTCTCTGTCTCTCTCACTTCTAAAGAAATTCTAAATAAGTACGATTTGACTAATAGAAAGCTGGACCGGTAGAGAGCTTAATTTTTTATTGGTAGAGAACGAAGTCCATCACAATAATGTATACATAAATGTATATAACATAAACATTTTAAATTGATAAAATTAATAGATTATCGAACGCCTAATAGGTGTAGTAAATAATCAAATCTAATCGCTAACAACATAACCCCAGCCTTACGCTAACAGGAAATTTAGGAATTCTAACAGACTCGTAATTGCATTGTTGTTGATGATTTACTTTAGGTATTGTAAACATTCCTTATTAAGACATAGCCTTAATTCCATAGAGATAGGGTCGAAAATGCTAGGTGTATTTTCAATGTATTTCATGCACCTTATCTCCACAATTTTCTTGGGAATTTATAGGTTATGCCTGTTTTAGACCTGCCGAAGAATGGGCGGCTAATTCTATAATAAATAACCTACTCAGGAAATAAACAATAATGATAAATTGTTTATTTAAAAAGAACTAAAATACTGCAATATTATCTACTATAAATACTAAATAGATACAATATATATCTATTTCTTCGACTTCAGTATCTGATTGTAAAGAAAATCTCTGCTAAATTGACTTATCAAATGATCCTAAGAAAAGAACCACACAAAGCCAGTAAGTGAAATATAATTTAACATAGTTATAAAAAATCAACGTTTAAATAAATATTATTTGTAATTTATGTTTTACCTTGCTTAAACTCATATTCAAATGTGGTTTTAAATAGAAAATTTAAAAATCATTACATTCAACCACATTTCCATGCAGTTTTTGTTTATACCAAAGCCGACAAAATAAATGTTAAATCACTTCACTAAGCCGTAAACATTTAATATCTTTAAAAACCATAAATTTTTTTGTATTACAATCAAACCATAGTAAAAAAACAAGGTAACATAATATTAATTACTTACATTAACGTCTCGTTTATCTGCGGTTAAGGCCCATTCACACGATGACGCGACGTCCATTCATGTTCTGTCATAGTGACGTGTCTTGTCAGTTTGACAGATCGCCCGACGACTTCCGCGGCGGCGGCGGCGTCGTACAACAGCCAACAACGGCTTTGATTACAGATAAAGTGATTTCGGTTTCTGGTTGTAGATTCTATCTGTATTTGTCGACTTTTACATTGAAATTGTAATTATTTATCTAGATTACACTCCTGTGTTGTTGGCTTCTGTTGTCGTAGGTCCTGACCTCTTTGCCCGAACAAAGATGTTCATGCAGTCCAATTCTGTGTGTTATTAGCACTGCATATATATATATGTATGTACATTGAAACGAGGCGCTATAGCCATATTAGCGACTCGTTGCTGTCATTGCGCTCTTCTGTGGCCATTTTTCTCTTGGTTTCCGTTTTAAAATTTACTGTCTGTCTCTTTTTATTTGTTTTGTTCTCGAAATTCATTCTTACAAGAGTCAGCGTCTAGAGCGATCGACTCACTGACGATAATAATAATATATTTACTATTGTGCTTCATAAGTTATAAGTCTTATCGTAAAGGAATCAAAAGCACAGGATTCGGAATTTATCAGTAACAATTCATATATAAAATCCATAAGTTTATTTAAGGCACTATTGTAAGTAGACCTACTTTTTATAATATGTTTTAGTTTTGAAAGTGAAATTTTTTTTGTGTATTTTGTGAAATTTACCCTTTTATATAATTGTGTCAGTTGTGCCTTTAATCTTAATATATCAACCTCAATAAGTGTCTTTTTATTTATCATCGGTCCAACACGTCACAACTCTAAGTAGCAGACACGTTCATGTTGCGCCATCCAATAATGGAATTCGCTGTCAGCACTGTTTTTGCCTTCTAATAGCCCAAAGCCCTCCAAAGGTCCTCTCTTAGAAGATCTGCTTATCTCTTTGTAGGCAAAACAAAGGCGGTTCAGTCATTTTCCTGTCCGTACAGTCACGTGCAATGTATACACATTTGACAGTCGACAGTATCTATTCCCTTCTATTTAGAATCTCTAACTGTAAAAATATTGGGTGTGAAATTAGTGTTTTTATTCTGTCTTAGCAATTTGTTCGTAACTATTAAGTTTCAGAACATTCATATAAAATAATTGCCTCTTCTAAACATAGACCATATATTTGAGCTCGTATTATTTAATTTGATAATTTTTTGTAAGTTTAATTGTGTTAAAATTAGACACAAAGACAATTATTTTTAACTGCCTCCCGAATACATCATTTGATTTGCATTAACATAAAAACGATGAATAATTTTTATCAATCGTGTTCACACACATATTGCTAAAGCTTGTCTAATGATACATGCCAAATATTATTATCTCTGGATTTGTCGTTGTGAAGAAAACTTATAAAATGTTTGTATGTAAAATGCAGACATCCCCAAAATCTCCATACAAAACACCAATTTCATAGGTAAGGATCTAATATGTATCCATGTTTCGACCACAACAATCTTGGGATCTTCAAAAGAAGCATGAAATGGCAATTTAGATGCCAGCAAGATGGAGGTGGAATTTTTTCTTGGTTAGATATCTTCGCATACGAACTCGTCTACTGCGTAAAAATCATGATCCCTAAAAATCTATTATAGGTATTTGAGAGATAATATTCTTCTGTCTCTCTTTGCAACGATAGTGGTACGTAACGTAACCTTTATACCAGAGGAATCTAGATTTTATATCGAAATGTATTATTATCTACTTATAGCAATATTCCCTAGGGTACCAGTAAATCTTTTAATAGTTAGTTTCACAACTGATGGTGGGTCTAAATCCTTGTTTTCGCTCTTATTTCGAAACAGTAAGAGATAAATCAGACACCGATGTTGTGAAGCAAAATATACTTATTAGAATTCAGCATGGCGTAGTTCAGCGCATGCGTGACGGCGCATATCGTCGCTGGATCAGCGTTCACGATGCTTTGCAATTGTGTCTGATCACTCTACCAAGGGAACTCGAAGTATCTCTTATTGACAGAAATTAGATGAGGCGACTTCGACACTGCAGTAGGTATCACATTGGAAATAAATATTTCAATAATAATTGTATTACTTTTATCGTAAATACTTTATGTTGAGAGTATATTTTTTTGTAATTGGTAGAGTTAATAAAAAAAAACTACTGCTGGTTTTTGTTTTTTTTCTTGTTTTTTTACTTAGAAATTATTTGGACGAAAAGAGTCACTGGCAGGCAACTCTCTAAGAGGATGAAACTTTTTCCCCGAAGGAGTAGGCAGAGGTGTTAACGCCCAAATTTCGCCATGTTAAGTCCCCATGTAACAGGTGGCGAGCCTGCTGCCATGCACCGGGCACAATGTGATGCAAGCGATATTTCATAAAAGTTCATATATTATTCATTAGGGTTATTCATTTCGAGGAAAATATATCAAAACTCACTGTACATAAGTGTCTGTAAATCCGTACTATGTAGTTTATTCTATCATATCCACCAAAAATATGCAATATGTCCAAGAATATATAATATATATTATATAATATCTAAAATCGTAAAAAAGTAAAAAAGTAAATAGTATTATTTACAGTTAAGCACAACGTATTTTAATATCAACATTATCCTCCAGTGCGTCTATCCTTAAAGGCAGATAACTATTGACGACCTCCGTGGTCGAGTGGTCTGTACGCCCGGTCAAGGCGTCGCCATCTCGAGAGGTTCTGGGTTCGATCCCCGGTGGGGGCAAATGTTTGGGTGATGCATTTTTAGGCATTTGTTCACTTTCTTGGATGTTTATATATATTTATATATTCTGGATATTTATATGTACTTATTTATCTATTAAATATATTTTTCCGTGATCTAGTGTCCATAACACAAGCAGCATTGGTTGCTTAAAATGGGGTTAGTTGATAGGTGAGAATGTTTGAAGATATTTATTTATTTTACTATTCTGGTTATTCCGACAAAAAATACTCACTACGAGTAAAGTTCTACGATTCTATATAAACAAGCTGTTGATTTGTATAAAAATACATCGTCTCTACTAAAATACCCTTGAATTTTTATTAAGACGATTAGTCCTCAAATATTACAGTTAAACATTACTCAATAAACAAATCCAATCCAATGCTGTTCTGCTGTGTTAAATATCAAGTGATGGTAAACAAATGGTAGGGGTCGCGGATCTGCTAGATGCTATCGAGTTAACAAATGTGGTCTTTACCTTGACTTATTGTCAAACAAAACAGTTTGGTCACTCGTCAGCTGATGTCGGGTGAATTATATATTTAGTTAAGCGTTATACTGTCACTCCATCGCAGTAAACAATATAACATACATCAACAATATAACATACATCATCATAATTATATGATTGGCTATTTAAAAAAAGTGGCTCATGAGTTTCTTGCCGGGTTCTTCTCATGAAAAGCCTTACTCTCGGAATCCGGCCGCTTGTATCAATTATAACCACAGTCAATACTCTGTGGCTGTACTTGCTGCAAGCGCTCGCGGTAATTAACCTTAATTTAGAATATACTTTTTATTTAATTACATAATTTTTTAAATTTATAATTTGTAAAATATTGACGTTTTTAAGTGCCAGGTTTGGCCTATGAAATAAAGTTATTTTTGTTTTGTTTTGTTTTTTTGTTTCATCTCTGACGACCTCCGTGGAGGAGTGCTCTGTACGCCGTAGCCATCTCGAGAGGTTCTGAGTTCGATTCCAGGTGGGGGCAGATGTTTGCGTGATGAAATTAGGCAATTGTCCTCTAGTCTTGGATGTTTATATATGTATTAGGTATATATAAAAATCGGAATATTTATATGTATTTATATTAAATATATTTATCCATCATCTAGTACCCGTAACAAAAGCAGCATTAGTTGCTTAAAATGGGGCTAGTTGATAGGTGTAGATGTCTGAAGATATTTATTTATAACAAAGACGGGTACCAACGGCTTCACGTGCCATCAGAAGCATGGAGGAGTTCACAAAATTATTGTCACCCATCCAAGGCCTGACCATAGCGGCGGTAGCTTGGTTTTCGATGTCGATAGCCAAAGCGTACTAACCACTACGCTACCGAAGCAAAAACAGTATGAACAATAGCAATCGCTTTTTTAATGCATCGAGCGACTATGATATAAATACTATATATTTAACTCTTAAACAGAATACGAGTATTACGAGATATTCTGGAAGTCTATAAATAATAGAAAAGAATGTATCTTATGGAATTGCTTGATTTTATCACAAAAATATTAAACAAATAAAAAATTTTAATGGACGGTCCCACTTAAACGAGACTATAAAACATTAAACGATCACTTAAAACAAACATATAGACTTTATTATTGAAAAGGCGAATTTCTAGTTTATTTACTGGTTATAACTAGATTCCGTTTACGTTACGCTTATGAATCAAGTTTTTTATAAAGGCGCTTAAGCAGGTAGTGACTTCGTGCTGAGACGCGGACTTATGGGAGCCTTATGGGTGACTCTCTTGCCATTTTTACATTCAAAATATACCTCTGTTTTCTCAAACTGGACTAAATGAAAGCTGAAACATGTTGAATGTAATGTACGGTCAGAATCAAAAGTCCATTCATACTAACATAAAATTAAGAGCTAAAATAGCTTGCACGGAAATCACACAATATTGACATAACTGTCATAAATAAATTGTGTAAAATTCAACTTAATTGGATGGCTTCCACGCACGCATTCCACCGGATGCCACGTCTGGGGATCTCCCGAATATACCCGGGAATCCCCCACCTGGCGCAAACCCCGACCTAGAGTCTGACTAGGTCGGGAAGCCCTGGGACCTCGGAGAATTGCTTCAGCAGACCCCGGGTCGCTCCCACGGACGGGCAAGGAAGTATATCGGGGAGCTTTAGTGGGTATTCTCGGCCGCCGCCGAGTGAGTCCCACACACGCCTTCCGCCTCGCCAGCGGTTGGTAGGTCCGTAAGTGGATTTTGTCCTCGAGAAAAAAAAAGGAGTCAATGCAAGTGTATCATGTTTCGACGGGCTCTGCTCATGAGATAATTTTTACCGCCTGTTAATGTACTTTTGAATGTGACTGTACAGTAGACCAAATAAGAATTGTCTTCTACATTTGAACATTCGCCGAAGTTCGTCCTAAGTAAAGTAGTGCCGTTATATGTTGAAGACTTGTGGAAGGGATGAAGGAAAGTAGACTGACCAAAAGGACTTATGAATCCGAGTGAGTTGATTTGGGACGTGGAAGACCAAGGCGAATATTGTTCGCCCAAATCGAAAAGATTCTGAAGAAAATCCAGATCATCAAAAGTACTCGAAATCGCCGAGTGTGAATTAGTAAGGGTCGTAGCAAGATGAGAGAAGTAATCTCGCCTACCCCTGTAGGAGAAACGCGTGATCGTATGCTATAAGTCCCCATGGAACCATTGCAATGCATGGGGCGTAATCACCGATAAAATCACCGTGTGAACACAACTACAAACGAAGAGTGTTGCACTCAAATAGCAATTGTCGCCAAATATCGCAACAGTCAGTTGTTTGACATCACAGAAATGCCATCTCGTTAAAAAACCGGCTCGTATCTAAACATCGACAGATTACTGATGTTATCTGTTGTTTGATGAATTATTATCGTGTCTTTAATTCTTATGACCGATTAATAAATAATTTGATAAGTTAAAAGAATGGCTCGTTTAGTGTTCGTACGTCGTTAACTTTTATGTAGCGACTAGCTGTTGCCAACGATGTCGTTCGCGGTTACTATGGTTTTTTAACTATCCCACGGGAACCCTTTAATGTTCCGGAATAAAAAGTATCTAAGATGTTGACCAGGGATGTAGGGTATCACCGTCCAAAATTTCATTGAAATCGGTCCTGCCATTTCGAAGTACAGCCTGTACAAACAGACAAACAGACAGAGAAACAAAAAATGAAAAAAAAAATTTTTTTGGTATTACACCCCTCTGTTTTCCATCGCCCTGACTTGATTTTAAGCATTTTTTATATATAAAAAAATCCTCTACAGTTTTATTACTTCTATGATGTGCAGATACACTGAATATAACAACAAAAACATATCTTCACGCCTAATATATTTTCGCCTGAAATTAATATCCAACGAAACTTGCTATATTTTGACTATGGTTTGGTGGTCGATCTGTGCAAACTTTATTTAAGTTAGTTCACGAACTGTTTTATGATATATTTGTTTTCAACATGTCTGTCTCTCGTCATTATATTGGGTCCTTACCTATGAAATTGGTGTTTTATTCTGTCTTAGCAATTTGTCCGTAACTATTAAGTTTCAGAACATTCTTATAAAATAATTGCCTCTTCTAAAAATAGACCATATATTTGAGCTCGTATTATTTAATTTGATAATTTTTTGTATGTTTAATTGTGTTAAAATTAGACACAAAGACAATTATTTTTAACTGCCTCCCGAATACATCATTTGATTTGCATTAACATAAAAACGATGAATAATTTTTATCAAGCGTGTTCACACACATATTGCTAAAGCTTGTCTAATTATACATGCCAAATATTATTATCTCTGGATTTGTCGTTGTGCAGAAAACTGATAAAATGTTAGTATGTAAAATGCAGACATCGCCAAAATCTCCATACAAAATACCAATTTCATTGGTAGGACCTAATATACACGTATTTATCTCTCCCTACTCTACAGTTAGTCCCTGTCCCCGGATGGGTGAAAAACTTTATCATCTCGAGTTCGTCCAACCTCGAAAATTGGTATATTATATTTAGGTATTAAAATTTTTCAATAATTTTATTTTTATCTACAAGTAATGGAAATACATGATTTTTATCACGTAGTAGGTAATTTATGCAAATTATTTAGACTCTCAAAGCAATTTAATTTATTAGAAAATCATAAAAGAACCTTTAAGCCGCTCAATTTATGAGTCCACCTGTAGGAAACTAGTGGACTGTATTAATAGAAATTAAAATAAAGAGATTTTTGCACAAAAAGATGTATTCGCCGATAAAAGGAAAAAGAGACAACATCAAATCAAAACATCAAACCAAAAAAAAAAGAATATAAAAAATATAATAAATCTTAAAAGAGGTTGCATTCCCAACACTCTCCCTCCTCGTGAGAGAACAAACATAAAAGAAAGGAGAAAGAAACTAATTTACTAGACATGAAAACAATCATTATGTACAATGTAAACTAATTCAAGAACAGAATAAAATTAACTAAGTGTTACATCCTTCTAAACAAATAAAACAAACTAACAAACAAAACATTTCATCGACAAGAAATCCAAACAAACAATAAAATAAACAAATGTTTCACTAACATTAAGAACTCTGAAAATGTTAAACTTAACTCATGTCAGAACCTTATACTAAGAAGGCTATCTAGTATCAACTAATAATGATGACATAGAGCTAACACTGCACATTATGCCATAAAAACAAAACATATATCTTCCTATTACATAAAACTTAAAAAAACACAACGTCAAAGACTAACTACTCTACTGGCAACCGGATCAACTTCCGTGCTGGACGCTTAAGCACTCCCATACTGGTGGTCACTTCAGCGACTCGTATGGTGCCATCTCTCCCCGGAAAAACGGAAGAAACCTTCCCCTTCGGCCATACACCACGTGGCAGATTAGGGTCGACAATGACCACGACATCGCCAACTCGAAGGTTTTCTGAAGTTCTACCTGTAGAATTGCGTTTTGGGATCAAAGTTGGAAGATATTCTTTCAGCCATCTTTGCCAAAAGTGGTCAGATAGACGAATGGCTTTTTTCCAATCGGAACGGCGAAGCAGATCTCGATCATCTAAAGCAATTGAAGTTGGGGAGCCAGACGAAGACCCAATGAGGAAATGATTCGGCGTTAAAGCCTCTTCTTCTGTATCGGCAGCGACGAACGTCAGTGGCCGACTGTTGATTAAAGCCTCTGCTTCTGCCAATACAGTGAGTAGTAGCTCGTCGCGTGGGCGACGCTCTGTTAGCGTAACTTTCAGCGCAGACTTTACGGAACGTACCAGTCTTTCCCAAGTTCCGCCCATAAAAGGAGCTCCTGGGGGAATAAAGTGCCATTTTATGCCAGAGTTCGCAGCATAATCAGTGAGAGACGTCCCATACAACTCACGTAGCTCCTTGGTTGCTCCGACAAAGGCTGTCCCATTGTCACTCCATATCTCAACTGGGCAACCTCTACGAGCAATAAAGCGACGCAGGGCCATTACTGCTGCATCCGCTGACAAACTATGGACTACCTCTAGGTGTAGGGCTCTGGAAGTAAGGCACGTAAGGAGAGCCACGTAGCGCTTTTCCGTCCGTCTTGCCACACTAACTAAAACAGGACCAAAATAATCGATTCCTGTGAATGAGAAGGGTCTTTTGTGATGAGAAAGTCTGGGTATAGGAAGATCCCCAATAGGCGGTGTTAGTGGAACCGCTTTCCGAATCTTACAGAACTGACAATCACGAGCAATCTTCTTTATAGCACTCCGAAGCCGAAAAATGTAATAATTCTGCCTCATTTCGTTCAAAACAGTCTCATTGCTCGCATGGGCAGCCATCTGATGATAATGTGCTATAAGGAGACGAACAGCGAGATGACTATTGTCTAATATAATAGGCTGCTTCTTTACCTCTATATCAGCTATATAGTTAATACGTCCGTCTATGTGCACCAATCCGTCGTTACACAACACGATCTCAACTTTAGCTAGCTTGCTGCACCGGGGAATGGACTTGTTAGCGTAAAGGCATCTCAATTCTTCGGGGAAAGCGTCAGCTTGACAAGCTCGGAAAACGTGAAGACGAGCTGTCTGTAAATCTTCTGCGTTTAATCTGGAACTAAAACTATCGACAGATTGGTTGCCAGCACTAACTACGCTTAAATCAAAGGAAACAATTTGATTGCTACACCAATCAGTTTCGCTTATATTAATGCCTCTACGTTTGAGGCTCAAATAACGAACTCTCCGTAAGTATTTATGCGCCATAGCTGTAGCACGAACAAATTTTAACCAAGAACTGAACCTATGACTTTCGGCTACGACAGGAAGACCAAACTTAGCTGAGAATTCATTATTAATAAAAAAGGTAGCATCTCGACTTGACTTAATCATCTCTGGAACATGTATTAGACTTTCATGTTTAGGTTCGACAGGCCATACGTCAGGTGACGAAAGAAAAAATTTTGGCCCTTGAAACCACCGATCACACACAGAAAGGCGAGAGGAATGAGAACGGGTTGCATCATCGGCAACATTTAACACAGTAGGAATCCAACGCCACTCAGAAGATTGTGTCAACTCTGCTATCTCGCCTACTCTGTGAGCGACAAATGGTTTAAAGGTTCGCGGGTCATTGCGAATCCAGGAAAGAACATTTTTAGAGTCACACCAGAAAAATCTATGCGACGGCCTATTAACAACAGCATCACAAATTGTAGCTGCTAAGCGTGCGGCTACGAGAGCGGCCTGTAGCTCCAGTCTCGGAATAGAGACAGTCTTTATTGGAGCGACACGAGCTTTGCTACAAATAAGTGAGACATGCGTTGAGCCGTCAGGAAAAACAAAACGCCAATAACATACAGCGGCGTACGCGCTTTGACTTGCGTCACAAAATGTGTGTAGCTCTCTAGAACTAGGGTTGGATTTTATTAAATACCAACGGGGTAACCGAAAACAAGAAAGAGCTAAAACGTCAGAAAACCATTGTTTCCACTTGTCGCAATGACTATGAGGAAGTTCTTTATCCCAATCAGCTTCGGTACGCCAAGAGTCTTGGAAGAGAATGCGACCCCGTATTGTAAGGGGGGTAAGAAGCCCTAAAGGGTCAAAAACACGCATGACTTGGGATAATACAGAACGTTTCGTTATTTTGGCGACGCTGGGGCTAAAGGAATTTATATTAAAACCTAAACTATCTGATGAAGGAATCCAAATCAGACCTAAAGTGCGCACGGATTCAGGTAAGGATGTTAGGTTAACGTGCAAGTTAATTTCATGTCGCAAATCGGCTGGTATTAACTCGAGAGCTTTAGGTTCATTCGAGACCCAAGAACGCATCTCAAAACCTGCTTGGCCATGAATAAACGTAACGTCACGTGCCATTTCAGCGGCTTCCGTGATGCTGTTCAGGCTCCCCAGGTAGTCATCCATGTGGTGATTATGGAGTACAGCACGCACAGCGTCAGGGTACGCGTCCTTAAAATCAAGAGCGTTTTTATTTTTAAGATATAAGGCTGTGAATGGACTAGATGCTGCTCCAAAGATCATGGATGACATACGGAAAGCCGTAATAGGGGAGTCAGGTGTAGCTCGCCATAAAAATCTTTGAGCGTCTCTATCTGCCTCACGAATCTTCACCTGAGGGAACATTTCACGAATGTCAGCAGAAAGAGCAACTCGACCCTCGCGAAAACGCAACAAAATGTCTAATATGGATTGCAAAAGATCGGGGCCAGCCAACAGCATTGAGTTTAAACTAACTCCTTCACATTTAGCTGCAGCATCGTGAACTACTCTTAATTTCCCAGGTTTGTTTGGATTAGTAACCCCAAAGTGAGGCAAATACCACGTAATTACAGGTATAGATGTGCTCGACTCCGGGCAAACCTCTACATAACCCTTATCTATTGTAGCCTGAACATTTCGCCTATAATGTTCGGCATATTGTGGGTCCTTAGCAAACTTTCGCTCTAAACTATTTAACCTATTTAAAGCCAAATCGTAACTTTTTGTAGGAACGCTTAAATTATCAGATCGCCATAATAGGCCTACCTCATACCGTCCGCCTGGTAAACGGTGAGCTGTCCTCTCTAATATATCTATTGCACGAGCATCAGACTCAGAACGCGGAATAACTTTTGTAATACCAATAGAATCTAATCTATAATAGTTTTCGATCATAGACCTAATTTCATCGAAGTCTTTGACATGTGAGTCACTATGATTAACAAAGTCAACGGGTCTTGTTCTGGAACTGAAAAGTCCGAAAACAACCCAGCCTAGCTCGGTGTTACAAGCTACAAGACTCGAAGACTTGTGTTTACGAGTTTCTTTTGAAATAATGAGGTGCCAGTTATCAACACCGATGAGCAGCATAGGGACTACACTGTCATGCGACACCTCCTCAGCTATATCAACAAGGTGTGCGTGTGATTTTATTTCCTCGTGACAAATTGCATGAGATAAATTTAAGTTCAAATTTTGTATAGAGCGCGCATTTTTAATTTTATGAACCTTAGTAGTATACTTGCCTTTGATGTTAAAGTTAACGAACTCTACTGTAGTTTCCCTTGTCAACCCATTAAAACAGTCAACACGTAATGATGCTACAGGCCCAGTGACTCCAATGGATTCGGCAACTTTCGAATCAATAAATGTGCCTGTAGAACCATCGTCCAGCAAGGCGTAAGTATCTACCTTCCCTAGAGGACCACTAACGGTGACCGGAACGACCTTGAGCAACGGTTTTAATGCAGGGAAACCCGGTTTCTCTGCAGCATGAGTTACAAGCTCGTGGTTGGTATTAATAAATGAAGCATCCTTACTTGTTGAAGGTGAGCAAACCGATTTTGTTGTGTCGTCAGCCGTCGCAGGTAAATCTGATATTACATGGGCTTTTACCGATGACGTAACGTGCAGAAGCTTATGATGTTTCTGCGAACAGCCTTCCACAGAACACAAATACTTAGACTTGCAGAATCGGTAATTATGATTACCCTTTCTTAAGCAACGGTGGCAAACTTTCTCCTGCTTCACCCATTGCCATCTTTCATCTGAGGAAATTAACGAAAATTTAGGGCAGCTATCGATCTCATGTTGAGTACTACCACAATATCTACAATAGGGTATAAAACTAGAAGTAGACGGACCAGTAGGTTTTTTTACTACTTTAGAGTTGGAACAAGCAGGAGAATTATTAGGGTGACACTCAACGACGTGAGTCTTTTCCCTAGACTTAAAATTGACGTACTTATCAATGTCAGACTCGGTCACTAAGCCAAAACTATTTCGCACGTTCGCCTCATGGTCTAAAAATTCGGCTAGTAATTCTAGCTTATACAGAGTGTGTGGCCTACTATAAGCGAAATGAGCCCATTGTGACCGTAGGGCAACTGTCAGCTTACTGATTATCGCGTTAGAAATCTCAGGGGAAGCTAAAAATTCAGATTTATCCAATAACTTTAATATTTCCACGCAATTTCGAACTTTACAGGCCAAGTCAGTAATTTCAACCGGATGCTCTAAGGAACTTAGTTTTGGAAGCGACTTTATTTTGTTAATTTCGAACAAAACTATGCATTCACTACGACCAAAACGCTGGTTTAAGGCGGTGATAATTTGGTCAGGGCTTTGAGCAGCAACTAACAAAATGGATACAGCTTCGCGGGCTAAGCCACGTAAGCTGGTATTAAATCGCAAAATATTTTCAGAAGGAGAATATTCTGACTTGGTGTCATTATAAAGTTTCTTAAATAGTAACCAGTCAGAAGGCTTGTTACCATCAAAAATAGGTAATTGAAATAAACTATTTACCTTTGGTCTTCCGGGAGTCGAATTTTGAATGACACGTACCAATTCCTTGATTTGATTAAGATCAACACATTGGTTCACCTGCTGATCCACACGATTAGGAACTATAGGGTTAGCGGGAGGAATACGCTCGTCACCGTGAGCCTGTAAGAATATAAGCTCCTCGGCCTGCGTAGGGCGCGCAGCAAAAAGCGAGGTAGATAAGCCATTATTCTGACTCGACGGTCGAGCTACCAATGGGATCTGTGGAACACAATTAGAATGCACGTCATTATTCAATGGATTATTAGTGTCTAACCATGTCCTCACTTTATTTAAGGAACTGTGACTTTGGCTAGTGGCACGACTCGTATGGGACGACCCACTACGACTTGCGTTTATTTGGGCAAGTTTTGCTTGGTGCTCCTTTTCCAAGGCAGCCTTTTCCAGCTCCGCAATACGCCGGGCGTGCTCCGCTTCAAGAGCTAGCTGGAGCACAGTCCTAGACGACGCCGAAGAACGACGTGAATTAATCGATTGCTGTATTGAGGAGTCAACGACATTATTACCTGACCCGTTATTACTATGGCTAGCCGCTGGCTGCGGTGCCTCCGGGTCCGGGGCTGCGGTGTTTAAGTTCCGTTGTTGGGACCTTGTGCGAACCATCTTCGAAAAAATATTGAAAACAAAATGACAATTAAAATTTGGAAAATTAAGATGAGAAATAATACGTATACTTACTTTTGCGGCGAAGAAGGACCAGAAAATGTAGGAAACTAGTGGACTGTATTAATAGAAATTAAAATAAAGAGATTTTTGCACAAAAAGATGTATTCGCCGATAAAAGGAAAAAGAGACAACATCAAATCAAAACATCAAACCAAAAAAAAAGAATATAAAAAATATAATAAATCTTAAAAGAGGTTGCATTCCCAACACCACCATTACAATGTAATAAAAGTTAATGAATTTTAGCAATAACATTAGACATAGAGTATCTTAAGTATCGTACGAATCCTAATAATCTATTAAGTATATAAAAGCGAATTACTGCTCACTGTGATCAATCACAAAATCTCAGAAACAAAAGCATCTACAAACAAAAAAAAATATTTAAAATTTTTTGTTTCTCTGTTTATTCTTCTGTTTGTACGGGCTAATAATCTCCGAAATGGCTGATTTCTTTTTGAGGGGCTCAGTGACGGTCACCGTGGATGGGTGACCAAATCATTGTGATCTGGAACTCCTCCGTGCTTCGGAAGGCACGTTAAGCTGTTGATGCCGGTCGCTATTCCAATCGATTCTACCCACCAACCCGCATTGGGCAAGCGTTGTGGTATTACGGCCCATAGTCCTAATGTGTTTCTCTACGGCCTGTGCACTGCAGTGGGACGTATATAGGCTTAGGACGAAATAACCATGACTCCGGTGTAAAAGCTCATTTTCACACTATTCTGTCACTATAACCATGACTATTCTGTCACTATAACCATGACTATTCTGTCACTATAACCATGACTATTCTGTCACTATAACCATGACTATTCTTTCACTTTTCTACAATTCTGTCACTATCGGCTCTCTGTCTCACTCCTTGACTTCTAGGTCAGACTCCTTTGCGACATGTTCTTAAAATAGGGGTAAACTAATCATTACGAGTCAAAATAAAGTTTAAATTCTTTAGATTTACAAAATATTTACTTAACATTGAATAACTCGAAGACCGCTAATAAACAACGCGAAAGCAAATGACATAATATCGCACATTCCAAAGAACTTGTTTCTTGCAAAATTACGGTGTTAGCTGCTAAATAAATTTTTATTTAAAATACAGAAACTTTTAAACAAAATATATTAAAGTTATGGTCGTTTTTTTTTCGAATTCACGAGAGATTACTAAGACACGCGACGTGACAGGTGATATAGTATTTTAATTGTATTCATGATATATTCAATTACTTCTTTTTAACTACTTATCAATGAAAGTTCATGTATTTTCTGAACAACATAATATTTTACATCAATTATATTCCGTTAATGTTTGAAGAAATGTTATGACCAGTCCTTAATCGTAAGAAAACACCGGGACCGTTACAAGTACGCGTGTCAATACTGATAGTGTAGACACAGAAAAGTGTAGGCAACATTTGTTACACATATAAATGTCACGATCAGTTTTCCATCTCCAACTCATACAAAATATTTCAATCATAAAGTTCTATGATGTCCGTCACAGGTGTGTGAGATCTCGTGTTGTAAGAGAAACGACACCAGTGCACAAGACGAAACAGAATATGCAAAAATGTATATAAAAAGGCAATTAAAAAATATATCAATTCTATTTCTAAGCAAATAACTTGTTTCTTGCAAAATTACGGTGTTAGCTGCTAAATAAATTTTTATTTAAAATACAGAAACTTTTAAACAAAATATATTAAAGTTATGGTCGTTTTTTTTTCGAATTCACGAGAGATTACTAAGACACGCGACGTGACAGGTGATATAGTATTTTAATTGTATTCATGATATATTCAATTACTTCTTTTTAACTACTTATCAATGAAAGTTCATGTATTTTCTGAACAACATAATATTTTACATCAATTATATTCCGTTAATGTTTGAAGAAATGTTATGACCAGTCCTTAATCGTAAGAAAACACCGGGACCGTTACAAGTACGCGTGTCAATACTGATAGTGTAGACACAGAAAAGTGTAGGCAACATTTGTTACACATATAAATGTCACGATCAGTTTTCCATCTCCAACTCATACAAAATATTTCAATCATAAAGTTCTATGATGTCCGTCACAGGTGTGTGAGATCTCGTGTTGTAAGAGAAACGACACCAGTGCACAAGACGAAACAGAATATGCAAAAATGTATATAAAAAGGCAATTAAAAAATATATCAATTCTATTTCTAAGCAAATAAAGTTTAATATTGGGTCCTTACCTATGAAATTGTTGTTTTTTTTCTCTCTTAGTATTTTGTCTGTAACTATTAAGATTCAGAGTATTCCTAAAAAATAATTGCCTCGTCTAAAAATAGACTATATTTTGAGCTCTTTTGATTTGTTTTGATAATTTGTTATAAGTTCAATTGTGTTAAAATTGGACACGGAGACAACTCTTTTTAAGTGCCTCCCGAATACATAATTTTATTTGCATTTACTTAAAAACGATAAATAATTTTTATGACGTGTGATATTACACATATTACTTAAGCTTGTCTAATGATAGATGCCCAATATTATTATCATTGGATTTGTCGTTGTGAAGAAAACTGATAAAATGTTAGTTTGTAAAATGCAGACATCCCCAAAATCTCCATACAAAACACCAATTTCATAGGTAAGGACCTAATATACATATATTTTTTTGTATATAAAGCAATATACTTAATATAAATACAATAAATATAAAAAAATACATAATACCATTCCTGAACTGAGAAATTAACACAGATTTTCCCTTCACTCCTTCGGGGTATAGGCGTGATAATTTAGTTAACTGAACCAGTAGGCCTTGCACGGGCCGGAGAGAAACAGTCCCCGGAGACTTAATTACTCATTGCTAGACCTTTTTATCTTTTTCTTTTTCTCTCCGGCCCGTGCTAGACCTTCTGAAGGTAATGATGAAGTCAGTGCAATAGTTGATGTAGTTCCTGTTGTTCCAGCGTGATGGAGAGCAGGGTAGGGCTGGACTACATCGTGGAGCATGCGGAGTACGCCAGCAAGCTCGCGGCCGCGCTCACCTCGCCCGCCGCGCCTGTCAAGAAACAGGTAACTTTTTTTTTTTACATGTGACAGGTAAGTTCTTCGCCTTCATCTCAACTGATGGTAAGTGACGATAAGGCCGAAGGTGGAAGCGAGCTACTTACTAGTTTTAGACCTTATCACAGGGGTGGTGGGTTGTAAATATTGCAATAACGACCGGGACCAATGGCTTAAATTGCCTTCCGAAGCACGGTGGTGTTCGAGATCACAAAGTTTTGGTCACCCATCTAAGGCCTGACCATGGCGATGGCAGCTTTGTTTTCGATATCGAAAGCCAAATCGTACTAAACACTACACCACCGAGCTCCTCAACAACAGCAACCGTCTGAATTTAATTTAAACTTAAGTTATGTGTTTGACGACCTCCGTGGCCGAGTGGACTGTACGCCGGTCTCAAGGCGTCGCCACCTCGAGAGGTTCTGGGTTCGATCCCCAGTTGGGACAGATGTTTTTGTAAATACAGGCATTTGTTCACCGGTCTTGGATGTTTATATAAGTATTGCATATTTTCTGAATATTTATATGTCATTGTATTTATCCGTCATCTAGTATCCGTAACACAAGCAGCATTAGTTGTTTAAAATGTCTGAGGATATTTTTTTATTTTAATTTTACGGGGACTAGTCACTCACTCTTAAGTACAGTCGGCATTAAAAGTAGATGACCATTGGAGCACCTTGTCGAATTAGATATCGAAGCAAATGTCATGATGTGTCTAGGAAATTGTTGTACATGTTATGTGACACAGTACTAAAGTGATGAGCTATATCTCGCCATTACTTACCTTTATAGAGGCTGAATTTTTCCGGACGCCGACTAAAAAAAAAAGCACAAAATTAGTAAAAAGGTGGTAATTATGGGTTTTATGTCACTAATAGGTAACTTATGAAAAGTAGACGTGATATAATTACGGTATCAGTTAACTACAGGTTTATATAGGGTGTTATTTAAACGGGTAGCTAAATATTGGGTCCTTAAATTGGTGTTTTTATTCTGTCTTAACAATTTGTCCGTAACTATTAAGTTTCAGAACATTCTTATAAAATAATTGCCTCTTTTAAAAATAGACCATATACTTTCAATCAGACCAAATTAATTATTGTATACAAAATCGAATCAAGTCGCTCTGTCATAAACCTTTGTGGTTTTTATCTGCGACTTTTGTTCTACCTGTTACATAATGTTTTTGTATGATAAATAAATTAAAAAAAAAAATTTTGAGCTCGTATTATTTAATTTGATAATTTTTTGTAAGTTTAATTGTGTTACAATTAGACACAAAGACAATTATTTTTAACTGCCTCCCGAATACATCATTTGATTTGCATTAACATAAAAACGATGAATAATTATTATCAAGCGTGTTCACACACATATTGCTAAAGCTTGTCTAATGATACATGCAAATATTATTATCTCGTTGTTGTGAAGAAAACTGATAAAATGTTAGTATGTAAAATGCAGACATCCCCAAAATCTCCATACACACACCTAATATATATCAGCAAAATAACTAATTGGGCAGCAACTTTTGAGCTGTAAATATTTCTAAATCGGTCTCTGTTGCCCAATTGTGGACTAAAATACAAATAATAATTAATTTCCTGCCCAAATAATTGTATTACCGACAAAATATTTGTTTGCTACCCGAATGATTTTTTCGCTGACCTTCTTTTGCTGATCAAATAATGAAATGGCTATCTATTTCATTACTTCCCCTTTTTATACACCTCACAATTAACTCTATCCCAAATGATCATACAAAACGTGACACCTGATTTCGCTTGATACGTGTCCGTTCCCTTTGAAACCCTGGGATGTGTTGTCTGTCTGTAACAATATAATCTGTTGCAGGTGTTCGAGCTGCTGTCGGCGTTATGCGTGTACAACGCGGATGGGTACGCGCGGGCGGTGGACACGCTCGACCGGTACAAGGTACGATACCAATAAAATCTACATCATTTTGTTTTATAAGTGTTTTTTAAGCATAAAAAAAGTAACTCTTCATCTGCCCCACTGTGAACATAATTGACTATATAACTAACAACTATTCCCTGAGATATTTAAGTTAAACTTGGTGCAGAGACCGATTGATTATTCAAATCCGGTAATTCCGGTCTCAAATCTTGCAAAAGATTTTATCATTATTCTGTTTTATTCTACAATACTCATTTCATTGCCTGGCCTAGCCTTTCTCGTATCATTTCATTGGCCTGGTCTCCGTCGTAGTAGGTAAGTAACATGTAATTTTAACGCCGGCCTATTTACAATTTCATTTGGGGTCGGCGCGGGTGCAGCATTTCTTTCATAAGTGAACGAACACCCAGATATCGTTCCGAAATCTTCAAGTTCTTACTAAAGAAGACTATGGTTCCAAGTTTTTTCCACAGCTTTATAGTTCATGGTCGGTTTTTTTTAATGGGGACCATTCTAGTGTCACCATTGAGCGTTGAGCAGCTGTCATTGTTTCGCTGCTGTGGGCGTGATGGATGTCAATAATTTAGCCGTCAATTTATTTAACTGCCGTAGTCACTCATTCTAGGGCTGACAGCAACCCCAATTTTAACATTTTAATTGCATTAATAAGATTTCTTGTAGCTCTTATACGTAGTCCTCAGTCTATATACGTCCCACTGCTGGGCACAGGCTTTCCTCATGGAGAAACATGAAGAGTATGAGCCGTAAATCCACTATGCTGGCCCAATGTGGGTTGGTGGGTAGAAACAGCTGCAATAGCGACCGGAACTAACGGCGTAAGCACGGAGGAGTTCGAGATCACAAAATTTTGATCACCCATCAAAGGAATTACTATGGCGAAGGTAGCTTTGTTTTCGATATCGAAAGCCAAAGCGTATTAACCACTACGCCCCGAGCTCCTCTCTTTAACTTATTAATTTAGGTGTACAATAAAGTTGATAACGCGGGTTCGATCGCACCGCTTGTACCACTGAGTTTGAATAAAACTTATGTACAGTTCGTTGTGAATATCGTTGGCCTCACATTGTGCCCGGTGCATGGCAACAGGCTCGCCACCTGTTACATGGCGACTTAACATATCTGGCGAAATGTGGCTGTTTAACAACTCTGCCTACATGCAAAGAGGCATGATTTATGTTATGTTAAAGTTTATTTCTGGTCCACTTATAAATTTTGTGGCTCTATACAGCTTAGCTTTATTCTGATCTAAAACACAACTAAATACGGGTAAATCCAAGACAAAAACAACAAAAACAACAAACAAACGCATAGTCAACACAAAAACAACAAACCCAACCAAACATACAAAAATAAATCAGAAGCACAGATTTAGACGTATGTCAGCCAAAACGACTCGTACTGGCTACGGGCACTAATATTTTGAGAATTATAGAGTACATACAAACATAAAGTCACGCCTATTTCCCATTGGGGTAGGCAGAGATAACAGCCTTCCACTTGCTACGATCCCTGCATATTTCTTTCGCTTCATCAACTCATTACAGTCCTAATACATGTTTGGCGATTTCTGGTACTTTTGACCTGGCTCTTCTCAAGAACGTCTTTAATTTGGTCGAGGAACGGTTAGCCTAGGTCTGCCGGCCGTATCTCTACTTACACTCGATTCATATATCCCTTCCCTTCCTTTATAGAGAAATGTAAAGTTTGGGATGGTAGTTTTTGAATACGCGTAGTTCTCAATTCCAAAAACAAACGAATTCAAGATTTCACAGCCCTAGTACAGCTCCCACGTCGGCGATTCATCGTGATTGGACGAGCGAAGTGCGTCACTGTAACTGCATGTTGCTAAGATGCCACGTGCACTATAGAGCACAATCCTAGAGCATTTCTACTCTGCATGACCAGCTTTGACTCATTGATAACCTTGCATCTGACCGGAATATCGAGATTGAGGACAAAAGCTTGCAATCACTTAAATAGTTAGTTAGCCCTGATTCAACTTTTTTCAATGGCTTGACCGCGAATTGGCGTCCAAAGAAACTTGTGTAAGGTTCCGAGAACGCGTATTCTCGTCCTAGAGTTTTTTCGACCCAGCTTATAATAAAGACGCATTTAAATCTTTCAATAAAATATTAATATATTATAATGCATATTTTTTTGAAAGTGAACCAGTAGATATAACAAAAATATTTGTTGTATAAAATTTTCTCAAAAATTTTTAGGGATGTCGAAGACCCCCAGGACGGCACCGCGAACACTGGTGTTCGCATACAATAGATGTTTCTGTTGTGTATCGTTTTGTGCCCTTATATGCCGCAAATACATATCGTTTCAGTACTCTAGCAATAAAAAATGTGAAGATGACCATTTTAGTACTTTATCATTTATACCTTTTGGTGTATTGGCAAATATTTTAATAGAACCTTAAGATAACAAGGTAATGCTCGTGACCGTACCAAAAACTTGTGACAACTAGTTGTATCGTCAGTATTTTTTTATTACAGAGCGTGAAAGGCGAGAGATACCGGCTGAGCGTGGTGGTGGAGGAGCTGAAGGCGGCGGCGTCGGTGGACTACAAGACGGCGCTGGTGGCCTTCGTAAACTGCCTCATCATCTCCGCGCCGCGCCTGCCCGACCGCCTCCGGGTGCGGAACGAGTTCATTGGTCAGTACGCCTTCATCATATCAGCCTAGAGACATAGGCCAAGGATCTACATCAGAGGTTCCCAGACATGTTTTTCTTATAGACCACTTTCCAAATTTATCTGATTCCGGTGGACCCCCTGCAGCTACATTTCTACCATATTCCCAAAACTCGACAATGTGAAGATGTAAAAACAACAAGACCCCCGTTGAGTATCCCGTGAACCCCTAGGGGTCCACCTAGACCACTTTGGGAACTAATGATCTACATAATGACCGGCTCCGGGTGCGGAACGAGTTCATTGGCCAGTACACCTTTATCATCTCAGCCTAGAGACGTGCATTGCTGGACAAAGGCCTCCCCCGACGATCTACAGAATGACTGACTCCGGGTGTTATCAAGAGTTCATTAGGTACTAAAGCACTAGTTAAAGCTCTCCACACACTAATGCGAAAACGGTTCGGCAGTGGAACTACGACAAGCGATTTACTTGAACTTGTTGTTGTTGAACTTGAAGTACAAATTTCAAATATGGCAGAGGACTGCTTTTGCGGTGCTTTTGTCTGGTCTCTGACTAACCCTAAGGGAATAATAGTAGTGATTATATGTATGTGTATGTACTTCATTATCAAAGTCTATATCTAAATAGCAAAGTCAAACGAACATATTTCGCGATTTGTGCAAGATAAGCTCGGTGAAGATGACTCGTGGCAAAACTTGATAACTTGAAAATTATGTTCTTTCCACATTTTCATAAACAAAACTTTTTTTGCAGGTCTGGGACTTCTGCCAACATTAAACAACTTAAGGTAAGCACATTTTTTTTTTCTTGCAACTTTTTGTATGGGCCGTAAATTGTAAATTTTTGTGTGAGCATTAACAGACCCTATGTGTAGGTATATGTGTAGAAACGGGTCCTAATAGCTAATGGTGACCAAAGATCGTAACTTAATAAATCTGTCAAATTGTAAATCTTGGCATAAAAAACCAGCCCAATAAATTTCACAGTATTTTTTGTTGATCACAGTTTTTATCCACTTGATATAGTTTCGACATGGTTGGATAAGTTCGATAAAAAATAGGATACGCGCGGAGCTTTATTTAACGAATACGTAATGACTATTGACATTGTAAACAAATATTATGTAATTACATTCAACGTGAAGGAACAGTGATCAAATGGAGCATGCTCTAGCAATGGCGGACATGTATGAACACACATAAACGTTAAGTCACGCCTATTCCCATTCCCATATTACTTTCTTATACTTGCTAGAAACGATTCTTTCATTTTATGCAATATATAAAAATATTTGCGACCCTCCCCGGTTTCGAACGGGATACCGCCGTTTAACCGCCGAGTTCCGTAAAACCTTAGCAGATTTGTCTACCCTATAAGGAACCTACCTGCCAAGTTTCAAGTTTGTAGGTGTTAGTTTTAGACAAATCGTGATTGATCACATAATATAACATATCATCATGCCCCGAAGGGGTAGGCAGAGGTGTTAACACACACATTTCGCCAGGTATGTGAAGTCCCTTTGTAACAGGTGGCGAGCCTGTTGCCATGCACCGGGCACAATGTGAGGCAAGCTATATTCACAATGAACTGTACTGAAGTTTCATTCAAACTCACTGGTGCAGGCGGGATCGAACCCGCGAGACCCGCGAGCTCTCGAACGAGTAGTGCCCCGCTCGTCCCTGCTGTGATTAATCAGTGAAGTGTTCCGCTTTTATATGTAGAAGATTAGATGGCGCTAAAAAGCAATTAAATTAAATTAAATAATAGCTTTGCTTTAATAATTAAATTAAAGCAAAGCTACCAGACGCATTAAATGTAAAGACACGAACAACTGATTTTCCTAAGAATCAAACATAAAAACAATATTTACATAGATAGGTAGTTAACTAATAAGAAAGGAGAACCTTATTACAATATTATTATTATGTAAAATGTACATAAATTTATAACACTGAAACAGACAAAGTTACAATACAAGTTGGAAAGATTTAGAAAAGTTAATGCAATTAAAAGAACTGTTAATAAAATATGAATGGTTCTTAATAATCATGTCCAATTAGATTTTTTAGCTCGTAACTCCTTTTCACGTAAATGGAATTTTACATCAAATACACGTATAATTTAATAGTCTGTATTGTAATATTTGCTACAAAATCTGGTATAACTAATTGTTAGAAGAAACTTGATTAATTCGCTGTAGGATACCGTTATACAGTGTCTATAAAATTTCGCTAAAATTTGGGATTTTACTTTAACTTTGACTAAAATTACAGGCTATTTCCGTTTTTTAATCTGTTTTTTTGTTGTTATGTAATTTGATATGTTTAGTAAAAAATTCAGATATAAATATTTAAGAAGCAATTTTTGTATCCGTTATTTTATCGATATCAAAGCATCTGGAAAGGAAACTTTAAAAAAATAACAGATGAGATATGTTTTTTGAATCGCCTCCGTCCATGCAAATTGTTTACAGAAGTTTATTGAACGAATCGTAATATTATATCATAGCTAAAACTATCGCTTAAAACTTCTGAAACGTCTAACGCCATCTATCGACACCTGAATGAATTACCATTTTGTATGTAACCGTCAAACAACAAAGTGATTGTACTGTGCAGTGTTAATTTACTGCCTTCATCTAAATGCAATCTCTGAAATGTATTAATTCAAATTTAATTTCTGAGAATCCAGCCATTGTTCAACTTAACCTTAGGGTCGTCGTTCGTCACAACGAAGACCGTATCAATTGCTCATGTAACCCGATGCGAAGACGGACAGACGGACAGCTAATAAAACGTGTCACTACTAATTACCATTAAATATCCGATAGGGAAGTCGTAAATAATGTTGACAGTTTGACGACGTTCCTAATTGTGTGGTGCCTGGTTAAAATTCTGGGAAGCAGGTGAAGAAAAACAATCCGAAAAGTTTAATTTGTAATTACTATTTTTTTTTGGTAAAATTAAAAATAGTAATTTCAATTAAAATATAATGGGAAGGCAAAGGAAACTAAGCCCATACAGCCATGTCTTTCTTAATTATATACAGTAAAAAGATTAAAAACCTGTCAACAATAACCATTAAAACGTGTCAGTCTGCTACAAGGACCATTAGTAAATTGGAAACAAAACTGGATGGATTGTGAAGTATTCACGAGATTAAACGACTCGGAATATGAAAATATAGATAAGGTTTTTATACATCTAAGCAATACTTGCTATCGAAAGCGTTGTTAGAAAGTAATGTTTAAAATTATTTTTAAATTCGTCCTCATCCTATATACGTCCCACTGCTGGGCATAGACTTTTCTCATGGAGAAACACATGTATGGGCCGTATACCACCACGCTGGCTCAATGCGGGTTGGTGGTTTAGAAATGGTTAGCAACTAACGGCTTAACGCGCCTTCCGAAGCACGGAGAAGTTCTAGTCACCCTATCCACGACCTGACCATGGCGAAGGTAGCTTTGTTTTCGATATCGAAAGCCATGACGTACTAACCTAACCAAAGGCCTCTTTCCCGGTGGGGTAGGCGGAGATTGCAGATTTCCACTTAATTAAAATTATGACTCTACGTATACACCGATGGAACAAATCGTACTGAATTCGTATGCTTACTTATATTCGATGGTGCTTAGTCACTGATGAGCTTTTTAAAATAAAAAAGCTTCTAAAGGCTCAGTATAAAGAACTTGAAAGCAAAGATGACGAATTGTATGAGTTAGAAAACAAAATTTCCTTTGTTCCCACCTTCCGTTTTCTCATGATTGTAATGAGATTCAAATCTGACCAAGTCCTAACCGTAGTCCAAACACGGCAACACCTAAACGGCCGACTGCGTGGGCGCACGCCTTTTAAGGCTCGCTTAGTTATTAATGCCTGACCAGTCAGTCGTTTCTTTTTAATTAAGTACTCTGGTTTATGCTCAGATTATTATGTTACAGTATTGAGACGATGTTTATCTGAGGCGCAGAAGGCTATCAATAATTCATCTTTATATGAATAAAATGAAAATAAATCATTTATTCTGCAATTTGATTTACTTTCAATACTTTTGCACGTCAATATTTTTTTCCTACTAGCACTTCGACGTGAATGGCCTGTTGAGAAGAAGTGCCGCAAGAAACTCAACAGTTAGCCTTTTTTAAACAGCCATAATAACAAAAGGAATTTAAACATTTTAAATATTGAGCATTTTTAATATTCATATAAATTGATTGAATTTTTTATTGTTTTTAATAAGAGGAGCAAATTATAGTAGCCACGAATTTTTTATCTTTAATTAATTATTTTCTATCTTATAATACCCCTTTTTTTCATTAAACAGCTTTTAACAGTTGACTTCAATTTATGCAGGGGCAAGTCAATAAAACTTTGTGGCAGCCTATTGTACATTCTTATGCTTAAAATCGTTAATAGAATCGTTATGTAAGTATATGAGGAACGAGAAAAATTAAGACTGCGGGAGAAAATGTTTTTTGTTTATTCTGTGCAGCTACAGTAGACGCTACCCAAGTCGTTCGACACAAAACACAACCAAGTCACAGTCGAAAACGCCTATCCACACTCCACGAAGCGATACGAGGGAAGGCGAGTACGAGAGTATGGAGTGTGCATGAACCATAACGTTTTCGACTGTGATTTGGTTTGGTAAATTCATTCTTACTAAGCGCGACCAGAATCCAGGCCAATGTTAAATAAATAAATATCTTCAAACATTCACACCTATCAACTAGCCCAATTTTAAGCAACTAATGCTGCTTGCGTTACGGACACTAGATGACGGATAATTATATTTAATAGATAAATACATATAAATATCCTTAATAATACATATAAACATCCTTAATATATATAAACATCCAAGACTGGAGAACAAATGTCTGAAAATTCATCACTCAAACATGTTACGGCCCATACTCCTCGTGTTTCTCCATGAGTAAGGCCTATGCCCAGCAGTGGGGCGTTTATAGTCTAAGGACATTCCCTCAATCCAAATAAAAAGTCTCTTTAACAGCTGCATATATTGTTCCCAGACATGAAGCAGCGAACCACCCTGACCTAAGCGTGCAGTTAGACGTGTTCGAGGAACAGCGCGAGAGCGACGAGGCGCAGGTGCCCGGCGGCATCAACCTCAACTCGCATCTGGATGTCTTCTACGCCATCCTCAAACAGGTGAGGGTCCCCGGTCCAGCAGAATGCCTAGCAGCTGGTTTTCGAGACGCCATTTGGACGTGTTCTACGCCATTCTCTTATTAAACTTATCAACGATTTTCAGGTACATTCATGTGCATATATATAAAGCTGAATAGTAAATATATATACATATAACTAGCCTTTGCTCGCGGCTTCGCTCGCGTTAAGAAGTATTATTATTATTTAGGTAGCTTTCATCCCCTATTTTATCCCCTTAGGGGTGGATTTTGCAAATTCCTTTCTTACGGGATGCCTACGTCATAGTAGCTTTATGCATGCAAAGTCTCAGCCCGATCGGTTTAAAATTGACAAACTTTCATACAAACTTTCATCCCCTATTTTATCCCCTTGGGGGTAGAATTAATCAAAATCCTTTCTTAGCGGATGCCTACGTCATAATATCGACCTACATGCCAAATTTCAGACCGATCCGTCCAGTGATTTGAGCTGTGCGTTGATAGATCACTATGCCAGTTGGTCACCTTAGAGTTATACGAGTATGTATTTAGATATTACTTTTCAGCAGCTTTAATATGCTGAGACCAGGTCCCAATTGACCATTTTGTGTATTTACAAAATGTTCTATTGTTAATTTTTCATTGTATCCTGTGTCTTCCTTTTTTTGGTTCTTGTTTTTGTATAATGTGTTTAAGTGGTCAATAAATGTTTTCCTTTCTTTCTTTCTTTTGACAGGTCATGACTCTTATTAAAGACTATCTCGTGTTTACAAATGTTTGCACGAGACTGTAGAACCAACAGTGTGGTTGGCTTTAATATAACATGTCATCACGCCTCTATCCCCGAAGGGAACGCAGAGGTTTTTACAACAAGATTTGCCAGATATGTTATGTCCCCGTGTAAGGTGGCAGGCTTGTCCTGCACCAGGCACAGGGTTAAGGCAAGCGATATTCACAAAAAAACTGTATTTGTGTTGTTGAAACTCAGTGGTACAGGCGGGGGAATCGATCACGTTGCTGGATATAACTTGACATAGTGAAGGTAACTTTGTTTCTGATATCGAAAACATAAACGTAGTGTACACTTCGCCACGGAACTCCTCGAAATTGTGGAACTAAATGTAAAAAGTAATTTTTGATAACTCTAATTTTCTGAATACTGATCCTGAGGTTAAATACTTGTAAAAGTTTACTGTGTGTATTTTTGGTGTTTATATATACTGTAAACTTCATAAATGACAGCTAATCTCACAACCTTTCACCAGGTCGCCGACACGCCACAAGAAATCCCCTTCCTTAGCATCCTGCAGCACCTCCTCCGTATAGACCCGAAGGAGCCGGTGAGCGACATCGTCTGGGACACCGCAGAGACCCTGGTGCACAGAGCCACCTTGTTGGAGAGCAGAGAAGATGCTGCTAAACTGCTCAGAGCTCCTAGTATCCAGGTATGAAAAGATAGAAGTAATGAAAATGGTCAATGTAATAATAAATCACTGGAAGCTAAATACATGATTGTGATCCTAAAAGGACAGCTACTTAGTATGTCGTCTCAAGCATCTGGGGCTGGTTTTTAATAATATGTCATTCACATTGTATTTAGTACAAGGCGCAAGGGTCCGAAATATACCAAGTTCGATAAATATAAATAAGGGAGTAACGCTTCATGTTAACAATTACTACGCATGGTCAAAATCCATCAAACGCCAGTCGCAACCAATCAAGCATAACTGTCGGCAATGTCACGCATGCGTATTGAATTGTTTACAATAATCGTGACCCTACGGTATAGATTATTCATAGACCATCATGTCCGAAGGCGTTTTTGACATTTAAGCAAATACGTAATTTATAATTTATTGTGTTATAGGCTTCAGGAAAAAATTGTATTATTTTTTATGGTGAAAGCTATCAGAAATTAATAATTTGGGGCCCAATAAAGAATAGGGTCAACTAGCCTATTGCTTATACGCATTCAATTCGGTCTACCTTATTTACTCCTGTGCCAAGTTAAAGCAAGAAGACCAAACTGGCAGAGCTTCAGAGCAAAATGAATGGAACAATTGTACAAGAGTATTGAGCTGCTAAGTAACAGGGTAGAAACAAAAATATGATGATGAAAATGGTCTACATTGTAGAATCAACAATATCACTAAACGTTACTGTAAGGTATCAATTTTGGTTTATTCCATCAGGCTAAAATGGTGTGCAGCTGTCAACACAGGGAAGCAGCAGCAGGTCGTAAGCAGAGCCTGCAGCGAGCACTGTCCCCGCCCCCGCCGCCGCCCGCGCCGCCCGCCATCCCGCCCAGTAGGCCAACTTTCAGTATTTTTTAACCGCTAGTTATGAAGGATATCTCCTTTTATTAGGGCTCTAACTTTTAGCCTCGGACGATTTCTGCTTCTCCGGTTTTTGAGGAAAAAATTGTTTTTAAGGAATTTCTCTCTGGTAGGTTCAAAGAGAAATTCTCTAATGCTGACTCACCTTCCAGCGGGACCAAAGAGACCTCTGGACCTTATCGTCAATTCACTACCATAATTTTCTAAATATGGTCTAACAACCCTTCAATAGTCACTAGGGAGACTCGAAGACGCTCGAGCGGAAAGAGCCCAGATTATTACCCATTTTTGTATGTTTCCAGTGGTCCCCCCTCCCCCAGCCCCGTCCCTCCCGCCGCCGCCGCCGCTGCCGCGGCCGCCCGCGCCGCCCGCGCCCGCGCCCCTCGCGCCCCCCGCGCCCGCCGTCACGCTGCCGCAGCAGGAGACGCCCATCCCCAAGACCAAGATGAAGACCATCAACTGGAATAAGATACCTAATAACAAAGTCAGTATCAAAAGTTTTTCCTCACAAAATGTGTAAATATATTTATATTTAGTCAAATGGCTTTTTAAAGTGGAAGCCATCTCCAAATTTAGAATTGTATTAGGGTGTTATTTAAACGGTCAGCAAAAAATACAATTGGTCAGCAGAAATAACTAATTGGTCAGCAACTTATGGACAGCAAATATCAACTCAAAGCTACTCAAATGTTTTCTCTGCTGCCAAATTGTATAATATTATGTTATTTTTTTAATTTCTATCATTAAATATCTATCATTATACATTTCTGAGGAACTGATCCTTGATCCTTTGATCCATTTCCTAGATTAGTTACATATACATTGCTGCCCAAATAATTATTTAGCACCTCAACTAATTATTTCCCTGACCAAATCATTATTTTGCTGCCCAAATAATTATTTTTATAGCCAAATAATTATATTGCTGACAAAATTCCTTTGCTGCCCAATGAATTCATCAAGTTTAATACCGTGTTTCTTAGCAAATAAAATTTATTTCCATAATTATTATTTTATCATACTATACTTAAATTAATAAGTACAACCAAAAACTCTTCGTCTGCCAAAATTCCTCAATTAAAATTGCAGTTTATGTCATACATCTTAAGGTTGAAAATCTTCCAATGACCTTTCACTCTTCTATAGGTACAGTCTGTTGTGCTACTCACTGTACATAAATTTCATTGTTACAAAAACGAAGAAGTAAAATCTTAAAATCATAAAAACCAGCTCTGTAATAATATATAATAAATACTTTCAGGTGATTGGCCAAAATAACATTTGGTCGATAGTAGCGTCCAGCCACAAGCATTCTCCAAAAACAGAACTGGACTGGACGGAGATCGAGGGCTTATTCTGCCAACAGGTATGTCTTACACCAGTCCATAACCAATTGCATCCTGAGTTATGAACAAAGCAAAAAGAACTTTATTAATAATAGTTTTTGTTCCAGATTCAGCCGACAGGATCAGCAGGCTCTTCCCCGAGACTAGGACGAAGTCCAATTTGCGACAGCTCTGGGGAACGGAAGCCACGAAAGGAATCATCGGAAATCACTCTTCTTGATGGCAAGAGGAGTCTTAACGTCAATATATTTTTGAAGCAATTCCGAAGGTTAGAAGATGTCCTAAATCGTTGTTTATTATTTCTCTTATGTCCGAAAACTCTGTTATTAAACCAAAATATGAATGCAATATAGTTTCATGTATACATCTGATTAACAATCTCAAGTGTCTAACAAAGCCTATAATTTACCTCCGTGGTCGAGTGGTCTGTGCGCTAGTCTCAAGGCGTCGCCATCTCGAGAGGTTCTGGGTTCGGTGGGGGCAAATGTTTGGGTGATGAATTTTCAGGCATTTGTTCTCCAGTCTTGGATGTTTATATATATTTATATATATTCAGGATATTTATATGTATTTATCTATTAAATATATTTATCCGTCATCTAGTATCCGTAACACAAGCAGCATTAGTTGCTTAAAATGGGGCTAGTTGATAGGTGTGAATGTCTAAAGGTATTCATTTATTATTTAATTTTTCAGTTCCAACGAAGATATAATCCAACTTATTCGCGAAGGCTCGCACGACGATATTGGAGCAGAAAAATTACGAGGTCTTCTCAAGATTTTGCCCGAGATTGACGAATCAGACATGCTGAAAGCCTTCACTGGGGACCTCACCAAGTTGGGCAACGCAGAGAAGTTTTTGTTGCTGCTTATTCAGCTACCAAAGTAAATTCATACTATGTTTAATAAACAATAATATGAACGAAGATCTATAGAAATTCTTAGCGCATGCGTTTGTTTTCTGCTCTATTATTGGTTCTTTTTCTACCACAGGAGTTCCAAAACCAAAAACTCCTAAGCTTTGTATCGTAGACTAGAAAAGGCTTCAACCAATCACTACAATATGGCTTATTAACTTTTGATTTCTAAATCTAAACATTATAGCATTTACAATCGCTATTCTCTTAATGGTCATAAAACGCCAACGTTCGCTTGACCCTCAAAGAGTTAAACCAAAAATGGTGATGGTTATGTTTTTTTTTTAATTCCAGCTATAAATTAAGAATAGAGTGTATGCTGCTGAAGGAGGAGTGGTCGTCCACGGCGGGATACCTCGAGAGTGCCATAAACGCCATACTTGTAGCCGGGGACGACCTGATCTCATCCAGAGCTTTGCAGGTAGGAAACCAACATTAAACTACGCTTCGTCAGGAAAATAAGAAAATTTTGAAATGATAACATTAGTTATAAGAAACACGACAAAAACAGACGAAATTATCCTGACAAACATTACAAAAAAAAAATTTGATGATCTTCCTTTCATTGAAGATGCTATGTTCCTTAGGCTTAATAATCCTTATGATTAACCCTTTCGACGGTAATCATACATGGTGTTTTTTTTTACATTTTGCGAGTTCGATTCCCGGTAGAGGCAGGCGATTTTAAATAAATCTATGAATGCAGTTCCACTTATTTAAAGAAATAAAATGATGTCTTCTTTTAGTAAAATATACTACCTGCAATATTTATTACACTGTCCATGTGGCATGGCCGTGGGACACACTGTATAGTAATTTATTTCTCGAATTTTATATGAGTTTGATATGGGAAATATCTTTCATAAAAATAACTATAAGAATTAATGTGTGACTAATTAAAAAACCTATGGTTGTGAACACACCGCGAAACCTACGAAAGTTACATTTAAATGTTGTTTTCGATTGGCCATCAGGAAGTGTTGTACATAGCGCTGATCGCCGGGAACTTCCTGAACGCGGGCGGGTACGCGGGCGGCGCGGCGGGCGTGAAGCTGGCCTCGCTGCAGAAGCTGGCCGACATCCGCGCCAACAAGCCCGGCATGAACCTCATGCACTACGTCGCTATGGTAAACCACGCGTCTACGTCGATGATCTTATATTAGGTCCTTACCTATGAAATTGGTGTTTTGTATGGAGATTTTGGGGATGTCTGCATTTTACATACGAACATTTTATCAGTTTTCTTCACAACGACAAATCCAGAGATAATAATATTTGGCATGTATCATTAGACAAGCTTTAGCAATATGTGTGTGAACACGCTTGATATAAATTATTCATCGTTTTTATGTTAATGCGAATCAAATGATGTATTCGGGAGGCAGTTGAAAATAATTGTCTTTGTGTCTAATTTAAACGCAATTAAACTTTAAAAAAATTATCAAATTAAATAATACGAGCTCAAATATATGGTCTATTTTTAGAAGAGGCAATTATTTTATAAGAATGTTCTGAAACTTAATAGTTACGGACAAATTGCTAAGACAGAATAAAAACACCAATTTCATAGGTAAGGACCCAATACTAACTACACACTAATGCAGGACCTTAGCTTAATGTGAATTTTGTTATTACTATATTTGCAGAAAAAGTACTCTTATTAACTTGGTGTCTATGGAGCTGTTTGAAACATTCTATCACATAATTTTACAAGTTTTGGATAATAATAAAAAACATTTAGGGTCTATTTCCCTACTCCTGCTACCGGCAGCGGTAAAACCGGCACTAAAAATTTTAAGCCGTCCAAATGACCTTAAATATATACTACTATACGTATGTATTCAAACAAACAATATTAAATGAAGCTCTTCTTTGCAGCAAACCGAACGCAAGAACAAAGAGCTGGTCCACTTCGCGGACGACACGCGCGTGCTGGAGGAGGCGGCCAAGGCGAGCGTGGAGCAGCTGTACAACGAGATCAAGACTCTTGCGCATCGCGTCGAGCTGCTGAAGAAGGAGACGCAGCTGCCCTCCACGCAGCAGGACATCAAGGACCAGATGGGAGATTTCTTGCAGGTAAGAGTGGTACACTCATTTTTCTTTTCACTAGTGATGTTTTTAAAATATTGCTTATTTTGATATATTGATAAAAATCTGTTATAATTCCTATCTTTAAATTGTGAATTTATTTATCGTAACTGCCTGTAGTAGGGCAAAAAAAAATTTCTTTCTAAATTTCTAACACCATGACCATGACCTGTACCAATTCAGAAACTACAAAGTAGTGTCCCTATGGTAGGCTTGAAAAAAACGAAAAAATCCTTTAAAACTCTGTGAATGTTCGTGAACTAGGTAATAAATACTTCGCTTTTGAAGTTAGAAATTTAAAAATTTTGAAATACAAACCTAACTCCTTGTGGGTTACAATCTAAAATGATACTGTAGTGGCAGTAATGATCATATTGGTGACTGGAGGGTAGAGAACAGTCCAATTTTTAGTACCATATTGACTGAAGACTTGCAAAGTAGAAATAATGTTTTTATTGAATTTGTTTTGCAGGTCGCGGAACAAGAAGTATCTGCTCTGAACAAGGACATGGAAGAAGTAGAAAATATGAGGAAACAACTAGCAGAGTTCTTTTGCGAAGATCCGGTCTCCTTCAAGCTGGAAGAATGCTTCAAGGTGTGAATTTTTGTATCTATAAAGTTTTTTTGAAGAAGATGAAGAAGTTTTAAGATGGGATGACGATATTCTCAGGTTGGCTGAAGTGAGGTGGGTGAGAGTGGCCGAAAATCGAGAGCGGTGGCGTGGATTAGGGGAGATTTATGTCCAGCAGTGGACGAGCACAGGTTGATGATGATGATGAAGTTCCTTTTGACAGATGTAGCTTTATTCATATGACATAGAATTTTTTAAACACGACATATTTTAATCATTATTTTTATTTCTGTCTGGACACTTTATGTATGAGGCACAATTATTAATGTGGATTCCTCCATTAAAAGTTCATTCGGTACTTTACTAATTTCCACCGCAGAGCATCAGTCCTGATATTATATGCCCTTTGCCCTAAAGGACACGTGAGCAGTGAAATTCCTAGACAACACGTCGTCTTTGGATTAGATGGAAACGTACACTGTGATCCCTATAGGGCTATCAAATGCAACCCTGTTTGGACTAGATTGGGTGGTTACTCTGTAGTAATGGGGTTTCGTAAGGTTTAAAACAAAACCAGAGAAATTGTTCTAAAATCAGTAACAACTTTTATTTGAGCTCTTATTACATTGCGCGTAATCGGTAGCGAGATGCAACACCGTGAAGTGCCATCTCTTGGCGACTTTCGGAACTAACTTTTAGGGAACTTTTTATATGCCCTTTATGCCCTGAACAAACCCTTTTAGGTGTCACAATACTCATAATAAGTATGGTAGACGACTCGACCTACTGAAAATGAGTTGTTTGAGTTTACGTGTGGTTTGGCAGACGTTCGCGTCGCTGTGCAGCAAGTTCCGCGCGGCCGTCATGGACAACGAGCGGCGCCGCGCGCACGAGGAGCAGGCCGCCGCCCGCCGCCGCGCGAGACACACGCTGCAGGCGCGCGCCGGCAACGGTGACCGACTACCATTCATTATACCATTACTGTCCAATCACCTAATCTTTCAATTCATCAAGAGAGATTTCACATTCCGGCGGGCAGAGGTGCCCAGTTGGGACGGACGGGGCACTACTCGTTTGAGAGGCTGCGACCGCGTGATTCGCGGGTCCATCCCATCGCTTGACTCACATCGTACCCGGAGCATGGCAAAAGACTCGCCACCTGCTACATGATGACTTAACATATCTGGCGAATTGTGGCATTGCACCTATTTCATGTATGTGATAGTAGCAGTATTGTCGATTTGTCAATATTTTAACATCCCACCTCGTGGTATGGCAGGAGGAGCAGGGGCGGGAGCAGGGGGAGCGGGAGGCAGCGTGTGCAGCACGCCGGTGTCGGAGTGCGAGTCGCTGATGGAGTCGCTGCTGCTGGACATCCGCAACGGGCTCGGCCGCCGCTCGCTGCGCCGCGCGCACGACGCCTCGCCCTCGCCAGGTACGCGGGGGGCGGGGGGACGGGGGGGGAGGGGGGGGACACTAGACACGTTAGCTGAATCATCTATCGAGTGAATTACAGAACAATTACAATAATCTCTGCCCACTAAATATAGCCAATACGTTTTACTTGTTTCACATCTTTTTTTTATGATCATTGTTGGTTCTGTCTGTTAAAACATTCTTGGTAAGTTTTGTCCCGATTTTGTTACTTTTTGGAACCTGAAACGCTGTTTCGATGTGTTCAGTAGTGGAACTTATACAGCGTTATTTTTAATAAATCATGAACCTCGTACGGCAAGGTAACTAACATCTTAAATAACAGCATTTGTTCTACGAGCTCAACCATAACTCAATATAGGAATTAAAATTGACTTTACAAGCTTATATTGTACTGTCGTGACATTAGTAAGTCTATGTTCCGTTCATACGAAAAAGCGACACACGCGACGCTCGCGCGTGATGCTCGCAGAGCTTAGAACGTTCCGAAGTTTTTATTTTTTTTTGGTATGAAAGTAAAATGTGTCAAATTGTCAAAATTCGTAGAACAAACGTTGGTATTTATTATGATAGCTAGTTGTATAGACTGATGATAGTGGTGTCAACAGTGGTATGTGTTGTTCCAGACGTGACCCCGACGGGCAGCTTGCGGCGGCGGTCGCGCGCGTCGCCCGGCGCCGACGACGGGCTGCTGCAGCTGCTGCGCGGCGGCGAGCGGCCCGAGCGCCCCGAGCGAAGCGAGCACAGCGAGCGGAGCGCGTGGGGCAGTCTGGGTGAGCGCACACGCACATAACACTCTTTTTTCTCTTGAACTATTGACTGAGTTGGAGAAACGACACTATACCGTATTTTCAACTTGGAACTCTGTAAGGGCAACATGATTCAACAAACACTAAATTAAGAAACAATTCCTTGTACTTTTTTGACAATTCATAGTGAAGAAAGCGTTTTACGTTATCGTTTTGTTGGTCGTGTCAGCGGGGCTGCAATCGTTGCCAGATCTCAGCTGTTGATTCCACATTTCGGCAGTTGCTCCTTACCAAAATGACACCATAAAATATTGTATGCTTCTATTTCCAGACCGGTCGTGGTCCCGGCGCAGCGCGTCGCGGGCGCGCCTCGAAATACCGGAGCGGGAGCGTGCGCCCTCCCCGCGCGCCCCCGCCGCCGCCGCAGCCTCCTCGCCCGCCCCCGCCCCCGCCCCCGCCCCCGCGCCCGCCACGCCTGACGCGCAGGAGAAACCCAAGTATGTATACCACCACCAATGGCCAAGTTCAGCTCACTGGTCCTTTTGATGACTTTTGTCCTTCACTGCTGATACCAATACCACCCTTTGCAATGATCCTGACAGATTTGACAAATCCTCAACAAAAAGGACTAACTCTTCCAGAGAACAGATACATTTCATCAATTTACCCAATTCTTTAAAACAGAGAATGGCGCCAAAAAATCGAGTCATGGCTACGAGCGAACAGTCAAGAGGAAAAACGAGACGCCGAACTGCGAGAGCGAGCACGCCGTTTGCAGGCCAACCGGCGCTCCTTGGAAAACGACTCCGGTGAGCATGCGTCTCTGTCTTATAGGGATAGACAAGTTGAGTATGGAAGTTACCTGGCGATTCTTGGATGACGACCCCAGCGAGGATACGTTGTACGAACCTTATCGAGTTCTCTAAATATCGATACGTCTAAGACTTTCTCTAAGAGTGAGAGATGTAGTATTCATAAAATTCTTCATACTTCATCATAAATAAAGTGCGATAGATTCTGGAACTTAAAGTCCGAATATCAAATGACAAATTTTTTTTCATGCGTCCGTTTTAATAAAAAAAAATATATTCTGTATTGATGATGATGTGTTGTGTTTCACAGAGAGCGAACGCAGTGCAACCCTGGAGCCATTGCCGGAGGGACGCGCGGAGTGGCGCCCCGCCGACAGCGTGCTGCCCGACAGCGACGTCGTGCGCGCGCTCGAGGCCGTCGAGGGTACACTCTCACGCACACACGCACACACACACACACACAGCACCCGCCGACAGCGTGCTGCCCGACAGCGACGTCGTGCGCGCGCTCGAGGCCGTCGAGGGTACACTCTCACGCACACACGCACACACACACACACACAGCACCCGCCGACAGCGTGCTGCCCGACAGCGACGTCGTGCGCGCGCTCGAGGCCGTCGAGGGTACACTCTCACGCACACACGCACACACACACACACACAGCACCCGCCGACAGCGTGCTGCCCGACAGCGACGTCGTGCGCGCGCTCGAGGCCGTCGAGGGTACACTCTCACGCACACACGCACACACACACACACACAGCAGCCGCCGACAGCGTGCTGCCCGACAGCGACGTCGTGCGCGCGCTCGAGGCCGTCGAGGGTACACTCTCACGCACACACGCACACACACACACACACAGCACCCGCCGACAGCGTGCTGCCCGACAGCGACGTCGTGCGCGCGCTCGAGGCCGTCGAGGGTACACTCTCACGCACACACGCACACACACACACACACAGCAGCCGCCGACAGCGTGCTGCCCGACAGCGACGTCGTGCGCGCGCTCGAGGCCGTCGAGGGTACACTCTCACGCACACACGCACACACACACACACAGCAGCCGCCGACAGCGTGCTGCCCGACAGCGACGTCGTGCGCGCGCTCGAGGCCGTCGAGGGTACACTCTCACGCACACACGCACACACACACACACAGCAGCCGCCGACAGCGTGCTGCCCGACAGCGACGTCGTGCGCGCGCTCGAGGCCGTCGAGGGTACACTCTCACGCACACACGCACACACACACACACAGCAGCCGCCGACAGCGTGCTGCCCGACAGCGACGTCGTGCGCGCGCTCGAGGCCGTCGAGGGTACACTCTCACGCACACACGCACACACACACACACACAGCACCCGCCGACAGCGTGCTGCCCGACAGCGACGTCGTGCGCGCGCTCGAGGCCGTCGAGGGTACACTCTCACGCACACACGCACACACACACACACAGCAGCCGCCGACAGCGTGCTGCCCGACAGCGACGTCGTGCGCGCGCTCGAGGCCGTCGAGGGTACACTCTCACGCACACACGCACACACACACACACAGCAGCCGCCGACAGCGTGCTGCCCGACAGCGACGTCGTGCGCGCGCTCGAGGCCGTCGAGGGTACACTCTCACGCACACACGCACACACACACACACACAGCACCCGCCGACAGCGTGCTGCCCGACAGCGACGTCGTGCGCGCGCTCGAGGCCGTCGAGGGTACACTCTCACGCACACACGCACACACACACACACACAGCACCCGCCGACAGCGTGCTGCCCGACAGCGACGTCGTGCGCGCGCTCGAGGCCGTCGAGGGTACACTCTCACGCACACACGCACACACACACACACAGCAGCCGCCGACAGCGTGCTGCCCGACAGCGACGTCGTGCGCGCGCTCGAGGCCGTCGAGGGTACACTCTCACGCACACACGCACACACACACACACAGCAGCCGCCGACAGCGTGCTGCCCGACAGCGACGTCGTGCGCGCGCTCGAGGCCGTCGAGGGTACACTCTCACGCACCCACGCACACACACACACACACAGCACCCGCCGACAGCGTGCTGCCCGACAGCGACGTCGTGCGCGCGCTCGAGGCCGTCGAGGGTACACTCTCACGCACACACGCACACACACACACACACAGCACCCGCCGACAGCGTGCTGCCCGACAGCGACGTCGTGCGCGCGCTCGAGGCCGTCGAGGGTACACTCTCACGCACACACGCACACACACACACACACAGCAGCCGCCGACAGCGTGCTGCCCGACAGCGACGTCGTGCGCGCGTTGAGGCCGTCGAGGGTACACTCTCACGCACACACGCACACACACACACACACACAGCACCCGCCGACAGCGTGCTGCCCGACAGCGACGTCGTGCGCGCGTTGAGGCCGTCGAGGGTACACTCTCACGCACACACGCACACACACACACACACACAGCACCCGCCGACAGCGTGCTGCCCGACAGCGACGTCGTGCGCGCGCTCGAGGCCGTCGAGGGTACACACACACACACACACATTTTTATTTTAATCTAATTTGCTAACTTTTATTAATAAAAATTTGTGCTTTTCCAGATGTACAACCTCAAAGCAAAGTGCCATGGAGAAAGACTGAAGAGAACGAAGAGATGAGGCAGCGGCTAAGGAGACAGCGGTCCAGACAACAGATTGAGCCGCAGGCTCTTGTCTCCATCTCTGAAGAAGACAAGAAGAAACTACCAGATATACAAATAACGAGCGATACAAGAATAGAGAGGATAGACCGAGAACCTAAGCTAGAGAGAACTGATAGAGAAATAGACGCAGACAACATTGAAACACCTCCAGTGCAAAGGAAAATGTTCAACCCTCCACCAGAGCGCGAACCTTGCAGGAGATTCCAACCATCATTGTCCAAATTCAACGGTAATGATAAAGCAGATGCGGAAATGCGAGATCTCTGTCAAGAGATACTTGGTGATGGGCAATTTGACAGGTTCTCAGCTGCAAGAAGAACTAGAAGGTACAAACGGAACACAGATTCCAGCTCACCTGAAGACGAAAAGAAACCAGAACCTCCAACGGAACTGGTGGCGGAAACGCAAGTTATTAGACCCTCGAAACTAGAAATCCAAGCTTCATACGCTGTAGAAACGCCTCAGGAAGTAGCCAAACCTGTCGATGAAATTGTGAAGGATGAGAAAGAAAACAGGTTAAAGCGCTGGCAGGACAGACTCAAGAGCCAAAGCACGACCACACCGACCAAAGAAAAGCCCTCGTTCGCCAGGATGAGGCGGCAAACTTCCATCAACCAGGAAGACGTTCAAAAGGCTATTAGAGAACTAAAGTCACCGACTGAGACCCCTACGGGTGTTTGGTCTAGGAATGCTTATCGAAAATCTATGAGTGCGAAACCTGATAGAACTACAGAAAGGACTACGTCTCCGAGAATGTCTAAGGTGAAGAGTGAACATGAGCTCAATGATGAAGGCTTTGAAGAAACTCAAAGCCTGAATTCGGAGAGCGCGTCCCAGGGCGCGTCGTCTGGGTGCAATATGGAATGTGATTCTCCAGTGCCTAAGCCGGTAAAATCCCCTGTTCCAAAGAGAATAACGACCAAAGACTCTAGAGCACTACCACGAACTCCGATAGATCCAAAACGAAGTGTCGTTCCAAAACGAACCAGCTCTTTGAGGGTTGAAAGATCTACTTCGCGAGCTTCACTACGATCGTCAAGAAGTTCTTTGAACAGTTCTGCTTCTGTAGCCACAGTTAAAAGGGCGCCTCCTGCTCCTATTAAGACAGCTCCCAAACCAGTTCCAAGGTCAGTTTCAAGGATGCCAGCGTCCAGGTCTTCGTCATCAGGAAGCTCTGTTGGTACCACAAGGCCGCCTATAAAGAGCGTACCTCGCACTTCAGGTTTCATGAGGCCAACTCAGGCTTCTAAAGGCAAAGGTCTCACCACACAACAAGTTTTAAGAGCCAGTGTAAAATAGATTAAACATGCAATCAGGGTAGATTTGCCACTTTTGAGAGTGCCTTATATGTGTAGTGTCGATTTTGAACTTATTTGGTGGAATTATAACAGGATCTATTCAAATTATACTTCGAAAGTACGATGCTTACAAAAAATTATTAAGTAGTTACATTTCGCGTAAGAAACGAGTAACCCTATTTAGTTTTAGAGTTATCTCTTTCTACAAAAGAAATTAACCTCAAAGGCACGTTAGTTTTTAAGTTAATAACGGAAATAACACATTTTAAATAAAATATGGAAAAAATATTATTGGAATCTTCAGATACAAGTAGGCGCTAGAATCTCATCGAAATCTGAAGCTTTCAATGACTGATTATGAATAGATTTGTAGGTAAATTTTAATTCAGTAGATCTGTAAAAATACATCGAACCCGTACGCGAACTATGACATTTGATAATGACATTCATAATGTCATAATGACAGTTTACCTTAGGTGCCACGAATAAGTACGGGTATTTTACACATTTTAATGTTATTTTATCAAAATAATATCAATATTTTATTTTTAAGACAATTTAAACAAGAAGGCGCTGACTTGGATTGTATTTTTTATAATCTGATTAGAATCCCAGTTAAATTAAAAGTCATTATTATATATTAAGTATTTATATAATAATTATTATTACATATAATTATATTAAATAAGATACTCGACTTTTATATAAGTATATAAGCTAATATAATAAAATTAAGATTATATATTTTAAATATGACAAAGACGTAAGTAGTTGAATGATCTGATTTAATCATAACTATAAAAAAAATTCAAAAAAAAATTATATCCAGGCAATTCTCGTCTAAGCATTATAGTCACAAAATAGGAAATAAATACGAATGATACGCCTTTCATTTCAAGAAATAAATTAAAATACTTTTTAAGATTCTTAACAACATGTTTTATTGTATGTGTTTAATTACTAAAAGAAATACAATTTTATATTCATACAAAAATTCTGAGCTTTTTTTTTCTCTAGTCCTTACTTTCTACACCTTATTTACATGCAAAACGGGATGGGCGGGATATTATTTATTAAAAATACTCGTAAATGTAAGTAATGAACGGAGGTGTATTTTTCTTCAAACGAACTCAAGACTTTACAATTACTTGTATATAATTGTTCCTATAACATTCCATTATCGACCAACTCTTGTACTAAATCTGTCATTTTTCTTCTGCAAGTCTCGTTCGACGTCCACACTGGCTTCATACATTCGTGTGATGAGGTTTCTTTTTCCTAAAACAAAATTTATTTATTTATTAAGGAAACATACAACATTTTTTACAAATAACAATTAATTAAGAATAACACAAAAAAAAATCATAAAAACCCATAAAACGATTCGCTGAATTTATTTATCAATATTTATCAAATTCTAGAATTTCGTTTCATCGCATTTTCATTTCATCGAATATTCAATAACTAGAAGCACAGTTCAACATTATTTCAGTTCATGTAACATTTTATCGTTATAAGAAAAGGAAGTTTTGTTTCCCATATTTTTGTTTCAATGTACGTTTCAGTTTGCAAAATAACAAAACAATTTGAATTTTTTTTAATGTATTACAAATCGTGTAAAGTTTTCGATGACCTGAAATTGGTTAAAAAAATCTGAGTATATTTTTGATAACATCGTACCGTATTAGCAAAATATTTGTTTATGTAATATAATGTTCCTTACCTTTTCTTGGTATAAATTTGGTGCTTCCTTACTGTCACACGTCATGATTGGGTACATATCCAAAGCTATACCTAAGCCAAATCGAGCGCACCTTTTGAACTCTTCTTGCATCCTGTAACATAGTATTAAATTGGGCGTGATGTAAATGAAACCTATGTAGCGGCTACGTCATAGCGCGCTAAGATATTAGGTAAACGATAAATGGTTGATCAGCGAAAAGTAAAATAGTGAATAACAACATTGGAGTCAAATTGATACTATACCTACTAGCTATAGCAATAAGGAATATAGAAAATTAGCAAGCCTGAATCACGATGTTAGAGTTTCCAAGATAAATTAATATATATTAGTTCCGACGAATAACAGTCGGACCGCGGTCCCCCAGCGTACACCTGGCTCGGCGGAAGATCTTCCCTTTTCACTGAGGGTGCGGAATGCTTTCCCGCACCCTACACCTTAAACCTACGAAAGCTTTGTTGTCAATGTCGAAAGCCAAAGCGTACAAATCCTCGAGCGTTCGCGCCTCGAGCTCAATTAACAGTAGACAGGTACTCACATTTCATATAACACATCCCTCGTCATACTCGTATGGAAAATAGAATCGTCATCGCTCATTTCTAGCAATCTCCTATGCATCTCGTCCACATAGTACTCCAAAAGAGAGGACAGATGCTCGTCCCGCTGCTGCCGGTTCAGGCAGAGGTACGTCACGAACGCCAGGTCCAGCGCTGGGGACGCGTACCTCACCAGCTGGAAGTCTACTATGTACATCTGTAACAAATGAGGACAGTGGGAAATTTACTTAAAAATCAAGAATTGAAGTAAAGTCCTAGTCCTCCTAGTCCTCAGCCTATATACGTCCCACTGCTGGGCATGGAGACTTCGTCCCCTTCCTAGAGACACATGAAGAGTATAGGCTGTAACACTACCACGCTGGCCCAATGTGGGCTGGTGGGTAGAAACAGTCGCAATAGCGACCGGGACCAACGGCTTAACGCGTCCGTAACTAAAGACCGTTTAATATAGGATTTGTAAATCAGGTTGTGGTTTGTTTCAGGTGAAATAGAATTTTCATATTTACATTTAGATGAAATTAATGAGATTGGAGTAAGTTGCGTGTTGGTCTTACCTCAGCAATATCTCCATCAACATATCGGAACATAAAGTTATTAGTCCAACAGTCTCCGTGGCAGATCACAGCCAAGGGTTCCTTTGGCGTCACCAACTCCACCATAGTCTGGAAGAAACTCTCTTCGCTGCAGAACTTCCGAAATTTCTCCAAATATCGCTCCTTGTCTTCTGAAGCCTGGAGTTCTTCTTCCACCATAGCTATGGCGTTGCCGGCTGCTTCACGATAGTAGTTCTTATAGTAGTCTTCGTTTTCTGATGCGAAAAAGACTGGAAATAAGTGTATCGTTAGTCTATTACCACAAGGATGGCAAGCAAGCGCGTGTACATTCTACATGAGTTTAGTCGCTTGTTTACCACCCTTATGGTGAAGTAATATACACGAAAATTTAATATGATTCTCTAACCTTCAGATATCCCATCCTTCACATTAAGAAGCTCATAAAATTCTTCAGGACTGTGACTCTTCATAGCAAGACACAGTGCATGAAACTGAGATAGATGCTTTAGGACGAAGTAACACTGTTCAATAGTCAACCCCTGCCTCCTATCAGGCATGATGAACCCTTGTCTTTTGAGATCCTTCAAAACGACTGTATCGCTTTGGGCTAAGTAGCAATTTGGAATGGATTTAAAAGGGTTTTTGATGCCGTCCCATTGTTTTTGGAAGTTTGACAAGGATGGCCAGATTTTGTTGTAGAACGCCACTTCGTTGCAGAACAGCTCGTCGCTCTTGAATGCGTCGCGAAGGTGGATGCTCTCGGGAAGACATTTGTAGATGATGGAGCTCTCCCAGGGTTCTTCAGAGGTGACCGACCCATCTGCCTCGGCGTGGGCCCTGGTCCCTTGCAGCGTGATACGGTACACCATTGATGTGTAGTTATCTCCACGCTTTGTGCCAGGAGCACCCTGCAAAATATTTCATGCAAGACTTATCTGCTGTTTTACAAGATAATAATATTGCAATTTCGACTTAAGACTTAGTATAATTATCTTTTTGTTTCTTGTTTTTAACATAATAACTTCGTAGAACTTCTCACTTTTTCAACTGACCTCCACTTATACATGGTGTGTCAAAACTCACCCCTAAAAATCAATTTTAAGTACCGCCTAGCACTAGGTACCAGGAGTCGGTTCCGAGTTGGAAATGTAGGAAGTAATTGCTACTGATAAACTTAACTAAACCTTTAATAGATTGCACTTTAATGTCGATAGTTTTAAATTTTTTGCAAAAATAATAAATTCGGCTATTAAAAATATCAAGCTACGGTCCTCATATTTTGGCAATGAGTTATGTATAAATAAGGGACCCTACAACCCCCTTTTGGCAATTTTTTTTTGTTTTTAAAAAACGCTACATTAATCACTAGGACTGAGCGTTATTCCAAAAAAAATTCTTGAAATAAGTAAAACCGACAGTTTTTTTAAAGCCTAACCGTGTTATTCATAAAAAATATGAAAGGCTTTTTAATCCTATTTTAGTTAAAAAGTGATTTGTCACTTTCTTTCAAATTTTGATTTGTTTTTGAAAGAAGAAAACAAAACTGTTGAATTCTCAAGATGACCAATGGATTTTCACAGTTTGTATAATTGTTTTATTATATCCTCCATTGGTCAAGCGGCTAGCCAAACGTGGGAAAAGCAAGATAAAATTATATCCTGCAAATTTTTATTCTTCTACCCTAATTTTGCTATACACAACATGGAGCTACTACGCAAAATGTCATTTGCACCTTTGCACCAAGTTTGCGCCCATTATTAACAGCTTAATTAATTTAGATTTGTTTTATGTATTAGGCATATAGAGATCACTAACTCGGATTTAGGATGCATAAAGGTACGGGTGTCCTATTTACTGGTGATTGGAGAATGGATGGATTGGAAGACCGTCCAGATCACAGCCATTGGGGGAATGTAAATAGGGGACAAGGAGGTACCTAGTAGTAACATACCACTGATTTATTTATCGAGTTAAGCGCGTATCATCCTCAGCCTATATACGTCCCACTGCTGGGCACAGGCCTTCCTCATGGAAACAAATACATAAGGAGTAGGTATGGGCCGTAACACCGCCACGCTGGCCCAATGCGGGTTGATGGGTAGAAACGATTGCAATAGCGAGCAGTAACCAACGGCTTAACGTGCCTTTCGAAGCACGGAGGAGTTCGAGATGACAGTATTGGTCACCCATCCAAGGGGCGATGGTGAAGGTAGCTTTGTTTTCGATTTCGAAAGCCACACTATAACCACTACGCCACCGAGCACCTCGAGCGTAAAGTGCTATTAAAAACTCAGGTAGCTCAATTGGCGGGGTTCGATCGGGTGACTTTTTGCACGAGGAATGCCGTCCCTCCCAACTCGGCTATCACATATGTAGGACAATTATTTCAATTAGGCCCAATTGCGCGATCGAGAGTTAGCGTCTAACCCATGGTTTGCCCATATATTTGACTCAGGGTTAGGTGTTATCTCTCGACCGCGCAAGTGGGCCTTACGTACTTACTTTAACCATGCCCTCTATCCCACAGGAGAAATCACAATACCTCAAAATGGGTGATGGTGACATCAGGACACTCTTCCTTAATGAGGTCCTGTAGGAACTCCAACGTAACCTCCGCCATGTCTTCCCGCGGCCGCACTGGACCACTGAATGGGACCTCCGTTCGCGGAGTGGCATTAGAACTTGCGAGATACGGCCCTAGGGTGACAATCAGTTGTGGGTGTCTGAGTTTTGCTAAAGTTTTTTTTTTAGTTTGTATACGATGAGTCATTAATGGAGACAGGTGGAGGAATTCATCACGGTGTCCTCAGCCTATATACGTCCCACTGCTGGGCACAGGCATTCCTCATGGGGACACATGAGGAGTATGGGCCGTAAGATGGAACCCTTGCAGAGTTTCTTGCCTGTATCTGTAAATGACATTGACTTTGAGTCTTAGTTTGAAATACCACCACTTTGGCCCAATGCCGGTTGGTGTGTAGAAACGGTTGCATTAGCGACCGGGACCAACGGCTTAACGTGCCTTCCGATGAACGGAGACGAAGACGGAATCGAAATCGGTTCATCCGCTTGGGAGCTACGATGCCACAGACCGACAGACAGTCATACACACACACAAACAAACACTTCTAACTTAAAACACCCCTCTTTTTGAGTAAGGCTCTAAAAATAGCTTGCACGGAATTCACACAATATTGAAAATTTAAACTTAGTTTTCATAAATTAGCACCTATTTATTATTATTTCAGTCAGGGCTGTTTCGCATCACTGCGACCTAATAAGATCTATTGCGAACAGCCTCCTATGTAAGTTCTATTTAGGCCCTACACAGTAGCTCCATCAACTGGGCACAGTCTAAGAAAGGTTTAAAAATTAGCACTTACTACATTTTTATAACGTTCCGAAAGGCTCTTCTCCTTGGGATAGGTTTTACCGACTATGAATGAACTTTTGAATGAGTCCGTAAATAGGTAGTGCTGTTGGTTCTACACTGCTTCTTCGTCCTATCCATGATGCCATAGTCAAGCTGTATTTCTTTTAAAAAATATTGTTTAATATTCTCAAAATGTCCTATTGAAATCATCGTGTCCTGACAGTGTAGGGCGTATATTGAATTGCAGCGGTTGGGGCGCCGTGATTGAATAATGCGCCCGCGCATTACGGAGCGTTGCGTCCTTCCACTTGCGTAAGTTCCCCAAACGATTATTCGTTAAGTTTTTTATTTGTACCTCAAGTACCTAAATGAAAAGGAACAGTTTCAACACCTCCGGTAGGATGCAAAAGATAGGTAAAAAAAACATGGAACAGATTTTGTATAGAATAATAAATAATAATAATTATCAGGAACTTAACCGTAGTTCATGAGGAGCTCGGTGGCGTATTGGTAAGTACGTTTTGGTTTTCGATATCGAAAACAAAACTACCTTCGCAATGGTCAGCCCATGGATGGGTGACCAAACCTCTGTAATCTCGAACTCCTCCGGGCTTCGGAAGGCATGTTAAGCCGATGGTCCCGATCGCAATTGCAACCGTTTCTACCCACCAACCCGCATTGGGCCAGCGTGGTGGTGTTACGGTCCATGTCCAACCGTGTGACATAAAAGTCTTGTAACGATACATACAGTCACCTATTTCACAATTTGCTACGCAAAACTACGATTTAAAACTTCCAGAACATTAGGAAGCGCCTGGTAAAAAAATTATAGCAATTTTTTTTTAGGGGTAAGTGAGCGTAGTTTCCTATCAGGGCGTTGATGTTATAAGTTACAACTCGAAATAACAATAATATCTGTTCAAATAACTTGTACCTTCTATAGTAGATGGTATAACAAGGAATTTTTACGGCGAGGTCGCTAGTTTGAATCCTGAGAAAAATTTTTACAGAAATTACTTTAGGCAGTTAAAGGAAAATTTACTTCGTAAATGTACTTAGATTATGCATTTGTTATAATGACATTTGTTAATTAACTACTGTGTCTTATGATCATAACATATCAACTAGGCATAAAGTTATTCTTAATTTATAGCGGTTTAGGTTTGTACAGTCGAGTGCTAAAATATGTTACACATTTTAGAGGCGACAATATTATCTTTATTTCCTTCTTAAAAGAGTCATTAATTTTTACTGCTAATAATGGTTACACATTTTTGGAGTTTACTTATATACAACACATGTCCATAAAATGATTCTCAATTGTTCCAGACTGTTACAGACCTCTAGGCAAATTATAACTACAAACAGGAAGTTGCCGCAAGCTGTCAAAACACTTAAAAAGAAGATTACAGGCAGTACAGTCCACAACAAATTGGTCGCGTCTTCGTTTTAATTTAAAAAATATGGATCATCTCATCTGAGACCATTATTGCTAGAAATGAGTTTCTGTTTTTCTTTTCTTTTCCAATAACTATTTATGTACACAAAACCAAAAGTTGTAAAACTGAGTGATAATAGGTTAGTTGATTCATATCAAAAGTAATGAAAATAATGTTTAATTCACATAGTACAAGGGTCCGATATATATCGAGTTAAATAAACACATTTATGGGATTGCTGTAGAATTCAATATAGACATGTTTTATTTTTACAGTTTCTTCATCTGTCAAAAACGCGATCCTTAATGTTTGTATTTGCTGTGTTAAAGGCTTCAGGAAAAAATTGCATTATTTTTTATGGTGCTGGCTATCAGTAATTAATCATTTGGGGCCCAAGTAAAAAAGGGTCAACTAGCCTATTATTTGAGGCCTAATAAAAAGAGGGTCAATAAGCCCATTCATGATGATAACCGGCGTGACTAGTACTCGCGTTTTCTAGAGCTAAATATAAGGTCTTATACACGAGTTTTTTTTAGTTCGTTTTAAATATCTTTTTGCACTTTGAAGATTTAATTTTTTTCGCCGCTAAATTTTTTTACACTACGGTACGGCAATATAGTGGTCTTTGACATTTATTTGACATTGACATTTAACTTGACAATTAATTTTCCCACAATCAGAATCAGCTCATCAGCTGGGAAAAAGCGTTTTTTGTGCGCCAATTTCGATGTCATTTTATTTCTTTTATTTATATTAAATTAATAATAGTAATAAAGCCCGTTTTCAATTAAAAGTTGTAAATTAGGTGTTCAAAGCAATTTTTTAGTTTTGGTGTACACAATGCCTGTGGATCAGATCCAGTACTCCGAAAGATATACTGATGACGTTTATGAATACAGGTAACTCCTTTATTAATATTTTTGTTTCTTGATGCTTAACAGTAAATTAACTGATTAAGTATAAAATATAAGAGCGAAAAAAAGAAATTCGTGAGTAGCTGATATTGTAATGTATACATTATGCACAGTTGTTATTAGTGAAGAATTCACTCCAAAAAGGGTCACATCCTACTTGATTAATAATTTATTTTTAATACTACTTAATTTTATTTGAATATGTAGTGTACAGCCCTTACAAATTTATAAAAAAATAATAATATAATGCAGTGATTGCTTAATTTTGATCATTTTCATTCCCGCTAGACATTGTTTACATAATTTTTAAAATGTTCAAATTATTTATTTTCAGGCATGTAATACTACCACCAGACATTGCCAGGCTCGTCCCCAAGTCTCATCTTATGACTGAAACAGAGTGGCGCAACCTCGGGGTCCAGCAGAGTCCATGCTGGCTGCACTTCATGGTGCACAACCCGGAGCCCCACGTCCTCCTGTTCAGAAGGCCACGTACTGACACACCAACTATTAACGGATTAGATTTAAAAGCTGGGTCAACTGTACAGGTGGGATCAAAGTAATGTAGATGTTAGATCCAGTGCATACCAGTTTTGTTATAAAAAGCTTTGCACTGATTTGGTAGCTTAACCTCTCAGCGGTCAGAAAACTAGACAATAGAAACATCTATTGTTTACGAGTGTCTGCTGAGAATGTCAAGGGGTTAATAGGAAAAAAGACTGCTTGGAGCTTATAAAATGATAAACTTTAATGCATTTATTAACTTAAATTTAATATATCTAATATAGCATTAGATAAATACATAGAAGAATTTTATGACTACACAATGAAGTTATTGCAAAGCTGTTGTTACAATTTCAACTGTATTGTTAGAAATATGACTAGGGGTAGTAACCGGAGCATGCAGTCATCCATTACCTTCTGTGAGCATTGGGGATCCTCAGACTTGTGAATGATTACACAATTTTTTTATAGTTTTGTTAAGATATCCTTAACAGGGTTATTACAACTGTAATATCTGGTTATACTCTAGGGATCTGGCTGTTTGTATTGATTACAACCACTGTCAGAGCTCTGTGGATGTACCTGCTACAAGCGCTTGCGGTAATTATCTTTAATACTGGAGTGTTTTAATCATTATTGATTTATTTTATAAGATAAATACGTAAAAAATTGACGATTTTAAGTGCCAAGCTTGGCCAATGAAATATTTTTTTTTCTGATTTTGATCTTACTGGGTGGAAAATTTTAATAGGCCAATTATTAAAGTCAATTAAAATTTTCCATCCTCTAAATATTTCGAATAGCTTTAATTCCACAAAGTGTGTTTCCTTTGCTAATTAAAAATGACTAGTTTTAGGTAAAAATAATTATAGCTTTTGTGAAATATTCAATTTAATGGATATCTTGTTTGAGATACTAGCGTAGGACTTAATATATCTTAGCGAATTTTTATTTTTAACAATATTTGTATTGGTTAGTAGAATAAAAAAGCAACTTTTTATTTTTAGCTGGTTCAATTGCCAGTTTGGGTAAACTTTTTTTGTAAAAAGTTACCCATTTCCTTTATGGAAATAAAGCTATTTTAAATATTTAAAAAACTTCTCCTCCAGGGCCCATAGAGATTTTCCATTCTGTATATCCCTATAACTAAGCTATTTATTGAAAATTACATTAATCAGATTTGATGAAATTTTACAATGTCACTTTAATTTTACATCTTTGATTTACAGTCTTATGTATGCACTGGTATATTAAATATTTAAAGCCAATATATTAAGTAAATTATGACAACATGAGTGATAGGTGCTTTTAATTTTAATGTTTTATGAAATATTTCAGTAAATTCATTATTAGAGAATTGTTATTTTTCTGTTAAATAGTTGTCCTTTAACAATGTTAGTAAAACTGATTGCTTTTGATTCTTCATTTGATATTTTCGTTTATTGTAGATGTAGTATCATATTTTTACTATCCATCCCAATAAAGCTGAAATATTTGTGAACTTACAGAAGTAATTCTCTAGAGTTTAAAGTTTCTATGGCACATGTGAATGTAGACTTCATAAGGTAATTATTTGTGTGATAGCAAACCAATTATTTAGTAACCAATTTTATACCAATTTTGTGGGGTTAAATATTCTGAAGAAGTCCATCTGGGGCCTCCCAAAAAAAAATGTTTACTTTGTGTATGCAGTCTTTACCTTGAGAAACTTCCAGTTGGTGATAATAATCTGTACATTATTCCATAAGTAGTAGATTATAGATAATATTCACACCGTTTTGTCATCAAACATTTTTGAAAATAAAAACGATTTGGTTTGCTCTCAAAGCTATTGTATGAGATAAGTATATGGTTTATTTTAAGTTATTTCTTGTATAAGTACAGTTTTAAATAACAACAAAAAGGTGTATACTAATTAATTTATGCAGTTTACTTAGAAAATGATATAATGTAACTGCTTTAAATGAGTGGAAATGGTTCATATTAAAGTAGTTTGCCAAACTACTTATAAGTTGGTGGTTTAGTGTATTAACATATTTTGACATGAGTTTTGTTTGTTTCTCTCTCACTGAACAAATAAAAATGTAAGACATATTAAATTTAATATTTCATATTATATTGTGAATGTGACCTACATTGAATGATATTATGCTGCTAGTAAAGTATCGAAATTTTCTCCTCAAATGTGTGGCACCCCCTCTCTTTCTTCCCATCAGAATTCCAGTCAAAAGTTTCAGAAATTCAAAAAGAGCATCTCTTATTAAATTTATACAATTACAGCCAACAACGGACAAAACAAAATGCAACTTTTCCACTTGATTTTCAACTTTAATAAATTGGTATAAAATGCAAAGTAGAGGAAACCTTTGTTTTTTCTGTATGGCCAGTTGTTGGCAATTATTTTTATGGACCATTATGTAATTTCTTATAAATGAATAAATGTTAATTTCTTATTAAAAAGACATTATGCCTGATAACTGTCTGTCAGTTTGTTGTGATCATGGAGTAAAAACAAAAGCGAATTTACACGTTCTTCGTAAGTTATCGAAAGATTGGAAGCGAGTGTTCGTGCGGAGAAAAATATACATATTATTGTATCAAAATAATTTGGAAATAATTAAATACTCATTATATTTCTGTGCTTTGAGTTTAGCCTATATTGTCTTATTAGTAATTTTATTAGCCACTAGATGGCTTTTAGCGCAAAATCGGCGCATTCACAACATAAGAGTTTAATAAGTTATAATTAATGTTTGTTTCATGCACTGACTGAAAAGGTAGATTTTTTAGTTAAATATTTTTCTGTCTTGTAACTTGGAAGATCCGCCCATGCGTATAATCAGACTGTCGTGAGTGCCTCTGGCGGTATGTGGAAAAAATATGACATTTATATTTGTTTTTGCTCTGTTGTTGTGGTGAAGTGATTAAATAAATAAAACAAAATGTTACTATGCTTGAATGTTTATTTGGATTTTATTAACTTCTAAAACATCATAAACACAGTAAAATATTCAAATAAATGCGGAAGTAGTATATCTTATAATGTTGCCAATAGTAAAAATAATGAAATTTTAAACATAACTACACATTCTATTCATAAAACAAGATAAAATAATATTATTAACAATATGTATATTAGTGTAAATTTAATTTTTCTTCGTTAAAATAATATAGATTGTGCTTTTTTCTTATACACTATATTAGCCAAATTAATAATTAAATATTAAGTATAGTCGCGTGATGACCGAAATTTCAATGTGTTGCCAGTTAAAATATTAAAAATGCAACGTAATTAAAATTCCAGTCAAGCTCGCGTACAAATAATAAAAAATATAAAAAAACCATGATATGGTTATATCGGAAGTCCTTATGTTATGTTAGCGTCAACAGATTACTTAACATTCGTATAAAAGTCATCTCTCCAATATATTCTTATCTAAAAAGGTAGGCAGCTTCTTAGTAGTAGACACACGTTAAATACAAATTGGACACGGTCGCGTCCAGTTATCCTACGTACAAACGTGTCATGCCAATATTGAAAAAGTTTGGATATAATAATTCTAGGAAGAAACCCTATTGACAGTCCGAAATATTAAAGGAATCAACTATTCGCGTACAAGCAGCTCGATTAGTTATATTTTTTCTAACGATACATTTTTGATAACGCGATAATATTATGTGTATACAAACATGTCTATAATGACATGTTCGATATTGTTTTCGCTACATCTACATTCTACGAAACTGTAACGTATAACTACGGCCTTTGCAGGCATAGATACATTGTTGAAAATTGAGGATATCTATCAAAGATAACAGTTTCCACTAGGCCCGACAGGGTTCGTAGGTTGCATCGTCGCTTGCATTATAAAAACGTTTCAAAACAGGGTTTTAAAGCTAACATTGTGATTTAAAGCTTCAGCTATGTCTTAAGCTGGGAGTGAGCTGTTTAAATTTGATTAATTCCATCAACTTTGCATCTCCTCCACAGAACTGTAAAAGTACTGAAGAAGATCGTCTATAGTCAATATACAAATGTTTTAATCAAACTTCCAACGCAAACTCAACTTTTTTTTACCTCGTATTTGGGCTTCAACAATACCATTGACTCATTTATAATATTTTATACAAGTGCCAGTTTATACACAGCATAAAAATGATATGGAAATTTACAAGAAGTGATATGATTATAATATGAAGATTGTACTAATAGATATGTACTTAAACAATAAATGTTAGTATTGACAAATATCAAGTATAATTTGGTACATATTTGTTAAATATAAATGCTTGTTAGCTGTCTTTTTCGTTGAATTATTTTCTTTCTGGTCGCACTGCCGGGGTTGTTATTGTTAAAAAAAATACTACCAGTGTTGCTTGAAGAAAAGAGTAGAAAAATATAAAAAGAAAGACGACTCGATCACGATACGTACTGCAACAATGGCGAGCCCTTATTTATACAATAAGCGTTGCATACGAAAATCGTCTGATAAACTTGAGCTATCATGAACTACACCTGTTCTATCAGTTAGTTTCACTTAGCTGATAGTTTCCACCATCTGTAGATCCCACACCAAAGGAAGGGCTTTCTCAAATTACCTTAAAGCCTATATAGAAAGTTAATGTTAGATGCTCTTGTATATAATAAGGAGGTACATATAGTGCAGGTTTTGTTAGTGACGAGTCGAAAATTAGTATAAAGATTTAAACTTACACAAAGATTACAAGAAAATATAATGTCATCCACATAAGTGAAAATAACATCATCTATGTAAGGATCTCTTGGTAATTTTGTGTGAGTTTAAGACGTTAAGCGATACAACTGCCGACAGTGTAGCCAGATCGAGTTAAAGGGGGGATGGTGAAGCCGTTGGTCATGGCATCCGTTCCCCAGCACCATGATACGTTGAGTGTCGTTTATTCGTTGTTCGCCGGTTTGCCGTTGTTGTATTGCGGCGGCGCGGTGGTCTGGTTCGGTTGGTCTTCGGTCATCACGGACACCAATTCTTCGACAGCGCGGCCTAGGTCATCTATAAAGACATTTAAGTTGTTAAAGTAAGATTTATAGATGTAGTGGTTTTAACTTCGTGGTCCCAATGCAAGTGGATATCTGTGATATTTGTAAGATATTTTTTTGAAAAGTATTCATAAGTTCTTTGTATAATACCAAAATGCTGAAAATATTGGCATTAGCTCTTTGGCGGACTCCGGGAACACTGGTGTTCGAATCCAATAGATGTTCTTATTCTGTCTCGTTTTGTGTCCGTTAACTAGTTAATAACAACACGAAAGCTTACACTATCGCTTAATACTATAGTAGCTAGTAATTCAATTTGAATGTGATATTTCATTATTTATTCTTCTTCCGAACTTATAGCTACCCACTTATTTTGTTACTGTAAAGGGATAATTTCTTTCAGGAATTTGTTTTAATTCGATTGTTTGTTTTAATTAAACATACATTACCTCAAGGTATATGTCCAGCTGTTAGGTCAGCGATAACAGAAAAACGAGAGATTAAAACCGGCAACTACAAACGAACTCCGACCATGCAAACAACATGCAGACGTGTAAATAAAAGAAAAGTGGCGGCAGTCACTCGGTGCGTTTAAAACAACCAAACAGACAACATAATCAAACTGAAACAAAAATCTAGAAAACCAAAAGAAAAGCCACACACACGCTACACACTTCAACTCTTCTAATTAAAGTCAAAATAATATTTATATAGCCTACCCGGTTTCCAAAAAGGGGGTTTTGTAACTTATATTTCTAAGAGTTGTATATTCAATTTCAAACATTCTATTTTTCACTTGACACAATTTTTTAAAAGTAGGTAATTGATTTATGTATTTTATTATTACGTTAAAATGTATGTAAATTTAATGAATCTTTTATTATTATTTACATTACTTAATGAAAAAAATTACAAATAATTTGACGTTCAGAAGATTCAATGTTAAACCTATAAATGATTATATGCTATACGATAGAATCAGCTCTTATACAGTCTGTTATTACTAACTGTATTGGAGCTTGTTTGAGCTATGAGATAAAAAATCGTACAGAATCTTATGGATTCGTCAAGTCAGAAACATAATTAGGGATACTAGTAAGGGAGGATTTTTTTTATTAACAAGGTTGCTACTTAGTTATTGAAAAAATAATTTAGTTTTGATTAACTGAGGTTGCTACTTAGTTATTGAAAAAATAATAATGAACCGGGTAGTGTATCTACGGTTGCCTCATCTCCCTGACCTGCGCAGTGCATGAGCGAGTGCAGCGCGTGCGGCGGCGGCGGCGGCCGCGCCTCCCACTCCTCGCGGCCCTCCGCCCAGCGCCCGCCATCTTGGGGCACAAACTCGTCAGACGACGTCTTCGCTACTAGAGTATGGCGTATACGAGTCGGCGGGCCTAGGTCGCCTCCTTGTGGAACACCGCTTATACATCATGCGAGTAGTATATTGGACCAACGTTTACCTCCTCGAGGGACACTACATATACATCGTGTAACCGTAAATCACCAATTGGATCACACTCGCCGACTCAAGGAACATTACTTACACATCGAGTATAAGTTCATCGGACCTATGCTAGCTCCTTGCGGGACACCATTATACTTCATATAATTATAGAGTATAATATGACGCTGTCTTGTCTGCCTTTAAAACATTTCTAAAATGGAAGCAATACATAAACGGTATCGTCGTGTAAGATTGACTAGTGTGCAGTGTGGAGGCGTGTGAGCACGTACTGGTGTGCGCGTCGTGGTGGCGGCCGTTGAGCATCTTGGCGGGCGAGTCTGTGGCCAGCTGCGACGCCGTCACCGAGCGCGTCTGCAGCGTGCCCGTGCGCGTGCCCGGGGACGACTGCGGCTGCAAGTGTTAACACGTTTGTTACTGTACTATTTCTTCGGTACAACCAGATTATCTGCCACGACGTTCGAAAGACCTGTCATTTTACTAGCGTAGTGCAGTCAATGCCGCGATCGATTCATTTGAAGAATTGGGCATTACTGACACTGCTTTGCGCAAGCAAATGACGACTTTAAGGTGACGAACATTTTTTACCCCAACTGTATAGAGCCCTGCAGTCTGCTACCCCGCTAATCGATTTGCTTTAGACTACGAGATGTCAAAAATTGCATTGAGACACAATTGTCATTATGTATTGTAATAGTTAATTAGCAAATTCGGGGCTCAGGATAATATGGGAAGCTGTTTCTTCTGTCGCCATGCATACGAACAGCGGACTGTTGCTGACATTTATAGGCTAACTGCTACCTGCTTTAATGTTAACTGCTTTGCTTGCCTAGCATGTCGTAAAAGGCGACTAAGGGTGTATTGGGTGGGTACTGGGTCTGTGATTGTGTAGGCGATGAACTAGCCACTTGTTACTACTCTTTCACAATTTTCCATCTGACCAAACCCAATTTTTGTATGGCTAAATGAGCTCTTAAGGAACATAGTGCTCCTTGGACTCTGCCTACCCCTTCGAGGATTACAGGTGTGATTTTATGTATGTATGTATGATATAAAATGACATAAATGTTTAAATAATACCTCGTCCAGCAGTCTCCTGGCACAGCGGATTGTGCGTGACACCTATAAGCCTTGTTCGGACTACGCTAGTATTTCAGCTACGGCTGAAGTATTTCAGCTAATACTCGCCACGGCTCAAAAATCGTTAACACAGTTTTAGTACAGTAAACAAATGAGTGGGCAAAAATACTCGCTACTGCCCAAAAATCGTTCGCAATAAACTAAACCACTCGACAATTTTTTTTGTGTTCAGACACGTTTAGATACTAAATTACTCGACACTCGACTAAAAAATATAGAATAAAATGGATTGACTCTACTAAACTCCTTACTAAACAACTCGACTACATTTTTGGAGTTCAGACACGTTTAGCTACTAAATTACTCGCCACTCGTCTAAAATACTAGCCTAGTTCGAACGAGGCTTTAGAGTTGATATTGCTAGTGAAGTAAATGCCATAGTAATACCTCGTCAAGCAGCCTCCGGAGCCGCTGCAGCTGCGCCTCGAGCTGGCGGTTGTGTTCCTCCAGGATCTGCATGCGCGCCTCCAGACGACCCTTGTGTTGGCGCAAAAGTCGTGCTTCCGCCATCATATCCTACAGCACACCATGGAAAATAAAATATCATTATTGAACAAATTTTATGTATTTTTTGGTTTAAGGTCTCGGACTGTCTGAAAAACAAGAGTGTTTGACGGGCTTTTTGTTTCCTAAAAGTTCGGGATCAAATTGCCCCTGATTCCAATACCAACAATAGTTCTTGTGTTTGCTTGAAATACGAATTAAACATGAGTTTTTTCGAAACAATTATTCTTTAGGTTTGAGAATGCCTGTCGTCTAAATTGTGTCAGTTAGAGTGGGACTTATGCAAATAGCAAACGGTTAAAACCGGTTAAAACATATTGGAGGAGGAGAAGACCTTGGGATGAGAAGACTAAGACCACACATGCGGTAGAAAGACTATGTCAAGATGAGATACAGTTTGTATATACCGACCTGATCGACAGGAGCGTTCCTGTTATCTCCAGCGAGTGGTTCGTCGGGTGTAGAGCCTGGTGTCTGCTTGGCCTTCAAACGCTCGTACTCCGCTTGGAGACTGGCGTTCTCCTCTTCCAATTCCCTGTAAGTTGAGATATTTATTAGTGACCTTTGGCGATCTAGCAAATGTATAGAACCCTTAACGTTTTATTGCCATTGAAGACATTTCCGAAGAAGTGACAATGCTAACCATTTACTAAGGTCACCTTTCGCGTTAGGCTCTCTATCAATGACAGAAATTGATTATATCGCCTCAGTGCTTTAAAAATAATGAAATTTACTATTTTATATAATATTGCTATTTATATTACTGAAATTGTCTACGGAAATCTTGGAAGGATATTCTTATAGTTCTACAAAGATATGTAACCTGTTCATTTAATGTTATTCAAAATATGCTATCAAGTTAGTTATTTATACATAAATGTGACGTATACCTGATCATAGCCTCAAGCTCGTGTCGCTGCTCGCGGTGTATGATGGACACCACCTGCACGGGCGACCTCGGAGCGTCCTCAGAGTCGTTGGCCGGAGCCCCGGGCGCCCCGGGTGCTCCGGGCGCTCCGCCGTTGAGCGACTGGCAGTACTGCGCGATCAGCTGGTGTTCTTCGTCACTGGATTACATAGAGGTTATGGTTAGGTGGGGCGCTGGTGTTGTGATTAAAATAAATCAATATTTTGATGTTAAATCGTTTTTTAAAATTAATTTTGATTAAGGTTGAAACGAGTCAGAGTGAAAATTATTTTAATTCGTGGGCTTTACTTTACACATAAGATCGTCAACAATTTTTAGATAATATTCAAAAATAATAAAAATTTATAATAATTTATACATAAAAATAGTTCTGACGTGAAAGCGGGACAGACAGAGTTACTTTCGCATTAATATTAGTGCAGATTAATACTCAAAAATACTACAAAAGCATATTAACAAAGTATCGTTGCAAGTGGAGACCGACTAGTGAGACGCCGTATAGCTGGGTATAGCTAGTGATGGTACCTGTCGGGCGTGTCGGCGGAGCGGGCGCGCTCCACCTGCGCCAGGCGCGAGGCGTACAGCTGCAGGCGCGAGTGCATGTCGTCGGCCGTATAGCAATGTACCTGTCGGGCGTGTCGGCGGAGCGGGCGCGCTCCACCTGCGCCAGGCGCGAGGCGTACAGCTGCAGGCGCGAGTGCATGTCGTCGGCCGTATAGCAATGTACCTGTCGGGCGTGTCGGCGGAGCGGGCGCGCTCCACCTGCGCCAGGCGCGAGGCGTACAGCTGCAGGCGCGAGTGCATGTCGTCGGCCGTATAGCAATGTACCTGTCGGGCGTGTCGGCGGAGCGGGCGCGCTCCACCTGCGCCAGGCGCGAGGCGTACAGCTGCAGGCGCGAGTGCATGTCGTCGGCCGTATAGCAATGTACCTGTCGGGCGTGTCGGCGGAGCGGGCGCGCTCCACCTGCGCCAGGCGCGAGGCGTACAGCTGCAGGCGCGAGTGCATGTCGTCGGCCGTATAGCAATGTACCTGTCGGGCGTGTCGGCGGAGCGGGCGCGCTCCACCTGCGCCAGGCGCGAGGCGTACAGCTGCAGGCGCGAGTGCATGTCGTCGGCCGTATAGCAATGTACCTGTCGGGCGTGTCGGCGGAGCGGGCGCGCTCCACCTGCGCCAGGCGCGAGGCGTACAGCTGCAGGCGCGAGTGCATGTCGTCGGCCGTATAGCAATGTACCTGTCGGGCGTGTCGGCGGAGCGGGCGCGCTCCACCTGCGCCAGGCGCGAGGCGTACAGCTGCAGGCGCGAGTGCATGTCGTCGGCCGTATAGCAATGTACCTGTCGGGCGTGTCGGCGGAGCGGGCGCGCTCCACCTGCGCCAGGCGCGAGGCGTACAGCTGCAGGCGCGAGTGCATGTCGTCGGCCGTATAGCAATGTACCTGTCGGGCGTGTCGGCGGAGCGGGCGCGCTCCACCTGCGCCAGGCGCGAGGCGTACAGCTGCAGGCGCGAGTGCATGTCGTCGGCCGTATAGCAATGTACCTGTCGGGCGTGTCGGCGGAGCGGGCGCGCTCCACCTGCGCCAGGCGCGAGGCGTACAGCTGCAGGCGCGAGTGCATGTCGTCGGCCGTATAGCAATGTACCTGTCGGGCGTGTCGGCGGAGCGGGCGCGCTCCACCTGCGCCAGGCGCGAGGCGTACAGCTGCAGGCGCGAGTGCATGTCGTCGGCCGTATAGCAATGTACCTGTCGGGCGTGTCGGCGGAGCGGGCGCGCTCCACCTGCGCCAGGCGCGAGGCGTACAGCTGCAGGCGCGAGTGCATGTCGTCGGCCGTATAGCAATGTACCTGTCGGGCGTGTCGGCGGAGCGGGCGCGCTCCACCTGCGCCAGGCGCGAGGCGTACAGCTGCAGGCGCGAGTGCATGTCGTCGGCCGTATAGCAATGTACCTGTCGGGCGTGTCGGCGGAGCGGGCGCGCTCCACCTGCGCCAGGCGCGAGGCGTACAGCTGCAGGCGCGAGTGCATGTCGTCGGCCGTATAGCAATGTACCTGTCGGGCGTGTCGGCGGAGCGGGCGCGCTCCACCTGCGCCAGGCGCGAGGCGTACAGCTGCAGGCGCGAGTGCATGTCGTCGGCCGTATAGCAATGTACCTGTCGGGCGTGTCGGCGGAGCGGGCGCGCTCCACCTGCGCCAGGCGCGAGGCGTACAGCTGCAGGCGCGAGTGCATGTCGTCGGCCGTATAGCAATGTACCTGTCGGGCGTGTCGGCGGAGCGGGCGCGCTCCACCTGCGCCAGGCGCGAGGCGTACAGCTGCAGGCGCGAGTGCATGTCGTCGGCCGTATAGCAATGTACCTGTCGGGCGTGTCGGCGGAGCGGGCGCGCTCCACCTGCGCCAGGCGCGAGGCGTACAGCTGCAGGCGCGAGTGCATGTCGTCGGCCGTATAGCAATGTACCTGTCGGGCGTGTCGGCGGAGCGGGCGCGCTCCACCTGCGCCAGGCGCGAGGCGTACAGCTGCAGGCGCGAGTGCATGTCGTCGGCCGTATAGCAATGTACCTGTCGGGCGTGTCGGCGGAGCGGGCGCGCTCCACCTGCGCCAGGCGCGAGGCGTACAGCTGCAGGCGCGAGTGCATGTCGTCGGCCGTATAGCAATGTACCTGTCGGGCGTGTCGGCGGAGCGGGCGCGCTCCACCTGCGCCAGGCGCGAGGCGTACAGCTGCAGGCGCGAGTGCATGTCGTCGGCCGTATAGCAATGTACCTGTCGGGCGTGTCGGCGGAGCGGGCGCGCTCCACCTGCGCCAGGCGCGAGGCGTACAGCTGCAGGCGCGAGTGCATGTCGTCGGCCGTATAGCAATGTACCTGTCGGGCGTGTCGGCGGAGCGGGCGCGCTCCACCTGCGCCAGGCGCGAGGCGTACAGCTGCAGGCGCGAGTGCATGTCGTCGGCCGTATAGCAATGTACCTGTCGGGCGTGTCGGCGGAGCGGGCGCGCTCCACCTGCGCCAGGCGCGAGGCGTACAGCTGCAGGCGCGAGTGCATGTCGTCGGCCGTATAGCAATGTACCTGTCGGGCGTGTCGGCGGAGCGGGCGCGCTCCACCTGCGCCAGGCGCGAGGCGTACAGCTGCAGGCGCGAGTGCATGTCGTCGGCCGTATAGCAATGTACCTGTCGGGCGTGTCGGCGGAGCGGGCGCGCTCCACCTGCGCCAGGCGCGAGGCGTACAGCTGCAGGCGCGAGTGCATGTCGTCGGCCGTATAGCAATGTACCTGTCGGGCGTGTCGGCGGAGCGGGCGCGCTCCACCTGCGCCAGGCGCGAGGCGTACAGCTGCAGGCGCGAGTGCATGTCGTCGGCCGTATAGCAATGTACCTGTCGGGCGTGTCGGCGGAGCGGGCGCGCTCCACCTGCGCCAGGCGCGAGGCGTACAGCTGCAGGCGCGAGTGCATGTCGTCGGCCGTATAGCAATGTACCTGTCGGGCGTGTCGGCGGAGCGGGCGCGCTCCACCTGCGCCAGGCGCGAGGCGTACAGCTGCAGGCGCGAGTGCATGTCGTCGGCCGTATAGCAATGTACCTGTCGGGCGTGTCGGCGGAGCGGGCGCGCTCCACCTGCGCCAGGCGCGAGGCGTACAGCTGCAGGCGCGAGTGCATGTCGTCGGCCGTATAGCAATGTACCTGTCGGGCGTGTCGGCGGAGCGGGCGCGCTCCACCTGCGCCAGGCGCGAGGCGTACAGCTGCAGGCGCGAGTGCATGTCGTCGGCCGTATAGCAATGTACCTGTCGGGCGTGTCGGCGGAGCGGGCGCGCTCCACCTGCGCCAGGCGCGAGGCGTACAGCTCCAGGCGCGAGTGCATGTCGTCGGCCGCCAGGGCTCCGCCGCCGTGCTGCGGGGACGGCGCCGGGGACTCCAGGGCGTCGCCTACACAACACACGGTCAACAAGCTATCAGCCGCCCCGGCTGGGGATTGATGCCCCTTTGGCGCAAACCCCATGTTATGAATAATAAAGGAAGTAATCAATTGGGCAGCCATTTAATTATTTGGACAGCCGAAAAAATATTTGAGCAGCAACTTTGCCAGCAATATAATTATTTGGCCAGCAAAATAATTACTTGGTCAGCAGAATAATTACTTGAGCCGCAAAATAATTATTTGGGCAGTAATATACATATATGTTACCGGTAATGTTTAAAATCTAGGAAAAGGATCAAGGAAATGTATTCTGATAGAAATTGAGTTAAGGTTATATTTTATGACCCTTAAAAGCAATATTTGTGTCATCAAAACATATATTAAACAATTTGGCAGCCGAAAAAACATTTGAGTAGCTGCCCAATATAATATTTTGCTGACAAATTAGAATTATCTGCTGCCCATAAGTTGCTGACGAATTAGTTATTTTAGATGATCAATTGTGTTTTGTTGCTGACCAAAATTTGAATATTTTGCTTACAGTTTAAATAACACCCGAATTATAAAGACTGGTTATACTCAATCATTTATTGCATTTCGTAGTGTGAACGAGGTCTTACAAAATATAATTTGGATCACCATGAACCCTGTCGGATACAACGACAATGGAGAGGTTCACACTGCGATAGTTTGTAATTAAATTATTCATTAATATGAACCAACTCTATATTTTAATATAGAAGTACGAGCCTTACCTTCTAGAACAGTCTGCACAGGCAAGTAGCCAACTCTTGGATGCTTTTTGAAATATCGCGCCGATTTAAACTTGTTGCGGAGAGCTCGCGTGAAGTCGCGGACGTCCTCGCCTGACGTTGTCTGAAAAACAAAAGCAATTGATTGACAACGTCCTTGGTCGAGTGGTCTGGTCTATACGCCGGTCTCAAGGCGTCGCCATCTCGAGAGGTTCTGGGATCGATGTTTGTGAGATGAATACAGGTATTTGTTTTCCAGTCTTGGATGTTTATCTATGTATTATATTTGATGTGAATATTTATATGTATTTACCTATTAAATACATTTATCCGTCATCTAGTATTCGTAATACAAGCAGCATTATTTGCCTAAAATGGGGCTAGTTGATAGGTGTGAATGTGTGAAGATATTTATTTATTATTTATTTAATTGTTCAAACAAACACAGTCCCACAAACATCTGCTGTACTTTCTTTGAATATCAAAATTAATATGTTACTTTTTTTGATAACCAAATATACATGGTAAGAGAATCAGTTATTTATGAAAAAAAATTAGTTATGAATTTTATATTTGAATTTGTAAAAAAAAAATATGTTTGTCGCTTCTACACCTTTTCTATAATAACTCCTTGTTCTACTTATCCACTGACTTCGTTTTTTTTAAATTCAGAATCATCAAAATATCTCACCGCAGTGCAGTACTCCTGCATGGGGTGCGTGAGCTTGTGGTTCTTGGCCTTGCGGCCGCTGAAGAAACACTTCTGGCACATGTCGAAGTTGAAGCACTTCAGGCAGCGGTACCTGGGAATACAGCACAATCTTTATTTAATGGATTAAAAGAGCGAAGTAGGATGTTGGTCAAGCGAATATGCTTATTGCACTTGAATAGGTCAACAACAACAAAATCATTAAATTGAAAGGTTCTTGAATTAATCTTACACTTATAAAAAAAGAATGTACACATACATACAAACATAAATCACGCCTGTAATCCCCGAAGGGATAGGCAGAGTCCAAGGAGCACCTTCAGATGTTGACACCTTGTGTTCCTTAAGACCACATTTAGCCATACAAAAATTGGGGTTGGTCAGATGAAAAATCGTGAAAGAGTAACAAGTGGCTAGCTCATCGCCTACACAATCACAGATCCAGTACCCAATAAGACCCAAAAAGAATGTATTCAAGAAAATAAAATATCAGCTAATAATGGTAATTTTATCCTTAGTGCTATATTCGCTCAATATAGCCCTCAGAATTCCTGTAATTTTTTTAATCTGCAATATTATTTTAACGATGCCAAGAAGTGTATCACATCAGAAAGACCTTCGATACAGTTGATTCTTTAACCGTCTACTTGGTCTAGTGGTTTGCACCACTGGGTGTCGATACGGTCCGTGGGTCGATTCCCCATGGGGCAGTAGGCTGCTCGGTTTGGTAGGGCAACTGAACTCGCCTGGCTAGCTACCATCGCCTCATTTAAAGTCTGTCGCCATAATAACACTGTTATAATCATTGTTGTGTTCGGCAATCAGAGGAAAGATAGCCTGTTTCTCAGTCGTTGATTCCAGAGGTGCTTCGCTTGGCACCTTCGGCCTTATCGTCACTCTCCATGAGGTGATATAAAGCAGCACTGGCAGCCACACCATGCTCTGTATGCTGTATACCTGAAGCCCTTGATGGGGTAGTCCTTGCAGATGTTGCACTTGGCCTGGTGGCGCGCGGGCTCGGCGGCCGCCAGCCGCTGCAGCACTGGCAGCCACACCATGCTCTGTATGCTGTATACCTGAAGCCCTTGATGGGGTAGTCCTTGCAGATGTTGCACTTGGCCTGGTGGCGCGCGGGCTCGGCGGCCGCCAGCCGCTGCAGCACTGGCAGCCACACCATGCTCTGTATGCTGTATACCTGAAGCCCTTGATGGGGTAGTCCTTGCAGATGTTGCACTTGGCCTGGTGGCGCGCGGGCTCGGCGGCCGCCAGCCGCTGCAGCACTGGCAGCCACACCATGCTCTGTATGCTGTATACCTGAAGCCCTTGATGGGGTAGTCCTTGCAGATGTTGCACTTGGCCTGGTGGCGCGCGGGCTCGGCGGCCGCCAGCCGCTGCAGCACTGGCAGCCACACCATGCTCTGCGGCTCTCGCTGCAGCCACTGCAGGAACTGCCACGCCTCCACGTGCTGCGGCTGCCCGTCGCCGCCGCCCGAACTCTCCGGAGGTGGCTCTTCAGATTCCGATTTGTCTTTGTCCTTTTCTTTATCTGAAACGTGAGTTATTTTTGTTCAGTTTAATGTCGTAACCGCACTCTAAGACTCTATCCGCGTACAACATTTTGTACATTTTGTAAAACAGCAGCAGCATAATGTATATTTAGATACAGACATTATCAGTTGCACCAACTGCCTGCCTAATAGTCAATAATAATAATAGTATCCAATCCTTATAAAGAAAAATAACATCAAAACATCAGGCTAAAAAGACGAAACCGGACAATGCCAAATAGAGCCGTGTTCCGTCTCCCAGCTCAAAATATGCATAACGATACGCATCAACACGCAATATTGTCAATATTAATGTTTGATTCGAAAACGGATTTTTCTTATAAAAATCTATGTGTAATTTTAACATTTAGAACCTTTTCTGGATGATGAGTACCTGTCGCCTTCATGAAATATGTACTTGTTGATTTGCAACTGACCTAAGCTCTTCCTCTCGAGCGTGCCGCCCTTGCCGGGCTCCCGGGCGGCGGCGGAGGCCTGCTCGAAGCAGCTGCGCACCGACGGCTCGATGTTGGAGCCGCCGAACGCCGCCACCTCGCCCAGCTGCCGGGGCACCTGGACACAACAGAATATTAGCTCATCTTCTACTTGGACTTGGAAACAACCATCCAATAGCTTATAGCGGCGACGAGCTCACCACCTGTCACGCTGTCGCTGTCTATGGCAGTGGACTGTTTTTGCGGTGCTTTTGCCTAGTCTCTGACTAACCTTAAGGGGATAATAGACGTTTTTATATGTATGTATGAATAAATCCGAAGTTATAAATCTCCAAAATCTATATTGGATATGCAAATAATAAGAATATTTCCCAGAAGAAATACTGGAAACTAGCTTTGGTTATATGTGGATTTTGGAATCATTTTGCAAACTATGAGAATTTGGTAGTAACATGCTGCTTAATTACTAAGAAATGGATGCTTTTACTAAGAAGTTTTTATGCGTGCCTTGGAGACGCATTGGTTTGAATGACGTCAATTGTTAAACAATGAAACTATTTTGATTTTTAATTATTTTAGATTTCATTTTGGGAGAACTGTGACAGTGCTCAAAAGCAATGATGTTGCTTTATCAAAGCATATTTTAATTTTCACTTTTATTTATCATTTCTCGTGATTTACTTTCATAAATAATTATAGGGAAACATGTAATTAGCTTTACTAGTTTTTAAGATATGTTTTTGTTATTTAATTTAAAATATGGTTTTCTTAAAAAATAAATAAGACAAGGCATAAATCTGTACTCTTTAAACACTTAATCCTTAAGTTTTAAGAGGTGGTTTTAAGCCAGATGGTCAAATCTTGAAACTGGCTACAATTTTCTCTTAGACCTTGGTATATTATACAGGACCTTGTACATACTGTGCATTATAAACTTGTGTGTTTGCTTAAACTTGTTATAATTAATAAAATGTACCTGTATACAATCGTGTAATAACAATCCCAGTTTTCGTTGGTCAACTCGGCATTGCGGGTCTGCAATCAGTCGGAATAAATATCTGGAAAAGAAAATAAGACCATTATAAAACTGAACCTGTTTACTTGAAAATAACTCTATTTCGATATGAATCTTCTATATACACAAAGCAAACCTATTCTGTGTTATAAATAACGCGGATCTGGATGGCCGGTGAGTCTAGTCCTCTACAGATAGTGCTGCTAATATAACATCGTCGACATGTGCCTCACCTGTACTTTTCCTCCAGGAGGCTTTGGAACTTGGAAGCCCAGCACTCGAATCTGGCCTGTGAGGCTAGTCCTCTACAAACACTGTTGGCACTATAACATCGTCCACATATGCCTGCCACTATAACATTGTCCACATATCCCTGCAACTATAACATCGTCTACATATGCCTGCCCCCATAACATCTAGTCCACTTAAGCCACACACACACACACCCCACACAGTCCACACATTGCTCCTTGGACTTTGCCTACCCCTTCGGGGATTGCAGGCGTGATTGTATGTATGTATGTATGCACTTAAGCTTGCCACTATGACATCGTCCTCATATGCCTGTTACTATGACATAGTCCACATATGCCTCACCTGTACTTCTCCTCCAGGTGGCCCTTGCAGAGCAGCACCAAGCCAACCTTGAAGCTCAGCACACGAATCTGGCCGGTTCGCTGGCTGTCGTACACGTTGAGCAACCAGTTTATCGATAAGTCCAGGCATAGGGGGACATTCACCAGACTTGGGTTCTCTGCTGCTATCACCTGGGAATGGTAACATTATAGCGGTTAAATTAACTTTTAGAAGTTTGTCACAAGTTTGGTAATTGTTCTTCTTGTGTATTATTGATAATATTAGGTTTGGTGATTTTGTGAAGGTTTAAACGTGGGAAGCTACTAGATTTATGTACCTTTTGCGTATTTTAATCAAAGTCTATTTTCTTCTATGGCTAACTGCAAGTCAATGGCAAACTTTGAATTCGGGAATGGCTGAGATTAGGCAAGTCCATAAAATCGCAATATCTATTGTAAATGGTTTTAAACTGCTGTTTGGAAATAAAAATAAATGTTCTACCACATTACTAGTAAAGGGTTTTTCATTAAGAGCGCTCGAACTTTGATCTTTAGTAAAACAACTTGCTTGAGTGATATTACCAACATTTTTATTACATATAAAGAACTTTCAGTGAAAGTATGTGTGGAAAATAATATCAGCAAAATTCTGGTGGACCAATTTTGGAGGACGTCTTCGCATAAATGGGGCTAAATTTCACGAAGAACGCGAGTTATGTTGGCCTTTAGGGCAGCAATTGACTGTGGTTTATCTGCGTACACTAGAGATTTCACGTAGCCCCACAGAAAGTAATCGAGCGGTGTTAAGTCACACGATCTCGGCGGCCAAGTGATGTCGCCACCACGCGAGATGACGAAGCCCTCGAACTTCTCATTCAATATATTTTTCTTAAACCATTATAATAAATTTTAACAATTTCTACGCGTTGTTGAAGCGTGTAGCGTTCCATGGTGAAATGTCAGGACTAAATATGTATTCATGCCAAATTTGACAGGTATCGCATTACCAAGATGCGCTGTCAAAGTTCGAGTGTCCCTATGGAAAAACTCTTTACTTATTTACATCACAATTTATATTATCCAATTTTAAACCGCCTTCAAAAATAAAGGAGGTTCTCATTTCGTCAGAATCTTTATTTTTATGTGTTCTCCGATTACTCGAAGACGCCTGAACCGATTTGGAAAATTCTTCTGCTGTTTGAAAACGGAATACTTCACAGGTGGTCCCATATTTATTAGGTTTGGATCTGATGATGGAATCTAGGAGAAATCGAGGGAACTCTTCAAATTTTATAGGCAAACTTGAAGCAATTTTGTTTATAGTGACTCGTATATCCGCTCTTAGAAAGAGTAAATTGGGTGAAGTCAGGAAGTTTATAATACATTTAAGGTTTTAGAATTACAACTCAGGAACTTGTTATTGATAATGAACTACCAAATGTCTCCCTACAATTTGTCTATTTTTTTCTTTTTATCACCAAAGCTAAAAATATTGTTCACACCCTTTATCAAAAGGTCATAAATAACCTCTTTTATCACTTGTATCATATTTGTTTTGTAGTACCTCGTATAAAGATGTGAGCACAGTGATCATGTCTGGGATGTCGATGAGCCGGTCGTTCTGCGCGCGCAGGCCGTGCGTGTCGAACGCTTCGAGCGCCGCCGGGAGCTGGAGCATGTGCACTGGAAACATAGGACAAATTATATGAAAATCTATTTTTATTGTAGTAGATTGCTAGATAATAGTAAAAAAATCCCAGGAATGTCCTGTGATAGACCGATGTTACAAAGACTTGACAACGGTTGGATGATAAATACACTAAACTAAGATTTGTGGGGTTTCATTTTGCAAATTCAACATTTTGAGTCAAAAGGGACTGGTCGTCACTGGTAGGATTAATGGCTATTGGTTCATTAAAGTCCATAAATCATGAGATTATAGCCGAAAGCATTTGTTTAAGACTTGTTACACTAAAAGTCCCTTGTGCAAAATATCTCGAAGTCACTAGGGAAATCATAGCAGAAAATAAATGTTTTAAACGGATCTCACAAATCTTTAATATCTTCAAAATTTTGTTACTTGTCATCATCATTATACGGTTACCCACTGGATGTAGGTCAAGACACTTCAGCAATGGTTGTCTCTGCTTAGAGAATAATGACCAGCTTCAGCGAATTGTGACGACCTCTGGAAAAATCTTTTAAGTTTCTAAGTTCGGGTACTCACTGCACAAGGCCTTCTGCACCGTCCTGAGCTTGAGCGCGGTGCGGTACGCGGAGAAGCGCACCTCGTTGAGGTCGGCCAGCGAGTTCATCAGCTCGATCATCTTGGGGTGGTCCCAGTGCGTCGTCTCTAGTTCGTGGCTGGAATTGAGGAATATTGGGGTGAGGCGGTCGGTTTGATAAAATATAAATATGAGTATATCGGGTTGTCTATAATCTATTTCACCAAATACGAGTTCGGGGATTGCCAAAAAGTCATCTTATGTAAAAAGACCTATATAAGACTATTCGCATGTGGTATTAACAGCAATCAAAAACTCTGTAAAAAGTAATTTCGATATTGGATGTGCTTCAAATTATCTGTACTTTCTCCTGTTCCTCCTGTTCTTTTCTCGCTTTACGGCAAACACCATGCCTTCCTCTTCCACGTTCTTTGTCAATCATCAGCTCAACTATAGATTCATTTCACCTCATAAGAGTCCCCGGAGCCTGCAGCGCGTGCACTCACTTGATGTAGTAGGGCACGTTGGCGGGCGTGACGGCGCGCTCCCACGGCGCGTCGACGGAGCCCGCGAGGAAGCCCTGCGCGGCGCCGGCGCCGCCGTCGCGCGCCACCCCCGCCAGCTGCCGCGCGCGCTCCTCGCCGCCCGCGCACAGCGCGCCCACTCTGCAGTCACAGCGGTGACTCAATATTAAATAAATTATTGTTACTTTAAAGACATCACTATTTAGTTAACGACAGATAGGCTTCGCGTTTCATTCGAATATCGATCAACGAACGTCAAATGAGGTGGTGTAAAGTGAACTGTCAAACCGAAAACAAGAAGAGATAGTGTGTGATCGAACAGAAAAAATAAAAAAAACTGACCTGGTATTGATATCATCGAGGCGCGCGATCAGCTGGTCCGGCAGCTGCACGTGGTCCCGCCGCAGCGCCGCCGCCTGCGCCTGCAGCTCGTCGGCGTGTCGGCGCAGCGGCGGCAGCGCGGCGCGCGCGCGCGTGACGGCCTCCAGCTGCGAGCGTGCGTCGCGCGCGTCGCCCGGCGCGCGCCAGCTCGCGCGCGACGCCTCCGCCGTCTGCACGCGCGCCGACAGCTCGTCCAGCGACGACGTCAGCTGGCGCACGCGCTGCAACGGAACAAATAAACAATCGTTTATGACAATAATCTGTACATATATTTAAACTGTAGAGGTCGAATGTCTGTACATAGAAAAAAAAATGCTTAAAACCATGTTAGGGAATGTAAAAAGAGGGAAAATACCAAAAAATTTTTGATTTTATAATTTTTTGTTTCTCTGTCTGTTTGTACGTGCTAATCTCCGAAATGGCTGCACCGATTTCAATGGAATTTTGCATGGTGATACCTTAAATGCCTGTTCAACGTCTTGGATACTTTTTATTCCGGAAAATTAGAGGTTCCCGTGCGATAGTTAAAAATCCATAGTAACCGCGGTCGAAGTCGCGGGCAACAACTAGTAGATAATAAGAGAAGCTCGATGGCGTAATGCTTTCGACATAGAAAACAAAGAAAACACCAACTTTATGATATAGAGTTCATCGTTGTTAAGGTTCATAAGTTAGCGTGGTCGAGTGATCTGTACGCCGGTCTCAGGCGGGTTCGATTTCGGCAGGGGCAAATGTTTGTGGAAGGAGCTCGGTGGCCTAGTGGTTAGTACGCTTTGGCTTTCGATTGAAAACAAAGCTACCATCGCTATGGTCAGGCCGTGGATGGGTGACCAAAACTTTGTGATCTCGAGCTCCTCCGTGCTTTGGAAGGCACGTTAAGCCGTTGGTTTCGGTCTCTATTGCGACTGTTTCCACCCACCAACCCGCATTGGGCCAGCGTGGTGGTGTTATGGCCCATACTCCACATGTGTTTCTCCATGAGGAAGGCCTATGCCTAGCTGTGGGACGTATACAGGCTGAGGACAAATGTTTGTGTGATAAATACAGGCATTTTTTCTCCAATTTTGGAGGTTTATAATAATATATGCATTGTATATGTATGTGCCTTCCCCTTCGGGGATCGAGGCGTGATGATACAGAATGATACAGGATACAGAATGATACCGAATACAGGAAAACATTACACGAAAAGAGAATTCCCAACTTAAAACTAAATCTTCAAAAGTAAGAAGAGAATCTAATATGAAAATAATTAATATGACATATCACTTGGTTCATTTACTGACCACACATCAAACCATCAAAACCTCCTTCTTAAGACGAGTCAGTAACAAACAACAGATAATATTTTATATTTCCTGTAGTCTAAGACACTCCATTCAAAGTGTCCAATTCAAGTTTGTTTACAACCGAGGTGACAGCCCCTAACATCGCAACCCGAGCCGTGTAACCTTGTCCGGGCGTAGCCTTGCGCAGGCGTCTTACTTTACGGCAGCTACGCTTGGTGAGCAGAAGCTGATCAACGATTTTCAATTCCTTACACCTTTAATGAATATTTGGATAAACATCAGAGACGAAAAAGAATTTTATATCTTCTGGTACAAATTAGATAGTGTCAGCATGAAGATGCACTTTTGAACAATGAACGTCTTTATCACCTTGAAATGGAAGTCATTTACTGTCAAAAGTGTGTAAAACAAGTTCTTGCTCGTGACCATAGATATAAAACTGAACAGTCTACCTAATTAAACTATACATAGACAACCATCCAGACTATGAGGATCGATCGTTTATTTAACGTTGCAAGATGGGATACCGAAAAGCGTGTAGTTGTACTACTTAGATCCAGAAACCTGTTTATGTATTTTGTCCTTATGTATATTGATGCCTCGAAGGTTTGACGGTATTATCGCCTCAAAACGGACAGAACCCGGTAATATTCCCACCCGGGTGTATCGTGGGAGTAGGTGATAGCCACTTATTCCTATTTTGTTTGCAAATGAAATCTGTTACGCTTCGACAGAAGGAATTTTGAATAAGCGAGGATGTCGGTTTTATGGAAATGGTATTGGCGTGGTTTATTTCATTTAAGAATGTACAGGTAGCAGTTATTGCATAAATTGTTAGCATTTGCTAAAGTTTTAAAAATATTGATAAAAACTATACCTAATAGTAATATAAATCTTAATGCAATTACTAGATGCGTCCCACTGCTGAGCGTAGGTCTTTCTACATGTTGACACACATATGGAGTACGGTCCATAACACCACCACGAGCATCCAATGCGGATTGCTGCGTAAAAACATTGCAACCGGGACTAAAACTTCTGAAGGTGCAAAACATGGAGCAGCTTAAGATCACAAAGTTTTTCACCCATCCAAATGCGAACCATGGTTCAAAATGCTTTGTTTTCAACAAAACGAAAGCAGAGAAGATCTCTAATTGTTAAGATATTTAAGATGTATCTAAGAAGTTACTGCAAAAAGCGATGTATGAAAAACTACTACCGCTATCTCATCTAGATATCCAGCACCCTTGTTCTCGCCAAAGGCAGTAATGTACACCGATTTGCCGTTCCTCGTCTATTTGAGTCATTTTGCGTCTTATTACCGAGTAGATAGGCGTGCCGCGGGCTGTACCGGGCTCCTACCAAATTGGCTACGGTTTTGTGTCGAATTCCTCAAGGGACGTCTTATAGACTTGCTGATATCGGTTGTATGTAGACGACATTTTTTTCGCCTTTGAGTTCGGGATTTTTGTTTCTTATCTTTCGCTCTTACTTATCTTTAAGTTATTAGAATTAGTTCTGAGAAAAAGATTTGAGAAAAAGATTTTATTTATGTGACGAATTACGCCTTACGGTAGCTATTTATTTTTTGTTCGTGCTAATTTCGTATGAGCGAAAGTAATATTTATTATGTTCAGTTTGTTATATACAATCGTAATCGCACCATGTTCTTGTGGTGGCCAAAATTTTTAAAGAATTAGTAACTTACTAAGTATCAAGTGGACCGCTAGATTACCCACTTTAGTAGTATAATCAAAATAATAGCTATAGCAGTGTAAACAATTACTGACTGACTTTAGAATTACCGTCCTTAAGAAAATACTTTAAAATATTTTACATCTCTCATGTTCGGTAAGTAGGTCCTTAATACCCCCAGATGCGGGTTGTAAGTGATCTATTACCGCCCTAGGTTAATAATGTAGCTAGAAACGCCCTAGGGCGGTAAGTAATTAAAAAAAAACTCTTTCAAAAAGTTCGCGTACATCTAACCATCTTACTAGCACTAGACATCATGCATTCAGCCCAATGACAAAAGAGGTCGCTTCGCTATTTTCATCAATTTTGAATATCGAACGGCGAAGCTAAATTTAGTTCTTAAAAATAAATTTATTTATTCTTGTGACAAAAGAGGTCGCTTCGCTATTTTCATCAATTTTGAATATCGAACGGCGAAGCTAAATTCAGTTCTTGAAAATAAATTTATTTATTCTTGTAATGCCTTTTTTTCCACTTACCTCACAATCGAGATGTAAAGCAGAGTAGTTAGCTCGGGTGTAAGCATCAATTGCACCCTCGAACTATAAGCGCCCTCGCTGCGCTCGTGCGCCTAAATATCTCGGGCTGCAATTGATGCCTTACAGCCCTTGGCTACTAATCTACTATTAATAACGTGTGAGTATGGTTTCAATAACTTTGTCATCACAACCATTAACATTGTCAGTGTTAATAAAGTAATAAAATTATCTGTTGTTCGGACCAGACAATGTCCCGCAGTCTGGGCATTAAACGAAGGCCTTTTAATGGAATGATTGCTTCTTAATGGTTTCGAGTTAATAGACGCTTCAAGCACTAATGGCAGGGGCTCCTGATGTAATACAATCATGCAGTTTTGCTTGTTTGCATGTAAAGCATTGTGAGCACAGTTGCCAAAGCTGACTGCTTACTTCATGATTAGTGGCTACAACTGCCTAGAAGAAGTGTAACTCGTACTCACAAGACGTCTAGCGTTGTAATTCTTAAAGAGATCACGGTATACCTGGCCAACTTGAGACATAAGATCAACTTGATTCACCCAATAATTTCACTGCCTATCGCTTCGCTAATGGCAATAATGCTGTTAAGCAGAAATGAGTAAGAGCTTCCGTTGGTAAAATTACATAAAGCATTTTGTTATAATAGTTTTAATGATCATACACAAACAATAAAGATTGTTCTCATTTAAAAGTAGATGATGTGGCTGTCGATTGATTCATAAGAGGTGATAATTGTTTATAAAATTTAAAGCTTAAGAATATTGAGAATGTATTTTTTTAAATTGTGACAGATGTGAAGTACAGCTTGTTTTACATTTGTTAGATCAAAATAACTTTTAGTTCTTAATTAAATTTCAGGCTGGTTTAGAATGTGGCTGATGGGAGGATGACCACCTAAAAACCCGAAAACTGCAAAAAAAAATATGGATATTTTGAAACACAGACCTGAGATAATATCCAAACTGGGTTCCGCAAGTCACGATTTAATCTCCCAGTTATGTTTTCCCTCTGTGGCGAGATATGGCCCTCGTGACTGCTCGTGTGGCCCGTATCGGCCCATCTCACGAGCCGAAACGGGAACACTCGGGCCCAGCCACGGACAATGGAGTTTAGAAACACGGATTACATTACGAATTTATCAGACGCATAGTTTATAATGTAGGACAGGGAACTGCGGAAAAAGCAAGAAGCTGTGTGAATTTTAGCAGCTGTAAAATAAAGTAGTTGAACAATTATTATTAAGTAATTAGTGTACCAATATTTCTTCATGTGAAAGACCGGATAATTCGCACTGATGTATACTTAGATATCTGAGAGTTAAATACTAAACCTACTACCAGACCAGGTTAGAAAAACGCAGCAACCAGTGTTGTGGCGAGCTCCGCCAAAATCAAAGGCTTGGTCTAGCTTGGCTTGGGTTGGCTTGGTCAATATTGTAATAAAGAATCATAGCTCTATGCGAAGATTTCGGTAGAAAAAACAATTCTAAGCGTGCCTTTCCACCAACGAAAAGAAGACTAATATGATTACTACGTTTCACTTGAGTCGCAAAATGGTGCCATCCTATGGGTTTATTATTCCTCGCACATAGCATAACTAAATAGCAGAGCTCTGCTGGAAAGGCACCCTAAAGCTACCAAACTCTTATCTGTAAATTATCGAAGCATGATATTATTTCTGGATGCTTGGGGACAGGGGAGAGGGGCAGGTCATCTCCCTGTAAGAGGGCATGTCCCAAGGGCTGCTTTATAGTTTCTTATCACATGTTCTGTCCATAAAAAGCTTGGAGCGGTTGGAACTTTTGCCTATCTCGTTCGCTTATCTGTTACCGTGTCTATCATCGTCATCTTTGGTTTACAAGCTCATGGTGTTTAAAAACATAGGTATTCTTTCTGATTATCAAACAACCAACTACATTTTGTTAATGATACTAAATTATCTGTGACAGAAGCTTTTAGTTCCACGAGTGTACGCGGTTGTTTCAACGAATTAGGGATGATAGGTGGGTTGTTTACATTAATTATTGTTTGTTTCTGTTTATAAAGTGTGATAGATAATAAATATGTCATAATAATACTATTTGAGTTAAGTTATTTTTCATTACTTCATAAACACAGCAATATATAGATAGATGTTACAAAAATGAAAAATCTTTAAATAAATTCCTTTTAATTATTGGTAATAGAGATAGTTAATAGATATCATTGAGAAGGAGCCATAAAATTCGTATGATGAATTGGAAAGCTGATCGTAAGCTCTCTGGGTGGCTGTAAATTGCGACTACTCAAGTGACAGGATTTAAGTTGAATATGTGGTTTAGAATAAACTAACAAAATTGGAATTTTATCGAGGATTTAATCGCGGAATCTAAAATAGTAATAACTCTTTGCTGACACAAAATATTGCCAAGTGCGGTACTTTTTGTGATTTCCGCAAAAATGTCGCAACCTTTTTTGAGTCACTTCAAATATTTCGGTTTCCCTATTCCAATAGTACATTTTGTGCGGTAGGTATCCGATGGCCGGCTGCTCGTCCGTTTATCGCCGGACCAATCTGCACTTTCAGACGGATCGACAACGATAGTATGGTGGCTTTCTGCTCATCTTAAAAGAAAATGTGCATTTGAAAGTCTTTTGAGGCAAATAAAAATAGTTTTTGGTACGAAAGCGGTGTCGGTTTTAGTTTAGACTGATGTATTTGGTATCGCAAAGATTTGTTTGAACTGAAAAGTTGTATACACTATTTTATATGTAACTATCAAAATCCCTTCATCAATTTTGCTTCTTATTTTTGCTCTGAAAGTGTAAAGTGAAAAGTTTAAAATTTATTGAACACCCATCGCGGTTATGCATGGCTGAAGTCAGTGTTTACGAAAATTTCGAAGTCCGAGTTTAAGAAAACCAAGCGAATAAGAAAATTTAAGATGAACCATAATTACAAGTGATAGTTTTAGATGCTCAAATATTTTTTTGCTTACCTGGCATATTTATGAAGATGAGTAAGATTGAAAACGAAGAAATTTAAATGGAGAAAGATTTTAAATATTTATTTTATGATAAAATCTATTTGGTAAATTATGATCCAATAAACATTGATCGTGTAATTCTCACAGCTGATATAATGGAGTCTGAAATAGCGGCGCTAGGGTTGTCTATGCTCTAAGCAAGATTAGGATATTACCCCGCAAAATAAAAGTTTTTAAAAACTTTACCAAATACGCGTTTTATAGACAATTTTGTGCTTTTGGTTTTGTTAAAATAAGTTAGGCCATATTCAGAGATCTTCAATTACTTATGATTGAATAAAAGCCGCTTTGTGCTGTGCGTAATGCAATAGGAAAACTTTAAAATATTTGATGTTAAGTAATTAATTGGGGAGCCGTTTAAAAGCCGAAGAATCATTTGGGCAGCTACAAATATTTTGTCAGCAATATAATTAATTGGCCGGCAATATAATTATTTGGGCAGCAAAAAAATTTGTTGATCAGCAGAATAATTACTTGGTCTGCTGATAAATAAATTCGCCAGCAAGATAATTATTTGGGCTGCATATTAATTATTTGGGCAGCAATATTATGTGTTACCGGAAATGTATAAAATCTAGGATCAATGAATGATCAAGGATCAATGCCTAGCAAATGTATTCTGATATAATATCTATCAGAATACATTTGCTTTCCTAGTATTTTTGTATATGTGTAAAGAAAACCTCTTTCGTGTGTTTTCTTTGCTTATTGTCTCTTGCCGCGTATGTCAAGGCATGAGAATTGTGACGTTTGATTTTTGTTAAAGAATATGGTTTTCAGTTAATTAATATTTTATTATAATAGTGAAATGGAATAGAGGCATTAAATGTAGTTTCTCTACATTGTTACAGGTGAGAGAAATTTATGTTTAAGTTACCTACTAAATTAATTTGTGAATTATTGTGTGAATAATTTCTTTAAATAAAATTCTCTACATTGTTACAGAAACCCAATTTTGTTTTCTATTCCTCAGAGGAGGACGCTAATATCATTATAAAACTACATTTTTCTGCTTATATTTTTGTGGAAACATGGATAAGTTAAGATTTGATTTCGCTGTTAAATCAACGACGGATGGAAAGTCAAATGTAATATGCATAACATCGATAGCTACAAACGAAGGGCAAGTTTTTGAAATACCATCAGAGTATCAACCTGCGAATCTACATCACACCGTTACGAGTACTTCTAACTATGCTAAAGTAAAAAAGTCATTGAGTAAAAGACATCAAACCAGAAAGATATGGATAACATTGACGGATGATATGTCAAAAATATATTTGGATGATGAGCGGAACATACAATTTAATGACATTTATTTAGAGGAGATTTCAGTAGAAACAAATAAATCTGATATTCGGTGTGAAACAAATTTAAAGGAGCTTTTAGAAAAAATCTTTGAAGAGAAACCCGCAATATCTGGAACTCAAAATTTAGGGAGAATTGCGAAGGACTTTTGCATTGGGAAATTTACTGGGAGGAACTCAAATGCGTACCAGTGGATCCAGGATTTTAATAAAGAGTGTGAACGTTTCCAAATTATTGAAGATAAGAGTAAAATTGAGATTTTGAAAAATTTTTTGGAACTATCTAGTCTTGATTGGTACAACTGCATGATAATGAAACTTACAGTACAGTCAGAATGGGAAAAATGGGAGAAAAATTTTTGTGAGACTTTTGCGAACAAGGGATGGTCTCCCGTAAGGTATGCCCTTGCATTCAAATATCAAATGGGATCGGTACTTGAGTATGCTTTGAAGAAAGAAAAATTGTTACTGGAAGTGAGAAGATCGATTGATACCAGGACACTTATAGACCTCATAGCTTTTGGTTTGCCTAATTATATAGCTGATAAGATAGATAGAGAAACTTTAAGGGAAACTGCGGATCTTTATAATGAGATAGGCAAATTGGAACATCTTGTTGGGAAGAATAAATATGATAAAAAAACTAATATATTTACGGATACTAAGCCGAGGAAAAGCGAAGAAAGAAGACCATGCCAAATTTGTTTTAACGAGAGAAGAGGAAGACGATTCCATTCTGAAGAATTTTGCTGGTTTAAAGGGAAAAATCAAAAAGCGATAGTCAGGACTGTAAATAATTCGGAATTGGAAGTAGAACTAAATGAAGACAATCCAAAAAACTAGATATTTCACCATTAATAAAAGTAAAGTTACTAATAAACGATACACTTATTGTTTCTGGGATATATGACTCGGGTTCAAATGTGTCATTAATAAATGCTAAATTATTAAAAATACGGCCAAATAGGGAAAGAGGTATAAGGATGGCTAATTTAAGAACTATTAATGGTGAAAAGAAGACAAATGGTATGGTAACATTAAAAATAAAATCTTTGGTATTGAGAGATTTATGAATATATTTGTGGTAGATAGTGAGAATTTTAATTACAATTTTCTTATTGGTTTGGATTGTATAAAAAAGTTCAAATTGATACAAGATGAAAAATTAAATATAACGCAATACAACTACTTAAGAGACCCAATTCAAACTTTGTCGAATGTCAATTTTCCTGATGTACTGGGTGACGAAGACAAAGAAGAGGTCTTTTCCTATTCTGAGGTGTTAAAACGAGGGAGCAAACACGTGACTGGATGTAAAATAAATTTCAATGAACACATAAATTCGGGTGGATTTGAATTAGTTCTGAACCATCTGAATATATGTCAACAATCAAAGATAAATGATTTGATTGAGAAATATAAGCCCGTGTTTGCTAAAGACAAGTTTGATATTGGAACTGTACGAGATTATGAAGCTCATATTGACTTGATGGTTGATAAATACTGTTGCAAGCGTCCTTATAGATGCACACCAGAAGATAGAAAAGAGATAGAAAGCCAAGTATCAAAGTTATTAGAAAAGAATTTAATTGAGGAATCTTACAGTCCATTTGCAGCTCCGGTTACTCTGGCTTTTAAAAAGGAAGATGGAAAAAGAACAAGATTATGTATAGATTTCAGAGAGTTGAATAAGATTGTTGTGCCTCAATCTCAACCCTTTCCATTGATTGAGGATTTAATGATAAAAACTGTTAACTGTGAGTATTTTTCTACTTTTGATGTGAACTCAGCTTTTTGGTCAATTCCTTTGAAAGTTCAAGACAGATACAAGACTGCATTTGTTACACAAGAGGGACATTTCCAATGGACCTGTCTCCCGTTTGGATTAAAGACTGCTTCTGCCATTTTTCAACGGATATTGGGGAATATTATTAGAAAACATGGACTATCCGGTTTCGCAGTAAATTTTATAGACGATATTTTGGTGTTTTCCAAAACTTTTGAGGAGCATATACTACATATATCAAAACTACTAAAGGCAATACTAATAGAAGGCTTTAGACTTAAGTTTACGAAATGTTCGTTTGCAAAAAATTATGCCAAGTATTTAGGTCATGTAATAGAGAATAATTCAGTCAGGCCTTTGAAGGACTATTTAACTGCTGTCAAAAGTTTTCCAGTTCCCGAAACAAGGAAAAATGTTCGTCAATTTTTGGGAAAGGTAAACTTTCATCATAAATTTGTACCACATAGTGCAATTATTTTAGATCCGCTACACAACTTACTAAGAAAGGATGTAAAATTTATTTGGTCCGCGGAATGTCAGGAGGCATTTGATAAGATGAAAGCGCTACTGTGTTCCGAACCAATTTTGAAAATCTTTGATCCTGAGCTGCCGATTCGGATTTATACAGATGCAAGCATCAAGGGAGTGGGAGCTGTATTGAAACAAGAGGATAGAAACGGAGTTAGTAAACCAGTTGCTTATTTTTCTAAAAAACTGACTGAAAGTCAAAAACGGAAAAAGGCCATATATTTAGAATGTCTTGCAATTAAGGAAGCTGTGAAATTTTGGCAACACTGGCTTATAGGAAAAGAATTTCTAGTACATACAGATCATAAGCCTTTGGAAAACATGAACATCAGAGCGAGAACGGATGAGGAATTAGGGGATTTAATGTATTATTTATCCCAGTACAATTTTAAAATAATCTATAACCCAGGGAAATCCAACCAAGAGGCAGATTGTTTAAGTAGGAATCCGGTTCTGGAACCCAATGATAATGCAGATGATTTTATGAAAGTAGTTAATTTATTGAGCTTAAAAAATATAAGGGATGACCAACGTACAAGTTTCAATATGCAGAATCCAAATGTTATACTGGAAAATGGTATTTACTATAAAAAATTTAAAGGAAAGAAAAAAATTATGTTGTCAGAGGAACTTAGCAAAACTCTTATAAAAAATGTTCATCGTACTTATTGTCATATCGGAAGAACTCAGATGCTAAATAAAATAACTCCTTTTTACACAGCAGTTAATATCAGTGAGAACATTAAAAAGGTATGTGATGAATGTGAAACTTGTATCAAGAATAAATCAAGAAGGAGTCCAAAGTATGGCCTGCTGTCTCACTTAGGACCGGCAACACATCCTTTTCAAATAGTATCTATTGACACTATTGGAGGCTTTGGAGGATCACGATCAACGAAAAAATATTTGCACCTTTTAGTTGATCACTTTACAAGATATGCAATAATTTCTACATCGAGAAATCAAGGCTCAAGTGACTTTATCAGACTGGTAAAGAAGGTGACAGAAGGCTACAAGATTGAGTTGGTATTAACGGACCAGTATCCTGGCATTAATTCGAAGGAGTTTAAGGAGTTTCTTAATAGTGAAAATATAAGATTAGTTTTTACAGCTGTAGATGCACCATTTTCTAATGGACTTAATGAGAGATTGAATCAAACCTTAGTTAATAAAATAAGGTGTAAAATAAACGAAAGTGATACAAAAACAGCATGGACTACTATTGCACAGAAATGTGTAGAAAAGTATAATGAAACCGAACACACTGTCACAAAATTTGCACCTATATATCTGTTGGAAGGGGAGAATGTGAATATTCTTCCAGTTGAGCTAAAATCCAGGTGTACGGATGAAAATCTAGACAAGGATAGAAAAATAGCTCTGGAAAACACAATAAAATCTCATAATTATAATAAGAAAATATTTGACCTGCGTAGAGAAGAACGTAAGTTGGAAGTTGGAGATAGAGTTTATGTAGAAAACGGTAATCGGCTGAATAGAAAGAAGCTGGATGAATTGAGGATTGGTCCATACGAAATTTTGAAAAAGATTTCGAACTCAATCTATGAAGTTGATACGGGACATAAGAAACCGGAGTCGAATATTTATCACATTACAAAGCTGCTTCCGGTATAGTGAACTGAACAATTACTTTTTTTTTTTTTCTTGCTCGTAATTGTTGTCTTTGGAGGGGGAGATGTAAAGAAAACCTCTTTCGTGTGTTTTCTTTGCTTATTGTCTCTTGCCGCGTATGTCAAGGCATGAGAATTGTGACGTTTGATTTTTGTTAAAGAATATGGTTTTCAGTTAATTAATATTTTATTATAATAGTGAAATGGAATAGAGGCATTAAATGTAGTTTCTCTACATTGTTACAGGTGAGAGAAATTTATGTTTAAGTTACCTACTAAATTAATTTGTGAATTATTGTGTGAATAATTTCTTTAAATAAAATTCTCTACATTGTTACAGAAACCCAATTTTGTTTTCTATTCCTCAGAGGAGGACGCTAATATCATTATATATGTATTTTTAATGACCCATTATTTGTGATCAAAATATAATATAATATGAAACAATTTGGCAGCAGAGAAAACACATAAGTTGCTGCCGAATTAGTTATTTTGATGACAAATTATAAATATCTGCTGCCCATAAGTTGCTGACCAATTAGTTATTTTAGCTGATCAATTGAATTTTTTTACTGACCAAAATTCGAATATTATGCTGATCGTTTAAATAACACTCATATTTTATATTTTCGGTGAAAACTATGAGAAAAAAGATCGGAGTAGAGGTGTGATGTCACCACATTATACCTATATGAAAGGTTATTGGCAGCCCTGATGTGATTAAACACGTGCGCCTGAGCATGTCTACCGGCACGTTGCTGGCGTAAACGACTTGGAACTAGACCTAATACTCATTACGTAATTCAACCTAATTTCTGATACTATGTTCTGTAAATCGAAACTATTTTATTCAAATTGAATTTTAAGATCAACCTCAGTAGATAATGGTCTTGGTTTTGATATTAAAAACAAATCAAAGTTAACTGGTTGGAGCCTAGACTATTGTGATCTCGAACTCTTCGTGTTTCGGAGTGCCTGTAAAGCCGTTTTGGTTTTTGTTACTAGCTAACACCAGCTGTTTATAATTATGTAAAACCAGAATTCAGTATAAACTCTGTCAGTTTATTCTGAAATCTGTGATGTTCAATGAGCATGTGGAAAACAGACCAATTAACGTTGAACCATCTGGTAGTGAACTGGTGACACAATACTACTTCTCCTTACGAGTATCTTTCGTGTAGAGTGTGGGCCAATATATTAATTAAATTACCTAGAAAGTATGTTGGCACGCAAAAATAAGTTGATTGGAATATAACAAATATTTATACACAACTAGCTTTTGCCCGCGCGTAGAATAGATAACCTTCCTCAATAAATAGGCTATTCAACACTGAAAGATTTTGTAAATTGGAACAGTAGTCACAATTGGTGGAATTGAAAATTTACTCCTACTCTATTATTAGAAGCAAAGTTCATAGTGGCGTAAATTTGTCCTTCATTTTTCTAGGAGGCGTTATTTAAATTTTTTAACATTCACATGCATGGCACCCGTTAAATAGGTAAAAGGTAGCCATGTCCTTTCTCAGGCTCTAGACTATCTGTGTACCAAATTTCGGTTAAATTGCTTCAGTAGTTTAGACGTGAATGCGAGTCAGACAGACAGTTACTTTCGCATATAATATTAGTATGGATCTACTTAGTAAGGACTCATACTAATGACAATAGAAGACATATACTTTTAACTTTATAAATAACCTACTTTCTACCACTCTACTGCTATTACAATAAGATTGAAATCCGCATGTGATCGGTACAGTTGATGGTTTCAGTGCGCAGGCGCCGCCTGCCATTATCAGATGGCAGGTTCATTGAACTATCGGTTAAGGCGAATCGCTGTTTCTGAGAGCGCTATGGTTTTATAAATAACGCGTGATTTATTCATAGATGTTCATTCAGAAAACACGTTAGAGGTGTTCGTGATTTTATGAATCACGTAGGTAAGAAATCAGTTAAATAGCTGTATTGCTATTTCTGAGGTTCTGGGTTGGTGCAGGTCTTCCATTCTATTTTTATGGTGGAACTTCGATCCTACGGGATCTTCCGTGCTTTCCCGTCCCTGTTCAACCCGTGGCATCAGCGAACATTGCCCTGGATCAGTCTTATGATGTTAGCATGGGGTATATCCATTAATTCTTCTGGTTTGGGATAACCCGTACCAAGAATCTGTGCGTAGCCTGGCCCAGTGCACTGCAGTCCCGCAGTATGGGTTCCATGAATTCCATGCTTTCGTAGCGTTCACGCATATTTTCTACTAGCTGCAGCCCGCGACTTCGTTCGTGGTTTTTAACTACCCCACGGGAACCCTTAAATTTTCCGGAATAAAAAGAATCTAAGATGTTGACCAGGGATATAAGGTATCACCATGCAAAATTTCATTGAAATCGGTCCAGCCATTTCGGAGATTAGCCCCTACAAACTGATAAACAGATCCAGACAGAGAAACAAAAAATAAAAAACATCCTTTTTTCGTATTTTCCCTCTTTTTATAAACTCTTTATTGCACGTAAACCAAAAAAAAAACAGTACATAAAAAACAGAAGTATACAAGGGAGGACTTATCTCTCTCTCTCTCTCTCTCTCTCTTTTTACAAAATCTGACTTGGTTTTAAGCATTTTTTTCCTATGTACACTCGACCTCTACAGGTTTATTATATGTCTATAGATGTTATGTTTTATAATAATGTATGGCAATCCGTGACCCTAGTTCTCACAAAACCTTTACAGTAAAGGACAGAGAGTAGCTATACAGACTGGACTGGACAAGATCAGGAATTTGAAAACCCTATTCACATTACGGGAGGTCACATCTAAATACCATGACTAAAGACAGCTTCTTGTTCTCTCCATAAGGGCGAAGGATTGTGCCCTTACCCGCTTCTTATACGGAAGTATAAGAGTTATCGGGAAGTATTTAACCTAATCGGTAGCGACTCCACACTAGTACAGATTTAACTGTGACAATGTATGGAGGTTTCGCATATCAATCAAAATATACATATATACATACATGAAGGCTTCATCATACCGATGAAGCCTTCATGTATGAAAACACATAAGAGAGGCATCAGAGGGGAATATCTTTAACTACATAAAATTATATAAATTAATAAATATAAAATTAAGAATAAATAACTCTAAGCAAAACATTAAATTTAAGTTAATATTGGGTCCTTACCTATGAAATTGGTGTTTCTTTTCTCTCTTAGTATTTTGTCTGTATCTATCAAGTTTCAGAGTATTCTTAAAAAATAATTACCTCCTCTTAAAATAGACCATATTTTTGAGCTATTTTGATTTATTTTGATAAATTGTTGTAAGTTTAATTGTGTTAAAATTGGACACGGACACAACTCTTTTTAAGTGCCTCCCGAATACATCATTTGATTTGCATTCACTTAAAAACGATAAATAATTTTTATGAAGTTTGATATCACACATATCGCTTAAGGTTGTCTTATGATACACGCCAAATATTATTATCTTTTGATTTGTCGTTGTGAAGAAAACTGAAAAAATGTTAGTATGGAAAATGCAGACATCCCCAAAATCTCCATACAAAACACCAATTTCATAGGTAAGGACCTAATATTATAATGTTCCTCCTCTCCATTGTTGTTGTGCCCGACAGGATTCGCATCGCAATGGTCATAAATCTATTGTAGTATCTGTAACCACACTGTGAAAAGCAATAAAGTATTGAGTATTGAACATCTTGTCTATATACATCCCACTGCTGAGCACAGGCCTTCCTCAAGGAGAAACACATGAGTATGGGCCGTAACACCACCACGCTAGCACTATGTGGGTTGATGGGTAGAAACAGTCGCTATAGCGACCGGGATTGACGGCTTGACGTGCCTTCTGAAGCACGGAGGAGCTCGAGATCACAAAGTTTTGGTCACCCATCCACGGCCTGACCATGGCGAAGGTAGATTTGTTTTTAATCGAAGACAAAGCGTACTAACCACTTCGCCAACGAGCTCCTCCAAGAGAGGTACCTCCAAACATAATTGTTTTTTTAATGTCTATACAGACCAAATAAAAAAATATTTTATCGGTCTCAGTGCAGTGTGAGAATTTGAATAAGGGAAGTAACTAATTGGGCAGCCATTTAATTATTTGGTCAGTAAGCAAATATTTTGTCAGCAATATAATTATTTGCGTGGCAAAATAAATATTAGGGCAGCTAAATAATTATTTGGCCAGCAGAATAATTAATTGGGCTGCAAGGTAATTATTTGGGCAGCAAAATAATGATTTTGATAATAATGATTAGGGCAGCAATTTACAAGTCACCGGAAATGTAAAATCGAGGATCAATGAAAGATTAAGGATCGATTCGTAAAAAATGTATGTGATAGTGATAGATAATAAGACTACGGTTATTTTTTTATGACAGCACAGAAAACATTTGAGTTGCTGCCCAATTAGTTATTTTGCAGACCGTTTGCTGACACACCGCAGATTAAAAATATGTAAAAATGTGACTGTAGTACAACCAACAGCATATTTTTGACGACATTTTAATGCAAATATCGCTATTACCGCTTAAGAATAAGGGTTCCGGTTTAGCATGGCAAAATGCTTGCATGGTTAGCGTATGTTGCGGTAAATAATTAACATAGCGATGTGAATTGCATAAGGTAGATGTCACACCGAACGATGCATTGTCTCTTGATATTAATACGGCATGGGATGGATCGACCACCATATATTATGGACCATACAAAATTAATAAAAACATAGCTTGATCATTAAACATAAATATAATCGTTAGCTTGTTTACGTTTACGGTCCTCACAGTTAACGGAAGATACGTTATATATACAATAGACAAACAAATTGTTGTATAAATTATGGCATTTCGACATCGATGTCGATGAGGGACGATGTTGATCTAGTGGACAATAGGTAGCAATTAAATTAATTGCAATACTTATTCATTCAACGTATAGCTGCTTCTTAGGGCTAGTTAATGAAATGAAATCATTTATTCTGCAATTTGATTTCCATGAAATACTTTTGCACGTCGAAATTCTTTTTCCTACTAGCACTTCGACGTGAATGGCCTGTTAAGAAGAAGTGCCGCAAGAAACTCAACAGTAACCCTCTTTTAACAGCCATTATAACAAAAGGAATTTAGAACATTTTAAATATTGTAAAATAAGTATGTGCAGAGGAGCAAATTAAAGTATCTTCTATCTTATAATAACCTTTTTCATTAAACAGCTTTTAACACTTGACTTAAATTTATGTAGGAGCAGGTCAATAAAAGTTTACTAAATAAAACTTTGGTAGTTAGTCATTTAGAGGATCCACTGGGAATTTTATATTTTAGTTTAGCCCAACGTTCGCGAAAGCTATGTTAATATAATTTTACTCCAGAGTTAACCATTTTAAAATAAAGCCCCGTAAAGCTAGATTTAAGATAAAAACTAATGCTGTGCGCTGTACAGGCTGCTGTCTTTATTATCAAATCTGTTATTTATTATTCACTTCTGCGCGGGTGTAGTCGGCTTCAAAAGTTCTGGGTACTTTATATTATTTTAGGTTGTGCTTAAAATTGTTTAGGGGAAATGTAAATAAGCACATTTTAAGGTAGGTATAGAACAATTAAGTGAACAGTTTTTCTCGTCGTCTGTCGTCGTTTTTAGACTGATGTCCCTTTTTTGGGATATGTGATGAGCAGACCTTTAGTACTATCTTCCCCGCGAAGTTTTCTGTGTGCAATGTAGGTGAACTACTGGCTTGTAATTCACCTACATTAGCAAGATTCGTTCCTGAGCACATGAATGGCGTTGCTGCACTGTCGTTCACTCTGGTCCCACTGCTGGCTTGGTGTCTTGCTACATGAAGAGGAGTAAGTCCATATGGACCTCACGCTGGCCCAATGAGCATTCGTGGTTCAACGGTTGCATTAGCAATCGCGACATACACTCTGAAGCATTAATGAACTCGAAATCACAAAGTTATAAGCCATTTAAAGTCACACAAGGACAATTTGTGTCTTCAATGGTCAATTTGTGACATCAAAGGACAAAAGTTAACTTGTGACATGTAAAGGGTACCAGTTTTTTTTACACTTTTGTGCACAGCAGTACTCACACATAACATATTTATCACAAGCACAAGCGGAAAACGAATCTGCACTATCGCAGCTAATTGGAAGATATCTAGCCACTCCACCACGTGGGTGTTGCGTGGGCGACTTGCATCCTAGCCCACTTACCTGCTCTAGTCTGACGTGAAAGTTCATGTCGTCTCGTTCTTTTAAAAAGAATATTTACAAGACAGGAATGTTCTACGATAATTTCGCTGTATGCGTAAATTATTCATTGATATAATTATTTCTTCGTTATATTTCATAGGCTGCGATAGCAGAGTTGAAAAATGACACCAGTCGTTCAAGTGGTCGCTGGTTCAATCTAGATCGGAGCTTCAAATATCGTATGTTTCGTAACTGTGTGTAATTCAAGTAAAAATCATCCATACTAATATTATAAATGCGAAAGTAACTCTGTCTGTTTCGCTTTCACGTCAAAACTACTGAACCAATTTTACCGAAATTTAGTACACAAATAGTCTTGAGCCTGAGAAAGGATATAGGATGTATACCTTTTATCCTATATATTATTATGATATATATTATTAATGATATTTCCATGGGAACGGATGCCATTCGGGTGAATGTAATAAAAATTAAATAACGGCTCCCAGAAATTTGAAGGACAAAACTCCACTATGAACTTTGCTACTAATAAAAGAGTAGGAGTAAATTTTCAATTCCACCAATTGAGGCTACTGTTCCAATATGAAAAAAAAGCTAGTAGTTTTATATTGCATGAAAGCAAAAGGGTCCAACTTACAGATCTAATTCCTATGTAGATTTTCTATCTTGCAGAGACATCTAAATGTGGGTGTAGCGAATAGTGGCTTTGAATTGTTTGTCGACAAACGTATAATCGGTCTACGAAAACATTTGCAAAGACTATCTTTAAGATGGATAAGATTAAGATATTCCTCACAGGGTTATTCAACCCTATATACACTTATATGCTTCAATAGGCTGTTCAAAAATAAATGCTACTATAACTTTACGGTTTGCTAGAGTCGCTTAGAATATCCCTTTTACGCTGGTTTCTTTATCTTTATCTGGAAAACGTTGGAAAATACAGGCCTCAGGCTGCCAAAACCCGGGCCCGTCACCGTTTGTCTATACACGTGAAATTTGTAAAAAAAATATGTAAAAGCTCAGCCCCAAGTAATTTGTCTGTCGGTGCTACCCTCCAAGCCCACAGCATGCAAGAGCTTTGTGGCCGAAAAAGATACCCTTGCAGACGACTTCTATCTATATATATAGAATACAGTACTCTGTACTATTTATTTATGTACCTTTTTACCTTATTTGAGATATAATATTTTTATTAGCTAAGTGGGTAGGTAGGTGGGTAAGTATTGAAGTTTAAAATCAGTGAAGAATTGTAACAATTTGTGATTATCTGACGAGATGTTGACTGACCACTTTTTTCTTTAATAGAAAAGTCTAATGAAGCATTCTTGGTTTCATAATAAGTGTGTTTTGATTATTGTCTATTTACTCTTTGACAATACACAGTAACGATGTCTGCACACACAATGGCAAACGCTAAACGAATTGCGACTTTATCAGCTACAACATAAAGACCTAATGATGCGAAAAAGTTGGATGTCGTAAACCGGTGTAAACCGGATATGACGGGTCGTTACCGGATTTGCTCGTGAAATGAAACTGGGATCCAGACATTGTTGTTTTCTAGAATATTGGAAATTGTATTCTTATCTGAGGGTTTGAAAGTAAATTAACTTACTCGATAGTTACATTTGGGATGTGTGACCAAAAATTACGCTGGTCACCACTGCTATTGATGCCGTTTTCTTCTGCTTCTATTTAGTCATGTTTATTGAGCCAGAAAGTAATTTTCTATAACCCTCAATGTTTTATCCGCCTCTCTGGTCTAGGGGTTGACACCACTGGGTGTAGATCGGGAGCGGGTTCGATACCCCACGGGGGCATAATGGAAATAGTTTATCCACTGTTGAAGAAGTAAAAGATATTTGATGTAAAATATAATATGTAATCAATGTATGAACTCTGACAAGACAACTAGACAAGATATATTTGTACACTTCCTTATTCAATTTTTGACATGCGTGGTAACTTATTATAAGCTGCCTGTTTATGTGCAGTACAACCTCCAACACGCACCCTTAATATGTTACATAGCATCAACATAAAAATATTTAAAAAGAAAATTACAGAAAATCTTTAATTACATCTAAGCAGCATGTGCATTATTAATTTACTATAAAAGTCTATGCGCACCCTTATACACTCATTAATATGTACGCGCACCCTTAATTTGCCCCCATTAATTAAATATTTTCTGAAACTCAGCCCTCCAATTTATCTTTTAGACATAAACTTGGTAAAAAAATTCTAATTTTTGGGCCATGTAGACATTTTGTTAATATGTCTGCAACCATTTTATCAGTTTGCATGTACTTAACCTCTATTCTATTATTTAAAATAGCCTCACGAACAAAATGATATTTAATATCGATGTGTTTTGTTCGATTATGGTTCATTTTATTGCTTGCAATCCTTTGTGCCGATTGATTATCGTTAAATATTACTACAGGACTTGTACAGTAACTACAATCGTTAGTCAAATCTCTCATTAAATTACCTAAGTAAATTGCTTCCTTAGATGCATGGCACAATCCAACATATTCTGCCTCAGTGGATGAGAGACATACGCATTGTTACTTTTTACTCTCCCACGATATCAAGTTTTTACCTAACTTGAAAACTAGCCCCGTGAACGATTTTCTGTCAAAAGAATTACCCCAATCAGCATCTACATACCCATTTAAATCGAATCTAGCAGACTTCTCAAAAGTAAGACACAGATTTATTGTACCCTTAAGATATCGAAGCACACGTTTTGCACAATTAAAATGTATTTCATCATAACATGTGTTAAATTGTGATAAAACGCTTACTACGTGCGCAATATCTGGCCTAGTATTAAGTGCTAAGTAATTCAAACATCCTATCAGACATTGGTATGGTAATGTACATTTAGAATCTGGGGCTTTCTCTAACTTTAGACCAACCTCCATTGGGGTGATTGTTGGTTTGCAATCAATCATATCGAAATTATTTAAAATATTCAAAATGTATTGTTTCTGATCCAGATAAATAACATTGTTTTCCCTTCTCAATCGCATACCCAATACATGCCTAGCAGGACCTAAATCTTTAATTTTAAACTTCTTTAGCAGATCTAGTTTTAGCTTCTGCTTTTCAACAGTATCAGTCCCAAATAGGAAAATATCGTCAACGTAGATTACTACAATTAAACTACTATTTACATTCAACTTATGGTACAAACAAGGTTCTATCATAGATTGTTTAAACCCCAACCTGATCATTTCACTATCGAGTTCATTGAACCACGCGTTTGATGCCTGTTTCAAGCCATATAATGATCTTTGCAGTTTGCATACCTTATATTCTTCACCGCTGACTACCGCTCCTTTTGGCTGCAACATGTAAATATCTTCATTCAGCTTACCATAAAGAAATGCAGTAGTAACATCCCATTGTTCAATAAACCAATTATGCTCGACAGCTAACGCAAACAACAGTCGTAAAGTTGAACTTCTGACTACAGGAGAATAAGTTTCGTTATAATCTATTCCTCGTATCTGTGTGAATCCTTTGGCCACTAGTCTAGCTTTATATTTGCTTATCTTACCATCGCTATCACGTTTTATTTTGAAAACCCATTTATTTTTTATTGCTTTTTTATCAGCTGGCAGATCCACTAGTGTCCACGTACCATTTTCTTTTAACGAATTCAGTTCATCGCTTATTGCTTTCTGCCACAATTCGCAATCAGGTCTCGATAAAGCATCTTCTATCGTTAAAGGGTCCCCATCGATTGCTGCAATAGCACTGTACATGGTATAATTCACAGGTTTACGCTCTCTAAGATTATACCTATTGTTTTCTTCACCAACATCACTCAGGTTCCTGTCTTCGGAAACTATATTATTACCATTTGTTTCTGTTGGGTTGGAATCATTATTCTGACCATGTATACAAGTTTCTATATCAAGACTTAAACCTGTATCTCGCACTGGTTCTACACGTTCCTCCTCTAAAGTAATAGGAACGATTGTGCTCTTCGATATATCCATTTCCTTATTTCCAGGAAATACATTTTCCAGAAATTTGACATTCCTTGCTGTTGATATAGTTCCAGTTTTGGGATCTATTAACCGATATCCTTTAGTATTATTACAATAACCAATAAAAATTAAAGGTTCAGTTTTCATGTCAAGTTTCTGCCTTTTTTGTTTCGGTTTCAAAACATAAGCTAAACAACCAAAAACTTTCAAGTGACTTATGTCAACTTTCCTACCTGTCCACATTTCCTCTGGTACAGCATTTTTAATTGCTTTTGTAGGACTTCTATTTTTTAAATATACAACCGTGTCAACTGCAGCAACCCAATACTTTTTACTTAAATTTGCTTCGTACAATAATGTTCTCGCTTTTTCAATAATTGTTCGGTTAGCCCTTTCAGCAACACCATTCTGTTCAGGCGTATAAGGTACCGTCTTCTGGTGTTTTATTCCTGAAGATGTCAAAAAATTATCAAAAACACGATTACAAAACTCTGATCCATTGTCAGATCTAAGACACTTTATAAACTTTGTAGTTTCATTCTCTACTTCCGCTTTGTAAATTCGAAATTTATCAAAAGTTTCGTTTTTATTACGTAAAAAATATACATGTGTCTTTCTTGTAAAATCGTCAATAAATAACAATATGTACCTAAATCCAGCAAATGACGGTTCATCAATTGGACCGCAGAGATCAGTATGTACAATTTCCAAAATAGAATTTGCTCTCGTTCCTTTATTTTTCAATGGAATTTTACACGTCTTACCATTTATACAAGCAATACACGGTTCACTTAAATCTTCCTTTTTAAATTCAATCCCAGTAACAATCTTTTTCAAACTATCCATGTAATTTCTGCTCAAATGTGCCAATCTTCTATGCCAAATATTTGATAATATTTTACTTGACATTGTCAAGTTGGCAAAATCATTTTCTTTCAATTCATAGAGTCCGCCGATGTTATGACATTTCAAAATGTTCTTGTTGTCTTTTTGAATATTACAACCTTTTTTGTTAAACTCTATTGAATATCCTTGATTTACAAGTTTACTCACAGAAATTAAATTCATCGATAATTCTGGGACATGGGAAACATTATTTAGGACTATTGTTCTATTTTGTCCAATGTTTAGTTTAGCATTCCCTTTACCTTGTACTTGGATTTCTTGACCGTTCGCTACATTTATTTTTGAAGTACACTCTGTGTATGTTTCTTTCAATAGCTTTCTTTTATCATAAGTCATATGATTCGAGCATCCGCTATCAATATACCATTCTTTGTTCTTACTGTCATTGGTATTACTTGTTATACTTAAACATTTCGCCGCTGAAGTTTGAGCACACTTCTGCTGCTTTTCTGGACATTCAGATGCTTTGTGTCCTACTTTGTGACACTTAAAGCATTTATACACATATTTTTGCTGTCGAACTACTTTCGAATTTGCAAATTTATCAGCTTTCTTACTAGCCAAAGCTTGTGTAAAATCTGAACTACCTTCTTTTTGTCTATTAGCTTCCTGCAACAACTTCGTCTTTACTTGTTCAAGACTCATTTCCTTTCCACAATTATCAATTGCCATAATCAAAGGACTAAAATCTTCAGTAAGACCACTCAAGAGTATGGAAATAATCCAATCTTCTTTAATTTCAGCATCTATGTCTGAAAGCTGTTGCGACAGAAATAATATTCGAGAAATATATTTCTCCATAGACTCGAAGTTAAGTAACTTACATTGCCAGAGTTGTCGTTGTATCATAATACGTCTACCCCATCCCTTATCTTCGTATGCTTTACAAAGATTATTCCACACACTCTTTGCTGTCTTAGCATTATATACGTGTGTAAAGCATGATGGTTCTAGAAGTAAGCATATCGTGGTCCTGGCTTTACGATCAGCTTGGGCAAGATTGTCATCTATTTCGTCTGCCTCGATCACTTTCCACCAATCTTTATTTTCAAGGTAATTTCGTACCTGGAACTTCCAGTCCGCGAAATCGTCAGCTCCATGGAGTTTTTTAATTCCACTTACACCAGTCGATGTTTCTTCTGACATTTTGAAAATAAATTTCACCACTTTTCTATATTTTAATCAAGAACTTAAACTTCTGGGCCCATAACCTAATGGAAATAGTTTATCCACTGTTGAAGAAGTAAAAGATATTTGATGTAAAATATAATATGTAATCAATGTATGAACTCTGACAAGACAACTAGACAAGATATATTTGTACACTTCCTTATTCAATTTTTGACATGCGTGGTAACTTATTATAAGCTGCCTGTTTATGTGCAGTACAACCTCCAACAGGGCAGGGGTTTTCCTGCTCGGTTTGGTTGGTGGTAGGGCTTCTTGCCCGGCTAGCTACCACCGTCTTACCTAAATTTGTCGCCATAATAAAAATGTTATAAGCATTGTTGTGTTCCGGCAATCAGAGGTAAGATAGCCAGTTGTTGAGGATTACAGGTGAAGCTCGCTTCCACTTTCGGCCTTATCGTCACTTACCATTAGGTGAGATGAAGGCCAATTGAGCTTACCTGTCATACTTAAAATAAAAAAAATGTGTTTCATCTGTGTAGAACGGAAGGCCTGTGTCCAGCAGTGGGCACACAAGCCCTAAAAAAAGAGTTAGCAGCATAGTAAAAGTACTTTACAAGGTCCATAAGCCTGACGCAAGAAAATTGTCGAGTAATAAAAATAAAAAAAAACCCTCACATAAAATATCATCAGGCTACAAGCCTGACTCATTCCCTACACATGGCGACTGAATGAAAACAGGGAACAAAATAAAACAAACCTTTTTACGCACACAATAGAGTTTACAATATGATAACGAAAAACGTGTCAATCCCTATAAGTTAAATGTTCGTGTGAAACAAAACGACGTATGTGAAAGATGAATAAAGAAAAATCAACTGTGGGTTTCATGAAATAAGTTCGAAATTCCTTTGTGATGGTTTAAGTCATAAGTCTAAAGTCAGGGGTGTTAAACCGTAGGGTCTGACTAACCTTTTTTTATTATGGCAAAGTTTTTTATTTAGTTGCCGTTCATTGTTCTATCGTATCGATGAAAGGATTGGCGAAGTTAACGATTATTATTCTATTCTATGTGACAAAAGGGAATTTATAGTATAGAATTTATAAATACTCATTATTCAAAATTAAACTTTAAGTACAGTGCAATAAAGTCCACAAGTATTGTAGCAATCCTACTCTATTGAATTAAAATTGTAGTAGGTTTAAGACAATCAAAAGAGATTCAAGACACGTATTCCAAAATAATGTACCTATCTTAATATTGTTTTTATTTACTTTTAAAGATATTGATCACGATACTGGAGGCTTCGAACTTTTAATTGAAAAATCAACCATGAGGCTAGTGTTTTGAGGTCACGGACAGACGGCATACAGATATGGAATGTCCGTGAGTCTATTTACAAAAGAAAATATATATTAGTAAAAAAGTTACAAATTAATCACTCGACCACCAGTGGCCGTAAGAAATTTAAGGTGATTGTAATTTTACCCTATTATTACAGTGATGTATCCGTGACCATTAGACAGGTCTGAGAATTACTAGCACTGGCGCTCAAACGCATCTAAATATAAACCTAACCGCATTGATATCCAATTCGTTATCAGATTACATCTAAATACCGGAGCTCTGCCTCCTAAGATATTACTTATAAGGCTAAGTATAGGCTAAGCGTTGAATCGTGGCATCGCCTTGCCTGCAGTGGGCCGATAGTGTGCGCTAAGCTTTATTACCCTTATTATAAACCTAGAACCGAGCCGTGTGGTAGCGGCACTTTTAAAGAATACTACAAATACATCTCTTCCCTTGGGTGTCGTAGAAAGCGACTAATAGACTTAGAACTGCACAATCATCGGCGGCACAATCATCATCTTATAGCGGCGACAGGTTCACCACCTGTCACGCTGAGCACATGAGCATCCACTTCTTGGTGAAACGCGGACTATGGCAATGGACTGGTTTTGAGGTGCTTTTGCCTAGTCTCTGACTAACCCTTAGGGAATAATAGTCATGATTATATGTATGAATTTATAAACCCAGTAGACTACCAACGTAAAATATTTCTGAAAAACTAGTATCGAATAGAGGCAACTGAAATAAATTACTTACATTATAATTAACATGTCAACAACAACCTAGAAAAGAAACAATAACCGTTTTATTTTTGAGGAGTTCAAATGCTTTTATGCAACATAACTACATATTAAGTAATACCTTTATTAATTGCAGCAGTTTTTTTTTAAACAATTTCTACAACGGTGTGTCGGCGCAGTATAAGTATAGGCATGCGTTACTTACGATTTACGAGACACCCTCCACTGTAGTGTTTTTATTTGTATTCGTAGGTTATAATAACTAGTGCTTCTCATGTTGGCATAACTTACCTGTAACAATAAAAAAGTTAATTATTATTTGGTGTAAAAACCGAAAAATACCGGAAACACCAAAAATATTACCGAAAATATTTCAAAAAGGTTGTGAATCTCTTACTCTAGTTTTTTAAAATGTGCAATTACCTACTTTACTTTACAATTCAATGGTCGTTCTTCATTAAAAACGGACATATTTAGTCACATTTACACGCTTGTCGCTTTACACAAAATAGGTTTTGTTTTCAAACAAAAACGCATTCAAATATTAACTCTATTCTAAAAAGTAATAAAGACTGCAACAGTATGGAGAATTATGAGACGAGAAACAATTTGTCAGCGTCGCTGCGCGTGCGCAGGAAACGTCAAATTTGAATTTCGAATAGCTTGCGCGCTGGGGTGACGAATGGGACATTTATTTTTGGAGACAAACTGTCAACTTTGTGTCAAAATAAACCTTGATACACTTTTATTTATTTAATTTACAGAAATAAAAAGTACAATAATACATTAAACTTAAAAGCTATTGATAATGCATAAAACAATAAAGTTTCCACTGATTATTTTTACATAAACTGGAACAGTAGATATGTTAAAAAATTATGATTGATACAAAACAAACAAACAAACAAAACAAACAACACAAAACAAAACACAAAATTTAAAGTAATACACTCCTGAAGGCCCTGTTGAGATAAAAAATGTTTTTCACAGAATATACCGAATATATCATTATACAACTACTCCGGTCCGGCTTCGGTATTATGTAAATACAATCCCATTCTAAAGCCCATGAAGTACCTATCAGAGGGTTTTTTAGGAAGCGTCATTATAATAAGTATTCCTTTAATTAGTTAGTAACAAAAAATAAATATTAACAATCATTTAGAGGCTTCATTTCAACTATCTTTAGATACGGGTCGACTGCTAACTTCCTCGATGTAATCAAAATGAATATAAATAAGAATGTCCCAGGAAAACCTTAATAGTCCAAGCTTCTCAAAACGCATGGGGTCCACACATGTGAACAATGTAAGGCATCTCCGTCATGAGTATAGTACATCAATGACTCAGGGCGGACTGTTTTGAGAATTACTCTTCATGGTTATTTTTGGAACTATAACAATGACAATATCATTCAAGTTTAAATGCATATTTCGTATTAGAATATTGAATATAATTTTTATTATTCCCATTATGCTTTATGTAGTTTCCGCCTTGTAAATATTTATTAATACGTAAAATAAACCTTATAGGTCTAATAATAGATCTTTAAATAACTCATATTTCAGAGATTATTACAGAATCCTAATGTTTTGATATCAATAATAGAATTTCTTGGCTTCCCGCGGTTTCAGCCGCGCGGTACCCGTTCACATGGGAATATCGGGATATAAAGTAGCCTTTGTCCTTTCTCGTGCTCTTATCTGTGTACCAAATTTCGATTAAATCGGTTCAGTAGTTTTGACGTGAAAGCGAATCCGACAGACACAGACAGAGTTACTTTCGCATTGATAATATTAGTATAAATCCATATTTATCAGACAGGCTAACATAACAACTAATGTTGAAATGTTTATTTATTTATTTATTTATTGCATCATAATGTACATACAATAGGTCTTATCAGGTAAATTTTGACAACATTATGAACCCTGTCGGGCACTGCAAAATTGACAAATGAAATGAGAGGAGGATACTTTCCATTGATAATACTATTTTAACATTTATAATTGGTAGGACTAAATGGACTTTGCATTCATGTTATTTTTAATGGCTTTAAATTAATCACCAACAAAAACCAATATTTAAAAGCCTATAAAAAAAATTTCGGTTCAAAATTAATTGCTTTTTAATAGTCCAAAATTAGCTAGCCAACTTTTATCTAAAAATACTATTAGGCTATGTTCACAGTAACCGTTTATGATGCTGCGTAAAAGCATGTTACATAAAACTAGAGCACTGCATACAACATTTTTTGGTTTCATTGGCACAGAATAATTTAAATTTTACATAACCAAGCCCAAGGTTAAACTTATCACTTACATTCTAAGCTAAAATATTCATTACCCTTTAGGCAGGCCATCATTTTCTTTTTTTTACATATGACAGGTAAGCTATTGGCCTTCACCTCACCCGATGGTAAGTGACAATAAGACCGATGGTGGAATTGAGCTTCACCTGTAATAAACAACTGAGTAACTGGCTATCTTACCTCTGATTGCCGGAACACGACAATGCTTAAAACATTGGTATTATGCGTTATTATGTTAGCTTTATAAAAAAATCAAGCGATGATGGACGAACAAATATCAAAGAACAAAATCCATTCAATTTATTCCAAGCGGTAGGACGTGCTTTTGTTACATATACACACCAACTGTATCTGTAACAGAGCGTGCCCAACGCCCGATAAGCCCGCTATTATATCTACACAAAAATCTTTTAAATTAAACATTTATTCATGTTACAACATTTGGATTGAGATGAATCTGATATGATTGGAATAAAATGTCTTACAACAGGCGACCAAATGACACATGCCTTTGAAAGAAATGAAAAAAACCGCGCGTTTAAACCTCGTGGTGCAAAAACGCCCTAACATCTATTTTACTTGAAGACTCGAGACCACCACACTCATCAATCTTATCATTAAACAGAAGATTTGTTAATGAGTTATTTGGGGTTTTATGAGCAATTTAAAATGTGTTTACATCTGAACACAAGTGGTGTTTCGAGAGAAAACAGATGCTATAAAATAAAAAAGCAGTGAGAGTGCGATGTGGAGCAGTCTAAGACGATTGGTGTGACTAAACTCTTCAAGGATCTAAGTAAATTAATAATGTTATTAAATAATAATAAATCACTACATTAATAAATTTACTTTATTCTTATTACCGAGGAAGAATCCATTTACAAACCTTACCCTGACTGGTCATTAGGTCAGTATGTCACACATCAGAAAGGCTGGTCCTACCCACTAAAATCCCCAAAATCCCTACCGCGGGAAACTTGGGTTCTGCCGGAGTAATGCTGTTAATCTTTTCTGCACTAAAAACCAGACAAAAGACATCAACGCCACGAGGGTATCTAATGCGGCAAAATAAACCGAACCCACTCCCGCCTTGTCAGACTGCACATATCACGCTCCTTGCATACGCATACGCATGTGTAGCACAGAATAAAAATTGTACTCAATTACACCAAAAACCCGTGGGTACACTGCAATGAACACGTCCACAGGCGTTGTCGCTTGTTTCAGTAAATTACATTAAATTGCTTTTATGGGATGCGGGAGGGTGTGCCACAAGGGAAAAATGCGAGCGATTTTTGTTTGGCTAAAATAATAAATAAAATTATTGCTTTTGTTTTTATTACAGGAAGAATTAAGAAGTTCATGAAATATCTTACTTTATATATGAATATGTGACTGAATAAAAACAATAAGGCACGTGGTTAACAACGAAAGTCAGAAAACAATGAAATTTTGTTTTAAATTTTATAAGCCTTTAAACAAACAAAAATATGAATAGAAAGGGAAAGTATGAACTCCTTTGCTATTTCGAATTAGTGGGTTTTAAATAGAGGTGGATGAAACTGCTAATTACTGGTAACCTGTTAAAAAAGCAGTTAACATTATTAGCTGGTTTGCGTTCGTTGATAAAAGCAGTTATTACATTTAACTTGTTCGTCAACGTTAGCGACTGCGCGTTCGTTTGAAGAAGCAGTTAATAGATTTAAGTGCTTCGTTGACGTTAGCGACAGCTGATAGTGAGCGTTCGAATAAATTTACACAGACACAATATCGCTCTCGCCCATAAATTAGATCAGCCATCAGTTGATCAGTCAGAGACGGAAGAAAAAAATTGAAAAACACAATCCTGGCTCAAATATCGCGTGTTTGCTGCGCTTAAAATATAAGTCCCCACTTCCCCGGGCCTCCCCCCCTTCCTGGGAAATCGGGATTTATAGCTTTGGAAAAATAAACGGCCAAAGGATTCGTTTCGATGTCCGATGAAATATTTTGAAAGCATTCATTGTTGAAAACCAGAATTTATTGGTAAGGCTTTCGAAACAATATTGTTTGTAAACTTCAGTAATGTATTTAAGGATCATTATAATCACTTTAATAAGGAGTTCTATGACCCTTCGTAATATCACCACGCTAGCTCAAAACCGATTTGAGGGTAGAAATAGTTACAATAGAAGCCGGAACGGAACCAATGATGACATAACATGTTATCTCATGCGCAATCTCTAAGTTCAGGCCACCCGTCTAGCGGTCAGTCCAATTAAATTTGTTAAATGAAAAAAAACCCTTCTCAATAACTAACTTAGCAGTACTATAGCGTTAAAATTAGAGCAAATCCAACCATAACTTTAAAAAACATTGATTGGAACCTATAACAGATCTGCTTTCGAAACCAGTTTCAAGGGATAATATTTCTAAAAATCAGAATCCTTTTTTTGGTCCAGATTGGCTTCTACTTGAGAACCGTGTTAAGTGGGGTGTGCCGTGAGAGAGCCTCTTGAAATCGGACACCTGCGGATGCTCTTTACATTCAAAGAAAAAAAGAAAATTGCAATCCATCCATACTAGTTTGAGCTTGTCGAATGAATTTGTTAGAACTCTGAACTCTGAACATATGATTCCGTATTCAGATAACGCTGTTTTTGGTGCTAAATACCTATGACAAAAAGAAGTTCAATGTTGGACGATTGAGCGAGTAGATGAGGCGAAAAATTTGGGTATTCATATGGATTGTCATTTGCGTTTTGAGACCCATATAGTAAATTTGGTCAAATCCTGTTTTTATCGCCTAAAGGTTTTGTACAACATAAGAAACCTTCTAAGTGAAAAAGTACGAATAACCTTATGCGAATCATTGATACTGTCCAAAATGAACTATGGAGACTTGGTGTATGGGCCTCGTCTCCAATCTAAGACTAGGCGCCTTGTACAGCGGGTGCAGAATGCATGTTGTCGCTTCTGTTTCAATATACCTCCTAGAAGTCACATTTCACCATATATAAATGAGGCATCTATGCTGAATATGAACTCACGGAGACATCTGCATCTTGCTGGTTTAGTGTTTGACGTCTTGAAATTTGGGAGGCCTATATATCTCTCTTCAAAAATCAAAACGTCTCCTTTTCATGACAGGTATGGTACCAGAGCCTGTAGGAGTCTTTTGGAGAATCATCCCCATAGAACTGTGGCGTTCACTGGCAGTTTTCGTTACCTGGCTACCAGGTGTTGGAACAACATTCCCCCACCGATGAGACAGTTGTTATCAAAAGTTTGTTTCAAGAAACATTTTAAAATATATCTTTTGCAAAAGCAACGCCTGGGAATACCAAAGGCATACTCGGTAACGGAATTTGCCATTTGAATAGCAAATATATATTTATTAACCAAATGGACTCACTTTATCTATAATTTAAAACGATAGGTATCTATTTATTTCATATATATACAACACACAATTATTGTTCCTTACTATGTTCCTTCACAATTCCTACAACAATATACATTTATACTGTTTACACTGTAAATGCGTTTACTCATTTGCACTTGTTTATTATTTATATATTACTTACTATTTATTTATTTATATACACAATTACCTACACAAGTTGACACCCTTCCAATTGAATATTACGTAAATGGTTATAAATGGTTGGATTGTCTAAAACCCTCAGGTGGTAGCAGAATATCAGTGCTTTGCTCGCATCCAAATGTGAACAAAACCAGTCACTGAGCTACGACCTTTTTGCTCTTCTGTAGCACACACAAAATTTTTGTTCTTGTTGTTAAGTATGTGTTTTTCTTTATTTTATTTTATTTTGTATTTAGTGTGTGATGGAGAATTTTTGAGTAAATAAAGATTTATCTATCTATCTATCTATCTATCTATCTGGTGTTGTTATAAAATTCTCCCATGCAGGGAAGGCAAAGGGAACGAAGCCCATACAGCCAAGTCTTCAGTTTTTTATTTCTTTAGTAGTTTGCCTTGAAATGCTAGAGTGTAATGCATTTCAATGCATCTTGGAAAAGTTTGGCGTCAAACGATCGATAGCAGACACTGTGGTGTTACTTCGATGAGGTGGATTATTACGATAAAAATCTCATCTTTTTGCACACCACTTGACACTTATTTCAATGATCCTCCACATTGCTCATCAATACAGACAATTATTACACAAAACTTAACTGATTTTACGCAACAAGATCCACTCCGAAACAACATTACAATCACTAAAATAAAAATCACGTCCACCATAGTTGAATGCCACCAAAAAATTCCAAAAAAGAAGTTCATTACTTGTTAACTTCTAGAATAAATTATTTTCTTTTCGAATGTCGTAACGACAATCGAAATAACATTAGGAATGTTTAACAATCATGAAAGGCTGCGCAAGGGTTATGATAGAAATTTTCACAACTTAGTGTAGAATGGGGATTGTCTAATATTTTCGACATGCTGTTTTTATAGTTGAAATGGATAAAATAGATCAATTTGAAAAACTAATTTCAATATTTTCGTTATTTTTAAAGTAATAACTTTTATACGGAATTTTGAAAAAACGTGATCGTTTTGTTGCGATGACGTCACTGTTGGCGTAACATTGTGTAACACCTTTGCTTCAAGGGAAAAAAGAATGCCGTCAAACAAATGTCAACACTCATGTGTCACTCATTCTTTTATTTTTTTTACTGTAAAAATACCACAAGCGACGCGAATTAACAGTTTTCTTATTATTTCGTAAAAAAACTACTATGTCGTGAAATAATTTTGTCAAAGCGGACTCACGGAATCGGCCGAAAGTAGAGAATGTTATGATTTTGGAATATATGTCTACAAATAACCAACATAACCTTGCTGAAATAAGAGGAGCCAAAAACTTGAAGTGAACAGTACAGAATAGCTTCCGAGAAAGTTGTTAGCACATACATGAAAAATGAGGAAATAACGGCTAAATTAGAACACAAGTCATGTGTTAAATGATGACTTGTAATAAAAATGAGGGGTTATTTTGTGTTTCTGATCCTTTATTTGAAACCACCAAGAACATCCATATTGTTTGGGTGGATTACAATGAAGCCTACATATTATTATTTATTTTTTGAATTACTTGAGTGTTAAAAAATAAACATCATTTAAAATATTTTCTATCTAGAAAGAGAAAAAAGAAAGTGTGTTAATAAAAAATTTTTTACATAACTTTTTATTATTTCTCCTTGTAAATTGATTAGTCCACTTACTATCATGACTATTTCGTCCAAATATGGTACAAACAGATAGTTCACTACATAGCGAGGTTTAAATAAAGCATACTCTCTTACACGTCTAATAACTCTTTACATGAACATCCTAAATACATTTTTGGTTTCTTAAATACTGTGTAACATAATTTTTCTAGACGGGAAGGTACTCTTAGTTGATTCATGCACTGTAGATAGATTCCTCAGTCTCTGTTGTACATCCAAACATAGGAGTGGTCACAGATGATGTGTCTTGTGAAGATATCACTTCCACTGTAGCAATATTAGTTAGCGGTTTTCTACTTATATAGTTAGTGCTCTTATGCACCATTTTTATTTCATACTGTGTTGCAACATTAATCTGTAAAACAAACGTTAATGTTATTTATCAATAATATAGAGATATAAATATATCTTCGCGACTATTAATTATACTGTTTCTTTAGCATTGTTTTTCTCAGTAAAATATACTTTACCTTTGTGGGCATGGTAGGACACGCAGAAGTACTGGGCATTACTATTTCCTCACGTTTTCTTTTCAATGGTCTGCTACTGCTTGTAGGTTGTTCAAGTAATTTGTTCAATTCTGAACAGTCTTCGCTTGCATCTTGAGCAATTTTACGAAGTGAAGCCGACGCTATGAGTTCTAGTTCTTGGTTCATCATTAACTTACATTGGTAATAATTACCTTACAGGTAGGAACAAAGCACTTTCTATATTCCATTATTATTAAACGTTTGTTTATTAAAACAATGAGAACAAATCGTATTTACCTTACAATGTAAGGTTATAATTTGTTGTTTGTGACTTATGACACTTGTGTTTGTAAATGTCATTTCTGTCATTGCTGTCATAGCAAACACATTACTGATATTCAGCCAACAGTGACGTCATTTGAAGGGCAAATGAAGGTTATTCATTTAAAGGCTAAAATATTAATAATCCATGATTATTTTCGCATTCTAACTAATAGGCTACGATCAGCAACCTTATTCCTCGAAATGGTTTTCACTTTATAACAATTTAAAAAAATGAGACAATCCCCATTTACCGTGTTTTCCGTCATAACTTCTCATTATTCATATACGTAGATCCAGTTTAGATCCTGTTCGGGTAACTGGTCTACAACTAGCAAGTAACTGCTTTTTTGCCGATCTAAATTTGGTTAGATATGTCAACTAGCATTGCCGCTATACCATTTAAGATCTACAAACCTCTGCTAATTGGGTAAAATAGCTGCTTCAACAATAATTGGTTTTAAAAACGTGTAAATATTTTTATCGAGCTTGTCATTTGTAATTGTCGTCTTTATTTTGTCAGTAACCATGCTATTACTGAATCATTAAATTTGTAGCTATATTTATGTGTAACAACATTTTCATTGAAAAATAGGCTATGAATTTAAATCAATTTTAAATATTTTATCTAGAATGAAACTATTTCTTGACATTCTTACTATGGCTAAAAAGTCAAAAAATTACAAAATCGAGTTTTTAAACTAGATTTAAAATTTCCTGCAAGACGCCCTATAATATCAAGAAGCTAACACATGAAGATTAAAACTATTCTGTCACAGATCTAACTATAATTTGTTGTTATTGATCTGATTCTGAAATTCAACTATAAAAGAGCGAAATTGTTAACATGATTTTCAAATCTATTAATACTGTACTAAAGTCTACAATCTCACCTTCTCCTCTTCCTCCAGAGCGCTGATCAGCTCGTAATACAGCATCTCCGCCTCCTTCGATATCGACACCTTCTCCATCTCGCTTTTGTGCGTAATTTCGCAAGCTAAATCCGTTTGTAGATGCATTTTCATTTTCTGTCTTACTCGCACTTATCACTATTACACTGACACTGTTTAAAGTTACGTCACTTTTTTACACTTCTTTATTCTTTGGTATTTGTATTTAAATGTTTTTATGTTCTAGAAGGTAGTTTTATTAATAGTTGTTTATAACAAAATATTATTTTTCTGCTAAACAAGTAATGGTGTTAAAGTGAGTGGCCAGTAGAACTTATTATAGGCTCTGAGTTCACGTTCCCATGCCATATCAGGTTTCAACATTATTCTAATATTTTCTAATAAATTAATCAATTTAGTAGACTTGTAATAAATAATTGATGATGTAGCTGTAAAAGGAAATGGTACGATGGAAGAAATATATTTGTAACATGGAACATTCACGCTTTAAATATCCGACGATTTGAATTAAGGAATCTGCCTTGGCGGAGATAAGCTCAGAAAATACACTAATTAGCACCTCACTAACGCTCCCCGAAACCTGTACAAACATTTTAAAACGTGCTTAAGTATCACATTTTCCTTTCTTACGATCCCTTCACTCTAGAACAAACGCAGAAGAAATAACGCGAGGGTTTAAAATATATTTTGTTTTATCCGTTCAAGTATTTGATTACTACGAGTGTCATGCAAGTGGTGTACATAATCTAGGTACAAATTTTATTCGGATATAAAAACAATCTAAAAGCGAACTATTCGCTATATTGTTATTTGCAGTGCTCAGGTTTACTTAAAGCTGTTAATAAAAAGTCTAGGATCCGGTAAAATCCCTGACAATAATCTGGATAAGCTATCTTATCTCTAAAGCAAACAGGGGTGAATATTCCTGCACAATTTGCAAAGATATCTCAAAATTTCTGAGTACCGTTGTTCAAACGACTACATATGTAAAACATTCTGGGAAGCAGTTGAAAAGTTATACAATGAAATGCAGACGGTAAACAATTTAAGCGGCGTACAAGTTAAGAATCTGGATGACGGCCAGCTTTCAGGGCTTGCATTGAAAAGATGTCGCTGTACTGAGATAATACCATAACTGGCATTTATTGAGAACAAAATTTTAATGAAGCATCAAAATCCTGACTCACAGAAGCATTGGATGAATCAAATATTCTTTAGACATTCTACATACACAAATAATCACGACTATTATCCCATAAGGGTTAGTCAGAGACTAGGCAAAAGCACCGCAGGCGCATAATGAGCATTCTACATGAAATTAATGTCAGGCGTTAGTAAAATCGCCACCGAACACCTTCAACTTACTCTTCGGGAAAAGGTGAGTATATGTTATATTATTAATAAATTCTTTAAAAATATTATTCATAACACTAGCAAGAGAGACTCTGGTATTTACTATGATTCAAGGTACGACAGCATTGATTGGTTGTGGTGGTGTTTGGTTTGTAAAATAAAAATTTGGACCTGCACATAAATGTAATCTACGCAAATATTTTCTCTTTATTGCTACTTTTCCTCTACTATAAAAAAAACAAATTATCTGGTAATTAATGTTCTAACTAGAATTCAATAGGTATTAAAAAGACGGCCTTTATGAGAAATAACAAGACTTGAATACATAAATAATGAATATTTATAAATTAGTATAATAATTTTTCTTTATCAAAGTTTACTCAGAAAAGTTAATAACTGGCGAAATTTTAAGGTCAAACTCCATTAATCAAAAGGAGACAATTGCCATTTGCATTTCAAGGCTTTTGAATATAAAACAATTTTAACAACAACATCTAATAAAGCGGTAACAGAATAAGCTATATCAGAAATCATAAATTTTGGTGAAACCGTGAAATATACATTCAAAGTGGTTCACCACATACTTAAATCCTTAACAGCCGTGAAAGTGAAGATCCGGTTTGGGACGTAGGTGAAGCTATGTGAGGTGGGATTGCTTAGTTGTTTTGCGGAGGACTGAATTAGACCAGCGGAATGCCGAGGTGTCGGAGACACGGCTCTGGCTGTGAACACGTCCAAAGCAGACGACGAATCATGTTCAGGCAAGCTCAAGTTTGTCTCCCACTTGGGAGGGTTCTAATCAAATATTATCTAAAATATCAATATGTATTTAAAGAACATTGAAATCTTACTGAATGACATCTTCATTAAAACTGTACATGCAACTGAATTCATTAATTTGTTTATTTCACGAGGAAGTTAAATTATGGATCTAACTATCAGTGTTCGTGAACGTGACGATCGGCAAGTTTTTATTTGTTTTAATATTTGCAACGGAAAATAGAAAAAAGCATTTTTGTGATCTGTTCCTGTTCTTTGTAGATTGCTGTGAGCTAAATGTAACATGACTAATTGACTCAACGTTGTATTGTATTCACAGCGATTAGAACAGATTGCTTGTAAACCGGAAATACTCAAAATTCACAGTCCTTAACACCCTTAAAAGTCAATTAGCAAAAACTACAAATGGTACGTTATTTCCAGAAAATATTAAAATGCTTTAATTAATCGTTTTTATAAGGATTTAATAATTAACCCTATTAATTTAAGGTAATACAATCTAATCCTTAATCACTGGCTCTCTTAGCACAAATACATTTGACAGCTCCTTCATTGCCAAAGCTGAATAAATGCTGGCATAACCATCTCATTACCAACTTGGGATTGTCTTCCGAAAACTCCAGAAGTTTAATTGCTGGATATTTCGCAATAGCAAACGTTCTCAAACACAGTGTTCTCAAGTTTCGGGCAATGTAAACAGAAACTCCATTACCGAGTGTTGCTCGTTTGAGATGCTTTTGTCGGCTATCAGATGGTACTGCAATATTTTATTACTATTAACTAAATGTTATTATCGTAAATTGGGTTGCCGTTGTGATTGCAGAGTTATTGAAGGTTAAGGGAATATGTTATATATGTATTATGCAATATTATTTGGGTGTAATGAGATATTTCAGGGAAGCTTCAATTGAACGATTGTGCTCTTTTAGCTTTTAAAACTGCTGTACAAAGTGAAGAAAAAGTTAAGGACCAAAATGGTTCTATGAATAATAATCGATATTTGAAGGATGATAGATGAAGAATTCAGCATAGTACTGCAAGAAATTACAGGACAACACAGTGAACAATAAGAAAAAGTGAATATTACATAAATAAGAAAGAACACGAAAATTATAATTAGGAACAACATCCTGTCTCTCAAATTGTGTGTATATAAAAAATATTGAGCATTGAAATCACAAATGAGTAAAACTACATTAGGTATGTGAAATTGCGAAAGACTAGTAACTTTACATAATCTGGATGTTTAAATTACAAATCTACTCTCAATGATAGCTAAATATTTACACATTCTTCAACACCCAAGTGTATTAGTTCAACTGCAGTTCTAAACCAAACATTGGTGTATTGAACTCCTTATTTCGTTTCGTCTAATTCATGTTGTATACTTTTTACGTCAGTTAATAAGGTCAGTTTACGTGAATTTTAGATGAGGAAGTTACCGCAGCCTCCTGAATTAGCACTGCGGTATTAGTTCTGCCTTCAAACAATGCAATGGTTAGTAAACACGCTTAAAATGTCGCTCGCTTCCAGGTAAAGGTATTTTGGGTTGTTTTATTCTTAGGTTGATTCCAGTTGTTGCTTCATATTGTTGAGTCATAAGGATGTTATTTGTTTGTTCGTTGATAGTACGATAAGGTTTATTTTCGCGTATTGCAATGTTGACGAAATAAAATTATGAGTTTTAAAATTTGAATTGAAGAAAAAGAAATACTTGGATGATAACTCTTATGATGATTTTGATAAAACATAAATACAATCACGCCTGTAATCCCCGAAGGGGTAGGCAGAGTCCAAGGAGCACTGTGTTCCTTAAGACCACATTTAGCCATACAAAAATAGGGTTGGTCTGATGAAAAATCGTGAAGGAATAGTAACAAGTAGCTAGCTCATCGCCTACAAAATCACAGACCCGGTACCCAATACGCCCTTAGTCGCCTTTTACGACATGCTAGGCAAGAAAAGCAGTAGGTACATTCTTTTTGCGTCCCGGACCAACACGGGACATGAACACGAAGACATTTATCGTTTACAGCGATATTCACAACTTAATTCTTCGACGTAACAAGTAAAATTTGTTTCGATTAGCATATTTAAAAAAAGGTTTTTAAAAGTCAAAGTTTGAGTACCTGCTATAAATAAGGCCAGCGAACTGAATACCTGTTTAACGTAATTAGCACCTTAAAAGCGGTCATTTAGGATTCAGTTTTCCAAGAATGGTATAACGTGTATAGATGGCTGATTAACGTTTTTCAGTGAAATTCTTATATTTTCAATGATATAAGTAATCAAACTCAGTTTAAAATTTCCAATTTTGTAATATGCGCTCCTTTATTTACAAAGTATATGATTTGCTTGTCTTTAAACGGACCATTAATGTTTCACACATCTGGACCACTTAAGTGCTCTCGAGCTTATTACAAATTAAAGCTAACTGGACAAAGTCTTAAAATAAACAAATTCTTAATTTAAAAACTTGTTCACTGGATTAAAAAAACGCTACAGTCCCGTTAGAGGATAGCGTGTCAATACAAAGATATAAATATTGTTTTTATGTAAATTAGAGTGTATAACATATACAAACCGATTTTTAAATTTTTCAATACGTTATGAGTCATGATGTTTTCTAGGTCACTGAATTCTTAGGCGCTTAAATATTGTCACCTCTAGAATAGAAACATTGATCTTCTTTTTATTTACATAAAATCTATTTAAAAATCAATAATAAATTTTTCTAACACAATTTTTTTGGACTGCCTAAAAGGTGCTACTTTTTTATTGATCATTTGTTCAATAGTAAAGAAAAAGATTCTGATGTCCGATAAATACTGTAATAAGTGGAAGATAAGGCAACGTTATTTTTAGGCCAGGATCTTCGAGGGAGACGATTTTGAGAGCGTCTTTTTGTTTTTAATGTGGTTTAAGAAATAATAAAATAATTTTGACAATGCCATTTCCAATTTTTCTACGTAAGTTTTCATTTATAGTATTAATAATCTTCCAAATCAAATAAACTTGAAAAATAGTATAATAAAGCATCAACTATCGTGTTTTGAGAACAGTTCATGAATAACATTTTTTTCTGAATCAAGAAAACCTTTATATGCCTTAAAACTCAACCAAGAACCGGTCAATTTGGAAGATCCCGGCCTTAAGTAAGTGGACCAATCAGATGCGCTGACGGCCTAACATCCCCCCGCTCCCCGCAAAGATATCCACTAGTCCCAAAGACTGCAATGTTGTGTCCAAGGATAACTTATTGTACTAAGAAGCTGTAAACTTAAAGTGAAACATCAAAACTCGAGCAAAAGTAGGTGTTTCCGCCATCTTAGAATAGTGAATGTAAATGGAACCATCAATATTCTGTCCTCGCTTCATTTGTATTGTAAGACGATTTATTTTCTCTAGACAATTTCACTTTTATATCTTAAGGAGTACGTTTATATAAAATGACTATTTTCACCGGAGACAATATGTGAGTCAGTTGATGTCTTCAGTCTATATACGTTACACTGCTGGGCACAGCCTTTCTTCATGTAGAAACACAACATTACATTATTCATTATATCGAATTGTTAAAGTTCAACTCCACCATTGTTAAAACATTGTGTGATAATACCGAACACTTATTTTAAACTACAATGTACAGTTCCGGAAGTTGCTCTAGCGCAGGCAATGTCCTGGAAAGCCAAAACAGAACAGAACCATCAAATGTCGCTATTTGAAATGAGAAGAAATTTGAGTGAGCTCAGAATTTTGGGTGACCATAAACAGTGACCTTTTTGTATTATAAAGCTGGAGAGTTTGTTTGTTAGTTTGTATGGTTGAACGCGCTACGAGTAATATCAAGAATTACTGTAGGTCAATTCTGATATTTTATTTTGATCTGAAAATTTTGCTAGCACAGTACGAACGTTATTGGTACTGTGCTAGCAAAACGCACCCGTGCGTTTCGGTTACCTTCGGTTTCATCGGTTTGCTATGTTACATAAATCAAAAACGTAAAGCAAAATCTTACATTTCAATCATCAATGTTCATTCTGCTAAGCATTCTTTCTTCAAACGCATTGGTTACGCAATTGTAACGATTTGGGAAAGTCCGGTTAAATTTATAATGGAATAGGGGCTAGTCCTATCTGAAAAAAAATCAATTTTAGATAGTCCATTTATTCAAAAAGGCTATAGGTTATACATCTGTCTATCCCAAAGTAACAATTCCATGCGAACGAAGTTGCGGGCAAAAGCTAGTCTGACATAAACATATCACCACGCCTCTATCTTCGATTCATTTCGCCTATTGAGTCAAGTCACCATGTAACAAGGGGTAAGACTGCAGCTTTGTAAAGCAAGCAATATTCACAAAAAACTGTTGTGAGTTTTATTCAACTCAGTGGTACAGGCGAAGGGTATTGATTCGTTTAAATTCACCAACATGCATATTACACACAATGTGGTTTGAAAGAGGACGCAGAGACAAGAATAGAGAAAGAAATGCTTGAGATGGTTGAGAGTGGAAAGGATGGATGAAAGTAGCTTGACTAAAAGAATATATGAATCGGGTATGAGTCGAGATACGGGACGAGGCAGACCCAGGCGAACGTATCTCGACAAAGTCAAAGAAGACGTTCTTGAGAAGGGCCAGGTCAAAATTAGCCGAAATCGCTGAGCATGAATGAGGACTGTATTGAGAGTTAATGAAGTGGAAAAAACATATCTAGCATTTATGGTCATGGTCGTTAGTTTTAATATAAATTAAAAATATATTAGGTCCTTACCTATGAAATTAGTGTTTTGTATGGAGATTTTGGGGAATTCTGCAATTTCCATACTAAAATTTTTTCAGTTTTCTTCACAACGACAAATCCAAAGATAATAATATTTGGCATCTATCATTAGACAAGCTTTAGTAATATGTGTAATATCACACTTCATAAAAATTATTTATCGTTTTTAAGTGAATGCAAATAAAATGATGTATTCGG